>JAWWEU010000163.1:9120426-9208102 GCA_035583155.1 Acropternis orthonyx | reverse complement strand
CCTCATTAAATTGATGCTGATTAAAGTTAGTGACAGCAAGAAAGACTTGTCTAACTTCAGAAATCCCAGTGGAACTTCCTTTTCCATTGTTATTAGTATCCTTCATCACTTGCCATCCAAGTATTTATGCTCAGAAATGATGACATGCTTTTACCTTTTCAATTCTGAATGACTGACAGGTCTGCAGAAATCTTTCCTGCACATCTCTATACTCTCTTGTTTCTGGTCTTAGTTCCACTATTTTGAGCTGTTCATTTTCCATATCGTCCCACATTGAAGGGAGCACTGTTGTCTCTTGATCTGTAGAATAAATATGACCAGTAATATTTACCCAAACCCCCTGGTTAAAATTAAATATGCCCTGCTACAAATCCTTCTAAAAGACCATATATCTTGCTTATGGATGAGTCAGAAAGAGGTAGCTCCTTATACTGTAAAAGACCACTAGTAAATGGAAGAGAGTACATCTCAAAAACAGAAATGAGCTGAGAGCTAGAATAACAACAGCTACAAACACCTAATTATTGCTAGTAAGCCTGTTAAGAACCTCAGAATGCATTACCCACTTTTCAAAATATTTTAAATAACTGCAAGGTTCTTTTATTTTTATTTCTCAATTCAGTTCCTTTCTACATTCTGCAGAAAAGCACCAGCACATAGCTCCTAACAATACTTTGAATATTCTTATCATTCCTTTCTCTTACTAGGCTGGATGCAGCCTGGTTTTCACACGGGAATGTCAGTTTGTCAAGATGCTTTTACTTACCTTCAGATTTATCAACCCGTCTAATGGATGTTTGTTTTCCATGGTGATCCACAGCATATTTACGTTTCATATCTACTATGTATTTTTTCTCACCAATGATGACTGAAATACTTTTCTGCTTTCCCCTGTAAGCATTTTCCAACTGCATATTTGTGAGACTGTCAAAGGGCACGTGGGAATCGTTTTCAAAATATTGCCATTCAATTACATTTTTTAAAAGTCCTGCGTGGGCCTCTTCCTGTTTAGCAGCTTTTACCCTGAGAATCATTTTCTGAACAGTTGAATGAGCAATCCAGACATCTTTCTCAAAACCTGAAATGACAATAGAGGTATCCTTCAAATGAAGAGCAATTTTTAATTTCGTTTGTAGGTGATGCAGTTCCTCATTCTCTTCTTCACTGAAATGAGAGATGGAGTCATCTACAATTTCTGTTTTATATTGTTCCTTTAAAATGACACTATTCAGCCAGTTTTCAGCTTCTTCCACTTCCTTCTTATTTTCACCACAAATCTGCACAACAGCCGGGTCGATTTTCTTTTCCAAAACTCTTCTGTTCTTTTCCTTTGGGGGCTGTTTCTCAGAGCTCCATAATGCTACATTGAAATACACAAATGTTGTAATTAATATTAATCATTACTAGTTGGTGCTAAACAGATTGATCTATAACCTGTACTTAAGTGACATCTACTTACATGTTATCTTGGAAAAAAATGCCTTGACTCGTGTTTTAGTAGGCTTTTCTCTTTTCCTCATGCTTGCATGGAACACATGCAGCAGATGTGGCTGAAAGATGACAACTTTAATAATTTTCACAGATGGAGCAGAGTTCCGTTTTGCAAAGTCAGTTATTGCATCTATCATGTTGTCAGCTACCTCTGCTGGGTTGCGGCCTGCCTCTCCTGAAAAGTTATAGATACTCTGCTTTAAAAAAATGTTAATTACTTACAAGTGATTAAAACATCTTTACAAAAACAGCTATGAATATACTCACAAATCACTTGGATCAAAAACAGGTCAAGAACAACATCAGGCAGGCAATTACTAAAGGTTTCTATTTATCAGGAGAAGAAAGTATGAGACGACCTTTCCAGCAAGGGAAAAATGGAAATTTCCTTTTGTTGACATGGCAACCATTCAGGTTATGATGTAGATTGTATGGCTTGGGTACCCCACAGGCCACAGGCCTGATGCTCAGTGGCCCAGTAGCCAACTGCTTGCTCAAAATGCAGGCCTTGTTTTATTCATGCAAGAGGTTCCCCCATGCATGGGGCACAGTTGTGGATTTACCTATTCCACAGATTTCTACTGAACTCACTGAAAATAACAAGAGAAGAAAAAGGGACAATCAGGCCCTTTCTGACAGGCTCACATTCCATCTGTGTCAACTCTACTTGTGTGGCTGACAGGCAGAGCAGAGTTGCATCTACTGATTTCAGCAATGGAGAAGTAGCTCCCTGGCTGTTCTCTCTGAGCTGTCCACACATATCAGGCTGCAGGTTCTCCAGGAAGCACCAACATACCTTTGAATCCCTGTTAGCAAGTAAGTGTTGGCTCTAGAATATTCATACTCTTTACATACTAGATGTCTGCAAGGAGTGAATCTTTCCAACTCTTCATAAGCCTCTAATAACAGCTGTAAAGTCTGCAGTTTCTGAATATATTTTCATTAAATAATAACCCCTCCAGATAAATCAAACTCATTGCTGAAGACCCAAGATCAGCGAAATCACATGCACTGAACCCATTCTAAAAAAGGGAGATGCAGACCTGTTCCAATTGCTGGGAAAGTGACAGAGATGTACTCCTGTAATTCACACTCCTGGAGCACCTCGAAAACTAGCAACTTAATATCATCTTGGGCAACAACATGGATTATGTTTTTGCATGGCAGGTTTCCTGCTTGGGTGATAATACAGTTCTTGTGAGACTGCTGGGCTGAAACATAAGTAGGAGAACATGATCAACAATTATCCACAATATAGATGTGTACTAGTCCTCATTTGGAAGTAAGAAATGGTAACAAATATGCCCCAGGATAAGCTTCCTGTCTCATTCCATAAAGTGAGCAACCCCCTCTCTCTATTTATTTTCATGTTCAAGGCACAAGGATTCAGTTTATGTTTGTAAAATATTTGCCTCTTTTGATAAATAAACTTTGTGTGTGCCTTTTTTTGTCACATTTGCTCTGTAGACTTGGAGAACTTTATGCAGACTGGCACTCTGTCTTCATAAATACATAAGCACAACATCTACCCCCGGGCTGCCTAGCCCAAATTACCCCCTTGGCTTGTGCAAGAGAGGTTTGTTTACCTCTGATTGCCTCCACATAATTCTTTTACTTTGGTGACCTCCACACCTGCATCTTTCCCACTTTCCTTATTCTGTGGGGTTTAAGCCACACATACTTGTCCATCCTTACTCCCCTTTCATTATGGTTGCTCTTCATTAGCTGAGTTTGGTCTACAAATAAATGCCTCTTCTGAGGAAGGAATCCAGCTTCACATTACTGGAAAGTAGTCACACAGAGGATGTGGTAGTAGGTTACTAGCTATACTAACAACAGCAAACATTTTCTCACTCAGAAATAACAGAAGGAGTTGCAGGCAGGCAGGCAGTCAGTTGTTTCCAGTGAGGTATGGCTTCTCTATTAACATTTCTGACAACATCAATTCCCTGCTCAGGGCTCTGTTTGATGCAGACTCTGTTTTAATCATGGAAAGCTTTATTGTAATAACTATGTAATAACGGACAAATTTAGATCTTTACACATGCTTAGAAGCCATCTCCCCTTGAGGATTTTTCTTTTCCTTCCCTCATTAGATGTTTTACAGATTTCACATTAACTGATTAAAAACTAGCTGCTGTAACACAGTGGAAGTACAGTAGGCAGTATTGAGAAAGTATTACAACAGATTCCTTGCCATCCATTAACACCTTTGGAAAGATCAAAAACATTGTACCATACCTAGTTGACCACATTCGACCTCAACTGCTTTTCCAGCACCATTCAGGATTGCTCTAGAGACACCTTAAATGAGAAGAGGCACATGAATCCACTCTTACTACTGTTAATGTCCCATCTGAGGCAGAACTCTATGCCACATAATATCTATCATATCTCAATCTCAATAATAGTAAATGTTATAATTGAAACACACTGTTGCCAGAATTTTAGACTTGTGCTTTTCAATTCAAAGTGATGTCTAAAGTACCTAACAAGTTTCACCAAGGTCAAAACCTCACTGAGGTTTGTCTTCTCCTTTAGTTTGAGAGGTGTTCTATAAAGAGAGTCTATATTAAAAAAAAAAAGAAAATTTTTAGTTTCCTTTTCTGCAAGAGAGTCTTAAACATGCCATCCTGTAACAGATTAACAAGAAAATAAAGCTTCAGACACTACTTCATCAAACCTTCATACCCTAAGAAGCAAAACAGAAACCACATTGTGAAGCAAATACAAAGGTACGAAGCATTAAACAAAATACTTCCTCCTCTCCTTTCCCAGCCCTTCCAAGCACATGTACTGTTTTCACACATACTATCAACTAAAATACCTGTTTTGAGGCTGAAGGTTTGGTTTGTTATGTTTACAATGACATCTCCCTCTTCCTTGGTAATATCACCTTCTGCCACCTGGAACACGATGGAGCCAATTGTCATTTCCAGTAAATTATGTGCTGAGGTTGAAGAGGTAGTAGAAGAAGCTGCAGGGAAAGAAATACAGATCCTGAGCAGACGGGAGTGATGATGTAAGAGATAAGAGACTTGTTCATGGGTACAACACCTATAACGACCACAGTTTGGCTACAGACTCAGCCTGTGGAGAGGATTGCCTGCCATGCAAACTGAAAATCATCCCTTCTCACAGGAGTCTTTGCTCAACCTGCACCCTATTCCCATTACTTTTATTCATGCCAGCATGGGAAGGAAAACATGTTTTGCGGCACACCTGGTATACAGGACGCTATTTTGTGACATTTTACTGTATAAGCCTTTGTAAAACTCCAATGTAAAAGAGCAGAGTATTTTCCAAGTCTCAGTCTATTGCTCCTCTGTCTCACGGAGTTTCCAGGCAGGTTCTCTACTGGTGGAACTTCTTACCCATGTGTTATTTGTAATACCTTAATTATGTTTGCAACATGTAACTCATTTCCTACAGGCTACAGTTCCCTTAAGCTGGATAACACCAAAGGTATTTCAGTTTGATTTTGCTACTCAGCTGAACATGTAAAAGATTTAAGAGTATTCCAAAGAGACCACTTTAAGACACATAACCAAGAACTCATCTGCCTTCCCAGGATACAGGAAGATACTGACCTCTTCACAGCCTAATCTAGTGCTACAGCAATAAAACAAAAAGCCCTGCTTGTGCCCTCAGCACATGATAGCTTCTGCTATCCAGATAAGGAATCACAAGTACTTTTTTTTTCTTAGCATCTCCAACACTATTTCAGTCATAACAGACACTCAGCCTAAAAGTACTGCCTTTACAGCAGCCACTTGGACTTTGGGAATGATATGCTTACCAAACAAATATCTAAACATCCATAAGGAATGCATAGAATATTTTAAAGAATAAAAAAAATCCACTAGGCACACAGCTGCCATGAAACAAGCTTACCTGTACTTTGGCTAGCCTTGTTTGGAGAAGGCTTCTGCATTTCAATGCCTACAGTATTTCCACCCCTGTTCTCAAGTTCATCTGAAAATAGCTAGAGAAGGAAATTACAATCAACCTCTGTGGAAGTCTTTACACAGTAGAAATAAAAGTTTGAAAAGTCAAGTTAAAAAACATTTAGAAAGGACTAAACACAAATTACTTCATACCATCTGCCATAATGCTGATGGCAAGGCCTGGCACGTGGTGTTCTTGGTGAGCAAGGCTATTCAGTGTGAACAACAGACAAAATTATAAATAACTAAGTCATAGCCCTAGTTACCAAGCACAGGGACAGAGCAAAAGATGGCATCCTTACACTGAGGGGCTAGTTTACACTAACTCAACTTTTGCAAGTAATGCCACCCTTCTCCGTACAGATAGGTCAGCCTTTGATGCAGTAGCCATCAAGTTGGGCCTTTCAAAATGTATTAGCTACTGCACAAAATAAGCAAAAGCCAACAGATGCAGAAACACTTATCTGGACATTAATTCACAGTATGACTGCTCTCTTTTGGTGTGAAATGAGTAATTTGAGCGTGAATATAGAAAATATGTGCTAAAGTGCCACTAAAGAAAGGGGGATGCAGAATACTTTACTGGAGAAGTTTGCCAGCACAGCAATCCTTGCACAATTATTCTTCCTAAAAAGCCATTAGCACTCCATTTAAAGCATTCCTTTTTTTCCAGGGGTGGAGTCATTGATGCAGGAGTTACAGCAAACTTACCTGTCAAGACCTATGGACTGAAGAATTAGGTGAGTTCAGGAAACAAAGAGTAATTATGCTTTTGTCTGTATTATTGCCAGGAAACAGAAACGGATAGGAAGGGAGCAGGACTGTACAGGACGGGCAGATGACTGTAATGGGTAGAATCAAAATGAGAACTTTCAATACAGACAACTTTTCCCTTAGTATAAGAACAAGCACCCTGTGGATTCTTTGAAGATCATCAGATAGCCAAGTATCATGAAAAAGACCCACATAAACCAACATATGATAGAGAAAAAAAACCCAGAGTAACTCACCTGAATATTAGCTGTGTCTTTTGGATGCAACAGAAAGTGAACTTCCTCAAGAGAATTTACTCCATTTTTACTACTGAATTCAAACACCTTGTCAAACAATAATTTCGCAACAACAGAGGCTGGGAATCCTAAATTTCCTGTCCCAATTGCTGGGAAAGTAATTGACCTTAGAGAGAGTTCTTCAGCAATCTCCAGGCATTTTGTGATGACGTCACCCAAGACCTGTAAAGCACAATTATTTTTTCAGTTACTAAGGTAATTTTTTCTAAGCATGTGCAATGTAGCACTTTCCCTTTTAGCTATCTCTTGGTATTCAAGTACAATTAATTGCACACATCACAAGGAATTTATTAGTCAACAAGAGATCAGCTCCATGATTAAAAAAAGAACAGGTCAAATTCTCTCATCTTCTATGACACTGTCCCCGATTTCAAAGGAAAAGTGACATTAAAGACACTATAAAGCCCAGGCAAATTCTGGCCAATAAAACCCCTTATACCTTCGAAGATGTTTTTCTCTGTGACCACGCAGGTAGGATAGCATGAAGCACAACATTGCAATGTAGATTGTAACCTTTTGTTTTCAACACAGATCCCTCCTCAGCTCTTCCTAGGCCTTCTTTATTCAAGTCTGTCTGAAGCATTGGCCCTGCCTTGCTTAGCAAAGCTTTAGCGAGTGGCCCTTTATCAAGCTGGAGATCTTTGCCAACACTGATGACAACAATGGATGTCTGAAAAACACACAAGCAAAAACTCTAGCTTTTAGTATTAAATTTAAATTATGCATAGGTTAATCAAATACAGCCTGCCTGGTGGTTTACAAAATAAAATTTTGGGACAGCAATCAGAGTGAACAAAGTTTTAGAATAAACCAGAAGTTATGCTCAATTCTAATATCATGAGCCTACCCAAAGAAACAAAATAGCTGAGTTAACAATGAAATTAATTTCAGCCTCATGGGAAAAAAAAGTTAAAATTCTGCATTCCTGGTTTATTCATTCTATCCCTACTTGAACAACATTTATGCAAGTTTGTTCTCCAAGAGAGGTTCAAAGACCAAAATCTGTGTTCACTGAGGCAGGCATGACCTCCCATGCATGGCTGGTTGAGGGGAAAAGCAGAACCTGAAGACAAACAAGACTGGAAAAAATCTAAAGAGAAAGAAGTGAGAAAAGCAGTAACTTTTAAATGAGAGAAATACAAAGGGCTATGAACATTGTGTCAAGCCTATATCCAACTCCTTAAAAAGAACCTCTATACACATTATAACATATATTCTGCCTTCTCCAACTAGAGGAACTGTATACACAAGCTGTGGGAGGCATCCACTCCTGAAAGGATTTGCTGGCCATTATGGAAAGGGTTCTGAACAGAGTTGCTTCCTGTACTGGTAATCCCAGTAAAACAGCCCATTTCAGTAACATGTCAAACATGCAGTGTTGCTAATTACAGATATGGCCTAAGGTTGGTTGCTTATTGGTTTCATGTTTGTTTGGGGGGAAAAAAAAAACCAACGAAAAAATCCCACTTGGTATTTCAATAGCAGATAATTTAAAACACTTACTGTAGCATCTTCAATGCTTCCTGTTTGCAGCATGATGTCAAGGCCTTCCTCAGTTGTTATGAACGGGAAGTTCTTCTCATGCTGGGAAATTCTGAGCTTCCTAGGTTGAGCAACTGTACTGGCCTGAGGCAGCGACCTGTAGGAAGAAGAACCTGGAAACACTTCTTTAAGTGCCCTGCTGAAAGCCTGAATGTTATCCTGTACAATATCTACAAGATGAATCTCCTTCAAGCTGCTGGCCCCGCTGGATTCTTTCAAGGTCTCCTGGATGGAGGATACAATCGAATACGTGCACAGTTCCAGTGGAAAGCCAAAAATCCCTCCACTTATAGCAGGTAGAGCTATGGAACGACAATTGTACGTTTCAGCTAGTTCTAGAGTGTTCTTCACTGTCTTCCTCAATAAGTCCACGCACCTTTCTGGCTCCTCCTTCCTCCACCTGGGCCCAACAGCATGAATGACTTTCTTGCAGGGGAGTTTCCCAGCATCCGTGATAACTGCGTGCCCAGGCTGGATACGCCCGTTCCTCCTCACCAGCTCATCGCACTCCTCTTGCAATGTTGGACCAGCAGCTCTTAAGAGGGCGTCAGCAAGGCCACCAATGTGCTTTAGGTCTTCATTAGATGCATTCACCACAACATCAACAGGATGAGTGCATAAGTCAGCTCTATAAACTGCTACTACAATTTCACCCACGTTCGCTTGCATGTAGAGCTTGCCTCCATTGCTGTGTTCTTGTTGTTCTTCCAGCTGCTCTTCTGAGTGCTCTTCCAGTTGAACGAAACACTTATACTCTTGTCTTATGCGGGCAGCCAAAAAGTGTTCTTGCTCTCTGAAATATGACTTGGCTCCTGGTACTCCAATCATCACACGCTTATAGTGCAGGCCAGACAGAATTTGCTCAACCAAGCTGACTCCTTCCAGCACTTTTGTCCTCGATCCGCTCAAAGATATACCTCCACACTTTTTCTGTGTGCTAAAGTCAACTTTCACACCCTTTTTCTGTAAGCCACCCCAAACACTGACCTTCTCTTTCTCAAAAAACCTTATGACTGCCATGGGCTTCCCTTCTATGACCCTTTGTACCTGTGTGTTTTCATCTATAAAGCTGTAAAGTTCCTCAAAGGTTTTTGCTACTACTTGAGAAAAACCAGCAATGATGACCTGACTCTCTGCCTGAGTGACTGTTACAGCTTCATTAGAGCAGTTTTGCTTGGTGAGCATCTGCCATTCCTCCTTCTGGAGGACTGATTCATCCTCCAAAGCAATGCTTTTGTAGTCCAGTTCTGTCTTTATTTCTTCTTCTGCTTTTAGGAGATCTTCAGGAGTACTTCCTTTCAAGATGATAGCTCCTGTGCCAAGCTCATAAAAGGCACTAATTTGTTTTGACATAAACAGGGTCTGTGACATGGTTTCGTTATCAATATGCTCTAAAAACTGGAAAATGTAAGGGTGGATAGTAACTGTTTTCTTTACCATTTTACGCATATTATCAAATATTTCCCCTTTTACTTTATAAACTTCCTCAGGCACACCACATAGGTTAATTATTTTCTGCAAATAATCATAACTTATTTGCAGGCCTGGGAACTCTGTACGAAATTTTTCTTCCAGGCCAGTAATCTGTAAAATTCCGTATTCCCCTGGACTCACAGCCACCATTTGTTCAGTTTTTTGCTTTTCTCTTTCAATTTCTCTAGCAGCCTTTTCAATCAGGACCTTCAGTTCTTGTTCGACATTCTTCACAACTTCTTTTACACCTACTAGAACAAGTAAATCCTTGGAAATACATGGGATCATAAGAACTTCATCAGGGGAAAAGCTGTTTCTAATGGCTTCCCACAACTCTGTGCTTACTTGACATTGAATTGCTTCGTACTTTGATATGCTTTGTGAAAATGCTGCGGAAACTTTTTCCTTCCAAGCCTTGACCAATTGAGATACTGATCTCTTCCGCTCAGACAAAACAGCTGAAGGTTGCAAAGAAACTTTTGAGTCTGCACAGTGGGGTTCAGGCCACACTACCACACAATTACACTTTGCCATTTCACAATTTATGGCCTCAATTAGGCTACTGCTTCTTTGCAAATAATTCCAGATATAGGGGTCCAGAGGCAAGGTAATTGGATCTGGCTTCTTTATCTGTGGCCCTTCCCTTCCATACAGAGCTGTTCCCAGTGAGGTGCAGTAAGGATAGACAGAGATTGGTGTTTTGTTGAGTGAATGCTTCTTTCCCAGGATATTTGTTACATCTAAAACAACAAACAAAACCCCACACTATTAATGTCAGCACTTAAGACCTTCTGTTTTGTTTTGGAGGCTTTTTTGGTTTTGTTTTTTTAAACTATATTTTCTAAATAATAACATTCATTATTTCTAGGAACATTTTTAGATTAATATCCCTGCCTTCCTAGATAGAAATAATTCCAAATTATTGAAGAATTATTTATTTTAAATGCCAGAAACTAAGTTGGAAAGAGACAGTAAAGCACAGTACAGTCCACTTCTGGGAGGAGGTATGCACAGCCTCTGCTCCCACTTCTCTTAAATGCTGTACTTGAAGTGCCCAACTCAGCTATGCTCAGCAGTATTGAACCACAGCCCCTCCCTTTTCCCATGAAAAGAGCATCTCTTTCCTTCAACTTCCCTTCACCTCTCCACTGCAATGCCTCCAGCTTCTCTTACCCTTCACTTTACACTCATCTTTCTGTTACTGACTGAACAAGCCACAGCATCTGTTCTCCAGCCAAAAAGCTGCCCAAGAAATTGTCCTCAGATGGGCCAGACAGCACACATTGCCATGGGACAACTAGTGGTGAAGGTGGCAGGCAAGGGGGAAGTCCCCTGCACCTACAGGGCTATGAGTTCTCTACTGAACTCAAACCACAACCTGACCTCTGTAAGCATCAAGGCCTGGGTGAAAAACGCTCTCCAGAAAAAAGAAACAATTCTATGCCTCATGCCCAGCTGGTCCAAAACCGAGGCTTGCACTCCCGTTAGCAGAGACCTGATGACAAAAGCACCAGATCTGCTGTTGTGTTAGGGCAAAGGAAGCATTTCTCTAGAAAATCCACATTTTGATCTTTAAATGAAAAGTTCTCAAAGAAATAAGGGCTTTGCATTTCTGCATTACCTTTGTAGTCACTGAATGTAATGATAGCTGCATCTTCATCAGGCAGTTGTTGAACATCCATCACTTGTGCACCTCCATTCCTCTTATTTTCAAAGTAGATGGTTATATAGTCACTGGGTGTGTTGGGTGGTATATTTTCAGCCCTAATGCTTTTTGTTAGCTCAAGGCACCGTGCAGTAATGTTTTGTTGCTTTGCTCTGTGGTTTTGATTAAGCTTTTTAGCAAATTCCACTGTATCTAGAAAGAGAAAGGAGAAGAAATAGAAAAAACAAGTTCAAACTTGGAGCTAGCTTTTGTACTATGATGTTAGCAGACTACTGCTGTGTGCACTGATCAAAGCACTGAATTACAAAATCAACTCAGAGGTGCCCACAAAGCTACATATTCAGTATCTGTCACTCAGTATTGCCCTCATGGTTCATCACAGTTGTTGACTACAACCATAGCCAGAATTTTCCACTAGTTTTCCTACTGACTAGCACTGGGTGTCTTTAACCCCAGAAGGAAACAAGATCAGGTTCATTTCTGGGCTATGGCTTTCTACACAACTAATCAAACACAAATCAACAGTTCAAATTATCTCAGTTTTATGATAAACACATTCTCTTTTTGGCTCTTTCCCCCTCTCTTATCATCACAATAAGACAGTCAAATCACTTTTATGTCTGTCAGTTTCTTAAGGATCTACTTATTTCCCAAAGGCTACACCAAAAATTTAGGACTTGACCATGACATGAGAGACAAATAATTTCTGACTTCTAATGCAAAAAACCTACATCTTCTCAGCAGCTAAAACATTCTTTGATTTAGTTAAACCACAGACTAAACCCTTCACAACTAAAACTTCTCAGCAACTTCATTTTTATATATTACCAGTAATACCAGTATTACCACTAAGTTGATTCAAAGTGGCATATATAACTTCTTTTCACCATATCCTATCTTCTAAGGACTTAGAAGTTTTCCACACATAGGACTCAATTCTCCTTTCCTGTCCCAAATCCTCATCCAGAATCAAGCACATGTAAAATCACCTCATCCCTAGGAGCACTGAAAGAATCCCGATGCCAGTTGACCACTGTCACTTTAATGCAGTTTTCCCTCTGCAACAAGAGCCATGGCATTGGCTGATAGTCTTTCTGGATCCAGTCTTATACCACTTACTTTTGCCCAAATCCTGGGATGGGATTTGTTAAAAAAACAAGCCATAAGTCCACCAGAAAGTCTCCCCAACTCCTCACTGTGAGGAGTAGGAGCAGACACTTCTCCATTACCTACAAGACACCTTTGTCATCAATCCCTAATAAGGTAGAAAAGAAACTCTATGGCACCGAACATGCTAAAAACCACACTGAGGACACAGTAGCTTAACAACTAGCTGGTACTGCAGCATCAGGCAAAGCATGTGGTGTTAGTGCCATACCACATAAATGACTGCTGCCATTCTGTAAGGACAGCTGGACTTGCCTCAGCATCCCAGGGTACCAGCACCCCAACTCCATCAATGGCCACAGCAGGCATCTGGAGAACAGCTGTAAGAAGATGCTGCTTCCCTAACCCTCTCCCAAGCTTCCAATCTCTTACAGTAGGTTTCTCCAGCCTGGTACAGTCTGTTTAACAACCTTAAAAAGCTCTGCTCCACACACTTGTTCAATTTTGTTCTAATCCATATAAACTTACCACACATGTAACACCTTTTGTAAAGAACAGCCTTTACCATCAAATTATTCTCAGACCAAATACATCCTTCCTTGCTTGCTTTAAGTTATAGTAGTTTGGTTTTAGTCCTGTCTGTTCAGTTTACTATCCAAATCAGCGCTAGCTCTCTTCTGACTTTTCACTGGCCTCTATACCTTACAGTTAAAAGGTATGGCATTACTTTAGTAGAGTAAATCCTCCTTTAAAAGGACACAATACCTGACCAAACCTTATAAATATGACAGAAAACACTTCCTGCTTAGTCTCACTCACACACATGCAAACAAGTAGCTAATAAGAAAGAGCTTCAACTCTGACTCCTCCTTACCAGTATTTCCAGTAAACGTAACTACAGCAGCACGTAACTCAGGTATCATTTCCACACTGAAGTCACCATCATCCTCTGACAAGCCACTGATGTTCTCTACCAGCATAACTAATACGCATTCTTTTACTGTTTCCTTCACATTTTCCAGCACAACTGCATTGGAAGGCAGGGATCCTTCAGAGTTCTCCACTTGACATGGCTCCTGGAGAGTCTCCACTTCCCATGGCTTCACAAACAGATCAATGTTCTTCACCTTGTGATGCTTCCTTTGCAAAACTTCTTGGGCATCTAGTCTCACAGGAAAACAATCAAAGATGTGATCTTCCCTTCCCCTCCCACCACAGCAGAGCAGCATGCAAAATAATAACAATAATACGCCATGCTTGGAGCAATGTCCACAAAGAGACATAGCACCAGCAAAGGCCTATTTTTAGAAGGGAGCTTTAGCAGTATAACACCCATAACGCACAAGCATACCTTGCTCATCCTCAAAGGTGATGATTATTTGCTGATCCTCTTTGACAAAGGACTCAATAGTCCCCCCACCAGACTTCTTTTTATTTTCAAAGTACATTTCCACAATCTCATCTTCTATTTCTTCTCCAGAGGCAGTGGTTACTACTATGACAGACTTCCTAGAGGTTGCTTTTTCTGCTTCCAACTTCTCATGTGATTCTGAAAACAAGATCACACTAATGCCTTAAGCAAAAGTTAAGAAGAAAACTAAGCTTCTTATTTTCCAAACTTTCACACCACTTTTTGTTCAGACCATACATAAAGTTAGGGAAAAGAATCCCAAGCAAGTTAAGCGTATCACTAGTGGGAGCTGCCCTATCAATAAGTGAGGAGGAAATGCTTCAGTTCATCACCAGGCAAGGACAGCAGAAGTAAAGGCTATAAAATCTTTTTCACAAACCCACAATGAGGGGAACCAGTGCTTTTCTGCCTGTGCATTCTCTCCATTCAGAATTCCAGCCATTTTGTGGGTACTTGGGGGTTTACACATGCTGGTTGCCACAGCAGCTCAGGTGTACCTGGGGTATAAAGCTACTGACTGCATCCAAATTACAGGTTGCCCCAGCTGGGCAGGGCTTGGAGCAGCTGAGAAGGTCCGGGAAGGGACAGCCTTAGCCAGAACAATGGCCAGCATCCCTAAGGAACTGACTTGCTTGAGGCAGGCAGTGAAATGGGGACTTTAAAGGGGCTCCTACAAAGGAAAAAATGCATTTATTTCTTTCAGCCTGAGATCATAATTCCTACACTACATTAGAAAAATGCCACAAGCCACACGTGTGACCAGGGCGCTACCACAGCAGGAAGGTCCACGAAAACCAAAGAAGCAAGAATACACTGGTCACCGCTGGGTAAGTGGCACACTTACCTGTCTTCTCCTGCTGAGCACACACAGGAGTCTCCTTTTTCTGGCAGGTGGGAAGAGACACCTGGGGTTCACTAACTAGACATAAACGATAATGATTTGTCAGTCACTGGGTACTTCAAGATGGAAAAAGTCATATTCCTGTACACCCAGGAGCTAACACAGCTTGAATGAAGTTTCATTTGACACTGCCAGAATCACAGACTTCCACAGATTCCTCTTTTTAAACCATATGTTGAATTGGTTACAGAAACACTCTGGACTCAAGAAGTCTCAGGCATAAAGTTAAAATCAAATTAGCACACAGTCATGCTGAGTGAACCACCAGGAGCAGGTCCTCCCACATACTACACACTGTCCTCGCACGTGAGAATTGCCAAGGCTGCCCCCCTTGGGAGGGACGCATGTTTGGAAACTGGCACCTCTGGAAAAGCCTTCTGACTCTGCCCGACAGCTCTACCTGCTAGTTTAGAACAAGAGGAAGCACAGCTAAAGTAGAAAACGAAAACAGTGCAATCAGCCAAAGTGCTTCTCCAGTCTCAGCTGGAGCCCTCAGCCCCCACCTGTGCACAAATAGCTACAGCAGGCAGAGCTCAGGGAGCTGTGTCAACTAACCCTGGATGCATTGATTAGTTGTATTGATTAACTGTGTATTAGCCATGTGTATATTGCTTAGATCTGTGTGTGTTTATTAGTTGTGTGTGAATTGATTGTGCCTGTATTATTCATGTGCGTATTGATTAGTCGCGTATTGATTAATCGTGTGTGTATCTATTAGCTGCAAGTATGTATTAGTCATGTATTGATTACTCACGTGTGTGTATGCCGATTTAGCAGTGTGTGTATTGATTAGCTGTGCACGGACTGATTAGCCAAGTATGGATTGATTAGTGGTGTATAGGTTAGTTGTGTGTGTGTGTCTATTAGGCGTGTGCGACTGGCAAGCTGAGGCGCTGGGAAGGCACACGCGATAACAGCTGGAACTGCATTCGCATTGAGAGCCAGCGCCGTCGGTCTGTGCGGTGCCCGGGGGCTGCGCTTGAGGAATTACGTCGGGTTTGGGATTCGCGAAACGAAAGAGAGAGCACGGTAGGGAAATCAGAGCGCTAGAGCGCCGTTCATCCGGCCCGGCCAAGCAGCGGAAAGCAGAGCTTCCCATCCCCGCTCCTTCGGCCGGGCTTCCCGGGACAGTGCCCTGCCAGCCCCGGAGGCTTCAGCCCCGCACCGCGTCCCACTCAGATCCTACCTGGCGCCCCTGCCCCGCCGGACCGTCCCTCCTCCTGCAAGGGAACGAGAGCAGAGCGGTCACCCGCGGCCCCCGCCCGGTGCCCCCCGCCCGGTGCCCCCCGCCCGCCTCACCTGCGCGGGGCGGCCGCCCGCGGGCAGCGCGGTGACCTGCAGCGACAGCCGCCCGCCGGGCCCCCACTCGAGCTCGTGGAGCCGCCGCTCCAGCACCCGCTGCCTCACTGCCAACACAACAGGCACCGGGGTCAGGGGGGACGCGGCCGCCCCTCCGAACCGCGGGCAGCGCCACCAGCGCCCCCGGCCCGTCCGCCCCAGTCCCGCCGCTCACCCTCAGGGAGGGCGAAGCAGACGAGGATGTGCCTGGTGCCGGTGTCGACCCGCAGCTCGCACTCGCCGCCCCCCGAGCGCTTCTGGCTCTGGAAGTAGCAGAGCAGCTTCTTCCTGAGCGCGGGCGGCGGGTCGGCGGCGCCCCAGTCCCCGCGCACCAGCAGGGGGAAGGCGCCGGGGTGCTGCTCGGCCATGGCCGCTCCGACGGCTCCGGGCACCCCTCCGCTTTCGCTTTCATTTCTCCGCCGAGGGATCTCGGCGTGCCGAGCCCCGCCCAGTGACGGACACAGGCGGCTCCATCCCGGATCCGGATCCCCGCCGCGCCTCCTGCGCAGGGGACAGGAGCGCTCTCCTTGTGTCTCCACAGGTGTCCCGAGTGCAGTGCTTTCAGCTCCTGAGCTTATGATAGTTAAGTACTGGTTAACACTCGCTCTCCCTGCCTTAAACTTTCAAATCGAGTCTTGACCCAAAGTAAAATGACCCGTTTTCATGATTCTCTGTCAGAGATGCTTCTAAACCTGTGCAAGATTGCAAAGGAGTATTTTCCTCAGAGCGACGTGTCAGCTAGCTGAGACATTTTCAACCGAGTGTTCAGGACTTCCCTTTGCAAAGGTTACAGTTCTCGGCTATTTCATGCTGTGTATTTTACTCACGTAACGCTAAAATAGCAGATAAAGTATTTTCCCCCCACTAACTTCCCTGGAAGTTCATGGAGAAAATGGATAAATAACCAAATGTCACTAAATATGATAAGCATGGGTGGATGCCAGCTAAGCATAGGTATCATCAGACACACTGCTGAGCAACCCATGGGGATGCCTTTGTTTCTTGGTGGGCAACTGATTAAGCTGCTGTTTCCTAACGCACTGTTTCTCCACAGCTACAGTTACATGCTCTCCCAGTTACATGCTCTCCTCCCTTGCTGTAACCCGGGCAAAACTCCTGACTGTGACTGCAAACTGAGTACATTTCTTCCTAAACTCTACAGCTATGATTAGGAAGCAAAGGTCTGTACAGGTGGTTATAGGATAAAGGCTTGGGAGCTTTCCATGACAGTCAACAGGATTCTGCTGCACAACTCAGCCTGCAAACTTTGCCGCAGACAAAATGGGACCTGGTGAGTTACCAGTAGGAGTGTGACACCATGAAATGGCTTACTGGGACAGAAAGTGAAATGAGAGACTAAGAGATGCTGGGGAGATTTGATCTTCCCAGCTGTTCTGGTCTGGGAGAGTTAATTTTCTTCTGAGTAGCTGGCACAGGGCTGTGTTGTGGATTTAGTGTGAGAACAACGCTGATAACACACTGATGTTTTAGTTATTGCTTAAGGAGTGTTTACCCCAAGTCATGGACTTTTCAGTGTCCTTTGGTCTGCCAGCAAGCAGGTGCACAGGAAGCCAGGAAGGAGCATGGCCAGGACAGGTGACACAAAGCAACCAAATATTCCACACCACAGAGCATCATGCTCAGTATAGAAACTGGGGGGAATCAGCTGGCAGGGGTGATTGGTCATCAAGGGGTGAGCAACTGTATTGTGCATCACTCCTGGGTTTTATCCCCCTCCCCCCCACCTTTTCATTACAATTTTTAGTATATTTTATTTTGTTTCAATTATTAAGCTGCTCTTATCTCAATGCACAAGGTTCACCTTTCCAATTCTCTGCCCCCCCAGGGTTGGGAGCTGAGTGGGTGGCTGGGGTTAAAGCACAACAACAGCTTGTTTCAGTGTGCAGAAGAGCTCAGGCACTTAGAAACAACTGGAATGTTGGTACCTTACTGCACAGAAAAGGGCGGGAACACGGAATAGTGTAAAATGTTAAAACAAACACAGTAAAACAAAACCACAGCCAGAAAGACATCCCAACCCACATGGAAACCAAACAATGCCCAATACTACTAAAACTGAAAGTCAGGATGGCAAAGTAGCACTGCCTATTCACAGTGTGGGAACCTTAAAAAAAAAAAAAAAAGGGAGGTGACCTGGAGTCCAAATCACCCCAAATCATGGTGTTGTGGGGAAGCTCCTGAATTTTAAAAAAATATACAGCTATAGGTATCACAAGGAGGAAAAATGTGTACAGAAGAATGCAGGAACACACAGATGGTATGGTTTTTTTTATTAGTTGTATTCAGCCTTACAAAAATGGCTCAGTTCCCTAAAATGATGGTGTTTGGGACACACCACCAGCCAGGTAATTGCTAGGTTGCTTAGACACTGCAGAGTAACTGGCACAGAACCAGGAGTCCATTATCAGAGATAGCCATATACACTTCCATTTGCTTCAATGTGGTTCTGAGTATTCAGCACTTCTGCAGAGCTAAAAATACAGCAGGATCCATGTCCCCACTTATACTTGAGCCAGGCTAATTCCATGTGCAGAACCCAAAGCACTAATGACATTTCTGTGGTGAAAAGGAAAAGAAGCAGAAATCCACAGCCTGGTCACAGTTAACACTGTAGCAGCTGCATAAAAAATCTCTATTAGATGGGTTACGCAATGCTGTCCATGGTGACAGACATAATAACACAAAGCTAATGTTAAGTGCTTCTACTTCTAAGTCTATCTAATAAAAGCCAGTAGTGGATCTAATGGTTTTGGCAGTTCGACTGAAGACATGTGGGAAAAACTGGAGACCAGACTAACCAGTAAAGCAATATACACAATTTGATATATTTGATATGTGCAGCAAGTACTGATGCTACATTCACAAGAACCAAATTCTGTAAGGGCTACACATACAGAGAAGTAAATGATTTGTGAAAAGAACATATATTGTTTGATGATAAAAGATTACTTTTCTTAGCTGACCGTGAAACACAAGCAATTTAAGTATAGCAGTTGAATAGGGTAATTTCTCTCCTCAGTGCTTGAATAGTAAATTGACTACTATATGTTCAGTTATTACACTTAAGATTTGACAGCTGACACATTTCTTTATTCAATTCCTTTTGCTTTCAATTCTGATCGAACACGCTGCAGATAACCAGGATCAGGGTAACCAAAACTAGGAGAAGAAGAAAAGAATTGTTTGAGTTACTTCTGCGATGAAGCACCTGACAGTTCTATAGAATCTTCTCATCAAAATCTTTTTATAAATCTCTTCACAAATTTCATGCACTTCTTGCCCTACAGAGAAAACGGACCCTATATTGTTGGTCAGAGGAGTGGTTCAGACAGGGTAAAGCTACAATCTTAAGGCGCTGCTGCATTTTGTTGTCCAAACTCACACTAAGAACTTGATTTTCAAAGCTGCCTGCTGTGTGTCTCTTCAAAATGATAGGGTGTCTGGGTAAGCATATTTCTAAAAAGAAAGATCAGATCTGAAGCACACCCAAGTGAGCATTCAAATTACAAACATAGTGGCACCTCTGAATTTTTAAGAAATGCATCATCAGAACTGTGTACGAAGCAAGTGATAACCAGGGACAGAATTTGTGCAGAGCGAGGGATAAAGTGAAACTGGTATGTTTTGCTCTTCTATGATCCTGGCCCAGTCAGGAGAATTTAGACACAAAACTTCAGAGCTTGCAGGACAAGACCTGCCTCTTAGAGGCTGCAGCAAGGTCTGCAAGGACAAGAACGGCTGGTCCAAGCCTCCCTTGTGTCTCTGCTGCAGGCAGCTCCCACTCAGTACTAGTGATTACTCCATCTGCCTGTCCTTGCCTTTATCTAGAAATGCAGCAAGTCCTCAAGAAATGCTGAATAGAGTTGTCATCTACTCAAAAATCCTGTGAATGGCTTGAAAAATCAAAATGGGGTAACCCTTTCTATGGATGGGGCTGGCACAGTGTTCTGTGCTCTGATCAGAGACCCACTAAATGCTGCACAACTCATGGTTCCTGCCATCTAAAAGGATACGATCATATCTATACTACAATATCTTTCTTCTTGCTGTTAGCCCTGTTAGGTAGAATTTCAAATCATATTTTACAAGGTCTGCCACCTTTAACAGGATCATAACGGACCAGCATCTCCTGGTGCAAAACAGCAGGTAACAGGAGAGGCTGAGACCAGGAGTAAAGCCTGAGGTGCTATCAAGAGCTTGCTGTACTGTCCTGTACTAGAAGTAATTTCTAATCAGAGCAGTTATTAACTAAATGCCTTATAGAACTCACTAGTGACTGAGTGGCCTGAGGGACAACAGAAGACTAAGCTCATCCTTGTTCCAACTGTCCAAATAGGTGAAGGTGATTCATGTTTGGATCCATAAAGAATTCCACAATCACTTTGTTATTGACAAAATTTGAAAGCTCTAATATGGAAAATATTCAGGGCACCCTTCCTGACTCATCTGAGTAGCAATATTACATAAAGAGAAGACTACTTACCTGGTAGGTCCTCCGTTTGTGGAAGTTTTGTGGTGAATATCGTTCCATGTGATAACATTTTGTGCACCACTAGTACGTGACTGCCCCACTGTGAAAATCAGTTTTTGGTTAAAGGCCTTTCTGAGGAGCTCCAGAATTTCTCGCCCTTCTGCATTGTCGGGTAAATACGCCCTTCTGAAAGTTGGCCCATAATGCTGCCCTGGGTTTGGATGGTTGCTCTGTTTTGTAGAAAAACAAAACAAAATCACATTGTATAGCAAAATGCTTTGAAAGCATGAAAATTATACATCCCAGCTTTCAGAGTACTTTTTATCTTGCCTGTGATTCAGAAGGACATAGCATGACTGATCTTGGGGAGTTTTTTTCTCATTAGATACTTTCTTTCATATAAGTTTCATTCACATTTTCTTGTCATCATTCATGCATCCATTGTCCTTTTTAGATTTTTTTCCCCCTCTTTCCTCTCCCCAGTGCATGTCACCGTACCTCTGACTTTTTCCATTTACTCCATCCTCAGCCCTAGTCACAAATCCAAGCACATAACATAAGCTGGTTTCCCACCTGGAGGGCTTACAAGCCAGCCCACTATTCATTTTTGTCCACTGGTGTCTACACCAAAGAGGATGCCCCAGAGAATCATTATACATACAAAACTTTGTTTACACGATATCACTCCCCAGACTTCAGTTCAGTTATTCCCAATGTACAAATTAAAAACAGGCAACTCCATCCTCATGCATATAAAATGGAGGGTTACCATCTGACCATCTAATTCCTACTCTATTACTTAACTGCACCCAAAAGTACTGAATTAACTACTTGCAGATTTGTACAGAACAAAGAAAGGTTTTTCCTGGACTTGAATTAAAATAATGGAAAAATAGTTAACTTTCTATTCAATATTGGTTTTGTTGTGGGAAAAACATCTTTTAGGAATCTTTAAATATACTTACAGTTTGAATACCACCTTTCATATTATAGTCAATTTCAATAGTGCCACAATAGGTATAACCAGGGAGAGAGTAACCCTGTTTTGTAACTGACATTGTTCCCTCTGGTTGGTCTCCTTTCATGACTCCATAGACTGTATTACAAACAGGACAAACTTGCTTAATAGCCATGGCTTGGCCGATGCAATTTTTGCAAAATGAATGTTTGCACTTTCTCAGTGTTTCTTTATTATTAATTCTCTCCATGCAAATTGGACACTCATCGTTGTCTTTTTCTTCTGTCCTTGTCTGAGCCTGTCCTTCAGAAGTAACATTATTCTTTCGCCTGCCACTGGGTTTCTTCTTAGATGCTCCTGTAGTTTCTTGAGAGCTGAGATCAGAAGACAGTGGTGGATTATTTTTAGTTTGTGTTGAGTCTGCAGCGTGAAGAAGGTTCATAATGTGCTTTTCAGCAGCATAAAGATGGTCTGGTAAACCTTTTAAGATTAACTTGTCTTCCTGCTTCTTAAGTTTTACATGAAGACCTTCCAATTGTTTTTCATTAAGTAGCATATTTAAAGTTTTCTTCTGATCTTCTAAAAGTGTTAGGCTGATGATTTTTTCTCTTAACATTGCACAGGCACTTTGAAATGCATTGATGAAACTTTCAGTAGCATGTGATGACATATCAGAAGTTTGCATCTTAGGCCTAAATATTATAAACATCTGGTCATATGAATGCTCTTTTATTTCTATTCTTGTATCAAATTTGTCTTCAATGTTTTCAAATTCTTTCCTTAATATGGTTTCCAACAATTTAAACACAGAAACGTCAACTATTATTCCATCCCTGTACTTGTACAGTACAGATGTTATTTTCATATTCTTTTCAGCTTGGTTGTTCTTACCTTCCTTTCTTAAAAATTCTTTGGCAGCCAAAATCTCATTAATTGGACCACGTAGAAGCAACTGCTTTCCTTCCTCTTTAGCAAGAAGATTACTAAACCTTTCATTTAACTTCATTATTGTCTCCTCTAATGTGTAACTGTTTGTTATGGAAATTTTTTCCTGTTCCAGATCTCCTACACTTCTCTGAAAAGTATTGATAAAAAAATCACTAGCTGCTTGTAAAGAAGCAGGGCTTTTATCACAAGTTAAGTATATCGATGTGGTTTCGTCGTCATTGTCTTTACTTCTTAAACACACTCCAAAGCGTTCATGTAGTTGTCTCATTTCTTTTTTGTGGGTATGGCTAAAATACTCATAGAGAGCTGTCGTAACTGTAAGCTCATTAATTTCTTCAGTATTCAGATAATTTTCATCTTTCAAACCATTCTGACTTTCAGAATGTGAAAAATCCTGGTTTGAGTCATTGCCTGCAAGGATATCCTTAAAGTAGTGATAAGCTTTTTCGATATCTGTAAAATCTCCCGTCAATTTCTCAGAGACATCAGTGCCAGGATTTCTTTCTCTCTTTAAGTTTGGACACATAATGCTAACTTTCCTCCTTTGCTCTTCAGTGAACATACTGGTATTCAAAGTAGCAGATACTGTAAGAAATATCTAAAGAAAAGACAAGAATATTTCAACATTAGTTTTTTCTAAGGTTCTCTGTTTTCTGCTTCTATATTTTGAGCAAGAATATATTTTGTTCATCTCAGTAGGGACAGATTACAATGAGCACATATGCACACAGTGTTTCTTTTATGTCATGTATAAGGACATTACACACAGGCAAGTAACACAATCGTGCTTCTAAGTCAGCATCAAAATGAAATCTGTTAATGTTATGGGTATTGCACGAGCAGAAATAGTAACTTTGCTACTTAGGTTGACACTGTGACCAGCACTCTCTGCTCCCACCCTCTGGCAACAGGGTTAGCAAAACTAATGCCATTTTACAAGACAAACAGCCATCCTCTGAGACTGTGCTCATCGAATCTTAGTCCCTTTTCCCCTCATTATCAGGCCTTAAAAGTCCTGCACACCAAGCAGACAAAACAAACAGATTTCTTCTTCCCCTCCCTACCATTTTCATGGTTTCTGGGCACCAGGCCGACCAGTCCACTCCTTAACGGCCTTGAAGGTTCCAGGCACCCTGCCAAACAGCTGGTGTTGACCCCACCACCGAACAGGGAGGTTCAAAAGCCTTGTTTACAAAATCAACCACTTACAAGTCCTAAGCGGGAATTCAGACTGCAACTGCTGCTGGACAGTGAGACCCATGATCCACCACTGTCACTGTCCTCTGCTTCCTTTGAGGAACTGACTGGATGACCCATATGCTTTTATGCGGTTTTCAAGTGATTGTTCTATCGATACAGCAGAGCTGAGTACTAAGTTTTGCAGAGGGTCCAGGTGACTAAAAACCACAAGCTAAGCTGTGCTATCAAATGCAGTGCTACACCACTCATAAAACTGTCCTACACAATTGTGCTTGTAGAAATTCTGCACTATTCCAATCAGTAATTCTATGCTAATCATAAAATTCTGTTTAAAAACCCCCAAAATATTAATTCTAACTACAACTTAGTGCCATTATTATTCTGCCAAGGATCCTCAAAAGAATCTGTCTGCCCCCTTAGTGTCAGGTGACACAGACACAGCATGTTTTAACTGCACATATATGTTATATTTCATTGTTCTTTATTTATATTAGACTTCCTAGTTTTCACTTATTATCTTTCTTTAAAAAGTTCTCAAAAGTCATACTTTAGTAACTCAGAGTTAGGGTAAAAAACAGGATTCTGAAGAATAGTAACATGGTCGCATCTCTACTTTGCACAGACAGGATAGGGAAATTTGCAGTATACTGGTACAGATGCCAGGTAAGCACTATGGTAGCACATGCTCTACCTCAGAAGGTACATCTATGCTGCCACCATGCAAAACAAGGTAAACCCTCTGAGACAGATATCAGTGTCTCAGCAGAACCACGTCCACATCATGTAGACTAGCCCTATCCCATGTCCCTAACACACAGCTGATCCTTTCTTTTCCATGTAACTTTTAGTTCAAAGTGCTTGAAATCACGTTTGCTGTGCTGCATCACATCAGAGCAGATTTTTTTAATGCTGAGGTAACGGACAGAAGAAATTAGGGCAGTTCAAAGGTGCAAACCATGCTGAAATAGTGTTAGAAGTTTGCATACCTGGAAGGGATGCAAATCTCATACAATTCTTCCACCTTTTGGAAGCAGCCTTTGGTGCATACTATTCCCAAAAAGCTGCTAGGGTGCTGCTTTGGGGAGCAGTGGTCAGCACATGCCAAAGCCATGATGGAAAACACACTGCCTGGTGAACATGTGTGGCCTGACCTCCAGCCCAGCACTCAGAAGTCATTCCCGGCCCCCCTTTTGTTGACTGAAGTTACATAACTGATGTTTGCTGGGCACGAAATATTGAAGTACAACATAAAGGACTACATGGAACTACAGGCTGTGACACTGCTCTTCCCCAGGTACCTTTTTGGTAAGGACTTCCCTTGCTGCATCCCCACGGCCGCTGGCTGCCCACTGCTCCTGCTGGGGCAGGGCAGGGCTGGCAGGGACACTGTAGCTGGCGGAGGTCTGTGCTGCAGCCTGGCTGCTGCTGGGGTCCCCTTCTCCTGGCTGGATGACTATCTTCACGTGTTTTGTGCCCATTTCCAGGACGTGATCCGTGCGCGACTCCACGCTCTTCTTATCTGCAGTAATTCGGGGGAACAGGCAGATCAGGCTGATATAGTTACCTGAAAACATGCTGGCTGCCAGTGTTGCCCACACAATCAGATTTGTTACCTGGTGAGCAACAAGCCAATAATCACACACTCCAGAGAGACACTGGTTATTTATTTCAGAGTTGTGCAAGCCCAGGTACTGGGTGGTATTGGACTTTTCCAACATTTTGCACCGTTATTTATACACAGAAATTCAGAGTTAGTAACTTTCCAAGCACATCCTCTCTATTATGATCGGTTAGTAATTTCCATACAAGTTACACAAGCTAACTTTTATGCATGCTCAGGGAAAGGGTCTTCCCCTGGGCAAAGGGTCTTTTTGACCCGTAGGTGTGATCTTTAGCATTGTAATGAACACAGTTCAGCTACAGGGTACATGGGCCTTGAGTGCTTTGCCACATTAGCAAAAACAGACACAATCATCAACAGCTTGATTTACTACGTCCTCAGAGATTGTTAGTTCCCGGATATCCTTAACTAAAGGATGCTGGCTGCTGCCTGTCCCACTCATATTAGGTCTCCTTTTTTGCTGATTAGGCTTGAAACTCTGCAAAGATCCTACACCAAGGAACATCCAGACTTTAAGGATAGACTTACTTCTTCTTGACACACACCACAGTTCGCGGCCCCAGAGCCCCGTGCCCTGCCCAGAGCCCCAGGATGGAGCCCCGACCTCACTCCCAGCCCCTCACTCGGCCCCGGCCCCCCGGCCCGTACCTCGCTCCTCACGGAAATCCACCCAGTAGGTGCCGGGCTGGGGGCCGGCCCGCACATTGCACTCGCCGCCCCCCGAGCGCTTTCCCGACTGGAAATAGGCCTGGAGCTTCAGGATCACCCTCTCGCCGGTGTCGGGCGAGGGGCTCAGCAGCACCAGCAGCGGCGCCGCCGCCATGTTCGCCCCGCCGGTGGCTTTGGCTTTCGCTTTCGCTTCCCGCCCGGCCCTGCCCGCCCCGGGCTGAGGGCGCTGAGGGCGCTGAGGGCGCTGAGGGGGAGCCGCTCCGAGCCGGCCCATGGGGGGCATCCAGGTACGGCAGCGGGGCTGGGATGGGGGGGGGGAGCCGGCCCACGGGGGGCACCCAGGTACGGCAGCGGGGCTGGGATGGGGATCCCTGAGGGGTTGGGGGGCTCACGGGCCCTTGCTGTGCCCCCCGCCCCGGGACGGGACGGGACGGGGGTGCTGTGGGGCAGCTCCACCCGCGGGAGCTCCGAGCAGCTTTTTTAACACCGGGAAACTTGGTATAGGTGTTTGCAAAGCGGGTGCTGCCCGCTTGGTTCGCTACAGAAGCGCTCCCGCAGCAAGGCAGCCCGTGTACTCTGTTACTTGTAACATGCACTTTCTCTTCTTTCTTTCCCCCACCCCCCCCCGCCCCCCTCCCCCTTTTTTTTCTTTTCTTCCCAATAGAGTTACATTCCAGAGATCCTCAAAGGGAAGACCAGTGCAGGTAAGCCTCTCACTGAGCCTGTCTGTGGGCTGCAAATCGCCGGCTGCAGCCTGGGAAACATCAGCGTGGAACAGCCAAAAGCAGCCTGACATTCGTAACTAATGTGAACTGGTATTAATTAGCTGCGGCTACGAATCAACATTATTATTAGTGATGACTTCAGCGGGGTTTGCTTGCGTTTCTCCCTGAGAAAAGCTCAGAAGTGTTTTGTTGAATCGGTGTGTAAAATTTAAAAGGTGCAAAGCGTTAGACTCTTTTTTTTATTAGCAGGCTGCAATTCCCGGAGGGAGGTTTGGTGAAATTCACAGAAAGTGATTTAAACTAATTAACATACCGTACTGCTAATATCTGTCAGGAGGGGGCTGTATAGCCATAGTGATAAGGTAAAATCTGCCTGAAAAAAGTGGTTTAAAAACCCTTTCTGAACAAAGTTCCGTACAAAGAAAGAACTTGCTTGAGGGCTCTAAGTGCAGACCAAACAAGACTCACTGAATTAAAGCTCAGCGTAAGATCTCAGTGGCACAGTGAAATGAACCTATTGGTAATTGTTCCTCTGCTGTGTCACTGCAAAGGCCTGGGGTGTTTACCCTCGGACCTTCCTGGAAATCAGTCACAAAATGCCGAGAATGCCCTGGAGAGGGCGGAGGGAACCTTCAGCCTGCTCAGCGAAACCCCGCTCAGGGGAAGAAGTGGTGTTTTCTGCTTTTGCAAGCATTTTGAAGCCCTGACTTTTCACCTTGTGCTTTCTCAGCTGAAGTTTTAGTGTCAAATGCAGCCCAGCGTCAGGGTGACACTGCAGCTGGGTAACAAAGCCCTGTCACACTGCCTCTTTTGGAGACCTTCCTCTCACACCTGTTTGTTTCTTTTACTTCCTTCTTGCCGTTTATTCTCAGGCCATTCAGCTTTGCTTCTGCATCAGTCTTTTGAGGTTGGTGCTCTAAATTAAATTAAGTTTTGTGGTGTGCTTTATTTTTTTAAAATTCAGATTATGTCACTGATTCATTGAAGGCTATGTCCCCAACAATGGCTGTGTCAGCCTAATGGTGGGGAGAATAAACAGCAGGAAAAAGAGAGAGAGAAAACACAAGTGCCAGGAGGAGACACATCTTAACCAAACTTCCTCCTCAAGTGAAAAATAAGGCAAACCCAAGCCCTCAAGTCACCACAGGCTCAGTGATGCTGTTCTTGTCATCTTTTAGTGCCTTTCTTTGATTGGCTAGGCTTTCTAAGCCTCTGAAAAGGGGGGAAAGAAGATCATGCTGTATAAAAATTATTGGGTAGTAATGATAGTAGGATAAAATTGAAAGGTATAAGCTACACTTCTATATAAACCCCAATGTTTTGACAGTAGTATCTTCTATTTCACTTTATATTCTGTATCCTAGGGTCAAGCATGGTAATGGATGAGGTCAGCTTGAGGATCCCCATCAATAAAGGTGCCTATGAAGCTCTTAAGAGAAGAGACAACTGTCTACGTAATCTCATTCTCAAGAAGTTTGCTTGTGAGTTGGCCTTCAAAAGCACAGAAGGCACTGTTGAAGTATACAGGAAAAAAGTAAAGTGGGGAATTGACATTTGTGTTTGTAAGGATGATCTCACAGGACACAAGGTTGATGCTTTGGTGAATGCAGCCAATGAATCTCTAGACCATGGAGCAGGTCTCGCTTTAGCCCTTGTGAGAGCTGGAGGGCCAGAAATAGAAGTGCAAAGCAAGTGTTTTATTCAACAGTATGGGAGACTGCAAGCTGGTGGAATAGCAGTGACACGTGGAGGGAACCTTCCTTGTCAGATAATAGTTCATGCTGTTGGTCCAAGGTGGAATGTTTATGAAAAGGAAAAATGTTGTTTCCTACTTCAGAAGGCTATTATGAGTGTTTTGAATTATGTTAGGGATTTAGGAGATACCATAAAGTCTGTGGCTATCCCAGCAGTGAGCTCAGGTGTCTTTGGCTTCCCGCTCAATTTGTGTGCTCAAGTGATTGTAATGACTGTAAGGCAATTTCTTGAGGAAAGTTCACCAGGAAGTCTCAGGGAAATCCGACTGGTGAACATTGATGAGGCTACAGTTGCAGAAATGAAGAAGGCCTGTGAAAAGTTTCTGGGTGATGCCAGTTCATTTCAGGAAACTCTGCCAGCTTCACCAAGCCAGTCTTTAACTTGTATCCAACACGGAAGCATTTGCTTGCGCATCGTAAGAGGACACCTTGACGAGCAGAGGGTAAGATTGTCCTATAATTTGTTGAACATGGTGTTGCCTCCAAGTCTTTGCAGGATTTGGAGCCCAGGAATTCAGAACACATTTTGTATCAGTCCAGTAAAACAGTTTTCTTCTCAACCTGAGGAGACTTTACACACAGTAAATAAATTATAGTGGCAAAGAATTGTGGTTTGGGTTTTTTTCTAAATGGCTATTAAACTTAAGAATGTTTTTGCTTCTTTTTTTATATATGCTGTTTTGATATAATAGCAGCTAGAGATTGGATGATTACTGATACATCTCTATGTTAAGGTTTATCTTCTTATAACATCACATTTTATCATGCATTCCCTAGAAGCCTACTCTTATTTTCTGCTTTGCTTTTTTTCCTATAATTTATGTTCTCGTAGATGCCATTATTGCAGTTATTTAACAAACACTGAAACAGCTGAAAATAACTTTACACAGGTGATGTGCACCTTACCTGCTCTCTCCTGCTCATTAGTAATTGACAGCAGGATTGGATTGGATGAGGTGCATGTGGGTAACTTCAATAGTGGCAGTAAAATTCAGTTGAATACAATTTGATGACTGGAACAGCTCTTGTGCATGCTGTTGGTTTCTGAAAGTATCTGCATTTACTGCTACTGCAAGTTGCGTACTTTGATGTATTCCAGTGCTGCCAGTAGTAATAAGTAGTAAGAAAATTTTTCAAGATCTTCTGCAGTCAGGCTTTTTTAGAGGAATTGTGCCTAGAAAGAATGTCTGTAATATCAAAGCTTGCAAATAGTACACTTGAAGTACACTGAAACTTGCACTCTTTCCTTGCAGACTACAGCTGTTGTTAACTCTGTGTTTATGAGTGGGGAGCCTCCCTACCCGTTTTCAAGACTGCTGCAAAAAGCGGGTCCAGCTGTTCAGGCGAAACTTAGAGATCATCTTACATTTTCGACACAGCCTCAGGAACTCATAACAACAAAAGGGTATCATCTGCCCTGTGAGCTTCTACTGCATGTGATATCGAGGCAACACCAGCACCCGGTGTTACGGTGTGAGGTGATAATCACTTACATTAGATTTTGATGGATTTTCATGTTGGGTGATGTGAGGACTGAAACATTTGTTTTTTTCTGCAGGAATTAAAACATGCAGTGAAAATTTGCCTGAGTCACGTTCACGGCGGGCCATCTCCCTCAGTTTCTTTTCCAGTAAAATGGTCATTAGAGCTGCCTGTTGATATAGTGGCAGAGATCATGACTGAAGAGGTTTTTAATTTTGCCAGGGCACACCCTAAAAAGAGGAGAGATGTGCAGTTTGTCATTGGCCCAGATGACCTTGATGCCTATCAGGTAACAAGTTTGTTGTTAACTACCCATAAGGAAAACACAGAACTGTAAAAATATTCCCATAGATGACTAAAAATGAAGGTAGTCTTGTGTTGTCTACTATTTAACAACATTTGTGAGCAGCAGGTCCCTTTATGAAACTATTTGTCTCATTAATAGGGATTATAAATCTTTGCAAATCTTTATTTTCTCTTCACTAAACCAGAAGTCTTCACACTGTGGTCTGATAAAAGGGGAGAGAGCTTTGAAATTCTCATGACTGTCAATGAATTTATAAGAAAGAGTTTACTCTTAACTCAGTAGAGAATAAACTTACTCCACCTCGGGAATTTTCTTTAACCATTTTTTTTTTTGTATGGAGTTCCTAGGGCAAAACACTATCAACAGATTATATGACTTAACATAATAGAAGGGTTTCAAGCAGACAGTGTGCCATTTCAACTGGAGTGTGCCATTTTCCACCTTTTGTGTATTTCCTTGATGTCAGATAGTCATCTATTATAAAAACAGAGTTTGCTTTTATTCCCATTTAACTTCAACTATCCATTCTTTCAACATGTGCAAGAACTAGGTGGAGGGGAGTTGGAACTAGATGATTTTCAAAGTTCTTTCCAACCCAAACCATTCTATGATTCTAAGAGCAGATCCGTGTTCTGTAACAGTCCCAAAAACTCTAACACAAGCTGTATGACAGCTGTGTGTTCACCACTGAGTCCCTTGGTAATTGGAGCACAGCTGAATGAAAAAGAAAGGGCAGTTTGCCAGTCCACTGCCCAGCAGCCTCTCAGAGGCTTTCCATGTGGGATCACAAAGAGGAGTTTGGGCTAAAGGCAGGAGAATAGTCCAGATTTTAAAACTGAGTAAGGATTCATCACCATTAAATTGCAAGTAGTGAACACCTTTTCTTATGTGGTTGAGTAAGTTCCAGATATACCACAACCACAAGGAGTTGGTAAAGGTGCCATTCAATGTGTAAGGTGTCTTACATTAGGAGACGCAGTAGAACAGGAATGCATTTGATATTGTCAGGAACAACATTTTGGGAAAAGCTGACAAATTACAGCTGTTAACAATTTCAGAATTTGGGGGCTGGGGGTATGTGTGGGGTGTAACTGCAGCTGTAAACTGCTTAACTTTTTTAAGAGATGAATTGCATATTTGACAACAGAGATTGCAAACTGCTCCTAAACTTTTTTCTTTCAAGATTTTCCAGAGAAAATTCTATTCAGCACAACACAAACTGGGAAACAGAAGTGATCCTTTGAGTAAGTAATGAACAGAAGGGGCATTTCAAGTAAATGAACACTGCAGATTTGAGAATACGAAATCACATTCCTTTAAAAAGAACTTAATATTTGCATATGTGTCTTGAAGAAAGGGGGAGGCAAAAGTATGTGAGTGCTGTGTATTTCTACACTAAAAGGAATGGAACTGGGTAATCCCTTTTAGGATTTTAAAACAAAAATCATTGTCAGTGCCTAACTTATTGGAAGTTATTTAGTGAAAGGCAAATAAATTCTGTATGGGGGGGTGGGGGGGGAATCCTGGAAACGTTACCTCCTGATGTCTAATCTCTTCTTTGAGCATACCAGAAGAGCAGTGTGTTTCTTGCACTGTACAATTTGGATTACAAGTAGGAATTTGTGTCAGCACCTGAAAGCTCTAAACTCTTCCAATGCACTTGTCATTCTTCCAGGTACAGAGTCAGGCGGTCAAAGCATAAAAGAGACTGCAAATAAAGAATCAGCAATTGAACTTAAAGGGAGAACACTCACAGCATTGGAAGCAGCAGAGTCGTGGCTCCAAAGTGTGGTACAAATTCAGGAAAGTCACCGTGCTGTTATTAAAAACAATTACATTTTTTGCCTTGGTAAAAAGGAGTTTGCAGAACTCTCTCAAGAGCAGCCTTCTAGTGTACATGTGTCAGAAGAGGTGAGAGATGGACAAGCAAGACTGGAATTTCAAGGCCCTCCTGATGCTGTGATTGATGCAGTGCTCACAACTGAGAAATTACTGCTTCGCATGCAAGAGAAGACTATAGCTGAACAAGAGAAACTGCTCTACTCAATGTGTATGTAAATAGTGATTAATTAAGTAAATAAGTGCCTAAGTAAGGTCAAGTAGGAAGCAACGTATATCCTAGTAGTGCTGAAAGTGTACAGATGTGCATTCAGTTCACACACACATACTGAGCATTGCTTTAATTATTGATATTCCTGTAGTTCTGTCACGTGAGCCTGTGGAAGACCATTGGTTAGCTGTGGTTGCTTACTTGGCAGTGTTCCCAGTGCGGCACAGTTTATACAGGGGCTGGCTGTGATGGACAGCCAGCTGTAGTGGGGCTCCCTCTAGGACACCTTTGTTTTAAAGCCTGGCCACTGGAGACTTGCAAAATTTGCACTTAATTAACCTTTACTGAGCTCTTTTGCTGGCTACAGCTGGACCACTGTTGTAGTACTCAGCAGTGGACTTGTTCTGCAGAGTCCTTGGCTTTCATGAACAGTTGATGGAATTATTTTTTTGGCATTACAAAAAACTACTGAATGACTGATTCTAATTCATGTTTGTAGTCATTCAATATAGATACCCTTGTAGGAAAGTTGGGCTGTGGAGAAATGTAAGGAAAAAGATAAATGTATATATGTCTCTCTCAATGCTAGCCTCTAATATTACTTCAGAGACTACTTAACCTTCTTTGTTCTTAACTAAACTACCGACTAAAGTATTGAATCTCTACCCCTTGCCTTTGCTTCAGATATTATGATATATGAGCATTTTACTCCCTTATTTGTATCCAGGCCAACCAGAAGAAGGTCAGCTTTCAGAGGGAGACTTTCACAAGACAAATCCTGCTAGCGACATCCAGATTTTACCAGTAGAGTCACACCTCCAGGAGTTTAAAGACAGACAGAAACAGTTTGAAAAAGCTGGACTTCATGTTCTCAAGGTAAAGAGGGCAAAACTGAATCTCAGTTCATATATTTGAACTTACATGTTTAATGTATGCCTAAAAGACTCTGATGAACTATTTCAATATATTGCTTTTAAAAATTAAGATCAAATCAGCCTAAGCCTTAAAATAGATGCAGTCTTTACTCCTAATAAAAAGTATTTTAAATGTTATGCAAATAATCATTCAAAAAGTGATTAAATTCTGACTACTCTTGTACGGTATATTCTCCCTCGTATTTCATGCTTCAAATGCTCCTTTATAGGACTAGAGAAATATGAAATTGGTATGGTAGATTGAGTACAGTATTCCAGGACACTAATGCAGTGTCCCTGTTTTCCTTTTGTGATCTTGACACCAAAAATTAACAACTGAATTTGCCAGAGTTCTGATAGGACTATATGTTGAAGCTGGGATCTTGCTTGGGTATCAGTGTTTTACTGAACAGGAGGTGGATGAGGCTGTGCAAGGCAGAGAAATACAGAAGTTTGTAAACAGGGATTTGTGTGCCTGATAGTAACAGTGGGTAACTGGAAACACCACGGGCTGAACTGCCTTTCCTAAGAGCAAGGTATTTAACACTGAAATGATAGCAAATACCTACCAAATGCTTCTTGATCTACAGAACTAAAGAGTTCGCTGAGCCTCAACACAAAAGCTACATGAGAATTTAAAACAATGCTGCCCTGGAGACTGGTCATAGCTCAGTTAAATGAGTCAAGAAAAGTTTGATTGTACTACAGCACCTGCTTGTTTCTAGCTCAGCAGTCAGAAGTCTGGCACGAGAGGGCTGCTGGAGAAGAGGCCTTGCAGGCCCCTGGCACTGCCCTTTGCTGTAGGGCTGTGCCTGCCCACAGGTGGAGCCTGAGGTTCTGTGTCATTATTTACACTGCACACAGCCACACACTGGGGACACGAGGGACACACAGACCCCCCCTTCTCTTTGTCCCCTTTTCCCCTGACAGCTGCAAAGTTTTGATCAAGGAGATCTGAGGTTCTCCACACCTTGCTGCACACACGCAGTTCTTTACAGGTCTAGGCTGTAACACCCACACATCTTATTCTCACATATGCTTGATACTCAATCTGTTCAGCACAACTCAAGACAGCACAGTGAGAGGCATGGCATAATGGTGTGGCTCTTTTTCTTTGGATCAGTTGCACACTTCAGATACTTTATCCACTACGTGGTCAATGCATACATGCTGAATCAAAAACATAGCCTGAACAGTAGCACTTGTGGATTTCTTGGGTACCGATCTACCTTAGTTTATACTACACTATTCCTTTTTTTTGTTGCAGATTGAAAAGATACATAATCCTCTTCTATCTGCTGCATTCCAACAAATGAAAAAAGAAATAGAAGAAAGACACTGTAGCTCCAAAATAACCCACAGGTTGTACCAAGATGTTCCTGCTGAGTTCTGTAGCTCCGTTTGCCAGACTGGATTTCACAGGATGTATTCTCCACCAACAGGTAGGAACTTGCTTTGGCATCTTTAATCAAAATGAACAGTGACTGACTACTAAACTTGTAGTAGATGTTTTCAGAAAGGGAAAGAATAAGCCTTTAGTGCTTCATCCTGCTGTAGGTGAAGGGTGTGATACTTTGCTTGTCAATTGCAGAATTGGGATTTCAGGCAATGAACTCTTCAAAAGTGGAGATTTGCGTTCTTTGTCTATGCAATGTACATGGCACATTTCCACACTTTAAGGGCAATAAATAGGATGATGGTCTGACAATTTCCGTGCATGTTTCCACATGATACTGTAACAGCACTTTTATGTGACATTCTTCTTATAAATATCAAAGCTTTTTTTTGTAGTTTGCATTATTAAAATCTTGCTGCCTTTGGTGCTTTTCAGAGTCCTTTTTACATGTCTGAAGTGTCAGTCATATATTTATATAAATGCTTTAGACCTTAATGTTTCAATCACTAGATTAACAGTTAAATCCTAATGGTTATCACTGGAGTAGCAGTTAATCAAATTTCCTTCCAAAAGGATGGCACGCACTGAGCAGTAACATCATGTGTAATTCTGAATTGAGCAGCAGCCTCTTGGGACTACTGCCCCAAAAGAACCAACTGTTATTCACTCTGTCTTCTTCTTCTGAAAATTAGTTTCTTTCTTTTTCCAGAACAGAATTATGGAGCTGGCATCTACTTTAAAAGGAACCCGAGCAGCCTAATCAAGAATAAAGCTGTAGGGGAAATGGACTCTAAAATGTACGTGTTTGAGGCTGATGTATTAACAGGCTTATACACTAAAGGCCAGTCGTCTTACATTACGCCACTGGCTGTGAAGGGGAATGGCTTTAGGATATATGACAGTTTGGTGGATGATATGGTCAATCCTGATACCTTTGTCATTCACAACAGTGTTGGGGCCCTTCCACAATATTTGCTGACTTGTTCCCCACTCCGAGCGTATGGAGCTCTCTGAGGAAACCAGCAGCATCCTGAGTGAGAATTAATCAGAACTGCAGTTATTGTGAAGATCCCCTCAGAACAAAGTCTAGTGCTTAGATTTACGAGGATGCTCTACTTAGTAATGTGCTGTGGTCAAAGTGCCTTGTGCAATGTACTCTGAAATATCCATAAACAAAAGAGTAAGGCAATGCCTTAAGGAGATTAGGACAAAATTATCTGTGAGTAGAATTGGAAAGGGACAGCATCCCAAAATACAGCTTAACATTTACATTGTTATTTACTTTATACCTTACCATGTTCTAAGCAGGGAACTATACACTTGATGTTTGCATAGGCTGTCATTATTCCATTGCATTTGCTTAATTTGAGATATTACATATGTTAGTGAAACACAAGAAATCTTGCTTGTGCCTTTGTTTCTTAAATTTTCTTTTGACTTAAAATAGAAGAATGTAGCAGATAAAAGCTGTTTCCCAGTTAGAGACATGCTATTAAATACATGTAGTTATGACAAACATGAGGCAATACTTTGTGATTTCTAACAGTACTTGCTGTACAGTTTTTATTAATTATTTCAAGCATTGTAGACACATGTATTCAAAATAAAAATTATGAATGCCACTATCAGTTAACCTGTATTTTTCTATATAGTCTTAAGAATGTGATTTGGACTGTGTTTGAGCTTCAGATTTCTCAGCAATGTTTAATTGCTTTGAAAGGTTACAAAATAGTAAAGAACTGGTTCAAGCCTACAGCTTGAAATTGATCTTCAATTAATCTACCTTTACCAGTATCTTCTAAAGATTACACTGTCAGCCTTGTAGCCGGGTATCCCCATATTGCTTCTGCAGTGACCTGAAGCCAGTACATGGAAAAGCCCAAGAGCCATTATAGGAATTCCACTGTCAAAGGGGATTCAGTCCAGCACTCAGGTACTTGGAAACTTTCTGTCCTAAAGCCTAAAATATGCCTAATGTCAGCAGTATTTAAAACAAATCTATTGCCACAAACAAAAAGCTACTACCAGATTTGTTCAATCTGAAGCCTTTAAAACCACCACTTTTGGCTCTGAAACACCTAAACAGCTTAAAGCGGTGATGTAATACAAAAATAAAGGCTCTTCTGTCAGTACCTCATCTGTCAGTATCAGGTCTGCCTCTCGCCTGAAGTCACCTATGGTTAAAGCTGTCATTACCTGGGGAGGAGAAGGGCTCACATAAAACCAGTGTTGTCATATGAGAAGCACTTCACCCACAGGCAAAGCACTGTGCTAATGGAGAGTGTCTGATCTCTCAAACACAGATGAAATTATCATTTAGGAAAACTTTTCAAAGTAATTTGTTAATGGAGTCCTAGGATACTTGTACTGCACCTGCAACTCCTAAGCTAGTAGTCATAGTGCTAGGAACCACTCACAAGACCAAAAGAAATTAAGTTATAAAAGTCTAATTCTGAACTTCAAGTGAGGTTGCAAGTGGAAAATTTTTTTAACCATTACAAAAGAAATTTTTAAATTAATATATTCATATTTTGTTTGGAGTCTTTTTATTATTAAGATTAGCTAAGCCTATTTTTGCAAAGGGTAGTTTTGTAGTGTGTAAGCCTCTAATGCATGTGAGTTTTGCTCTCAAGAAATCCCAAGGCTGCTCTTAGATATTATGCTACAAATTTGAAAACAGAATTAGTCTATTCCTATTTTAACTATTCCGTATAAGCAACAAATTCATTTCTACTTCTGTTCCCTTTTCCCTCATGTTTTTGCCATGAAAACACACAGCTGTAGATTTAAGATCAGACAGCACTGAACAAGGATAAGCTCTTATTTCAGTTTGCTTCAAGAGATTTAATTTTTTTAACAATTTCACGGCAGGAATTCTTTTTCTTCTATTTTCTTTTATGAAAAAACTCAGTACAGAGTTTCTGAACTATTGCAACAATTTCTAACCCGCATCAGTTTTCAGAAACCTAAAGGATTTTTTTGGCACGTGTAACTTTTTGCTCCTAATGGGAATAAAGAACAGTTTTCAAAACTCAGTATTATTTTAATACTGTTACACAAGTATTTGTAACATATTTCATTAATAACCTTTTTCTTAACTTTGTAACTCTTCTTAACTGCATCTGAAAAGGTTTGTAGTCAGTTTAATAGAAAAAATAATAATTGAGAAAGCTTTAACAGCTTATTCCAATGCCCAGCACATGCTTTCTCCTCCCTCCATATACACCTGCAGTTTATAAGGATTCAGTGTTACTGAACATTTATCTTTCATTTGATTATAGCGAGATTTTTTTACTCGTGTATAATTTCTACTGAAGTTCACCAGTGTTCTCCACACTGAGTGATATAATATACATTCTATATATATAGTTTTTTAAAAACTGGTAATATAAGACATTGTATATAACTGTTTTCGTCTGGTCCTCAAATATAGTAATTTCATATACACAAACTAGAAAATAAACCCAGCACGAACTAGATGTACCAAGTAGTACATATTAAAATAATTACCACAGTAATTGAAAATTCCTGATCTTAGTCCTACAGTAATCAGTTAACTAGAGGCTACTCCACAGCCTCTGGTATTTCTCTGTTGTTCACAATAAGGGTATGAATAATTCCTTCCTTTCGTTTCCCACTACTGACAGCCTTAATGCAACAGCTGTGATCAGCAACAGTGAAGTGAGTTTCAGTCCCATCTTCGACAAATTCACCCTGGGAGGAAGGAGACAAGAATAAGAACAGACACGTGATATTTAGCAAATGAAAAGCTTGACTGCATCAATGTCAAGATCACTTGTAGTTGCCACAGTTACAGCAGCCGTAGGTACCTGCAACAAATACAGCCCAACAGCTGAACAAAGAATCTCAGGCAGGGTTTGGTCAAGGTGTCCAGTTGAAGATTTGTGGGTATCAGACGAAAATCAGAATTTCACACAATCAGAATGGTAAAGTTGGAGTTTGTGAGTTAATTTTACTGATCCATGTCAGTAAACAAAGATAAAAAAGGCAGCTTCCTGCCCAGTTGTGCTGTACAACCAGCAAGTGCTACACAAACCCACACTGAAGCAGCGTAAAAGGTGAAGTTTTGATGATGCCTTCCCCAGCAGGATGAAGAGATCCCTGAACTGAGTACAAGTTGTGTATTTTTGGCTCCTGCTGCAGTTATGTAATTTGCTGTTACAGATTCTGCCAGGCATGGCTGTGTTTTTGTCATCATCTTCATGAGAGCAGAACACCTGTGTGCCACTCTAAGATGGAAGCACAGTTTGACAACTAAACTTGCACATGCAGCTTTCAAGACTATCTCCCAGTACATTTATTACATTAGAGAAAAGTCTGAGAGCCATCAGGAGCGGAAATTCTGATTTACTGGAGAGGGGGTTTCTTCCACTGATTTCTGAAGAAATGGAGATCTGACCAACGTGGTATAGCGGAAGGTGTCCCTATCCCTGGCAAGAAGGTTCTACCAAGATGATCTTTAAGGTTCTCTCTAACCCAGGCCACTCTAAGACTTGGTGAATCTTCATCCTACTCTCAGGTATAGCAAAACTGTTCATTTTACAATTTGTACTCATCCAGGAGCTCTCTTGTGGCAGTAGTAAACACTTTGACACATCCTTCAGGGATGGGGAAGCTTAATAGTATGCACCTTGAGAGCCATTGTAATACAAAAAGACCAAATAGATTAAGCCTTCTACCTGTCAGTCTGCTCTAAAAATTAATGCAGGTGTGTCAGAAAGACAGAAGGTTTTATTAGTTCCCATGAGACTCAAGCCCTAAGTATTAGGACCATCTCTAGATGGAAAAAAATCATGCCTACGTGTGTTCAATTTTCAGTCACCACTAACATAAGCAGCTCTACACTTTGCATCAAACTCAAATCCTTCCCACTCCCCTGAAAGTTTTTCCCCTCAAAATCCTGGACAACAGACCCAGATTTCTTTTGTCTGTCTAAAAAATGTAAACAAAAGCATCATTTATCCTTAAATAAACAGATGTTTGGCATCTGAACTGAACATTGCCAGTTATAAAATACAATGAAGGTCATTTGGAACAGACCAGAAGCATCCTGGCTGTCTTGCCCCATGCTCATATTCTGTGGGAACGGGAGGTACCATGCCCCTCTGAAGCTTATTTTGTAAGGTTTTGGTTATGTAGCCATAGGGTGGGAAGATCCTTTGGAAGGGATCACGTACCGCTGTTTCCATTTTTTGACCATTGCACCACACATCCATAGTGTCCTTTTCTGTGAAGGAAAAAGAAAACAGAAAGGAGAAAGAACAAGGTATTTTTTCCCCCTACAGATAAGGATCTAGGAATTTTAAAAATCTACTGCTGAATTTCTTAAATAGCCATAGTACCTGAGCTACAGTGTTTGTTCTCACAGCAGAGATGGGGAGGCTCTGTCAACAATGAGCAAACAACTTTTGCTTTGAACATACATTTTTACCTCTTCTCTAGCTGTGCATATTGACACTGAGTTGTTCAGAATATTGCCGGAGATATTCTAACTGTTTTAAACTGAAAAACTTGAAGACAGAAATATGAAGTGATTTCTGCTAATTATTTGTGTACCATTTATTCAGTGAAGCTCTAACAATTTTTCCAGGTCAGTTTAATTCAAAAGCAGCATTATTAAACATCCATCAAACTGTTTTGTATTCTTAAAATCTCCTCAAAAGCCCAAGTACCACTTTAAATATCAACCTTAGATTTTTTTTTTCCATTTGAAACAGTGTGTTCTTTTACTTCTTCCAGCACATCCTCCTTAAATTATTTTGCTCTAGAATTCACGTTACTGACACTGTTATCCACAGGACATCAGCAGAGAGCTGAACCCTGCTTGCCTTTCCAGTAAGCATAGAGAGATTAAAATCCTGTGAGGAGGCTTATCTGTTTCTGGCATTAAAATTGTCTTTCTTTACTGCTCCCTTTCATCTTACGGCAGTTCGTTCTCTCCTGAGGCTTCACAAAAATCATAGCCCAAGATGTCTCGTCTCCAGGTCTAACCATACAGCAACACCTAAGTGGAAGTTTTCCCACTAGATGCCATGGACAAATTCCTCAGGGGGTCCCTTCCTCCTGGCTGCTTGTAATGTGTCTGGGAAAGGGGAGCAGAAGAGAAGACATGTATTGCCCTCTTACTAAAATAGTGACAGAATATCATCTGAAGTTTTTAGACTAAATTTGTAGTTAAGAAGTGATGCAGGAAAAAGGATGCTCATTAACCTACTAAAAATGTAGAATAACATTGTCACACTTCCTCAAATAGAGACTCTCTAACTTTGGCTGATGATTTTTGGAAGGAAAGTCTGGTTACCTGCTAAAAGATATCAAGTTTGATCACAATGCAGATAGCACTTCCATAACAGGCTTCACCTGGAGAAATGTCTTGCTAGGACATCTCTATGGATGCAGCAGCCCTAATGCCTCCCAGCCTCTCTTTTTCTTTGCTTTTAAATTGAGACCACACTGCTATAGGCTCACACATCTATAACAAGACCATTATTTTTCAGACTGTCTTTGGCATCTCATTTCAAGCTTCTAAACCACCCATGATTTTATACCACACCAGTGCTACCTACTGAACTGCACTTTCTCTTAATTACCAGTTATTAAATGACATAAGTTTATTCAAAGGCAGCAATGTGGAGTCATTCAATATTTACTTACCTAGAACAACTCTATAGTCTGTACCATCCAAGCTCAATATCCAAGTATTGGTTGTTTTTAACCTGTTCTCCAAATACTTCTTGAGACTCTTTCCATTGATCTCCAAAGTATATTCATATGCAAAGCCACTGACTGCATCTATGTTAATAGCAGCTTTTGTTTTAGTAGCTCCAACAGTGAATGTTTCTTTACCCACTAATTTAAACATCCATTCTCTTCTTATTTCTTCCTGTAGAATAAAATAAAGACAGTGGGTATTAACTGAGAAATCTAAGTGCATGTTTTAATATTAAAAGAATTGAACTGGAACTCAGGAGACAGCTGAACTATTATTTGGGAATGAACGCATACATGGTGGTTTGTATGCACAGAGTGCCTCTGCCCAAAGACAGCACAGCACTTCATGAATACTCACACCTTAATTGGAACTGAAAAAAAGAATGATGCAGTTCAGTAAATCAGGTAATCAACTGAATGTACCTCACTTGCATTTATTAGTCTTTTGTTCTGATGCATGTTGCATGAAAGTGCACTTATATAATCTGTATCACAGTGAATTTTGAGTGCATAGCAATTTCACCTTTCCATCAACATAGACAACACGTTTTCCTGAAGTGGTCCCATGTTCAAATTCAATCTTATGAACACCATCACTTAAAGCTACTTCCCAAACAGCCACCAAATCTGTCATCTTCTCTAAGTGGCTGTATCGAGACCTAAGGAAAAACCAACAAAGTAAATTAATTGCCGTTGAAAGTTCAATTCCTTATGTCTGCAGTTCAAAGCTTTACTGCTTCAGGGCAAGTCGCTTTTTGCAAATGAAAAATGAGACTTGAAAGAATAAGCTTACAGAACTGCTTATATTTTCATGTTTTGCAAATGTTCAAATATGACAAAATATCACTAAATATAAACTGACAGTTAAACAGACTCACTTTGACGAACACAGTACAAAGACACAGATACCCATCTAACCTCTAAAGACCTCTAAAACTCCCATTTCAGGTGACAATAGGTTACAAAATTATGCTTAGTATTCAGATGCTCCTGGACAGTTCTGCTACTTCCTGGTAGGCATTAAAATACAGTATTTGATTGGTCTCCAAGAAAGTGTTTCAGCCTTTTAGACTTGAAAAATAGTTGGGATGACCAGTTTAGCTATTTGTTGTTTTAACAGATTTGTCTGTAATCTCATAAACACTACCTATATCATTCAGAAATGCAACTCTGCATATACAAGCACTCACAGGAGAAGAGATCTGGCAAGATATCCTTTTATTTAAATAATATTTAAAATTTAGATACAGTCATAAATGACCACTGGAACTGTGGATACCTTTCCAAATCTGCTCATACCACGATTCTGATTTTTTACCTTACTTCGTCTTCACAGACAGTAATCTCCTCACCGGATGCCATAGTAACGCAAACAGCTTTTAATCCAATTAGCAGCAAGAAAAAAATAGAAAAGCAGAATAGCAGCAGAGAAGTGCTGAGGTCCAAATTTTCCTCATTTTCTCCAGTTAAGATAAAGGACATTTTAAAATGCATAATTAACTAGCACACAGTGCTAGCTGTAGTATAGATGATGAAACAAAAACATTTAAAATAAAACCATCTTTTCTCTGAGACAGGCAAATGTATTTTGAAAAATTAAAAAATATTGCAAAATTAGTAAGTGCAGCTTATCCTAACTTTTTTAGCTAGTCATAACTTTGTCGATTATTTGATGGAAAAATGAGTTGCCCAACTTGTGAGCAAAAGCTTAGAAATGAACAACTTGACCAAAGCAGGAACCCAATCCAGAGCTGGCCATCTCAGTCCCAGACCGTAATGACTCTGAAGTCGCACAGGCAACAATTTCACCTACTCACTTTCCTAAACCACGCTTTTCACCATGCACATTAGCAAATCTGACCTGGCATTTCAGCCACCAAACCGGTGTGAACCACAAACAACTCGTTTCTTACTTAAGAGGTTTTCAGACCGCGACGGTGTTTTACAACCACTGGCTGATTTTCAGTGTATTATTTCCACTAATTAATTTGCAAAGGGCTGTCTGCCTTGGCAGTGCGTATCAAATAAGCGTAATTTAAACGCAAACAAACAGTAACACGTGGCTGTTCCTGCAGTTCCCCGGTGCCTGTGAGGGTTGGCATCCCCTGGCGCACGGTGGGAGCCAGGGTGTGTTTCCCCCCTCTCAAAGGGTCGGGGGCTCGGGGCAGACCCTCGCTGGCCCCTGGAGGCGGATCAGCAGCAGAGGGGGATGCCGGGGCAGGGGGGGCGGTGGGAGCTGCAGCGCGTCCCCAGGACACCCCGCACCGCCCCCGGCAGGGCACAACCCTGACCTCGGACACTGAAAGGGCGAGGAAGCATCCCAGAACACACCAATTTTTTGTTGTTTGTTAGCAAATCACGGCAATGAGGTAATACACTTCTGTTTTAAATCGAGGCTGACCCCCGACTCCGGGCCGGCCGGTACCGCCCCGTCCCCAGGGAAAGCCTGGCAGGGCCGGGCGCTGCTCGCTTCCCACGGCCGCCCGGGAAACACATCGGTCCTACACCCACCGCTAACCAAGACAGCGGCCCAAAACGGGGCGCATTCCTTTATACAAGAGAGCTTGCTCTGGAAACTAGGCTGGAATTACCGCTCCGCATCCACCTAATCCCGGCAGTGTGGCGCGGCGGGCCGGGACGCGCATGAGCTCCAGGGCAACAAACCTCCACCCTCCCAGCCCCTACCCCTCACCGTTACCGCCGGCAGCGAGCTCGTTTTTTCTTGTTTTGTGTAAAAGCCCGAGTGCCCGCAGCGGCGCTCCCGGGGCCCCTCACGGCCCCGCTCCCACCTCCGGCAGGGCTCCTCCCCTCACCGCCCGCGCCGCAAAATGGCGGTTCCCGCCCTGCGGTGCCGCCTCCTCGGCCGCTCTCCCTGATCCCCCTCCCTCAGCCCTGCTCCCTCAGCCCCGCCGCGGCCCTCGCCATGACAGAGGTACCGTGGCTGCCCCGGGTGTCGCCGCTGGGTGGTCGGAGCAGGGCAAGGAGCGATCGGGGACGCTCCAAGACCCCCGGAACCGCCCCCGCCGCCCTGAGGGCTCCGCGCGCGGCGGGGTCGGAGCGACCCGAGGGCCGGCGGTCTGGGCCGCTTAAAGCAGCGAATTCTGCTCATTGCACGTATTTTGCCTTCTGATAGAGAGCGGGGAAACTGAGCATGCTGTATGTTGTTAAGTACGCTTTTCCCCGGTGTATTTTGCAGACCCTATTGGAGCGTCTCCCAGGCCCTCCTGTAGTGGCTGGGTGTGCTTGGAGGGTTGGGGTTGGTTTGGTTTAATTTGGGGGCTTTTGGGACCCGCCACCCCCTGCACAACCGATCTGCAGAACTCAGGTTCTGCCTCTTCTTCCCTTTCTCCCAACTGCAGCAGGAGAGGGCAGAGTGGGAAGGCTTAAACAAGCTGTTAGTGCGCCATGGGTTGAAACCAGTGAGTCTTGCTGCCCCCCAATGCTGCAGAAATGCATCAGGTAAGGAGTGCTGGTTTCACCACTTTCTGTGGTGGGAAATAGTAAGCCTAAATTCATAAGGCGTCTCTAAAGCTGCCACTTCCAAACGGCAGCAGGCATTCTTGATCAGGTGTTAAAAAGCCTTTCATTGTGACTTTGCTTCGTTTTGTATCTCCAGCTATGATTGTCTTTGACAGTCAGTCTTCTCTAGAAATAAGGCTTGCTTTGAAAACGCTGATGGAAGACATTGACCGACAGCAGAAGTTGATGCAGGGACTCATGGAGACCAATCGAGGTCTTAGGTGAGACACAGTGGAAGGAAGTTACCTGCTCATGCAAAGAAAAAGTATTACCGATGTGCATCTCCCGCCCAGGGGAGATCTTGTCTCAGAAGAGACCTAAGACCCTTTTCCTGAGATTATTGCCCAATGTGCAGCAGTGTTGGCCTAGTTCCTTTCAAGCTCTTCTGTTATTTTGTCTGCTGCTTCTTCCCATACCAGCATATTTCCCATACCTGCTGCCACAGGATACTATTGAATGTCATGACATAATGTCAGATGTGTCCTTCCTGCACTGCCTTTAGTGAAGTGAGTTTAATTTCAATCAAGGATTTATTTAATTTTTTTTTCAGAGATGTGCTACGACAGGAACAAGGCCGGGCGTCTCGACAAGAGCAGCGGGCTAATGAGTTGGAAAATGTGGTGGAAAACATTAAGGCCAAAATTCGTCAGCTGGAAGATGAAACGATAGCTAAAGCTTGCCAGCAACAGAACCAAGTCAAAGAACTTCAAAAAGACCAACAGGCTTCACAGGTAGTTCAGATAGTGCTGCCTGGGGATTCAAACTTTTGCCTTTTTTAAAAGGGCCAAAAATATTTACATTGATCAAAATAAACATGAGTTTATAGCTAAGTTTTTTCATGCAAAGACTGAGAAAAATATCTGTGTTCTTCTTCCACTGTCTCTTCAGTATGGCTAAAACCCAAGTACTAATCCTCCTTGGGACCAAGTGTTTACCTGGGCATATACAGAACAGTCAGCTGGGGTGGGGCAGAACAGTGTAATAATGCACCTGTTACCTGTTCACAGGTAAAATACCAACAGCAGCAGGAAAAGCTGCAAGAACAGGAAGAGATTATTGCCCGTTTGCAGAAGGAGCTGAGCAAGGTAGGGGTGGAGGAACGGCGGCGTGTTGCCACTCAGAACAAGATGTTTTGTCAGTTTTGCAAAAGAGCTCCCAAGTCTCTGCTAGATCAGAGGTAAGTGATCTTCTTATACTGGTGAATGATTTGTAACACTGAATGAAGAAACAGATTTTAAAGTAATTCTTGATATTTATGTAGAGGGAAAAAAAAATTGGAGACCTTAGGAATGCAAACTGAAATATGAATTCTTGTAAAGGTACATCAGTGCAGTGATATTTTCCTTTTGTAAAATTGTGAGACAGATAAATCCATGGCAGAAATTAAAAAGTTACCAGCCACTGCCCACACTAGGTGTCAGCAAAGGGAAGGGAATGATTCACTCTGCTCTGGAACTGCAGTGTCTGCTAGGGTGATCCCATCCTGGGATTCTAACATTTAAAAATGTAAATTTAAAAAAAAACCCTGACAAACAAAAAAACCAACAAACACAATTCCCAACCCCTCTAGAAAGAGCCCTTCCAGTTCTGGGAAGGGATCTTTGCAACTGCTGACTGCAGGCTTGCTGTGAGACTTCCAAGTACTTTGAGGTAAGTTCTGAAAGTATCCCAAGCCTGTATCTCTTGCCAGTAGGATTTCCATAGCTCTGCTATACTCAGAGATTTGACAGGCTTCAGGTAACCATTGCCTTATTGTGCTGATGTCACCTGGCTCTCTAGGTCTGGCCATAAACGTTTACCTGGGAAGCTTTTAAAAAGGATCGTGTGTGCACAGCCTTTTCCTCGTGCCCTGATTGTATGAGAGGAGGGATCACTGAATTTGGTTTGATGTGCTCTCTCGTGTCTCTCCAAAACAATCTCAGAGTGCTCAAGGCACTTTATTTTGACTGTGCCTCTCTGTTAGGCTTTCTGGGTAAACATACTCATAAGGTGAGGGGGCTGTTGGTCCGATTTAGATTTTTCCTCCTCTTGGATGATTTTGCCACTTCTAGACTAGTACAGAGTTAATATCTCTACTTTTCTGTTTTGGCAATCTGTGACCACGTTTTTTTGGTGTGAGAGAAAACCCACTGTTTGGAGCAGCCACTTCTCAAGTGCAGCTGTGTAAGCTGGCCTGTTCCTCTGGGCTGGCCACAGTATCTTTCAGACATGAGTTTTTTGAGATTATCTGAAATTCAAAATGCCATTTTTCCTTTCTTCAGGTACCTTTGTCTAATTGATTATTATGAATCTCAAATTAGTCAGATTAAAAAGGAGCTGAGGTAGGTCTCATCTAGTGCCTTATGGTACTACTGTTCAAAATTGGCTTACCCCTTACTGTTCTTAAACCTTATAATGATAAATATTCTGTGCTCCAGATGTCTCTAGCATGTAAGAAACAGCAAAAGGTTGTAGTGGTCATGGAAGTTTGAATTTATCCTGGGAATAACTTGTCAGTCCAGGCTAAGCAGCTCCTCAGTCAAGAGGCCAGGACAGCTGGGAAGTTTGGGATATTCAGATACTTGAGCTATAAGTCTTTTTTTTTCCTTTTTTTTCCCCCACTTTCCTTCCCTCTTTTGCCAGAATTACTGCATTAGCTGTGCTCAGTCGAATGATCTCCTAAAACTAAAGGAATACTGGATTTTCAGCTGTATCACAGTGCAAAGCAACAAGAAGATACCTGAGACATTCCTATAGTCTGAGATTATTATCTTGAAAACTGAAATGGGATTTGCTTGTACTGGAGTTTCTCTTGAGGATAAGTGCACTTAATTAGCATATGAAGCAGCTTTCCCAGAAATTAGAGCAGTGGATCTTAGGGCAGAATTTCTATTCTATTTACTTTGTAGTTTATGGAAACATTATTATCATACATAACTGCTGACTAAACCAACTTAGATTTTTGAGTTGATTGAATTGCAGTAAACTAAAACAATGTTTTTCCTTGATAGGCATTATAAAAAAGACGAAGACGAAGTACAGAGAGAAGTGACAAGCAAGGAAGAATTCTTAAATCTAGATGCTACTCCTAATTACAGAGCACTGCTCATGGTATGGAACTGCCAAGAATAAGTCAGTGCAGATCTCTGAACAGTAACCCTTGAAGAGCCACCATGTCTTCTGAACCTGTTACCTCTCTGGGCAGGGTTCCCTGTCTTTATGCAAAGATTCAGCACCATGTTATGAGTCTTTGTTGGGGGACTGCATAGACCTCCTTTGTCACAGTTCTCCATCTGTGGTCTAATGCAGCTCTTGGTCTTAGTCATTTGATTCCTCATCCATGGTGTCTCATGTTACAGGCAGTTGTGAACCTTTCTTAACATGTACATACTTTAAATTGTTCAAACTTGTTGATTAAGAAATGAGTGAAACAAAAGAAATAACACAGTCTACATTGCAGTCTTTCCAGAAACAACTTACTGAAACAAAAGCCAGGAATGAAGAGCTTTTGCTTGAAAATACAAATCTCAAAAAAGATTTGGAAATAAGGTGAGAAAGCACAAGTATCAGCCTTTGCAAGGCCATTTCAGTAGACTTTGCTTTACATAGAGAGAAACCAAAAGCACCAGTGGCTATACAAGTGTAGTATGAAATCTGCGATCAAAGAAATCAGATATGGCAGCAACAGCCAAACTCCCCTCCCTGCACTGTTAGTAACAACTGCTAGTGGTTAGTTTGCTGTTTATTGCTGTTATCCCATAGAAATGTAGCAGAATATAATTTCCAGAACGATGTTTTGGCACTGGCAAAGCTTTATTTTTTCACTTGGCTGAATTTTATAGGTACCTTCCAATGCAAGACATATAATATGGTGCTTTTTCTTTCTAACAGGCCAACTGCAAAAGAATTAAAATTTTACAAGTACCAAGTGAAGAAACTAGAGAAAACTTTAAAGAAAACTATCCAGTAAGTATATTTCTTTAATAACTTTTATGAATCCTCTGGACTTCTGAAAGCAAAGTTATTCTGCAACCCATAATGTCGATAGTAGCTTATAAAGCATGTACCTTATCAGCATTTCTCAGAGCCTGGTTATGGGCAGTAAATGCTGCTGGAGCTCCAAAGCCCTGTGAATCTCCGAAGTGATGGCAGGGTCTCCAAATGCAGGCACAGCAGTGTATCTTTTTTATTTCACTTTGTCTTTCTGGATTTGATTTGAGGGCTATTGCAGGCAATGTGGACAGGGCCATCTGCGGGGTTTGCTGTTTCTATGAGCTATAAAGGAAGCTACTGGTTACATTATGGATTATGAATGTGAATGTATGAGTTGGCAAAATGTTGCAGCTACTGAAGTTATGTCCATATTATTCTTAGAAATTGACTTTGTTTTTTTCTGGAAAGTTGCTAAGGAAATACATTGAAGGTATTAAAGATCCAGTTTAGATGAAGTATTTTTATCTGTAATTTCACTTAAGTCATTTGTGCATGTGTATACTGAATGATAAATATTTTATAGCCTGAAAAAGACATCACTTAAACTTTAAAATAAATATACACATTGTGTATATTTAAATGGTCTTTTCTCTCATGCAGTGGATATTATTTAGATAGTAGTTTCAGAGAAAGTCATCTTAGATTTGACAAGAGGGGTGTTGAGCTATGTATAGATAGCCAGGAAAGATATTCCAGCAGAAGCAGATAAAGACTGTGAGGTTGGAATTTGGCCCTTTTGAGTAAAACTCTGGATTTTAAGTCTTCAGCAGTAGTAGAACCTTTGGTAATAGAACAACTGTACATCTGGTGGTGCCCATTCTAAATCAGGAGAGGGTCTGGAATAGCCTCAGCCTGGAGGTTTGAGATAAATTATTAATATTTACATTAGGTATTGTGTTGTCAGTCTGTACTAGTTCAGTCCAATGGAATTCTATCGTAACGTGGAGATTTTATTTTGTAGGTGTGAGTATATGTGCTACATACCTGGTTCTTTCATCAAGATGGAAGTACTAATTCCTGCTAAGGCTGCTTGTGTGACCCACTGTGTATTTTTGTGCAGATCTTTGGGGAGTAGGACTGGAGAAACAAGAGAAGAAAAGAAAGAATCTGGGAGCATTGCAGGAGCGAATCAGCTGCAGGCAGCTTGCCGGCAATACTTACAGGTGCACAGGTTTTATCTGTACCGTGTGTATCTAGCACTGTTACAATGAAATACTATCCATGTTTTGTTTAATTGCTAAACTGGAGGGTGCTGGTTTGAGTCTGAGAGTTCCTATCAAGTCCTCTGTGCAAGATGAGCAATGCCCTGGCTTTGGCAGTTAATGTAGGCTTGGTTCTTAATTGTTCTATTTCGGTGTAAACTACCTGAAAATATAGCAAGGAAGCAGACACTCGGCTGGCAAATATCAAGTCCATGATTTAACTGAAGTCTTTTCAGGACAGGGGGATTTGTTCAAGGTCTTGAGCAAAACAGATCTTTAGGTTACAGTTTTAAACACACCTGAGGAGATAGTGGCTTTTATTTTTCATGGAATGAAAAAGCTCAAATATAATAAAACTTAGCAAAATGTTAACTGTGGAAGTAACAATGCCTTGAGTGGATAAATGTTCAATACCCCTCAAAAGGAAGTATTTTGCTTTATGTTTACATATCTTCTAGCTAGTATATGTTTAAATCTTTGAAACTATTACATATTGAATGCATGTGTAAAATTCATCAATAGTAATATTGGATCGATAGTAATATTGGAGTTACTTCAGATTTACTATTTAGACAATCATGACTGTGAAAGAGGAATTTTATTACAAAATGTCATACATATTTGAGCAATAACACTTGTTCTTTGTTGTTGAAGGTTTTGTCGCATATTGATTCTATTTTGCAAAGTCCAAGAGCTCCCCCATTAATATACCGGCGCAGCAAAGGGCCAGTGCAAAGTTGTATTAAAGAGAATAATGCACAGGAATGTGGATTTGAGCACCTTCCCCTCACTATAGAAATGTGGGCAGATCAGCTGATGGCCTTAAAGGTAACAACATGTTATGGTACTTGGCTTCAGTCTTCCTTTCATGGGCTCACCACTCCTTGGTCTCTCACTGTATGTAATTGTGGGGGGTTTTATGTGTAGCTTTTGTTCTTGCCTGACTTGGTGTTAAATTTTAAAAACAATCCTGCTGTCCAAGTGAAATATGTACCAGAGGTAACTCTCTGTGTATATCATTTAAGTGTTTTTGTTCACTGGCTGAGTCCCTAAGAAGACAATTAAGCTTTGGAGTCTCAACTTGACACACTGATGGTGTATTCTCTTTCTTCTTTTTGTCTGGCCAGAACAGTAACTTTGTGATCCAAATACAAGTGAAATAGTTCTGTTTAAAACTAAACTCTTTGTGACCAAAACTTCTTAATTCACTGAAACTGTAAAACAGCAAATATAGTATTTTTAGACTTAACTGTTCTTTTCAAATTAAAGAATGTGAGCAAGATGCTGTGCTTAAATTTTCATTAAAATGAAAACTAAAATCTTACATCTCCAATAGTGGAATGTTTTTGCATATGAGAAACAGAAAATCTGCCTGTTTCTATAATGGAAGCAACTTTAAGAAGTTTCTAAAATAAGTTGTATCTCTTCCTTCTTTTAAAAGGATTTGCATAGGTCCTTGAGAAAACTGTCTCTGGAATTGGTGCCCTGGCATACTGCAGATCCACAGGATAATAAAGAATCCATACGAGTTGAAGACCTCCAGTTCATAGTAGATGCAATACTGGAAGAAATAGAAAATAAGGAAAAGGTAATTCTCACCAGGGGTTCATAATCTTAAGTTACATTCTTAAATGCATTCTTCACACGGTGATTAGACTGGTGCATTTGAAAGCCTTCTGGGGTTTAAGAAATACCTGTTTGAAGATATTCAGTAGTCAAAGACTGTTTTAATATAATGGATAAATTCACCTTGGGGAAGACTGCTTTGATCAAAGGTACTTGACCAGCCGTGAATTTGCATTGCCCTGTAGTCTCAGGAATGATCCTGTTCTGTTTCTCAGTCAGTGCTGAGAATATGTAAGTGCACTTCTCAGCAACAGAGAAGAAACCTTTAGAAAGAGTATTTTGGGCTTGGTGGATATTTGTGTCTGAAAAGTATTGAAAATATGTCTTCAGATTTGAGAATATTTGAAAGGCTGAGATCTAATAAGGGAAGTTACACCCCTTTTGCTTCAGACTGGTTTTAAGAGTGTTTCACAGTCTGAAAGTGTCCTTTCCTTATTAAGCAGTAACACTGATGAGTTCTTCCTGCTTGCTGCAGAACAGCCAGGCACCATCCTTGCAGACCCTGTCTGGGATAGTCTCTCACTTCCAGAAGTTGTTTGATGTGAATTCTCTGAATGGTGTTTATCCACGAATGAATGAGGTTTACACAAAGCTTGGGGAAATGACCAACGCTATGAGGAATCTCCATGAGCTCCTGGAACTAGGTAAAGACTGACCACCTGCTGTTTGTTGAGACCCTTCCAAAAGAAGAAGAAAACAAGTGAAAAGCTGATCTCTTCATAGAAAATAATACTGAATTGTTGAGAAATTAGTAAACCAGGTGTTTTCTTCACTGGGAAGATAAAAATAGGCTCCTGGCAATTTGCAGTTTAAATAGCAAATTCCCATTATTTGTAAGCCTTTAGCAGTTGCTGAGGAATAACAGGGAGGCAGAAGAAGGGAATAACAGAGGAAATAGAATTTTTTTTCCCCCGGAGCTTTGTTTTCTGTAAGCTGCCTTCCTAATTGTCTTTCATTCTCTACTTGAAAGATAAAAAGCTTAAGGCAAAAATAACTTCTGCTGTAGATTTCTACTCAGTAATTCATTCAAGTGTAACCGTGTCCAGTCCTCAGAAACTTCCATCATATGCTGCTAAACTTAAAAACCAAAAGACGTTTTGGAGTGTCAGAAACTGTCAGTACTCAGAGGTGTACTTAGTTACTTCTGGAGAACAGCAGCTGCTGCTGCCCCTCCTGGGTTTGAAGGGTTGGCTGGGCTGTGGCATGTCCAGCCCCAGAGCAAGGCTCCTGCTGAGCCTTACTCAAGAGGGGAAGGAGTCGTCCTGCCTGCAGCCAGCATGGGAGGTGAGGAAGCCTCATGTCCCCCTAATAACTGCAGCTTAGAGGATGCTTCTTCAACCCTTGTTCTTCTGAAATTGAGTGAGAAAAGGCCAAGGAGCCTGTTACCTTCAGTCAGAGCAGTAAAACCAGGTAAAATCTAATACTAAAACTAGTTCTGTGTGTTAACAAAATACTTACTAAGCAGGTTCTGTGTTGGCCCAGGCCCTGTACTGCGTCTTGTGTCACAGGAACCCTCTCTCTATATATGTAATTTCAGTTGGCCAATTTCCACTGACATTGTAGGGTGCACTTGAGTACCATCTCTGCTGTGAACACTCACAGTTCTGCCAATTCTTTTTTAGCCACTAAAGGATTAGTGAGAGATTCCCCATTCCTAGCTAATATTTTTTTATTTCTGACCATGGGCACTTTTTCTGTGAATGATGGAATGTGTATGCCTAGATCTATGAGAAACAAAATCCGGACACCTGCAAGAATTTCACTATGTCTAAAATACTTCCCTGTTATTACTGTTACAAGAAACACTAATTGTTTGTTTTTCCACAGACAGTTCAGCTCCACCCACTGTGGTAGTGGATACTGTTGGGAAACTATGTGACATCATTAATAAGAACGTGACTGAGCAGGTACAGCAGCTTCTGGGAACCCAAGACATCCACAGGTATGTGGGGCTGTTCCATGGGTGACCATTCCTCAGACATCAAATGCAGTAATTGAACAGCTGGCTAAACTGATGCTGAAAGAAACTAATGATTTGTTACAAAGTCAGTGAGCTGTGACAGCAAGGTGTTACTATTATTCTACTTGAAACAACTCCAGAACGCTTTCAAAAGGATAAAGCTGGCAAAGAGAAGAATGGAGACCAGAAGGTGGTTTGCACGGATAAGGTGTTCAAACAAGCCTTAATGGGATGTGTTTCAGCAGGAGACAAATCCTGCACGTGGGTGGGGAGGAGAAAGTGTTGCAAGTTTCAGCTGTAATATGGAAGTGTGTTAGTCGCTAGGGCAGTGTATGCCTCAAGCTGCCTACAAATACTTCAGGAACTGGACAAATCCTGTTCCGTCTTCAACAGATGACAGCCACATCTAGGTGGCAGCAGACTGTAAGAGCTCGCATTCAGTCTATGCTCTGCAAACAGACTAAAAATGGCAGCAGGCAGCAAGTCTGACACATGCTGAGTTAACAATACTCACTCAGGCTTTCTGTGCTCATTCCTCACAGTTTTAACTAGAGAACAGCTGCTTATAAAGCACTTTTTGCTCCCTCCAAGGCAGTTATGTCAGCCAGCCCCAAGCAGTATATTTAGCATATATACACTAATGTTCCAGTCCACAGAAGACCTGGTGCCACGGGAGGAGGAAATGAAGGATGTACAGAGGGCATAAATAGTGAAACCAGAGATCCTCGTGACAGCTAACTCTTGCTGGCTGCAGGATTCAGAACTGGAGAGCAGAGTTTTGGAGTCAATGGTTTTATATACTAAGTAGCAGTGTTTTCAGAAAGTGATGCAGAGAATGACAAAACAGCAGAGGAGATGAACTTGCACTGTCCTTGCAGCCCTTGTCTGACAGTCTGACTTGCACATTTCAGTATCATCAATAAGCTAGAAGAACACGAGCGCTTCTTTCCACCCTTTCAAGCTCTCATTCAAGATTTGCTCCATGTTCTAGGTGAGTGATGTTTGCAACAGTTGTAATTATCTTGATGCAACTGTTTCCTCATAGAATTTTAAATACCTAACAAGTGTTTTGTTTACACCTAGTGTGCTAAAACACAAGGAGCATGTGAGGGAAGGTGCTACCTTTTGCCTCTCTCTCCATCTTTCCTCATGAAGTGACGAAAATACTTTATTTTCATTGAACACGGGGTTGCATATACCCAATCATATTACTCATAAGCCCAGTTGAGTTTTTCTAAAAGCATTAGAAGGTGTGAGGAGTTTATTTTATTAACTGTCTGTTTTTCTAACATTTAAGTTAGAATTTTGGCTGACCTTGAAGGGGTTCTGGGTACATAAGCCTTACCGTTTTGCTTTTCCTTGTGTTGCAGAGATCAGTAACCTGGATGACATTTTACCTGCAGTGCGACGCCTGAAATGGAGAGCTGGTTAAGAGTGACTCTGCTCTTCTTGAGCAAGATTTATCCTACCTGTGAATGTACCTGTTGATATGTAGGACATTACAGCTCCCTCTAGCCACTGTTTCTATAAGCCACAATTCCAGATTTTCATAAATAAAAGTCACTGCATTTTTTAATTTTTTCTTAATTCTTTGTCAGTTTAAGAAAAAATTTCACTATAACTGCTGTCAACTGGTCTAATCAGTCCCAGAGAGAGATAGACTCTGTATCAGTCTGGGGAACCAAACCCAGCACACCACCAGGAAAACTACAACCACAAGCATTTTGAATGTTGCTGACACAGTATGAGATAAAGGTGCTCTAACTGCCTCAGCCATCATGCTTTCAGCATTTGCCTATCTTCATTTTCTGGAAAGCTTGTTTTAAAATTATGTTTACATTCTCAGATCAGTTCAGGATGCAACCACATTGTTACTCAGTAAGCATTTCTCTCTTGTTATGGACTGAGGCAGACTGGATTAATGTATTCTAGCCCCAAAATACCCAAAGTTTGCTTCAGATGATGGTTGGAAGTTACCATTGTCATATTCCAAAAGCCAGTCTTAGAAAGGAACAGATCAAGTTTCTTATGCAAGACAGTTAAAGTTTATTGTACAGAAACAAGTACACCAAGCTTCCAAAAATATTTTGCCTCGGTATTTATAAAGCTTAATTTACAAAACTCTGCTGTTCCTCAGGCATAATCTGGGTTTGCAAGATTTTGAAATGTACTGTAACAAAGGACAAAACCAATTAAGGTGTCACAAACTAAAACCTTACTGAAACCTTGGTAAACTAATCTCCCTGCTTTTGGAAGCTCATTATATACATACCTGCAGCCACACTCTGCTAAGGTACTTCTGGACAGTACAGTACTGATTTCTTAGTTTCTCAAAAAATAATTGCCATTAGTCTTAAACAGTTTAATGGGTTCTGTAGCCCTACAGCTCAAGAATGCTGCTTCAAAAAAGTACAACTTCCATGTTAAAACAACATGAACAAGATCCTGGGGACATGAGACTGCCAAGCAAAGTAATGACACTTGACTGGCAGTCTAAAATATCCTCAGGTACAACACTTCCTTAAGAGAGGATTCAAACTTAAGGGTCCTTCGGGGGGTGATTTGCCAGAAACGGCAAAAATAAAGGACTTATTCTCTAAGGACAAATTATTCCCTATGTGGGGAAAAGCATGTTTATTTTTTAACTTCAGTGAGAACTAATCTCCAACTAGGATCATTAAATTGACATGTCCTGAGCTGGAGACTGCTTCAGATTTGCCATGACTGTGCAAAACACGTTAATTACAGGAGTTATGTACATTCATATAAAGTTGAAAAAGTAGTAACTTATGTACATGAGAAGAAATCAAATTCTCTTGCGTCTACTCCTTGTCAGCTCATACCTGCAAGACAGACAGAGGAAGTAATTACAGTAGTTTAAGACTTTCTTTAAAGTTTTAACTGACACAATAGAGAGAACGTGGGCTGCTCTATTGCTTGGGCTTCACAGGCAGCCTGGCAAGGAGGCTCCAGAGATGGCCTCAGACTTCAGCTCTGCACCAGGAACTTTGCGTGCCTTGTTTTCCCCTCCTCCCATAATTGCTTACACACACACACACACACACACCAGCTGGGCCAGGGGGACGTGGCTTTCCTATCTGGAATACTGGCTCCCAGACTACCCACACTGCATTCCTTGGGCTCCACTGAAGAGGCAAGAAGGAAGAACTACTGCCATTAACTGCAGACATAGAAGTGAAAAAAACACCCAAGCCCAGTTCTTAGTCTCTGCCTCATATGAATAAACACACAAACCTCAACCACAATGAACATACAGGCAGAACTCTAAGTGGCTTATTATAATAGTTTCTACAAATGCTTTGTAATTAAAGTTTCATCATAAACAGATATATATATTACTGATCAGAGCATTTACTTAAGATCTTTATCCATGTTAAAATTTGTTGCAAGGTTGCTTTAACAAACATAATTCTTTTACTTATGTGTCCCCATGGCTTTTATGGTAACTTAAAATATGCTGAAGGCTGTAATTGACACACAGGCATCTCATTAAAGTTGTTTCACAGGGCAAGGCACTGCACAGCCGATGGATTAACACCCACCTTAGATAAAACTACCAGATTAGTTCAAGTTAGTCCTGTGTTTGCAGGACAGATATTCTTCTTGCTCACCCAAACACAGCCCAGTTACCTGCACTGTAACAGCAGTCATACAAACTCCCAGCAAAGCAATGGGCTGGGTTTGGAAGTATGGAGATGGCACTCACCATTGGGCAAAACCTTTTATTAAGTCCTCCTGGGACAAGTCGATCCGCACCTTTAAAAAGCAAATTTTCTTTGTTTGTATATTATTTGGCATACGAATTGATCAGCTGAGCTAGCACCCCTCACAGGTCAGATCCGCTTTCCAGTTCTAGGGCTGCATCTCAGGCTGAAGGGAAAAGGAGCTTCCCACGTTCCCAGGATGAGAAGGAGCCAGCTCAGTTTCCTGGTGGCACTACTTGGAAATTTATCTGCCACTGAAAAAACAATCACAGTTTGCTTTTCCCAGAATCCAAGTTGTTCACAGAAAGTTTAAAGTGCCATTGGCAAATTCTGGGGTTTAGTAACACGCCTTTCTCAGCTCCCTGTTGGCTCTCCTGGAGCCATTCCCCACCAATGGTCCCAGGAGCCACGTTTTATTTCAGGAACACCCTTCAGAAATGAAGCAGCATCTTATGAGACCACACGAGCTTCCACATGGATACAGCCTGACTGCAGATGAAAATCTGGCAGAAGGTGTTGTTTCCAGATTGCCAGGAACAGCCTAGACTGCTCAGCTCTGTTACATCAATAATGTGGATTCTTTAAACTTACTTTGCCCAGCTCCTTCCTTTCCTGTGAAATGAACGGCCTGTTGTTTTTCACTGCAATGTCCAGTGTCCTTTTCTTGACATTTTCCAAAGATTCAAAAAATTCGAACCTAAAAGTAAAGTTTAGAAAGGAGAGACTTAAGTCAAAACCTAAAATCCTGTAAGCATCAGTGGCCAGAATACAGTGACAGAATACATCAGTGGCCAGGACTTCAACAGGGAGGGAAGACACTTAAAAGGTAAATCTATAGTTAAGATTTCATTCACAGTACAAGAAACCTCTTCAGGCCTCATGAAGGATGTGTTCAGACTTTCACTGTGCCAGGGGGAAGGAGGAAAACACCCATTTACCATCTTTTTTTCCCCCACCATGGAAGACCAGCCTGTTTTCCACACAACCTTCATTACTCAGCAGAAATAGCTGAGCCAACCCCCCAGGTTCACAGAGCAGCCTTGCACTGAAGAACTGACAAAGGCTGAAACCTGTGGCAATTACATTCTTAATGGCTCTGACTCAAGGCTCTGGCACACATTACTAATGTCAAGTGAGTTTTGTCCATGCTAAATCACTTTAGTTCTGCCCACCTGAATAGCTTTTCCTCAAGTCAGAGCTGTAAAACAGGTCATGTGTTTTGGAGCTAAGCATTGCCCCACCTATTATCCTTAATTGAGGATGTACAGGATATGTCAATACTGAGGATGAGGAAAATGAGGTGATGTTCCCAACAGCTGGGCTGGCACTACATCAGTGGAGCTACTCAGGAATAGGCAGAAAAAAAATCTACAGCTCCAGTGCTTTGAGTGTTAAGATAAAATATTTTAAAATCCTTTCTCCATTTCTGACTTACACAGAAAGGACACAACACAGGAAAAATCCAAGCCACCCAGGATCACCCAATATCCACATGTTTTCACATATGTGTACCTTCCAGCAATTATGGGATTAAAACCACCTCTCAAAAGAGCTCTACTTCTAAGCATTACTGTGTTTGGGTTTATACAAAACACATTCCGTTTCTGTGGCAGAGCTGTGCACGTGACACTGTCGGCAAAGAGGCAGGAGCATTTTACTCTGCACCACCAGGTCTTGATGAAAACATCCACCTCTCTGCCCAAAGAATGGTCCAGCCCCAAAAGGCTCTCTACTTCTGCCTTGGACTTTTGGAAAGATGTCAGAACAAGCATCAGGCAAAGCAGTATGAACAGAGAAGTCGGCTCTGAGGTACCTGAACAAAAAGATTGTATCTGCCACGACAGGGAGTTAAACATGAGTAGGAGAATGCCTGTTTGCAAGGAAGCAAGTGCAGCCTGCTCCTGCTGGGATCAGGGAAGGGGCAGAGAAGAAGGAGTGCCCTGTTACAGACGGACAGACAACATGACAGACTGAGCAAGGCCAGCCCCAAGTACTTGGAAATCACAGTTAAAGTGCCATTTGTTTCAGCAGACCTGCAAATGTTCACAAGACAATCCTCAGGATCAACAGCAGCACACCTTAGGAAGCCCTTTCATTACAAAGACACCACAACTATTTCAGCCACAATCTTAATTAACATATTCTTACTTCTCATCGTATTGAGGGTTCAGTGTTTTTTTCTTTACAGAAGTCTTCTTCCTGCTTGTCCACCTTCTATCTGGAAGCAGGTATATACGAACATACGGATCTACTCCACGATTGGAATTGGGTACTAAGTTTCTGTTAAAACAAATATAGAGGCAAGGCAAGTTCTCCCACTGTGTGTTTTGATAACTTGACTGACTCTCCTGGAATCAGACCAACCCTTCATGGGCCAAAAAAATTCATCCTAGGAGTGGGAACTAAAACTTTAAGGACATCTAGTTAAACAGAATTTTCACTGCTGAGTGTGTGGCCACTTACTGGGGTTCCTAATTTAACAATTACAAATTCAGTCACAGGTATCAATCCCTGCCATGATGACTATCATGACACCCCAAAACACACATCAGTCGTCAGTGCTGTTCAGAGGAAGTTTTGGGTGGATGACAGTTAAAGTATCTCTACTGCAGGGGGCGCTACTCGCTGGCCCCTCTCCCTGACCAGAGCTGGGCCCAGTGAGGCTGCACAGACTGAGGCCACCCAGTGTGAGGCTGCACTGTTTCTGCCCCAGCTTTGCTGAATCACTGGCACAGGCTGGGAGAGCTCTGCCCCTCTGCCAGGGTTACCTGCAGCCGTTCACCAGCACAACGAGGCTCTGCCGGATGGAAGCGTAACGCACCGTCAGCTGGATCTCCCCCAGGGGCATCTCGGTACCACTGCAAGACAGGTGCACAGCCAAAGCTTTTCAATGCAGCTACTGAACAGACCACATACTGACTGGAACCAACTTTCAGGGAATTATTCTTTCTGGCATCCTAAGGTTTGCTTTCTAGGAAGCAGCTGAACCACAGAGGTTCCACAGAAACACCACCATCCTTCCCGTCTCCAGATGTACCTGACTAGTCAGTGTTACACAGCTCCCTCCAGAATGTCTGTATGTGCAACATGTGTATGTTTATATTTCATTCTGCATGTTATTAAAGTGGTTTCAAATCCAAAACATTGCTTAAAAATTGTTTAAAATTAGTCTATAATCGAAGCCCTGTTCAGAGCTAGAGAATTTGCCAGTCCAGGAATACTAGATTGAACCACTGGGTTTGACATTCAGATTTACAACTACTGTGATGCTCTCTTAATTGAGGTGGACCTTCTTTGCTACTTTTGCTCATTAAGGATTCTACAAGCTCCATTCTGGGTCCTAGGAGGGACAAATCCTTCTCTCCATCCTCCTTGACAGAACAGCCTCACGGTGCACACTGTGGGAAGGACATTCACACAAGCATGTCTGTACACAAAAACTTTGTTTGTGGCGTTACCAGTTCCTTGGATAAAACACAGCATTCAAAGCTTTAAGCAGCCAGAGGCACTTATCAAGAGTTTGTGTTATTACAGAAGTGGGCTGTTCAGACTTCCAATATCCTGTTGCTAAATGAGTGTTATGGCCAGGAGTGCGGAGACTCTTCAACAAAATTAAGTGAACATATGCAGCATCTCTTAGGAAAGCCAGAGAGAAAATGCTTTCAGTTTACATCTGATCTGATAGGGCCCTGTAATTTACTTTGCTGTTGACTGAAATACTTAAGTCAATTCTTTGTAAGGTGATTTGAGACCCAAGACACCAAATGACTTAGCAGTCCTTAAATCCACCTCTATGCAACAGTGATCTACAATACCTAAACTTTCACAAGAGAAGAACAATTCAGCTGGAAGAACACCTACTTATGAATGTCCAGATTGCTGCTACTTAATTCAAAGCAAGAAGAAGGCAGAGAACCCAGTGAAGTGACACTGGGCGCGAGCCTCAGCTCCTGCACGACTGGCAGTGCGGGCAGCGCCGCTGCTCCGCTGTGCGGCACTGACGGCGCGCGACGCTCGGGGTTCTGCTTGTGCTCTGCCTCAGCAGGGACAGCAACACCTTCACTTGGTACAGGGGCTGCTGAACTGTCTTTAGTGTCCAGGTCTTCTGTGCTGTCCCTTTTTGGCAGGGATTCAAGTGCTGCAGAGTCTTTGCTCACAGGAGGTACTTTTGAGACTTCTGGTGGGGAGGCAAACTGTTGCTGGTTCCCACCCCTTTCCGTGACACGCGCAGGACCTTGCTTTGAGGCATTGACACCAGCCTTGACTCTTTGTGGATCAGGTTCTTCAACATTCAGTGCCTAAAAATCACAAGGGAGAGAAGTGAGTGCTGCTCCAAAAGCACTGGGGTGAATGCCAGCATTACCACCCAAGAGGAAATTTCACCACAAAACTGTAACAGCAGGAATCTGCCATTAGAGATGAAAGGAGTCTGTGGTGTTCTCTTCTCTTGTCCTACTGCATATACATTTAACACTGTCTAAGCACTGATCCAGAGCACAGTGAGAAAATTACTCCTAAGCATCAGTGCCTTCTACTGTTGAGGAGCTTTGACTTCTCCAGCTTACATTTGCTCAGTCTAATTCTTTATTGATGTGAGATTTTTCAGCCATGTCTCTGCACTAAGTTTTAGGAAGCCTCAGGGATACCTCTCAGCTCCACCATACACTCTTAATTGCACTTAAAGACCTTGTCACAATTCTACTTTCTACTCATCTGTGAAGCAAAGCTTCCTTTCTCCAGAGTCACCTTTCATCTCTTTTGCCTGGTTAGAATTGCTTCTTCTGCTGGGGAAGTCGAGTGAATATGGGAAAGAGCAACATACCCGCAACACAAGTTTCATCTTAATAAAGCTGTCTGAACTGGAATGGTCCAGCTGGAATCTCTGATCCAGAGTCATGTTTGGGTCCTTAAGCAAGTGGGAAAGACACACCACTGAAGTTCCCAGGGCACTATCCCGCTCCTTGTCTTTTATCTAGGGCAGAGGGGGGGAGTGGAAAGGAAACAAAAAGTTTTTACTAGATGGCAAACCAGGAAGCAAAGCAAGAAGGTATTTCAGACAGAAACCAAAATTAGCTTATTTACTTCTGGACTTCCAGACATACTATCAAGTATGGTTACTTCCAAGTGGGTGATACCAGTATTTCAGGGGTGTAACAAATTAGTATGTTTGGAGTAAAAATCCCATCTCTAACTATGCAGAGAAGAAACTGCCTTAGCAAAAAACCCAGGCTCTGGGGTTTACTGGACTTCCCTACTTGCTTCAGGGAAAACATCCCAGGCAGCTGGGATGGTAACTGGTCTAAACCTTTACAAGCTTTTTAGGCAATTGCATAGCCTATTTAACGTTAATACACCTTCTAAATTCAATTCCACCAGCCATAGCACTGGCTGTGACTGAGATGTTGCTGGTGAGAGACAAGCCAGAACACCAAGGTGAAGAGGCAGGGCTCTGGTTGAGAATTATGAAGGCTGCAATTTCTGACAGCAAAATATTGATGTCTTTACTACACACAGACCTGTAAAAAACCTCCTTTGCATTTTGCAGCCAGAAATATCCCACATTTGAAATTATATTACAATACATGTTACATCACCCTAGAAAAAAGGTAGATACCAGTATCACCTAACAAGAGAATTACCTGTGCAACAACAGGTGCTTCTTCTATCTTTTAAGTAGGAGGAACCCAGTACAAGACAAACCCACACAGAAAAAAACAGCACTCAACTCCATAAAAGAGGTTTATTCTACAGATGTACAGTTGGTCTTCAAAGGAAAAGCTTTTTTCTCACCTCAACATGGAGTGACTGGGAATGAGCACTGTGGACAAAGAAGGTGAAAGCCTGGCCCCACGTGGGATCTTTGCTGAAATTGCAGGTCTGCAACAAGAAGAGACCATGGCACACACATTAGCTTGTTCTGTAAGCAGCAGAGAATCCATGACACTGATCACCAGAAAGGGTCATGGTGAGCCTCTTATTTTCTTCAGTGATGCTACACCCCCACTGTATGGAGAGAGTGGAAATTCCAGGTCAGAAGCGTGCAGAAGCAAAGTCTCTGGCAAAATCAGGACAAGTTCTGCAGGGCATGGAAATGCCAAAGAACAAGTCTGGTGAGCTGCAGTTGGCTCCAGCCAGTGCTGCCTGCACCAGCAGCCTGCCTCAGGTGCAGCAAGGCACGGCTCCCACCCTCCCACCTCCCCACCTGGAGAGGCCAGAGTGATGCTTCCAGCCTGCAGGCACCCAGAGCCAGCTCTCAAAGCCACAGCAAGCTGACAGAGAAGGGTAGGAAAGCCAGAGGGGCAGTTTCAGGGGTGTAGAGCTTGTGGGAAGAGTAGGATGGCACAGCTTCAGTACCATCCACTTCAAGGATGAAAGAGCACGGAAAGCACCCGAGAGGGCTGTGGCTGCTCCATAAACCAGCTGCCTCCACCAGGCCATGAGTGCTGCCAGCAAGGGGAAAGGAGCAGGGAAAGGCTGTAAGTTTTACCTAGCTTAAGAGAGGCAAGTGATGTGGTAGGGAGAGGGGAAGCCAAAAAAGGTAAAAATACAAGCAGAACCCACTTCCTGGGTGGAGCAGGTGGAAGAAACAATGAGAAACAGGTGTCAGTCCTATATGCTGGTGTGTAGCCAACAGGATTCATTCCTACTTATTGGGTGGCCAAAGAACATAGGGCTGCCCTCATCTGCATCCAGCTGCAGGACAAGGAACACAGCAGCTGCTGGGAGGGCAGAGCTCAGCTGTTGCTTGTACTCATCATTACATGATGAAAAAGGAACTGAAAGTGAAGAGGAGGAGATCCAGATACATCTTGTCCAGGTTAAAAACAAAAGAACAAAAAAAGAAAAATCAGTAAAACTGTGATACACAGGAGCCAGGGAAGACTGATGAAGGAACAAAGGCCAGGTTGATGAAAGTGATGCTCTGCTCTGAGAAAGCATGAGCCAAATTTGAGACCTATCATTTTTTCCCCTCTTCAACTCTTACAGAACTAGAGTACCTTGACCAATATGACCTCATGGCAATGAACACAAAACCACACACCTGTACAGCAGCTGATCAGACTCCCCCAACCACCACAACTCAGTGACACACAGGGTTCCATGTGCTGACCAACCCTCACCTCCCAGGCTCTGCAGCTCTTCACATCAGCTTCACAAAAAGTCCTTCCTTTCCCAGGAGCTACTTGGAGATAGTCACCCATAAAATAGAGAGTATTTAAGGAAAGCAAAAGTGTTAAATAGTCTCACCTTGCTCTTCTGAGTCTTGTTTCCAACGGTGAGCAGGACAAAGGAGGAAGGTTCCCGTTCCATCTTCTGTCATTTAATACAAGGAAAAAAAGAAAAAAGCAGAAAAAAATGGAGAAATTTATAGTTTACAGGAAGCCACATCAAACCACTACTCTTATTTGAAATAAGTTGCTGGAAAGCTGACAGTATTTTTCAAATGTGGGACATCTGAAGAATGTAGTACATAGGAAAGGCTCCAGCCGTAACACAGCACAGTCTTACCCTCTACCATCAAGAGTACACATTTAAGCCAAAGTTTTATGTATTTAGGTTTCAATAGGTGACCAGTTAAAAAATTATCAGAAGCTGGGAGGGAACAGAGAAGAGAGCTGAAGGCTCAGTGGGAAGTCTTCAATATTCCTGAATGAAACAGGACTTTCAGAATTGGTTTCCAAGGCTCAGGACTTGTAGATAGAAACGAGTCTTTGGCATCAAGTAACAAATCCTTTCCAGAAGTAACAATACTGAACCTCTTGTACTTCTCTGCACTAATGATATAAAAGTTAAGGCTGAGGAACCAGTCTTGGCACAACATTGCATACAAAGGGCACACAATGAGGTCCAGAATTAAGTGCTAGTAAATCAACTCAATTGTAAAGATAGTATTTAGGAGAGAAGCTACTTGAAGAGAGTGGGAGGCTTTATCCATACCTCAGAGCTGTGACTGTGTGTAGCTTGTTCAAGAAAAAAGGGAGAAAGACATTCTTCTCTATACCTACCACTTACATCACAGTAGCAAAATTCAGTATTTGGGGAACGAGTAAACAAAAGCTATGAGAAAGGAGGCATGAATGACAGAGAGGCTTCTGAATCCCTCTAAAACCAAGGTGTGGAGGAAGCTGGTGGTCAGGTCTCGAGTGGACAGGAAGGTTAACACAAACAAGCATATTCCTCCCACACCCCAATGTCAAGCTATAACAGCTCAGCATGGGAAGAATCGCTGCAACAGCAGAAAGGTTATCATGACAAACTGATGTCTAGAGTCTCTCTGTCCAAAGCATAAAATAAAAGTAAAGACAACCATGCACACAATCAAATATTTCTGTGTCACATTCTCCCTTGGACCTCCTAGACTTTCACTGGGGTAGGTGTGAGCTTTCAATCCCTATTTTGAGCCCCTGATCACTTAGACTGACAGTGAAGACATTATTTCTCTTTAACCACAGGCAGTTTCAGTTGCTACAATGCCACATAATCCAGAATATTGTTTTGCAAGCATGGGAGAAAAATATAAATCTTACCTTGAGGTACTTGTTATTTTTGATCTTCTTTGCTCCACATTCACCATTTGAATACTCAAAGTGGTTTTTCTGAATTAGTAAAAGAGTATTTAAAACAATTAGTTTGTGGTCTTAAAAAAAGAAACTAGGAGTGAAGGGTGCTGCACATGGTTTGTACTTACTGGAAGGTTGAAGGCGCTTTCCAAGTAGACTATCAGAATTGCTGTAGACAGACCCTTCTTATCCTGCAAAGGCCAGGAAAGATAAACCACAACAAAACACAAAGTAGGCACGATCACCCACCAAGGACAATGTAAAACATAACAAAATTCAAAGGACAGTTTCTGAAGGCCTAAGAAGCTCTCTGCCTTTCTCCTAAAATTTGCAATTTAGGGGAGCACAAGCCAACACAGCATGATAGTTCTAAGCAGACAAGCAAGAAGACATGTAAGTCTCTTCAATTCACTGGCCTTAATGCTTGTCAGTGTCTCAGTGCAGAACTCCTCGGGTTCCCCAGTGCAGCAAGACATGCACAAACATGCTCAATCACATACATCATCATCAATCCAGTGTCAGCAGAACAAAGCCTGGAAACAATTTTAGTCACTTCAGTGAAACTCCAGTGGTTTTGGTTGGTTATGAACAAACATCTTCCTTGGGAGATGGGCTTTATCCAAGCAGTTCTGCTGGACAAGCAACACATCATTTGGAAACATGGCCCTACCAAGCACCAGTGGCTGGGTATTTGTCTACGACTACTGCAGGTTATTTCAGGGGCCTGGGGTCCTACACAGATCCTAGATGAAGAGGGAGGAGAAAAACTGTCAAAGAAAGGACCTGTGAGAAGCTGCTTTGCAGTGAACCAACAAAGGTTTGCCAATTCAAGCAAAAAGAGCTGCCAGATTTGAGTTACTCCTCAATCACCAAGGGACCTGGGGCAAGCAAATGCCCTTCCTCTGTAGGAGTGGCAGGGAGGGAAGGAATCAAGTCAAAACTTCGCCAGACAAAAATAAACTCCCATGAGTTCCCCTGGGGTTCCTAATTTTGCTCACTCCTTTGTTGATCACTGGACAGGGATCAGAGTACCTGAATCCTCTAAGCAAATATACTCACCTCATGTAGCTTTTCTTGGTCATTTACTAGTGAAAGCCACTCCAGTTTTAAATGCAAGTGTCCACTTGTTGTCTTACTTAAGGGAAACCACTACATGGAGACAACAAAGAATAAATTGAGAGCTGTGAGGCAGAATAATTTTTATATGTGTAGCAGTCTCTGAGCCTTATGTACATCAGACAATATGAGTTGTACTCTGAGCACCTCAGCTTGCATTTTTGACACTTAGATTGCAGCATGTGCATCGACTTACAAATACAAGGCAGAAAGAAATGAAAATAAGATACCCATTTACAGGCAAAGCATATGGATATTTCCAACCAGCAGCAGCAGAAGACAGGCACCCTGACATTGTTTGCATAGTGCTGGGTTGCAGGATGAGCCACAATAAGATTGGATCATTTCTTCCCTCAGCAATCACACTGCTTCACCAAACCTTATCTGCAGCCTTGTAGAAAACACTTGGTACACATGGGACACGAGATATCAACACAAGATACCCCACTGCTGGCTCAGTGTAACTTCAGGGCTGTCTGGGGTTACCAGATTGGTCATAAAAATTATTGTAATGGCTACTTTGTAAGAGCAGAGGTATTTTTTTGTGAAAATACCACAGTTCAAGTGTGCAAGGAAGCTTTAAGCACACCGAAAGTAGCAGTAGCAAAGGGGGAGCACAATTGAGTACATGTAAGCACATGCCACCAATCACATTTATAAATAAGCTGTGATCTTTACCTCATCAACAGTTCTGTCATTCATTACATCCACTAGGCCTATAAGCAAGCTGAAAGGCAAAAAGCCAATTTCAGTGTATATTCAGTGTACATTGAGGCATACAGCAGGCTGTTGTTGGGGAGAAAAGAAACCACCACCAAAAAAGCCCACACTCTAGTCTGTTCCAAACAACAACTTCCCATTACCTGTGTGTGTGTGCTGGAACCACCTACACTTTTGAAATCTCTCCCTTGAAATACTTCCAGAACTAAAACAAACCTTAAGTAAATCTCAAGCCATGTAGCAACTATCCCTTCAAATGGCTTCCCAGGATTCCCTGCAGGAGTGGGGGCCATTCTCTACCTTGCTCAAAGTTAGTTGCACTATGAACTAATGACCTGGGCACACTAACAACTGGGCAAAGGGAATCGCTTCCAACATTACTAAATTGCCAATATGAATAATCCATGTATCCTCTAGCAGAAGCTACTGGACCCTGAGCAAAGGTCATGCCAGTTTACCTGCCCATAAAGTCATCTTTATCTGGATCTTCATCGTACAAGTCCACTTCTAAGTCCTGACCAGGCACTTCATGAACAACAAACTGGAGGAGAAAGAAGTTTTGATTAAAACCAAAAAGCATTCACATATGCTTATTCAGGCCCAGGCTGTGGACAAGAACATGACACTCAGCAGCTGTGTAACACACTAAGGACATTCCCTGCTCTTTTGTGGCTAATTGTGTAACAAATAAAATTGATTATAGGTGAAAATGTTTCAAACTCAGTTTGCTTGGTTTTGAACTACAAGTTAAACCCCTCAAACTGGTCTCCCTAATAAGTGGAGAGGAACCAATACTAGAGCAGCCTGCAGCTGCACTGATTGATATTTAAAGCAGCGCTTTGCACCTCCTCCAAAAACCCACACATGTAAATCAGATCAACCTGAATGACATTTCAAGCTTACAATGTAAATTTGAACTTAGTTTAAGGGACGGAAATGCCTCAACCAAGTAACAAGGCAGTCCACCTGCTCCAGTGCAGTCAGCTAGGAGAAGGTCCTTCAAGCACGCGGCTGTGCATCCTACAGATGGAGAGATCAAAAGATTCAGTACCTCAAATGTCTCATTCCAAATGGGATTAAGATCTCTGGAAACTGTCTTGCTTCGATGCTGCACCGTGCCAACGCGAAGGAGAGCGTACGGATCAGACTTCCCCCTAATTGCACCAAGGAAACTGTCTTTCTGGACAAGGTTTTCAGCTTCTAGCAGATGAACCCTTATTACCCCCTGAATAAAATAAGATACAAAATCGGTCATGAAAATGCAATCTTTGCATAATTATGATATGCTGCCTCCTAAAACTAGTTATTTCAGGCAGCAAGGGCAGTCACCATGACAGTTCTGCAAAGACACGTAGTTTGATGCAGTACATTTCCAATGACAGCTGCATTAAAACACTTTTCCCACCATTTACCTAGAGGGGAAAAAACCCTTAAGCAGATGCACAATCCAATCTAGATAAGTGTAGGAAATCATATTCAATTTATTTTTAAATCAGAAACATACATATGCACACAGTGTTATAGCCACAGTAAAATCAAGTGTAAAGATCAATTCCCAGTGACTGAAGAAGGAACTAAGCACATTGCCAGGTTCTTATTTTATTGCATGGTGGCCATTCAATTTCAGTTTGGTAACACAAGTTTGTAATAGGGAGCATCCTTTTGTCACTCATTTATATTTATCCCCATTAATAGGATTATTAGATATTTGATGGATGAAGGAGATTGAAGACCTGGATATGTCAAGTATTTAAGGGATTTGTTCTTGAGGTTTTATTCCCTTTTTTTTTTTTCTGTAACAAAGAGCTGTTACCCTCCAAGCTCCCTATTTACACCCTGTCACAGCATTAGTAAAAATATTAAATAGACTGACTCTCATTGCTCATGTATTTATCCTCTCATTTGAGTATATAGATCTTCAGTTAGAGACTAAAGGTTTAATTGCTAAACAATCTCAGAGTCTAAACAGACTTCTTATGTCATGTAGAGAAGGTAGGAGCCCCCAGTGTCTGTGCCCCCCCATCCCAAATTCTGAACTATCCAACATCTGCTTTTATCTTTCTGAAATATCACCCACCAAAACCCTACAATTCAGGTTGAAAGAGCTGATTCAGGATCCTAAGTCACTAATCTTGCAAGCATCCAGGTGGTGGCAAATGCACACTCAGGCAAATAAACACTCTCGCTGTAAAAACAACTCACCTGGGGGACAGGGAACCTCAAGTGGGCAATGTTCATGTTCTTTTTCAGAGGCACTGTGATCCTGTTCGGTAGAACCAGCCGTGCAGCAATGAAGTCTTGAATTAATGAGTCTGACATTACGCTGCAGGTGGGGGGGAAAAGGCAACCTCAATCTCTACAGTCAATCACAACTCAGTTAGAATGAAAGAAACGGGCACTGCAAAGTGAGCAATACTGCCTAACTTCCCCCAAAGGGTGTCAAGCATGGAAATAGTTGAGTCACCATCCCTGGAAGTATTTAAAAGACCTGTATAATTGGTTCTTAGGCAAGTGGTTTATTGTTGGGCTCGGCAGTGTGAGGTTAATGGTTGGACTTGATGATCTTTAAAAGTCTTTTCCAAGCCCAAATGATTCTCTGAAAGAGTTGCAGAGTGGCCATTCAACTTCAATGCAGTGATGCAAGTTTGCAGTGTGGATCATCCTATTGTGAATTTGGCCCTAGCAGGTTGTAAATGATGAAAAGGAGCTTAGGCTGTACACATCATGCACACACCCAAACAAGTCAAACTCATGTGTCTTCTGGGAGGGCAAGGTGAGGAGGGGATCAGGAAGTTTCACTATTTCACAGGGGGCTTAAGGCCTTGAGCTAGTTTGTTTTTAAGACTTGGAACATGGCCTCAGGACACACTGATGCCTGCTCTTGGTCACATGCCAAGACCTTATTGTAAAATGGAAGGAGAAGCCAGCCAAATTTAAAAAAAAAATCATTTAAGTTTAATAGAACACCAAGCAAAAGATAAAATCCTGTATCTTGGCATATTTTGTGCTAAGAAGGAAAACCTTGGTTTAAGCAACTGGCTGAATTGAGGTTACTGTCTCTCTCTTGGAGTGCAGGGAACCTTCCACCCTAATTACAACTTACACCTTTTTAACTTCTCATTTTAAATCTTTTCTTTACAATTCCTCTCTTCATATGGCAGGGAAAATGAATTTGAACTATTTTTCCTGAGCAAGAAATACATGGCCAATCACAGATGTCCAGTACTCTCCATATGATTAACGGGAGGATTTCAACATACCACTCCACTACAAGCTGTTATGAGCAAAAGACAATACTAAGAGGAAAACCCCAGAGCACCAAGTATCTGAAAGACTTTCACCCTCTGGAAAAATTTAGTGCTTATAAGGCAGCTTATCAGGGTAAGACTGTAACAAAAGTGTCACAATCCACAGAGGAGGCTGGATTCACACATAAAGGAAAGCAGTCTCCTACTCAAATGTTAAACCAGGAGCCTTGACCAGGCCGTTTGTTTTCCTTTAAAAAAGACCCCACACAGAAGTGTCCCAGAATTGTCCCTTCTCTTGAGTCTCAGGGCACACCAAACTAAACACTTGTATGTGAGGACAGACAACTGCATCCAGTTTCTTTGCTCTCTTAAGTGAGCCCAATCCATTTGAAAGGGAGGGCTCTTGTTAAACCTGTACTTCAGCCCCTTGACGGTCAGGCAAGTTTTGCTCCCAGCTTCCATTGCAGTGCAGATGAACATGCAAAGCTTTCTGTGTTCAAATCCTTGTGAGAGAATCGGGGAGTGAAAATTTAGGACACCAAATTTGCACTTAATTATATGAGAGGCTGTAGGTTGCAACACCTACATATCTTCTCCCTGCAAGGATTAGGGAAACCAAGGGAGAAAAGAACAGATTAATCCCTCTGATAAAAACTGGAGCTCTCAGACCAAACTTGAGGGCAAAAGGCCACTCTAGCCTCACATTAAGAGAAGAAGAAAGCTTCCTCTCACTCGACATCAAAAGTCTTCACAGGCCCTTTAATGCATGAACAGGCACCTATAGTAGTCAGACACTTCCTGTAAGTCTGCAAACGATGAGCTGCAGGGGAACAGAAGTGTCTGCATTTGCACTGGAAGGGAGAAAGGCAAAGGCTGAGTAATCAAATATATTTTGATCTTATGTAACAAGAATTTTCTTCTTAGACTAAGGAACAAGGACAAAGTGAATCCCAAATCTGGTAAAACAGTTTGAAACTTACAGTATTGAAAACCACTAAGATTTTTATCCTTGCTGTGCAAGTTTCATGTGCAACACCAACCAAGAGGCATTGGGGAAAAACACATTTTCGGAATAACTTGAAGGGTGAGCAGATTACACAAAAAGAGAACATTTCCCCTTATAAACCTGGTGCAGTTTTTCTTTATTGTGGATTGTATTTGAATTTGCAACTATTTCTCAACATTAAATCATTGTCATTTGAGGGATTTACTATTTGCCTCCTAAATGCAATGAAGTGATTGAAGCAATTTTGACAGAACATAAAAAGGACCCTCCTCAGGTTTTGCAAACTCTGCAGCCAGGTACTATGGGATGAGTATCAGCACAACACCTTTTACACAACGTTCTTGAGAGCAGCTCTGATGATAACTGAAGACCAACTTCTAAAGACTTTTTGAATAAGAATAAAGTGAAGCAAAGTAGACACTCACTTAATCCCTGGGACATCCAGGAGGTTGCTCATGCCTGCCCAGTTGATTTCCAAATGCTACAAGGTGAGGGAGAAAAAATATACAGGACTATTAAAATTTATTTCAAAACAAATGCAGAATTTAAAGGCTAAATGATTCTAAAACAAAGCCAGCTGTTTAAAGAAAGGAAAACCTGCACCAGTGATTGACTGCATCTGTAGATTAAAACCAACAGCTGGTATCAATTCCCTCATATATTTTATTGGCCATCCTGAAATGAGGGTATCACTGGGACTTAAGCTGCAAGCACAAGGAAAGACAGCACTCGGCCCTTAGCAATGGCCACTGGCAGTTGCCCTGGGGTCATGCAGGAAATCCAACAACTCTACCTAGACTTTGAAGTTGTTTCTTCATCCTTCCACTTAGAGGTTGGCCTATGCCCTGAGGCAGGGGGATGTCTGTATCCCTATTCTTACAATAAACAAAAAGGGGTTTCTTTTCATGTGCTAAAATAATGCTAGTAAATCTAAACACAAAGACACCTCATCCAAGATCAAAAATGTATGACTCCCATGAACTCAGGCAGAGCATAACCCACAAGCAAAGCTGTGTGCCATAAGATAACTAAGTGGTTCTTATAAGACTAGAAGGTTTCTCATATTTTGTTAAACCACAATTCACTGCAAGGCACACAACCTTAAACAGGCAAGCTTTTAAAAGGCAATCAGAGCTGAATGGTCTCCAGGATGAATAGGAATACCCATCAGCCAGGAACCTTGCAGGAAAGGCCTAGGAAACTGTGCTGTCACCAGAAGAAAGTCCTCCCGTTCTGAGAGTGAAGCAAGTAACGCTTTAGGCACTACTTCAAAAGTATAGGGCAAATTCATTGACGTCCTCCTGGAGTTCCAGAGGAGCACTGAACAATCATGAGTTTGTTATTCCAGCACCTGCACCATGAGGCATTCACAGTTACGCAGTTTGGGTTACCAGTGATGGACAGCTCATGTCACTCACTGAAGACCTATCCAAGCACTGAGACGGACCAAGAAGTAAGAAGGCTGCAGAGGGCAGTTCTGACTGTTACTGACTCACCGGTTTCTGCATAAAAAACAAGGTCACAGCTCCAACAAAAGGTGCCTCGGTAAGAAGAGGTTCCAGGATCACCCGCAACGTCCCATACAACTGCAAACAAAACAGACCAAGGACAGCTGAGTGTTAAGGGGTTCTCAGGATGCAATTTCAAAATTGTGGGCTTTTCAGTGATGGAGTAATCTTAAAAATCCTACTTGAATTCAATTTTATTTAGAATTTAATAACAATAACCTCCTCCTGCCAAACCATTGCTACTGATACCAGGCAATGTTTGCTCTGTTTGTAGAGTTCCTCTGCAATCCTGCCATACAATGGAGTGCTCTACTAGTTTCCAACATTGTAAGAACAGGTTGTTGGTTTAATCTACACCCGTTTATGAGCATCCTGGTTCTTCTGAAGTTCTCTACCAACACACAGCTCCTCTGAACTCCAGTGGCTCACGCAAACTCGATGCTCTAGCACTGACCCTGTTTAAGAGCCACACTATGAAGCTTAAAATTGGTATTTAGGTGCTTTCCATGGAAGGCATCATTTCCCCAGCCAAAACACAAGGAGATAAAGCCAACAGTTCCAAGTCTGATAGCTGGTGATTTCCCAGTTAAGTGTCATGACCTCCCACTGGAATGTGCTACCTCAAGCCCCACACAACCCTGAACAGACAAGGTTAGCACAGCACGCACCTGTACACCTTTCACGCCAAGATTAAATTTCGATATGTCCATGTGAATCTCACAGTCCCCTATGTAACTGAAAGAAAATTCTCACATTATTCCACAGTTTGCAATAGTCCCATGAGAAATTTGGGACTGTACACAGTATAAATGAAATCAGTTTAAGGATTGACAACATGGCCCACAGGCAGAAAAGGATTTTCAAGTGACTGAAACAGGAGAGTTTGAACAAGGGTCAGATCTGCACAAGAGAATCCCTACAGTCAGCTGGGATATTGATCTACCTGTAAAACGTCAAAGCAACATCTGTATTTCAAGGTTTCTTTTCTGTTCTTAAGTCTGGTGGTTAGTTGAGTTGAGCTTGCTGCAAGGAGGGGATCAACAGGCTCATTCAAAAGTCGGGTCAAAGCAATTGCCCTCTTGCTTCCTTCTCTGCCAAAGGCCCCACAACCTGGTCACCCAGCTCCCAGGCTGGTGCAGTTGTCCTGCCATTACTTAGGGGGTTCCCACCTTGCCCACACCCAGAAAGCCCATAGATCACTATCACAGCCCAAAAATCCATTCAAAGGACAAATTTATCACTAAAAATAACCTGGCTTCCCTGAGGCTGAATTCAAAACCAACGACTTAGATGTTGGTCAGTTGCCATGGAGAACATCAGGCTTTAAATAAAGTAAATCCCAAATGCGGTATTTTGGCAATTTGGAAACCACCTCGGACCTACAAGCATCACCTCATGCAGACACTGATAGCCACTCCCCAGGGAGCAGAATGTAGCAGAGCTGTTGATGCCTCTGGCAGAAAACAATTGAAGGAAGCTACCAAATTCCCTTTCAGCCCTCTGAGAAGTAGCTCTGGCTGCAGACACACAAACACCCTGCAGGTAAAGCAGGGTGTAAACGTACAGCAGTACAGTGAATGTGCTGTGCTTGCCTCCTGCATGCATAATTCCACCCCATAATCAAAGCAAAAGGACAGGATTTCTGCTCTGACCACATGTATAGAGGCAAATAGTGCTGCAGTTGCCACAATTTCACGCTGTAATTTGCATATAGACAGATTCCCTCCCACCCTCAAAAAAACCTGCCAAGAATGTACAACCCTGTGAATTTGTCCTCATTTTTGCAAGCTAAGTTCTTCGTATATTTGTTTACAGATAGTCACTTAACAGAATTTTAAGAGCTCATAACACAGAGATTAAAGCCTTTAATGTTAGAGCATCCTTATTTCTTAAATAACCAACCTCACAAGCCGTGCCAAAGTCAATACAATCTTTCTTAAAAGCTGGTCACATAATTAAACTTATTTTATGTTTGTTAACTTCTGCAGTTTTGACATCATCTTACAGCTCATTACACTGGGTGCTAATAGAGCATTGTTACAATAAAATTCTAAATGAGAAGCCAAAATGCTTTCCTCAGTTTGGAGTAACTAATCCAAGAGGATTTAATTCAGCTGTTGCCAGTGTCCAACAACAAGTAAAGTAAAAGCTGTGGTGTTTCAATTTACAGCTTTTATGCCTTTCCACACAGTCAAAAACTCTTTCTACTCTGTCCTAGATGTCTCTTTTCTCCAGTAACACTCCAATACCTGTCATCACATCTTAGAGTCTAGATGTCAGAGAAGTCTTAACAGAGCCTGGGTCTTTAATTATCCTTAAATCAGGCACCACCCCCACACCAGGGTGCTTGGTAGGAAGGATGCATTCTTTTAAGTAGTTTTATTCCTCATTTCCAGTCCCAGCTGTTCATGCTTCCATCTGCTCCTCTTGCTGAGCTCTCTGCTGCCCTCCCCCAGAGAGAGCACACCTGAGCCAAACTCAAGCCTTGACATTCTCAAGAATGTAAGCCCCTCCACCCTACACAGGACCATACTTTACCCATCTGTGACAGTGGAAGAACCACTCATTTCTCTCCTAAATCACCTGTTGCACAGGGTGATGCAAATATGCCTGTGCTGCGGATGAGAAGCTTGTCCAGGTGCACATATCTGTATCTCTTCTGTACTTGGGTGGAAAAGCTGGGCCCAGTGTTTATGATACAATGGCAATTCACTGGCTGAAGGCAGGGGTGCTGCAAGAGCACATGCTGACAAGTTTAACTAACCTGAGTGTCTGTATACCCCTTTAGAAAAGGCACATGCAATAAAGCAACTCCCCAGGGCCCCCACGTGCTACAAGTTCCCTTTGGCCCAGCTTTCTCAAGTGCTCTGCAGCACAGACTGTGCTCAGTCTGCCTGACTTAGGACTTGGGAGATGAACACGCAGTATTAGACAAATAACAGAAACAAGAAAATGTGACCAGGTAACACAGACCACCCCTGCCTTTCCCCATTCCCTATTCAGTCAGGCCCCTGAGGGCAGGCATCCTTTCCTACTCAATACTGACCCAGTTTTCAAAACACTTTTAGTTTCCTGCAAGAACCTACAAACTTAGTTAGCTCAAACTCCACTAAAGCTCAAAGTATTGTCACACACTTCTTTTTGACTTCCTTCTCCAGGCTGTCTTTCCAGCTTTGAAAACTTGCCAGTTAGGAAGTCCAGAGATTCTCTTTTGAGAGTAAATTGCAATTAATATATTTTTATACATCATACTATTCTTCCGTGACATCTCCTGTGCTGTAAATGTCACAGAAGATGATGGAAAAGAAAATTCAGAACATTTCCAATGCAAAATTATTATGAGTAAAACCATATTAATGAAATAGGAAGAAACAGTATTGCAAGGTATTATTCAGGGAGGTAAAAGGGCCTTCAGATACTTTGAAACTCCATTATTATAGCCAATGACTACATGGCTATGCAACATCTCAAGCAACTGCAGAAAGCAGGAAAAAAAGCAGCTGTAGGAAGTCAAGTGGCTGCACTTACAAAATTCTCATTTTGGAAAATGCAGTTTTGAGAACATTTCTGGAATGATCTGACATCAATTCATTGGAGAATGCAACTGCCAGCTCCCTGTGCTCAGGGGATGTCAGACCGATGATTTAGGTCTAGGGCAAATTGTTTGGAGATCCCAGAGTATTGCCAGTTTACTTCCCGTCAGGATTTCATATTTCAGATTTAGAAATTTCAAATCCCAGTCTGGCAGGGATTGCATCTCACATTTAGTCACTGCAAGAACCCTGATAGTTCCTGTGTGTTACATGAAAGCTGTAGATCAGCTATATTTGCACTGGAAAACAGACATATATACAGAATACTGACACCAGGACCTTCAGACAGGTAAACAACCAAATTTTGTACAAAGACCTGAGGGTAAGCAATGGTTATCACAACACTCCTGTTCAGTCCTACAAGCTGTGACAGTATTAATATAACAATTTAGACCAATTGAGTGTATCATCTCAGGATCAAGAAGAAGACTGAAAGAAAACCTGTAGCCTCCTTTCCCGCCTTTGCCAAAAGATCTCGGTGCCTTACCTCTGTGTAACCACCTCTGAGTCTTGGTTTTCCTGCCAAAAACTCAAGTATAGTCCTTTTGAGCGGAACAGTCAAGACTGTAATAAGATGGTGCTCTGCATAACCATTCCCAATGCTCTGATGCTACAGCCATGTAAGCTGTTGCTAATAGATTTAATTAAAGCAGCTTCTCGAGTTCTTTTGGTAACTCCATGCAATACCAGATCTGCATCCCTGGCTCTGCTGACAGCTACTGCACATACAAGTAAGGGACCTCTAAGTGCTATTTTTCACACTTCCCAAGCAAAGGATGCAATTTGTGATACCACAGTTTAAAACAGAAGAAAAGAAGCCCCTCTTCTCATGGCACAGAACTGAACCACAGCATTCAGCACTGCATCATTTTGTGGAGGTCAGAAGCACAGATTAAACAGAGCCCTCGATGAATCACATGCATAAGCAGCTATTAAAACTACACAAATGGTTCCATACAAACCACAAAGGAAGGCTAAGAAGGAAAGGTCCTTTCTAGTCCTGCCCTCTTCCTGTGTTTTCTCCATGTCACATCAAAGACTGGGTTTCAGCAACTAGTTGCCTCCTTGATAAAACCGAGGAAAAAAAATCTTCCCTCCTGTACTGATGTGAGACTGAAAGCAAAAAGCATTTACAGAGTATGTTGGTATTTCTGGGTGCAAGACACTGCCCAACACAAAGGGTAACAACACTGGAGTGGGGCAGAGCTGCTGCCAAGGCAGGAGTGCTGAACACCAGGATAACAGCACCCTGTGTGAAGTGGCTGCTCAGACTTCCCTGCTGCAGCTGCCCTGGTCAGTGCTGCATGCAGTGATGACCCAGCCAACAGGTCATGCTCACATGGGTTCAGCAGTGAGGGAACTCCCACAAAATTACAGCTAGCAAGCACCAAGGCAAAGGAGTCATGTTTATAACATGCAGACACGTTAATCCTTTAATGTCCACTGCAACATAACTACACTTCTCTGAAACCTAATCCAAGAGAGGGAGGTCAGTCACTGTGGTGTCAGCATTGCACAGTGCACCACACGGGCACCCACAGCACATCACTCTTCTCCAAAGCTGTGATGCCAGAATGCATCTCTGTAGATAGATCCAGTCATTTAAACCTCACCACCACACAGTGCCTGAGAGAGAGAGAGAGAGAGAGAGAGTGCGAAGGGCAGCAGCCTCATATCGGGCCAGCTTAACTCCATCGTCTCTAAGTAGCAGCAAAAAACCTGTTCCTTTGGTAACCTAGGAAAAGGCAGGTAAATAACACCACTGCTCACTGATTTGCTTCATGTTTCTGGGAGTAACACACTACCTCCTGCAGACACTGCATAATGCACAACCCAGCTTTGCTGCAGAAACTGATGCTGGCATATTAACACAGCTGAAGCTGGGGCCTTAACACAGCCCCAGAGAAGCGATCTCCATCAGAGGCACAAGGTAGACTGCACATTCCTGTATGAATACAGAAGACATTCAGATTATCAGACTGCAGTTCAGGTCAGGTTATCATCAGCACGAGGAACAAAAGTGTTCAGCCAGTTTGGAGATGCTGATGGGTTTGCCAGAGGGACAAGAATGTGGGGGTGGGGGAAGCCCTCTGCAGAAGATTGTTAAAAGACACTGAAAATGAGTATGTGGGAGAAGCAGCCTGGAAAAGCAGTTTAGCAGAGAACAGCAAGTTTCCGCAGAGCCTAAAAGGCATCAGATCTCAACATGGAAAGCATGAATGACTTGCCAAAGGCCCTAACACTGAACTGGCTATTACAAAGAGCACTTTGCTCCCAGCATTGAAGCACAACACCAGGCTGAAAATCAATCATGTTTTACAGGAAGTGATAGTGCTCTGCCAGGGCTGGGGATTTTGCCATGCCATTGCCACATTAAGCAGCAGGCACAGTTCTGAGGACCTCTGTGCTGTTGCCAAGACACTCCATAATTTCACACTGTTTTTTTCCTGGCACTACCAGGAAAAGCCATTTAAAATTAGGCAGCTCAATCACCCACTAAACTTACAGAGCTACAGCAGCATGCAAATGGTAATTCCCCCAGTAATTCCATTCTCCAGGCTAAACCAGGAAAGAGTTTAGCTCTGCAATGGCTCTGACGTTAACAAAACATTCAGAACAGCCTGGGAGGTATTAAATGTTTTATCTAATTTGGTTGTTGTTAATAGAGCTAGAGGCAGTTTTCTGCTCAGAGAACAGCTGTAATCAAAAAAACAAATGTGTTGGGTGGCACATGGAACAAATGGCGAGTAAAACAAGAAGATTAAACTAGAGGAAGGAATTAAAAAATAAATAGTGCAAGTAGTTCTGGAAGAACTGGAGAGGTTGGACTAATGAGAAACCATAGTGGGCAATATGCAATGTTACCATATCTGCAGGTCTAGGGTAACTTGTCTTCTACCAATTTCTTTGGTGTAAGCTTTTATTCCATTGATTCTAGGGCACTGAAATAAAGACAAACAAGACATGACATAGTTAATATCTATCAAGCCCAGGTGAAAAGGCCTATTCACTTAGATCACTTGGAGTACAGAAGCACTCATTAAAAACTTGGTAAAATGGCACATAAAGTATGAATAAACCACATCAGTTTTTTTCCCTTAAACAAGGAATAGCCTTGGCAGTCCTCAAATACAGGGCTGGTTGCAAGTAGCCCATGCTGCAAGCCTTAGGAAGCACTGAAAATTCCAGTTGCAAGAGTGCAACAGAAAGAAACATGGATATAGCCCTTTTCTTTCTATCTCCAGTCCCAGGATACTGACAGCAAGTGGGAATAGACAAGTGTCTCTCCTGTATGATCTTTCCTTCACAGTGAAGATGCTCAAGTCAACACGAGGAGGGAACAAAGCTATTAAGGAGCTGAACAGACTCCCCTTGCACCTGAACCTTTCAGAAAAGAGCAAATCACAAGAGTTACAAAGGAATCACACTACCTTCTCACCAAAGTGGATCTTGGTAAAGGTGCATGTTTTCAAATGTACATTCTTTGCTCTGATTTTTGGTTCAAGAACTTCTTTAAATGTTTTTTCCATGATTGTTCCAAAGTATGGCCAAGCCTGGACAAGGACCTAAGGAACAGCACAAACAGAAACACACTGAAGATTCCTTGCATAAGATACCTTTGGTTGAGAAACAGACACACCCATTACAGAACACCTGGCTATTAATATCAATCCTTTTAAAATACCAAGTCACATTTGTTGACTTACATCATCCTTATAGAAGGATCCATCCCAGTTCCTGAATACAGGAATTTGTTTCAGGAACTGAATGGTGAGCTATCAGCACCATATAGTCTATTGACTGCTTCTAACCACAGGAGCCAACAAAGCCAAGGGCTAAGTCTCTAAAGTACAATAGTCCTTAATTACTCTAAAGGGTCTAAGTTTCCTGGAGTTAGGTTTATTTATCGAGGAGATGAGCTTTTACATCAAAAATAAAGTTCACTAAAAGAAAAAAAAAAGTAGTCACTGGCTGCTAATTTTCAAGTTCAGCTGTTTTGCTTTCAATTCCACCAAGTTCAGTTTCAGTGAGAGGTTAACTACACCTGCTGATGGGAGCATATGCTCTCCTCTGGTATGAGGAGTTACCACTACTTTTGCTAAAATAATAATACACACACACACACATATGAATATACACATCTATATATACACACACATATTCACACACTCGCTTTCTTTTTTTAACCTCAGAAGGAAGTGGTGTTGTCAAATTCACCAAACCTGTATCAGCCAGGCTCACATTGGCTCTCACCAAAACCTCAGCGGCAACTCTATAGTTAAGTGGCTCCATACTTCAGTACAGACACGGATGGGATTGAGCTGTATTGTAGTGACTTGACAACTTTCTCATACTTGTCCCACAGAGTTTACACTGGGATGAAGCTGAGAGCAGGTGGCCTCAAACTGGAGTTCAGAGCTCCTCACCTTGTTCAGCCACTCCACACGTTCAACATCAGGGAAGTGAACCTGGATGCAAAGAAGAACAAAGTGAGCATCATGTGCCATCTATTTGGTCACAATGCCACACATGCAAAAGACACCATGGAGCATGGAATAAGTGTTAGAGTAAGCATTAGAGTATACCTTCATACATATACCCTTTATAATTTACTACCTCCTTGAAAAAATGATAAAAGGCAAATAAAACAGTTAAGAACTGTAAAAGGCAAAAGAACCCACGTGCACTGATGTACCAGTATGCCCCTGGGGACATTTATATAATTAAAGCAAGTGTCACATCCTGTTTGTGATGTAAAGCAGCATTAGATTTCTCATCCTTCTCTTTGTCATGCCTTGGAAAGACATGAGAAACTGCTTCCTTTCAGGATCATGAGCTGTGTCAGACCTGTTCCCTGTACTCGCTTGCCTCAACCAGAACAGTGCACTTTGGAAAATAAGAACCCGCTCAGGAAATTAAATTTATTGGTTGTGGCAGCATTTCACCACTGATACTAACGCAGTGCCAATGGCTTCAGGAAAAAGAAGCACTGTAAGAGTTCAAGCCTATTAGCATATACTATCATGTGTAACAGTCCACTGTTTTAACCTCTCAGAGCTTTTTGAGATGCTAAGGGCAAATTAAAATTAAGTAGTCACTTATGCATCAAGTTTCTAAGTCAGAAATTGTCAAATGCCAACAAGAAAAGTATACTTCCATTACAAAATCCCTCCAGTTACCTGAAGTGAGGACTTGCTTAATCACCATCAGGACAATGGGATAGAGGCCACTCTCAAGTAACTAACTGATCTCCCAGACCTCACCAAGAAGCTGCTGAGCAAAGACCTACAATCACCTTACTACAATCACACATTAAAGGCTTATGGATGTGTCATTTGCAGACAGCGTTACAAGCTGGTAGCAAGTTATTGCAGAAGGGAAGGACGGTGCAGCAGCTTCTCAGAATGGACATTTGGGCCCTGCTCCAGTCTACAAGAGCACCTGAATACAAAGAGAATCTGACTATAACATCTAGCCTGATAATGGGATAGGACAATACCTCCTCTTACAGGAGCTGTGAAACACACTCTTCAGGCAAAAGCTTGCTGTCAAATTCAGCAGCTTTCAAAGAGGCACTCAGAGATGTTTGGATGGAATGGACAGCAGCCTGTCCTTCAGTACAGCTTCAGGTGTGATTTAAGAGCCCATTTTCCTTGCTCAAATCAAATTACCTCCAATTATTACGTTAAAACCCCCAAAGTAATATTACCATATTCTTTACAAGCATTTTCTTTTGATGCTCTAAACAGCAACTTTTCCATTAAATAAGAAAATGCAAGTTCACTGAAATGTCAGCCTACCCAGCTCTATTTGCATGACAAAACAAGAACACAGCACCAGAAGGGACAATCAACACTGATAAACGGCTGCTGACATTTTACAGAAAGGCAGATTATGTGAATCAGGGGACCTCCACTTCACCTGTCAGCCTGTCATCTTTCACCAAAAGATCCTCTGCCAGGGCACAAAACTCCTGGGTAGCTTGCAGGCAGCTGATCCCCAGCTCCAGTTCAACTGCCAGGCACCAGTGTCCTGCAGCATTTGTGACACAGCTCTGGATCGGCCACAGGCAGGATAGAGCAAGGAAGGAAACAGCATGGCAAGCTGGTTCTTCAAAACACCTTACAGCGAGGAGAGGGATGTGACCCAAAAGGAAGGACCCACCAGGACTCAGGACAGCAGTTAGGCTGCCACGTCCCAATAAGAAAGTCACAGACCACATGCGAGATCCAACAACGTTCATGGCAAAAATGTAGCACATTATAAACCACTGAACTTGTGTGGGATTATTCACTAGAGCCAAAGCTCCTAGAGACACAACTGACAGAGGCAACTAAGAAGCAAGCTGGTGGCAACAGAGAGCTGGAGCTGCACAAAGGAGCATCAGGGAAAAGGCAAAAACCGTGAGAAGGAGAAACAGGTTGACCCACCATAAGAAAAAGCACATTTGAATTCACTATTTGAGCCACAGACACCTGAACCAGACAGCCCACAGCAAACTCCAAAAGCAACCACAATGAATCACACAGCACTGTGTCACACCTCAGACTGCTGGGGTAGCATTAGCACTCATTTGTGGTACATTCTGTCCCACTTGACATGTGTCTGCAACCCAGCTCCTGCCCAGACACTCAGTTCCTCAGCTTCTTCTGACAGACAGAGGGAATAACTGCTGTAGCTCAAGGGTTGGTACCAAAGACCACCAGGAGTTCCCGGGCCAACACAACAGGGTTTGCAGAGGTGAACACCACAGAAACGAGCTGACTACATGTCTCTGGTGAAAAACAGCATTCTGCTCATTATGAAAGGCCACCAAATTTCAATGGCTTCCCAATGCCAAAGTTCAGCTCCACTCAATGGAATACTAAATGAGCAGTTCTGCACAGAAAGCAGAGCTTGGTATCCAGGTGTTGCATCAAGATTATCCACTGTGTAGTAAGACATAAGCTCTGAGCAAATCCTTTCCTACCCACAGGGTATCCCCATAATGTGTGTTTCCTGCTAGCTAGCGTGTCACATGCCTAGTTCAGCCCAGTGACACCACCAAGCTCTCATCCTGACCCAACCACTCATTCCAAGACCTTACTATGTCCTAATAAAACCATGCTCAGCTCCATACTTTTGAACTTTGGATTTCAGACTCCCTTCTGTCCCTTGTTAGTGGTGAGAGCCCTGCCAGCAACTCTTGCCCTCGAGTTTGTCATCAGCACAGCACAGGTAAGAGAAGCCCAAAACAATTCCTCATAGGCCCAGAACCAGACATCAGGAGCTGCCAAAACTAACACAAAACAAGATTTAATCTGTAGCCTTGGGCAAGTCATACTATCAGAATCAGTTTTACCCACCTACAAAAGCAGGCATACTTCTTGCCAAAGTGTAAGGAATGCTGCAAAAATTACTTAGCATTTGAAAAGAGCTTTGAAGATCAAAAACACAAGGCAAGGGGCAATTACTAGCAAGTAAAAAAAATGTGTAAGTTTCTGCGTGGCTCCACCTTGCCCTGGAGCAGGACACACCAAGGATCACAACAATAACAAAAACCATGCCTGACACAACAGTGCCATTCTGTTCAAATACAACACAGAAATCTATCCATCAGAGTTTGGGACTGGTTTTTGTTTGTTTGTTTGCTTTGGGTTTTGGTGGAGTTTTGGGGTTTTTTTTAAGGGACAGGATTTTTAGCTTTTCAAGTCCAGGGGAAAAAAAAAAAGAAAAAAAAAAGAAAAGAGTCCGAACAAGACATTTACATGACCAAGGAATTAAGAGGCAACATTTTAAAAGGACAGTTCTGTACGTAGTAATATTTCTCTTGGTAAAAGGAGCTTACTATCAGGAAGGAACCCAGCATACTTGGGTCCTCTCACGTGCAACCTGCTAACAGTTGGCAAACGCAACATGGAGAAGTCACCACCACCCCAAAGAGCTGGAGTGAAGGTGGAAGCCTTACTGCCTCTGCTCTGAGCACTGCCTGCTCTTACAGAAGTCATGCTAAAGGCTGCACAAGCTGAAGTCAGAAAGTGTCAACTCTCCAAGTCACAGATCTGACTCTGCCTGCCATGAGCACATTTCCAGCCTGGTTTCCTAAGGAAGCACTGTCTGCCCACATACACTGTCTAGCACAGGAATGCCTCTGTTCCAAACTCACTGGCTGGTTTCAGCGCTGCAAAATAATCCCCAAAATTCCCTGAAACAGACGGTTGAGCAGATTAGGGAAACCCTCCCAGCAGTCCCCCCTGAAGGAAAGGTTTCAATATGAGTATCTCCTAACAACTGATACCAGGACTGAGCGGAACCCGAGTCACATTTCAAGAAACCACTGCACTGCTCTCAGTGAGAACAGTTTTGGACCAACAGCACAATCAGTGATTGGTCTTAACTCTACACTGGATGGATCCCCCTCATTTTACTACAGGGCACATGAAGAGACAAAGATTTACAAATCCCAAGACACTGCCATTGCTTCCCACCTCCATAACCTTTCCCAGGATTAGAACACTGCAAATCCAACCCATGCTCCCCTTAGGCTGAATTGTACTCCTACTCCCACTTCAGGATGACAGGAGAGAAGAATGCAAGGGACATTTTTAGAGCTCTCTCAATTAAAGACTCATGAACACTGAAAGGCAAAAATGAAAGATAAAAAAGACAATACCACAGAGAATAAACTGAATAGAGATCAGATGAGAATCAGACTCCAAGAAGGGGGCAGAAGTAGAAGATCAAGGGAGGAAGAGGACAGAAGGAGAAATAAACAGGAGTTAAAAATGCACTGAGTACAAGTGTGGTGTGGAAGCAAACACCAACTGTTGAAGAAGTTACCAACATAGAAAAGGAAAGGAGAAGTGGCAACATGGATGAAAAGATAAAACTAACAGCATGTGGTTGCAACTCCTTTATTCTTGAGTCCTACATCCTGCCTTCTGTCAGCTGGCTCCAAGAATTCGGGAGTCAGGAATTAGACCTCTGAAAAGAGTCTGACTCTACATCTCTGTAGGAGACAGAGGTGAGATACCCCTTAAACCTTGCCTTCTCCTGAAGGAGGCTGAACAGCCCCAGCTGTGTCAGCCTCTCCTCACACACCAGGTGCTGCAGCCCCTGACCATCTCGCTGCGCTCTGCAACAAACTCATTTGTCCAAACCTCTCCTGTGCTTGGGGCAGCCTTGGGAAGGCTGAGTACAGGGCAATCAATAATCCTTTCCATCAACTGTCTGCTCCCACACAAATGAAGCCTGACACTTTCAACCGCAAAACCTAATAGAACTGTTTGTGTGCATTGAGAGGGGCAAGTTTGATTTTTCAGCAATGACTTAGAGACTCAATTTCTGGTTACCACAATTCAGGGCACTTGAGGATACAGCACGACACTGCCCTCACAGCATCAGGGCAAGCCCTGAGAGCACCACACTCATTAATGCTGTGAGTCGTTTTAAATGCTCCGTCAATACAAACAAGCAGAAACCTCATTCAGAAAGGTTTATGTACCTGGCGGGAGGGAACATGTGCCGAGAGCTGCACCAGCTCTGCCAGGGGACCCTGGCCTCCCTCAAAACTGCCAGCTGCCTTGTTTCCCACAGAACTAAGGAGAATCAAGTGCTGTAGGCTATATAAAAGTTTGCAGACTATAAATGTCTCCATACAACACTCCTTACAAATAGAGCTCTTTGATATTCTCCTTCTTACAAGAAAAGCACTTCCCTACCAGTCCCTGGCAGGTTTTTAAATGCCAAGCAAATGACGATGAATTATAAACCCCCAAACATCTCATCATACTTTCCATTAGCCAACCACACCTACACAACAAATAACCAAGGATGTAGAATAGAATGTGCAGGTGGATTTTCTAGTTTCTTCACTTTAAAACCTAGAGTGGCCAGAAACAAATGTGAACAACAAGCAGGGGTTGGCTTTCCACACCATCCACAGATGGTTCTTTAAAGATAAATATTTGTTTTTTAGCAGGCATATTACATTTATATATTTTTGATTGTTTTTAAATTACACTGCAAGGGAGAAAATCTGCTGGATGAGAAATTCTTAAATAAGTATCCTCGACAGCAAAACACCTGCAATGCAATAGCACATAGCTGAAAGGAGGTTTCTCCGGCGATACAGCAGCCTGCTTTACAAACCCGCTTACTGCGCATCTCCTGGGCTAAAACAACTTCCAGTATAATTCTCGCTTTACTGACCAAGCCTTCTGAATCAGAGACGCTACTGCCCGGCCCGTGGCACCACTGCCACCCGTGCGGCTGCTCGCCACGGGACACGCCGCTCTGTGTCCCGCTGCCGCCGCCGGGGCGGTGCGGGGCAGCATCCCCCGGCCCTCACTCACCCACGCCGGCAGGTGCCGGGCGGCCAGGCCCCTGCACACCGCCTCCCGCTCGTCCTCCAGCAGCGCGAAGGCGGCGGCCAGCCGGTCGCGCTTGCCCCGCCGGTTGTGTCCCCAGCAGAGCCACAGCACCAGCGCCAGCAGCACCCAGGTGCCGCTCAGCCCCAGGTACCCGGCCAGGTACACGGGCCCGAACCACAGCAGCGCCCGCGCCGCCCTCGCCAGCAGCAGGCGCGGCAGTGCGGCGGGCCGGGCGGGGGGCATGGCGAGAGCCCCCAGCGCCGCGGGTCGCCCGGCCGAGTGCCCCCCCCCCGCCGCTGCGCCGGGCCACACGCCCCCGCCCGGCAGGTGGGGGAAAGGGCAAATTCTGAAACCTTAAACCCATAACATTATCC
>JAWWEU010000163.1:9096663-9120326 GCA_035583155.1 Acropternis orthonyx | reverse complement strand
CCCCCTCCTCCGGCCAGCCCCGCTCCCCCGCCCCGCTCCCCAGTCCCGCCAGCCCCGCTCCCCAGCCCCCCTCCCCCGGCCAGTCCCTCTCCGCCCGGCCAGCCCCGCGCCCCCGGGCAATCGGCCCACCGCCGGCGTTACAGCACCACGGGGCCAGGTGCAGAAGGACGGGAGGCAAGGCACAACCTGTTGGTTCCCGGCACTTGATGCTTTCCAACTTCTTTTTGCGCTTCCCATCTGCGTTTGATTTTGATGGGGATGTTGTTGGAGCTCCGGATTTTGAAATACTGATAATCTTTGAATCAGAGAATCACCAGTGTTGGAAGAAGCCTTTTTAAGACCATCAAGTCCAACCATCAACCTGGCACTATCACTGTAACCCCTAAACCACTAAACCACATCACCGAGCACCAGATCCAGATGCCTCTTGAATGCCTCCAGGGATGGTGTCTCCACCACCTTCCTGGGCATCTATTCCAACGCCTGACCACTCTAACAGTGAACATTTTTTTTCTAATATTTAATCTGAATCTCCCCTGCCTCAGCTTGAGGCCATTTTCTCTTGTCCTCTCACTGTAGGCAAGGTAGAAGAGACCAGCCCCCACCTCACCACAAGCTTCTTTCATGTAGTTGTAGAGAGTGATGAAGTCCCCCCTGAGCTTCCTCAAGACCAAACAAACCCAGCTCACACAGCCATTTCTCATATAACATGTTTTCTAAGGAACCGTAAGATACTTTTTGAGATGCTTTTCTCCCCAGCAATATTAATTCTATACATTTCTGTTTGTCCCTTAACAGACAGGCTGTAATTGTACAGTTCTACACTCTGTTTTCCACTGCAGTTTTCCCTGGATCAGGCAAATGCCACTCTTTGTTCAGTGGATAAGTCTGGAACATCAGTGAATGATGCCAGCTGTTATTGTGGCCCCTTTTTGATAATGGCTGCACAAGATAACAAATGATGAGCCAGATAAAAACCTCCAAGAAAAGGAAGTTGACCGTGACTGGGAGAACTAGGTTTGGCCTCTGCTTTGCTATGGAATTAGTATTTAATTATGGGTCAGTCAGTAAATCAAACAACACTGCAAGTGATCCTCATTTGTATGTTAATCATTGTGCATGACTGATCTGGGATAGAAATCAGTTCACGCATCTGAAAACTCAGATGCCTCACATTAGACAAACTCATGCATGAGACATCCTAATCTTTCCCTACTGTCAAATGAGGATGAATATACTCTTCTTCCTGGGTGTGTTGCAAAGATGTAACATTATGAAACACACTTAAGGAAGTACTTCTTTACACAGTGGACAGTGAACCTTTAGAACTTGGAGGTGGCTGCAAGGCAGATGGTATCAGCAGGTCCAAAAAGAGACTAGGTAAATTCTCAAAGAAAAGGCCCATAAATGTGCTCCTTAGCATCATGGACAAAACAGGTATAGAGGCTGGGGGAGGCTGAGGAAAAAGGACTGCAGAAAATAACTGGGCTCATAACTCTCTCTAAGCAGCAACTCCTATAGTCACTGGGAGCAAATGGACCAAAGGGCTGATACCAGAGGGCATTTATCTTTGTAAAGCTGTGAAGGAAAGTCCAGGATCTAGCATCTGAAGGAGTACCTGCCTCTTGATACTATACATTAAAAACCACACAGTGGTTAGTTTGAACAATTACATGTATCAGGAGATACATTTATGTGCAAAAACACACCTGGTTTTGTTCTAGCTGTGACCAAAGGCTGAAAATGGGTTGTTATTTATTTTCCCCACTGTCATTTAAAGCTTTGTGAAACATTTTCAGTATGTCGTTTCAGCCATGGGGTGAAACTTCACATGGATACACTCAGCCCTAAAGTCTCTCCTTTCAGAAAAACAGAAGTTTCTGGGGAAAAGGAGGCTCTTTTAGTGATTTGAAGACTTAGAAAGTTGCTTTTTCTATGAGGAGAAGATATAATAAAAGGTAAATACAGTCTTTTCCTCCTTCACATTACTACTCTTACTAAGATTGAGATAATTAGCTCAAACTCACAGAGCCATGCACTTTAGAAGCATCACCAAGTGGAACTTATTGAGCAGGAAAAACACTGGGGCTGCAATGAAATACACACAGGCTAATTTAATAAATAAACTATTTGAGCTGTTCTCAAGTAGTCAAATAAGGTGCTCATGAGAACAAGATAAATCAATAGCCTTTGAGACCACTGTTAACTCTGTTTATGATGGATGGTAGTTAGGTTTTTAAGAATAACTGTGTCCTCCAATTTTCTGAAGTGTCAGAGGAAATACTGAATTACCAATCAAGAGGGCAACTTAAGACATCAATTTCCTACTGGGGAAATTATGATCTTGACTGCAGCAAGCTGCTTCCAAGCACCAGATATCTGAGACACTTGAAGCCAACCTTATTTTCAATTACAGGGAAATTCCAGAACCTATTTCTCCCAATATACCCAGGACAGTCACTAATGTAATGACTCAAGACTATTGTTCTGGCCTGTGACAATCTTCACCCTTTATTTAACTTGACTAGACATCACCACTGTGCTTATCAACGCTCTGATAAAAGCATATGTTGTAGCTGACTATGACATAGATTTTACAGAAAGGGCAGAGCTTTGAAAATGTATTAGTACTAAATTTGCTGTCTCTCAAGCTGGCCACGGTAACTAAGGCAACCCATTTTAAAGGTGGGGAGTTATGAAAAACTGCCAACGCTTTTTTTTTAACTATAGAGAACATGCAAAGGAATAAATCTGAAATATCAATGGAAGTGCATATCAACAAGCTATCAAGGGGTTTACTGAAGATGACTTTCTAAATTAACTTTCCTGTGGCTTCAGGGTTTGTGAACACTGTGAAATTCCCTCTTAAATGTTAGCAAATGTTAGAGGTGCACTATGTTTTTTCTCTGTGCATCCACAGCAAAATATAAAACAGTTACATAAGGATAAAACCTCACTCCTTGCATTAACAGACTGACTTCTGTATCAAGACTTGGTTAAAGCTGCTGACCCTTTTGGCTCTCCTAGTCACTTGACAAAGCATTATTGTTTAGTTTCCTCTGAGTTCCTACTGCCCATGCATGCACCGCTCACCCTCTCAAGCAAAGCCAAATCCAGACTGGATATCATAGGGCAAAAGCCTTGTATCTACTCCTGCTGTCTGTGTTTAAGCAAGTCTGGAGTGCATTTCTCCAGGGAAAGCTGTGGCTCCTTCATTCTAGCTGGTTCTGTCCAAAAATTAAATAAGAGCTGGGCAGCTCAAATGAGCCCGAGTTACATTGTTTCAGCCATTGTGGCTGGAGATTTGTACTCTGGTCATGAAAATTGTATATGTATGTCCTGTTTTGAGAATCATCCTGTTGACATAAAAACTACCAATTTAGGCCTAATTGGTATTATATAAACCTGGTCTGGACTAGTAAAGCTAATGGATTTCTTTTCACGTGAAAAATAATCACATGCAGAAGACTCCGAAACCAGGGCTTTAGCTGAGAATATATGCAAAGCCAGGCTGGGAGTATGTGACCCTTGCTTTTAAGGGCTCTGCTCCACTGAGCTCACTCCCCCACACTGTGCCTTGCATCTGCCTGGCTCATGGCCCCTCACTGCTTTTGTGCAATGGGCAGCAGAGAGGCACTGAAGAGCTGGCAATATAACAAAACTAGTAACAGCAATTTATTTCTCACATCTGCTTGTTCTTCTACAGCAGGGCTGTTAATGTGAGGGCAGGGCAGCAGGATGCAGAGTACCCACCACAGGAGGTAAAAGGGTGGTGTGGCCCAGTGTCCCCTGGCCAGCCTTGCCCTCCCTGCCAGCAGATCCTGCTCTGCTCTGGCACTGCAAGTCACAGTGGACAGCTGGGTTAGCAGAGCACTGAGAAAAGCTGCGTCTTGTATACACACAAATTATGTAATAGCAGAGGTGAGGCACAAGAATATGAAAGAACACAATATATGATGGCAATAGAGAGCAGGAAAAAATAAACTTCCCTATAGTGAGGAGTGTGTTTTCCAGTGCCTCCAGAGATGGCCTGGGATTGGAACTGTCACTTCCCTGGTTCTGGGTATGACTCAGATCTTCAGGCAAGACACACCAACACACCTTGGTGTCATTCTGGAGCCTGTGCTGGCTGTGGGCAGCTGGTGCCACCTGCTGAACATTGTAACATTTATAATCTGGATTGAGAAAAAATCAATTCCCACCAGAAAAGTAAAATCTTGATGAAATTAGACTGTCTTTCTCATATAACAGAATCAGCAGCGAGCTGCAACGAGCAAAAGAAACTTCACTTTAATTTTTAAAGTCTTTGCCAAGTACAACTTCTATTATTGTACTACACATTTTATGCTCAGAGGCAAAGCCTGTTCAATCTGTTTGTTTTAAATTTTGCCATTGCTATAACATAAATTTATTCCATTTTTCTGTTCAAACAATTGTATTTGCAACAGCATTTGTGAGTGCAAGATACAATGTCTTCGGCCTAAAAAATAGATTTCTTGGAGGATAAAATATTTTGTAGATTTTGTTACATCAGTTAGTGAAAAGCAAGCAAGAAAACCCTGGGAAAAAATTGTCTCTCCATCCTTTTGAATCCTTTTTTATTCTGCTGAGTGAAAGAGCCTGTTGGTACAGGCTACTGACACATATCAGACTGTAAAAATTGCCTTTCAAGTGGATGATGAATTTCCAGAAGAAGTTTATTAATAATTTATAGCTTAGTCTCTAATCTGTACAATTTGCATCTTGGTATATTTTAAGTGCTTAAAAGACTTGACTGAGCTCACAGAAACATCTTACTGAATTTGAGAGCTCAGCCTTCATGAGCAACATTAAAAGTGTCAAGCAGTGGAGAAAAATAATTAATGAACTACAGAACTACTGTCCCAGCTGGCACCTCCTCATCAGTGGTGAAACCAGGAAGAAAACTTTCTTGTTTATGTTTCTTGGAGGCCTGTATCTTGTTTAGCTGGCACTTTCTGTTTGAAGTGTCACAAAATAAAGGGGTTTCTTGATAAACTGGACCTTGCCGCTCTCTACAACTACCTGAAAAGGAGGTTGTAGCGAGATGGGAGTTTGTATTTTGCAACAAGTGACAGGATGAGAGGAAAAACCACAAGTTGCACCAGGGGAGCTTTAAATTGGGTATTAGGAAAATTTTCTTCACTAAAAGGGATCTCAAGCACTGGAACAGGTTGCCCAGGGAAGTGGATGAGTCACCATGATTAGTGATGTGGCTTAAAAGATGTGTAGATGTGGCTCTTGGGGACATGGCTAGTGGTGGACTCAGCAGTGTTAGGTTACTGATGGGACTTGATGATCCTAGAGGTCTTTTCCAATTTAAATGATTCTACGCTTTATCTAATAACACCATTCCTATGCCACCAGTGTTTTTTACACCCAGGCTTTGAAGAAGCATGGATACATCACCTGCTACTTTCTCTCTCCAGAATGAAAGGAGAGGTAAAACTTGACACTTTCTGCTCCTTTCTATCCACTGCAGAGTTCAGCCATAACAACAGCTTTAATAAAGTCCATTTAAAGTGCAAGTTTCCCAGAAGACTCTCCATATCTGTATTCTGTGCTTGACATGGCATGGGGCACAGCTCAGATTCAGACCTGCAGAGTCACAGCAGGAGCAATGAAGGTGAAGCTGTGAGGAATGCTGTTTGCAGTTTTGCCTGCTCAACATCCCTTCACTGTAATGGATCCTGACACAGGAACGCCTGCCTGCCATCTCTCACTTGGAGTGTGGGCTGGCAAAGATGGCACAGTTTGCAGCAGCGCAGCCAGGCTGGCACAGGGCTGGGAATTCAGTCAGTCAGAAGCCACTTTCCTCGAGCCAAGTAATTGCAAAGGAGCAATGACAGCATCTTGTCTCTCTGCAAGGCTGCTCCTCCCAGCTCCTGCTGAGTTTCTGCTTAGTGTGCTTAACCTTTTCTTTGAGAAAGGTAAATACACACAGCCTGACTGAGGAGCTCCCTCTGAAGAGCTCCTGCCACCTGTTTCCAGGGTGTGCTTTCAGCAAAGAGCTGATGCTCTAAAATGAAGACCTGAATTTGGGGAAGGGCTGCCTTCAAAGCTCCAGAAGGGTCAGTAGAAAACCTATTCACAGCAGAATCAGTGCTGAATTTGATAATGTCTAAAACCTTTGAACAGGCAGAACTTCTTCTGTGCCAGTTTTGCACTTGAAGATGTTCACTAGATGAATTTTCAGATGACTTTTCTTAGCTTAACATGAGCCTTTGCAGCACACTAACAAACTGAAGACATAAAGGAATTGCAAAGTATTGTGGAAGTAGGTTACTATGCCAAAACTGACTTCCTTTACTCAATGCTTCTCTTTGCAGTGATGTGCACCCTGAACTGGACAAGGTTAGGCACAAAATCATGAATTGCTTTGACTGGGGGAAGGTGTGATGATAAGGCATGGGTTTTATAAAAACCAAAGGGACTGAGAAAAACTTGAGGAAAGAAGACAGCTTGGGAGTCACTCACAAATACAAAATCCCTATCAATGGGAACATGAGATGACAGTACATTCAGCAGACTTAAAGCCCACCTCAGCCCTTCACCACACTCCTGTGATATAGAAAACTGGGCCCCGTGGACTACATCTGAGCTTTTACTACTGACCATCCAAAAGGGATGACAGGTGACCATTAAATCCAGACACAAGTAAGCTGATAGTCTGACTTCAGCTAACTGTACTAAATTTCATGGTGTAGCCACAAAATCCTCCTTAGCACTGGGCACAAGGAAAAGAGTACACTGGACCTCTTTTTATAACAGTATTTTCCCTCTGCACCTGCTCCAGCTCATTGATAACAAGCAGCAGTCTACCTAGAGTGCAGACCAGAAGCAAAAGCAATATTCATTCCAAGATTATTTTAAAAATCTTTGAAAGTTTGAAAAACTTTCCAAAGATTCCTTATTTCTAGTAAAAATTCTAAGCCTTATCCCAGATGCTGTCTCACCAGGAGTGAGCATGCTGAAGTACAAGGCCTCCAGGATCTTGTACAGCTCTTCCTACAATCTCTTAGTGGCCTCTGCTGGCCAGGACTGAGATCCTGGCATCTGTTTAAATGTCAGCAGTCCTGAATACAGCTAAGATTTACATAGGTATTTTACTGATGACAAGAGCAGTGACACCATCACCAGTCCTGTGCTAATCTGGGAGCATCCCACCTGATCATGAACACTTTGCTCACGTCAGCTGCTGACAGCAAGCACCTTGCAAAATAGCCCATATTTTCTAAGTCTTTCCTACTTCACTTTTGTGAAGGTGCAGGTATCCTGGCTGGTATGGGAGGCTCTCTGAGCAATGTCCTAGAGAAAACTCTTCCTAAAGACTTTATCTGTCACCCAAATCTTTGGCAATCAATAAAACTGCCCAAGTGGTACGTAAGGTTTTAAGTGGTAAATTGAGATTGGTAGCCAAGGGTGGATGTTCTCCACTATGGATAAAAAGAGAAATGCACAGAAAGTAAGCAAGTGCTTAGAACTGAGGAATATCAGAATAAATGTCTAGAAACACATCATGGCCTGTTGCAAACTATTTTGGCTGCATTACATTTAGTGGAGCCAAATTAATACAGAGCAGCTGATTGTCTGACCAGCAGTTTAACATACATAACACTAATACTATTGAAGGTCATTTCCAAGAGCAAAAACTGGGGTAGAGAAGTTAAACAACTGGCTTGGTAATACAATGAGGAATCCTAGCTGGTCTCTGGTTTCCAAACCAATGTTTGCAGTGTATTTGTGGTCTTGTTCTTGCTCGGAAAGGAGGAAAGAGAAATCAGGGAAGCCAGTGCTGCATCTGGGCTTGTGCTAACTGGAGTTCACTTACTGTTCTTGTGATTAGATGTCTAAGGTTTAAAAAATCCCAAACCATATAACCTCCAAACTAAAACCTTTTTCTTTTGCTTTAGGAAAAAGGAAGCAGTTGATATAATCTTGCTATTTTATGAGTTTCATTTCAGATGTCAAATACTGTTCATTCTCACAGTAAACTCAATTCTTGCAAAAGAATTCAATGCTCACAAACAGATGTTTAGGAAGTAGTATTTTTGTGCAAGCACTTGGAGCCTGGGCATCAAGTTCTTATGCTTTCACCATGTACTTGCACTAGAAAAACAATTTGCTTAAAAAAATCCTCTAGTTTCTGCCATTCAGGTTCTAAAACTTCAAGCTCAGTATCTTCATTTATAACCATCCATTACCAGGTCAAATTTAATACACAGGAAATTTAAGGAACAGAACATTCTTTTTTTTCTGATGAAGTATTTGTTAGTGAGAGATGAAATTCTGCCCCTGCAGAGGGAAGGCAGAAGTGTCTGTAGTTCCTCACAAGCAGGGAACAAAGTTGAAAAAAGAAAGATTTTACGGGTAAAGAGAAATTATTGAAGTCAAACTTTGGATGTGATTGCTGCCTTTCGATTTGAAACTGAGTCATCTCTTCAGCTGCATAGGAATAACACAAAAGAAGACAGTGACTGGGAGTGTGCATGGCTGGGAGTGATCTACTTTTCCAAGAACAGCATTTTATGGTAAAGGTGTGAAGTGCTCTCAAAGAAATGGAAAATATCATTATGGTTACTCATCCCTTCAGCTGAGAGCTTCCCAGAAAGTTTGCAGAAAGCATATGTCTGCTGTTTTCTGGACATCAGAAAAATAGGGCTGCTTTCCTGAGTGTTCTCCCCAGCTCAGTGTAAACTCAGCTTTCCAGCCTCTATTTCACTTTCCTTAGAGGTACAAATTCTCTGCAGCTAGAAGAATACAAAGTTAGCTTATCATTATAAACAGGCATTTTTCACTTTGTTTCTTTATGGAAGTTCGGTAGTTTTTCACTGAAGGATTTATCTTTCTCAGATTATCATACCTCCAGGTTCTTTCCCCTCTCTTCCAATCAGTTTCCACTCTCTTGTGTGCTTCTGACTCTAACCCATGAAAAAGCCTGTTGATGCATAAAAGAGAAAGGTTAATTATTCTGTTAAAAAATAATAATTAAAACCCCCTTCTCTTCTGCTCAAGAGAATTCATATAAAATTTGAGTTTCATATATTATAAACTTTTAAAAAAATTAAACCTTTTTCCACCCCTTATTTCTTTGTCATAGTTCTAATTTAAAGGTTTAAGGCACATTTTGCTTTTATCCTTTTCCTTATTGATTTCATTAAAGACTTCTGTTTTCCTACAAGCAAACCAATCAGTGGAACATCAGGTAAAGTTTGGCACTACCATTGAATTTATGTGTAAATAACTAAGATGCATGCTGCCTTGCAGCCCATCAATAGTCAAAACTGTATCTGCTGGGAACCACAGACAGAGTAGGCACAAAAGCATGGTGTTTTAAAAATAAATAAAAGTAAATGAAAGGAAGAGAGAGAGAGAAGAGCCAGAAAAACTCCAAGGCAGCAATGTTCCTGCCATTCTTCCCCACATGAAAGAAAAATTGAGAATCTTTGTGGAAAACATGAGAGAAGGGTCTTTATGCCATGGTAACAGAACTTGGGAGCTCCTTGTCAAAGGAAAATGGAATGGCAAAAAATCACATGGATTCAAGGAGAGAATGGACAAATACTGAGAGAAGGTTTGCTGAGGTTTAGTACATCAGGCTCAGGAAATCCCTGAAATGAGAAGAGTTGGAAGCTGGGAGAGGTTTGGGGGAGTATTGTAAGTGCTTGTCTTTACCCTCCACTAAGCAGTTGCTTATGGATACCAGAATAACTCTTGGTCTGAAGCTTATGGCCATTCTTACATTCCCATGTCCCACAGCAATAGGGTGGGGTGAAAAGTCCCCTTATCTCCCTACAGGACAGGATCACAGCCTGTGCTTTCCACTACACCTTACTGCAGAACTGGAAGGTGGGGAATAAGGCAAGGGCTAAGTTCACCTCACTGAGCCATTAACTCATTTGAGGTGAGTTCTTTTGCAAAAGGCTAAAATATTCCATTTGTTTCAAATAAATGCCATCTGGGGATGCCTCTTCAACAATAGCTGGGTCAGAGTCCCAGTGCGGCCTGCAGGCGAACAGTAGTAATAAAATCCTGTCCTGCCCCATTTACCAACTAAATCTGGTGAGAGGGGATGTGCCATTCACAAGAGAATGAGTGTGAAAAAGACTTAGATTCTGTTTACTGAGAAAATGTTTCTCTTCTGAGCACCATGGCCAATAAAGTCGTTATTGATTTTAAACTGGAAACACAATAGAAACCCTGATCCTTCTCTTTGTCCAAGTTCTTTTGCATCTTTTTTTCTTCCTGGAAATTATCTTATAGCTGAAAAAACCCTTTCTTTCCAGTTCCTGCATTTGTTTCTATCGTGTTTGTTACCAAAAAACCATTTGTTCAGAGGAGCACAGCAAAGGCCCACTAGACTTATCTCCTGTTCAGCTTTTCCAGTAGTACTGTGTGATTTTTGGTTGTTTTGTTTTGTGGGGGGTTTTTTGTTTGTTTTTTTCAATAATGCTTTTTTGTATAGAAGATTTAAGTCAAACTGCAGAAAATACATCCACTGGAGGGCAGGCCTGAATGTGGCAGAATGTGCTGAAAAGGCCTAGAAGGAAAAATAACAAAGTTATATTCTGCTGAATGAAATCTGTCATGAGTTGACTGGAATTCAACAGTTTAAAACTAAGAGATGGTCTTTTTTTTGAGTGGTTTCTTGACTACAGATGTATAGTCTATAAAACAAAGGCTCCAGTAAGAGTTCATGTCTAATAAGACCTTGCCTACATTAAAATAAACCTATTGTGACAATTGTTAGTCAGAGTCAGCAAATCCCATCAGTGGGACCAATCCCAACAGTGCTCATCAGACAACACCAACTGCAATCAGTGGAGCTGATTTCCAGGGCTGAACTTGGCCCATAGGTCTCCTGTGTCCCCACAGCAGCATTACCTTCCAGCATGGCCATGCAGGACTTGTGATCTGAGGCGGCTGGGGTGAAAGGTGCTGCCCAGCAGGTCCTTCCCATGCCTGTGCCTGCACTCCAGAGGCACATTGGATGTGCACAAGCAGAAGCAGTGTCTGGCTCCACCTCAGATTCACAGCCAGATCAGACCCTGGGCATGCTCAGGAAAGAACTGTTCTGGGTGGGCACCTGATGTCCCACTCCCTAGACTTGCCATCTGTGCACTCTTTACTGCCAGGTCCCCTACCGCCGTGGAAATGGCTCTGCCTCTGAGTTAATTACATGAGACTAAACTAAGCACTTCATACCGTAGTTGTTTCTAGCAAGGACTGAGTGTGGCTCAGCAGTTTGAGATGTTAAATCTTTGACAGTCCAGATATCATTGTTGACTTTGACTGCCATCAAAATCATAACAAAAGAGCTTGTTTCATGTGGCAGCTGAGGATCCCATAACTTAATGCTGCCTGACTTTGTCAGCCCTCGGCTTTCTTTCAGACAAACTAAAAACTCAGTTTTCTTTCAGCAGATTTCATGGGATATTACACCAACTTCCTCCTTTCATCAGTGACTCCCTCCTGGAAAGGCTATTTCACAAATAGTATCTTCATTCCAAAGGAAACAAGCTGTTCCTTCTTACATTTCTCAAGTAGCTGCAGACAAAACTAACATACATTAAGTCAAAAGATTTCAAAATGCATTAGAAACATAGCTCAGAGACAGTTGCTGTTTTATCAAGTGATTTTCTGAGATAATTACTGCCCTTTAATGAAATCAATCAAGTCAAATTCTAAAATTGACTAGAAATTCTGAAGGCCTGGCTGGAGACACTTTACCATCACATGGAGTCCATTTCATAACCCTCTCATGGTATTTAATGTTGGTCACAGAGAATGTCTACAACCTTTTTAAAACAGAATCAGGATCTAAATCAGAATAACTCCAATTTGAGATTGCTAACAGTCAGTGAGACATCTGTTCAAGTCTACAGCTGCAGATTTTGCATAAATTAATATCTGTTTTCTGCAATGTGAATTGAAGTCTTACCTGGACATGTGAATAAGGTTATGATATGGGTACTTTCATTAAAAATTATTATGGATGTGTTTAGAGTTCAGCTGCTGCTGCTGATTTCATCAAAGAAAAGATGCTAAGAATTCCTCAAACAAACAGTTAAATCTCCAAATAAAAAGTTGGAAATAGGTCATCTTGACTGCACAGGCCTGAAAGACAGTCTGGCCTTTCATGCTGAAGAAAACCAGAATTACAATTGTATCTTTAAGCAAAGATAAAAGAGAGAAAGACTTTTATAAGAAACAAAATATCTCCCTGGTACTAATATAACATATGAGAAAGCAAAACTGTCATGCTACATGTCAGCCACAGGAAGGATGTACTTGAAAACTACTCTTCTGAGGAATATTTGTAAAAGGCAGCAGTCCTTAAAGCATTCAGTGGTGCAAGTGTTACAAGTGACTAGGAATTTTTTTAGCTGAAGGGCAGTCCAAAGAACTTTCTGCAATCTGACCACCATGTTTGAAGCCAAGAGACCACTAACTCCAATATTACATTGAGTGATTAAATTAAAACATTAATCAGGGTCTTGTCTAAGAAACTCCAGGATTGTCCTACTGTTGGCAGTGTAAGAATTCACCTCAGGTATATTTGTAAATAGGCCTTCCAAGAGTCCATGTCAACGAGGTGTAACTTCATGCTATCGGTGGAAAGCTTTGTGTTGTTAGATTTCTGTCAGCATTTATGGACACTGTTTCTGTTACACATTGCAAGGGCAGCAAATACAGGGAATAAGATAAGAGGTAGGCAAATGTAGACATTACAAAAGCAAACAAGAGTCTGGACATATTCAAGACTTCCCAGTGATAAGCTGTGTGTAAATGACTTTAAACTGATGGGAGTTCTGCCTGCAGGTTAAACAAATAACAGTTCATGTAATTAGTTATTTTTGTCTCTTATTTGTGTCATTGTGTCTGCATTTCTTTACTTTCATGGGTCTGAAATCAGATTGAAACATCACTTCCTTAGCAGAGACAGACTAGCATATATTCCCTTGTCTTACAGATAAGAGACTGTCACAACTTCTTGCATGGTCAATGTGTTCAGTCTCATCCAGTAACTTTTGCATAAAGCCAAAAAATCCAGTGATCAAACACAGGCACCTCTTTCCATCACAGATGGCACCTTTTTTTTTTTTTTTTTTTTTTTTTAATAATTTATCAGATTTGGATAGTTCTGGTTTGATGAAAAAACCCTTTGGGAAAATATTTTTCAACCATGCCACCATCATGGACTTTATCTCTTCTCAGTTCATCCCTTTGGAAAGCACTTCCTTCCACTACCTATCATCCCTACCTTGAATATTTATTTAATCTAATACTTAAACTGTACCTTAGCAGTGACATTCAATTATACATCAACCTCCAGCTCCCAGAACAGATGCTCTCTTAAACAATAACTATAATTCACAGCAATAACTCATTGCTTCTTTTCTGAAAGTACAAGAATAGTTTTACTTCTCTTGTGTAAGATGTCAACAGTACAGAGTGAAAAATTTTGACATCTTTCAGGGTACCTAAAAAGTTCTGTCACTCTGTTTCATTAAAAAAGTAGATTTTCACTGTGATGTGGTATCTTTTAGGGTTGGAAGAGCAGACTGGATAGTTGTGCTTTTCTATTGTCTCCTCCCCGATAATTTTCCACAGCTTTTTTGTTATTTTTAGAGTGATTAGTATAAATTAGTAATGTTGTTCTGTCCCTTTGGGAGTCTAACACACTCCAGAGCAATAAGAGCAAACAACTTGTGGGGTCTGAGAGACTGAAGGGAGGACTGTCCACAGTCAGCAAACTGCTGCAATGTTTAAGATTAAAGATTCCTTTGTTTGCATTCTGGCACAGCTCTTAGGTTCAAATCTATGAAGATATTTGGATGCTCCACTGCCAGGGGCATCAGAGGGAAATAGGTGCTTGAATTCTTTGCCATCTGCTCCCTCAGTGACTCGCAGCAGCAGATTATGCCATTATAAACACACAAGATTTAACAGGGAACATCTAACAGCATTTAACAGCAGAACAAAGTAAAGGCTTTCCAAGGAAAGCAAGCTATTGTCAGGCCTCTCTTGAGTAATCCCAGCCTAGCAGGATGAAGTGGTCTCTTGGGCACCAAGTTCCAATCTATCTCTGTAAATATAGGATTATATCAATGGCAAATGTTTAATGTAGTGAGAAACATCCAAGCTTGGAAGGGTTAATACTAATGGCATTGGTGTCAGTGACATAATCCCTGTTGTTTTCAGCCAAGGCAGATTGGAGCCGAAATTCAAAACTCCTGAACAAACTTCAAAATATCACTTTTGTAAAGCTAACTTTCCTTTTATCTGTCTATGGGTATAAAGAGTCTTCTAAATAATACATCAGAGTAATGAATCCAATAATGGCCAGAAATGGTCACAATTATCAAGCTGTGACCAGGAACTTCTGATCAACACAGTATTTGAGTCTCGAAAGGAAATGGCAGAAAAGTAGTTTTAATGTTAATATAGGTCTTACTGTTTACAGTTTAATTGTTGCAGAGGTATTCTGCTGAGGTTTTCTGGAGGGCTGCTACTCCTTTACTGAACCTTCCTTGGACCACAAGGCACCAAGGATGACAACCACTATTCTCAAACAACAATGACAGGCAGAAAGAATCACGCATATCCAAACATATGGTGATATTTCAGAGGCTCAATTATTCTCGTAAAAACAGGGTCTGATCCTAAACCAGTCCTCACGTGAAGCTGGTTCATCTTTTTTGATAGTAGAGGAGAATTACCAGCTTTAGGACACCAGCAGTAACAATGACAGTATCTGGTGGTGTTTGCAGATGACCAAGCAACACGTCTTTTAATTTAATATATTTGAAATTAAGGTTCTAGCTTTCATAATTTTAAAAAAAAGCTTTAAAATGTACTTGGAGCATAACCTGCAGCTCAGAAACCAGGAGTAAAAGGAAAGAAATGCAGATTGGTTAAAAATAATTCAGACATTCTGGAGATCTGTCTTGAGCATTAAGTGCCTGCATTTGGTGTTACTGAACACACTCACTAAGATCTGGCCAGAAGTTTTGCCTTTTGACACTCATTCCTAATGCTGAAATCATATGAACCTCTTCTTGCCACACTTCCCAAATGTGAGCTACAAACAACACATTGAAAATATATGTGTTCTCAAGAGAGGACTGGATCACTTTGCATTGGCTGAGGCTTCATGCTGATACCCAGGGGTGCTCTTTCAGATTTCTACTCTTTTTCCTGCTGGTTAATCAAGTAATTAGGATCATTCATTATGTAGGTCATTTTTATTCACTGCTAACTTCTAATTCTGAAGAAGTAGCATTGTACGCTAAAAAGCATGTCTCTTCTAAAGTGGGAGGTCTGACTGCAGCACAGAAAACCTGTCCATGCTAGTTTTAATAAACTTTGATTTAAATGGGAGCACCATGAGCCTCCTTGGATGCTGGACACTGATGTCAGTGACCAGTCTGCACTGAAGCCTGTCTTTTTTACTACCAGTATTGAAACTGTCAAGTTTAGCTTGGGTCACTCCTCCTAGCAAGTGTGTGAATGCTTCTATCAGTACCATGAATGGAAGCTCACAGCTTTTCTATCACCTACTTTAAGCAAGGCAAGAATGTGACTATGCTAATTTGACTGATAGTAAAATGACAGATGATGCACTGGGAACGGCACTGAAATTCCCCTGTTTCCATAAACCAATATTTCTAGTGGTGCAGATTAAAAGGGAAGGCTGTGGACAGGAAACCCTTGCCAGACCAGGATCCCTGCACTGCATCTCTAGAAGGTAGGTTTGAAAGACAACTCATCAGCAGGATGTTCAGTGTATTCCAGGAGGAAGGATCCATTGAGGAAGGGTTCATACAAGCTACTGGAGAGGTGCTTGCAGAAGGAACAAATCAGTGACCAAGGCAGGTACTGCTGTCATAGCAGATACAGCTGCTTTGTTCCCTGTCAGCTGTTCTACAGTGCTCCTAAACAGCTACTACAAATTATTCTGTGTTCCAGAAGGAGATTGAAATACTCCTCCCATTGACATGGAGCAGTTGTTAACATGAAGAACTGAAATTCAGAAATTTGAGATTCTCTGGTCTGTATCCTACATGAGGAATCAGAAACTTTTGGCTAGCAGCTCTGGTGGTGGACATAGTTCATCAACACTGCAGCATCCTGAGCTTTCTTGTACCAATATATAAAAGTAGTGCCATTGCTGACAGTACCTGCATGGGGACGTCTGTGCCTGCTGTATCACCAGAAGCACCAAATAGGTTGAAATGTGATGCTGCCTGCAGGGAAAGGTGCTTCAGAGGCAGGGGAGCAAAAAGAGAATCGTTTGAAAGCAATTCTCTCTTGATACTTGATGTCCATTCTCAGGGTAACATACAGAGAACTAATCATGCAAATCCAAACTCAAGGGAAATAAGCCTTGGTTTCTTCATCTGGTGCTCTGAAACTCAGCCAGCAACACACAGAGCCAATATCCCTGAGGTGACACAGCACAGTGTTGTTTTGTAGGCAATGCATATTGGATTACTGGAGACTCCACACTGTGAAATTATTATAAAGCAGTAATTAGTTGGTGAGGGCGATAATTTGGTTCAGAATTCTGAAGCCAGATAAAATGAACTGCTTAAAAATAATGCACTGTTAACTCAGTCTCTTGTGCAATTAAAAAACTCATAGAAACTGACTGAAGTAGTTAGAAACATCAGGAAAAGATGTAACCCCTTAAAAATGCGCTCAGATAACAACAGGATTGGGTCCTGGACTGGAAATTTGATTTCTTTAAAAGCAGAAGGACATGTTGCTCCTTACCATGGAGAGCCCTTACTCACTTAAGCACAGTTTAATTTTTGGATGGTAAAATATGAATGTGCTGGAACTAAACAGTGCCTAACACCTGACAAGGGAGCAGGTCATCAGAAGATGTTTTCTGATGTACCAGTGCTTTGGAAAAATACTTCCTGCAGGTGTTCTGAAATCACCTGGAGTTTTTCAGGAGATGCTTGATTTAATTTTCAAGTTCCTGCTGTGGTCATACAGACATAATCTGGGAGGTCCCTCATGACCAATTACCTTCTGCAGGTGTTAAATGGCAGAAGACAGCCCTGGCAGATGTGTCTGGTTTTTTTGGCCAAATCATGTGATTGCTTGATCTTTTTTTTTTTCCTTTTTTTTTCCCCTTGTGGTTGAAGTACTGCCATGATTTTGTACTGATTTTGGTTTTGATGAATTCAGCTTTCTTGGAGGACACAGAGGGAGATAGCCAATGAAAGGACAGCTCAGTACAGCAGTATTTATGTGAGACTCCCAACAAATTCCAGCTGTGTAGAAATGACATATTACTTGAGATGCCCATAAAAATGAAGAATCACAAGACACTTTTGATGAAATCCTTCAGTCTGTGGGAGCAGTATGAATGGGACTGCATTCCTGGTAATAACAGAAGGTCTCTTCTGATCAGCTCAGAGACCCTGCTGCTGACAATATCCCAAACCACAAGGCCCAGAGAGGAACTGGATGTCACTGTAGCACTGCACTCCTGATGGCTCTCCAGGCCCTATCCAAAGCAGCTACCACTGACTACCCTTTGGCAGCAGTCAGAGCTGGAGGAGGCCAAAGAGGCTGCTCAGGCTGGAAGAGCTCATTCTGTGCCACCAGACCAAACACCTGTAGACATCACTCACTGCTTAGCATTCCTCTGAAGGCTTCTTACATTTCAGGAAAGAAGAACAAACAAAAAACCCCAAATACTCCAAATATTTTGAGAAGGTTGTCTTGTCAAGCTGCAGCTGCTTGAGGAAGAAGACTTATTCCAAGCAATCAGTGTTGGTAGTCAGTGCACAGACTGACAGCAGCAGAAGAAGAAAACAGAGGAGGAAAAAAACAATTTTTAAGTGAATTCTGCCTTAAAATAACTTTTATGAAAAACCATCACTGACAGCTGTGGTGTTCAAAGGTGATAGAAGGCCTGAGCACATGAGCTGCTTGGTGTCTCTACAGGAACCATACAAATTATGCTCTTACAGATTGCAGAGCAGCACTTAATTACATTTACAAAGACATTTATCCACACCAGTACACAGAGAAGTCCTTATTCTCTGCCTTTATCCAGCTCTTTAAGGAAATGACACAGTTTGCATATATCTCACCCAATAAATTCAAAACCTGAATGGCTATTTGCATGCAAACTGAAAGAGCAGCAGAGGTCTCAGCAAGAGCTAGAATCCTCCATGGTTAAACAGCTGGAGAGAAGTGTTCATGGTGTTTCCGTAAGGCAAACAATTCAGTGTGAGCACAGACAGAAGAAAACCTGTGCAGAAGAAAGACTAAATAAATGCCCAGACCACAGAAAACCTTCATCCAGAGCTTGGAATAACTGAACCTTGCCTTAAAAAATCCAAAGGTAACAAGGGTTTTTTTAGTTTGGGGTTCATGAAACCATTCTTAGGAGCTGAAAATATTTCACTCATTTCTTCACATCATACACATGCTGCTGTTTTTCTCCCAACCTTCTTATAAAATACAATCAATTTATATTTTAAAGATCCTGATGTATTTTCTCTCATCATGGAACAGTAAGTGAGATTCATAATCCAGTTACTGAGCACTTAAGAACATGGATCATTTCCACATTAACATTTTCTTAATTTTTTAGAACAGACCTTTTATTTGATTTAGAGCTTTATGCTCATTCATGTAATAAAAGAGAGAAAAGCTAAAGAGTGAGTCAGTGTTTATTAACCTGGCTAATAGGACAGGCTTTTTCAGGCAAGAGGGATATATCTTAATTGGTAAAACAGCTGCATTGTCATTTAGCCAATTAATCCTTTCCAAACAAGGGAAACAGCAGCGATTTTACTTGCAGTGAATGGAAATAAACTTGTCACATTCTGCATATCAATTTACACATTCTGCTTTCCACTTACATCAGTAAGAAAGCAGTCCTTTGATTTCCAGAATAAGGCAATCCACAAATTAACATCAGAATGTATGGAAATTTGGCTACATATAATATATAAATTGATCTTAGTTTGCAAACTGTATGTGACCTCAATCTGCACATTCAGAAGAAAGTGATTTGCAGCTTTAAGAGATGCATAAGAAAGCACATTAAAAGACATCTTAATAAACTGTTTTCGACAGTTTATAAAAACATTGCCTAAGGCTAGACTTTGCAGTAATGCTTTTAAATAGCACTGTTGTTGAATGTTTACATTTGACACACTTGGTATTGAATCCTGCTAACTGATCTTTATAAAAGGCCCTATAAGCATCTGAGTGTTTGTTTACAAGTATTAGCAGTCTGTTAGAGAAAACGGTATACATGTCTTTTATACATAAAAATGCACTCCAGAATTTATGCCCTGGTTCAGCACATTAAAAATAATAAAAATTATAATAAAGATAACAGTAACTATCAGAAATATTCCACTCCACTGGGTAATGTTACCAAAGGCACATTTTCCGTTACATCTTTTTATTCCAATTTATTTTCTGTAATGCCTCAGTCCTTTTCATCAAACACTGAACACAGAACTGTGAAACACCACCAGTTGCAGGTTATAATTCTTAGGGTTTATGTCCCATTTCTGAAAGTGTTCAGTAGTCAACCAGGTCTCATGAAAACCTAAGACTTCAAATTATCTAGCCAAAATCTCATGTTCTTGGATGCAGCTGGATTGCCTCTGACAGTTTACTACCTCCAGAAGAGCTAGCCTTTTATTATGAGGTATCCTGGAGGGATATAATTCACAGAGGTCTGTGCACAATCAACAGTCCCTTTGAATCTTAGGAACATTTTAGTACAAGGTAATGGTTTTTCTTACCTTCTCTACACACAGAAACCTGGCCCATAAAAGCCTTAAAGCACCAAAAGGAGGATCACTTCAATAGGAAGGAGCTTCATTTCTTTGAAGGCTGGTGTCTACCACTGGAGAATGGAGGAGCATGAATAATTTCCATTGGGATGACCAGAAAACTGTTCTGGAGAAGGGAGGAAAAACAATACTGTTGTAACAAGAAGAGATTAACTTCGGTTTGACCACCACTATTTCTGAACACTTATTCCATCTTTACTAGACTAGACCAGGCATTTAGCTGATAGATAACAGTTCCTAAGAATTATCTATGCCTGATTTACCTAAACTATGAATTATGAACTGTGACTGTTTTCACTGTAAACTGTGAGAATGTTTTTGTCACGGTCAGGTTAAGAAACATGCTCAACTCTTAGCGCATCTCTTAAAAGATCAACTGCTTTCCTCAGGACTTGCAGGGAAAAAAAGTAATGTGTACAAGTTCAGGCAATTGTTTGTAGTCAGAGAAGTCTGCAGATATCCAGACCCACATTCTGATCAATCCCTTGCCAACTAGACAGTTAGCAGAAACTTACCAGCTTTTTATTTCTTTAAAGGAAGCAGAGATATCATGTAGCTAGTATAATACAGGCTATTCTGCAGCTTTTCCACCCTACTATCCCATTTTCTATCTCTCTAGGCTTTTTACAGCTTGTGTACATTGATCACTCTCTTTTCTTAGGGGTTTTAAGTGGAAAAAAGTATGGGTTCTAGGAACATAGCGTGTATTGCTGCAATTTTCATGCCTTTTAGTGTACATGAATATGCTTTCAGCACAAAGAGCCTGGACCATTCTTCAAAATGAGCAATCAATTCACTATGGATAAAACCAATTTTGTCTGATGCCCAGATTTCCCAAAAAAAAGCAGGAGACATCGCAGCTGCAAGGTGATATGGAGAGAAATCTCCTTTCCTAGGGAATGAGGGTCTGCAGTTCATTCGCTCAACCCATGCACCCTTTTGCCAAGAGCTGTGCATTAAACCCTTGAACAGCTAATGATACTTGCTTGGACATTGTCTTTGTGGACACTAATGGTGTTCAAGTCTTCCCTTTCATTATGAATCTCAAGTGTATAGTTTACAGGCACATCTGAGATTTAGCAACTTACCTGCAAAAATTCAAGGACAGGTCATAACTAAAAAAAAAACCAAAATCAGAAGAATTTGGTCATGAGATCTTTTCACATTTTATTTGAAAACAGTGAACTGTAAATTAATTACCAAAACTACATGGTAGTAACTGAGGTCCTTCACGCCAGACCAAACTGAATAGGTACAAGGCTGAGGTTTCTCACGGGCATAATTATTGTGTTTGGGGTAATGGGCCCAGTGAGAGTCCTTGACAGAGGTGGCATTACTGGTAGTTCTCTTTGCACAAGAAGTTGCTGATCTCACTGAACAAAAGTAAATGTAACTGGGACATAGAAAGCCTTGTACATTAACAGGATAAAGAAATGCCAAGCCATGGACTTTGGAAAACTACTCTTATCCCAGGATAAGGGTTTTATTAAGTGCTTTCAGCCTCATGTTTTCCACATGTTTTTGAACCTTCTCTCCAAGGTCATTGTTCCGGAGTTGAAAATGTCCATCTGGACAGTTGTGCAGGACTCTGCAAGAAATTTAAAACATCATTTGTATTTATAATAACCAGGAAAACTATTTAGGAATGCTGACAAATTCAAAGAAAGAGACACTCACACACAATTTCTTTTTTTTTGTAATGAATACAGAGGCAATTCCATTACTTATGCAGAACTGGAAAAGTAGTGCAACTGTGGAAAGAACATTCATTCTTGGCTTGGCCAGCTAGGAAAGTTAACCATCTGAGAGGTACACACAAATTGACTGTTTTTATCCATGAAGGAACACATGCTGCATTTGCCTTAAGGATAAAATGCTGAAACTGCTGTAGAGGAGCAATACATTCTCTGCCATCTAGTGAATTACCACTCCATCAATAACAACCAAGAACCTTCCAGTGACAATATAAAGGATTGGGATTTCATTGCTTGCTAAGGAATTTTTGTTTCCCTCTTTACAAAGCCAAAATAATAGGGAAGATTTCAACAAGTAAGTATCAATACCCAGTGTTGTTTAATGTAGAACAGTACTTTCATTTTTGATGAAAACATTTAAAACATCAAAGAGAAAAAAGCTTACCCGGAAGCATCATCCAGCACTGTATCACTGTGGAAGAAAAAGGTCACTCTTTAGTTGCACAAGTTGTCCCAAACCCCCATGTTCTGACAAGCATAGTGTCTTAAAATGTAAAAAACAGCACTGAGTATGACACAACTGTATTTTTACAGCAAATTATCTTCAATCAATGCTGCAGTAATGACAATACAGCAATCAGTGTTTTGTCAGAGACTTCACAATACACAGCATTCGTTTAATGGCTGCCAGCTACACAGGACTTCAATGTCAAATTATTTCAATAAAAGGAGACATTAAAATCTCTTGATGGCTCTGAAAGCTTCAGGTTATTATGCTCATCCTGACATCCAAGCCACATCATGACCACTTTAAAGAGGGGACAACTGTTGGACAGAAAGATTAATTCACTTGCTCCACGTCCCACAAGGTATCTGTGAAAACACAGCGTCAACTCAGCACTTTCTCCTGTGTTGCTCTGCAATCACTTACTGTACCCATACTACCCGCTGCAATGTGTGTTGGGGGAGTGTGAAGCTCTGACAGCAGAGCAAATGTGACTTACTCCTAGGAAAAGTCTGAGACAAAAGCACCATGCCAGGGGGAAACTCTAAGGGTTCTTTGCCAGCATTAATAAACATTTAACTAAAAGTGTCACTGAAAAACAAGTCACTGGTGTAAGAATGTTGAATGTCTGTGAGAAGGCAGGAAAACTACCTCAAGTGTTAGATCACATTGATATAACCAAAATCAGAGACATGCAGGTCCATATGTCACGTTCACAGCTGCTTTCTGAAGTAAAATCCAGAGATCCATTTGCAATGCAAATTTGCTTCAAGTATCAGATCTACATCTGATGTGATGGAGCCCATAGAGCATCTTGGTATGACTTTCTATGCAATTCTGAAGGGGATGCTTGACTTCAGATTCCTTTCCATTCTTCTTTAAATTTTCAAATCATACCTACCTTTCTTCTTTTGCTGATTCCTCTTTGTCTTCTTCTGTGAGTGCCTGACCGATCTGTGGAAATTCAGCTCTCACCATCTCTGGAGTAAGAATCATTTCAAACTCAGCTTCATCTGTCTCACTAAAAATTAGTAAGATGACGAACAATTGACCTTTATCCTTTTAAAAGTATTTTTTAGCCAACAAAAACAGAAGCATGTTTTATGCAAGAGGGGCTTTGTGCTTTGCCTTTGAGGATCTCTTGAGACAGGTTTACACACATCCATTCAAGTGGTTAAGACACAGTCAATCACACCATATACAGAACAGAGAAGAAACTTACTGGTCAATTATGTTCTCCTTGTCTCTCTCAGGTAAGGCAGACAGCATAGGTGGCACATCTCTTGGAAGCATATCCAAACTGTAAGGATCCCTGTGATGGAAATGGTATTAGTTTAAGTTATTAATGCTGATGGGATTACTGCACTAAATGTTTTATATTTTGAAGCTTCACAGTAGTTGCAGTTACAATGAAGATGATGTACTTTTAAACATTCCTGGAAAATCTGAGTCTGCCAGAAACTGCTGTGGTACAAGGGAATGTGAGTCTGAGAGATGCTGGCTACCACTGGGTACAAGCATTAAAGGTACAAGCATTAAAGGTACAAACATTAAAGATTTTACTGTTCATGCTCCTGTGGGACAGACACAGTTTGTACCTCC
>JAWWEU010000163.1:9076467-9089779 GCA_035583155.1 Acropternis orthonyx | reverse complement strand
GACAGAGGGTGATTCCTCTGAGGTGCAGGGTTGGTAGATGAAAGAAAAATTCCAAGATTTTAAACCCATAACACCAATGAAATAAGTATTTTACTGATTAGCTTTTAGCTTCCAAGCCTGTACCTCCCTTATTTGAATTTATGCCCATTGTTTCCCACGTTCCCATCATGCACCATAGCAAAGATGCTCCTTCATCAGTAACTTCCTCAGAGGTGTTGGGAGGTGATGCTCTCTCCTTCTACATTCCCTGTCCAGACTAAGTGTCTCCTTACAGTGTGAGTGCTCCAGACCCCGACCATCTTGGTGGCTCTACTGAATTCGCTCCAGCTTATTGATGTTCTTGTACTAGGGGCCCCAAACTGGGCACTGCGTTCCATATGCATTTTGAAATCTCCTCTTTTTTTGTGCAAAAGTACTTTTAACTTTAAAAAAAATCTAAATTCATCTGCATTTATTTAGTCTCAATTGCAATATGAAGCACAGCTGAATACAAATCTTATTCCAGATCCTTGTTTCCTGTTGAGGTAGGGCCATATTTATCAAACTATCAAATCCCTGGCTAGCTGTGAACATTCCTTATGTGCCTGTTTGAATGTTCTTTGGTGCTATTTCCAAGGCATCATGCCATCACACTGCATTCTGGTTGTTCACTTTACCTTGTATGCTGCTTGTTGGAATTTCCTGAACATCCTCTTTCTGTTGTCCCAAGGGTCATTACGGAGCAAGTCGAATGTGGGATGGACACTTGGATGCTGCATGGTATTTTTTTAAAAATGGAAACAGAAAAGGAAAAGGACAACCCATTTTACAACTAGATAAGGGAGAAATTTCTTCTGCCCAAGCCATTCCTTGGTCTGAATCCATATATTTTTCCTAAATGCTTAAATTAAGTCAAGTGAAAACATTTGCAGTATTGGCATTTAACCAGAAGCCTTCACTGAGGGGCTTAATGGGAGGTAATTACCAAATATTTGCAGATGTGGTATGGGGAATGCAGAGATAATGTAGCATGGTTTGCATCCACACAAATGACAAACACATACTATGACTTAAGTGCACTACATGGGCAGTCAGACAGCAGAGAGAATGGACAGGGTCTCTACCACAGATACACTTCATCTTGCCCAGATGGGAAGCTGGAATAGCTGTCAGGACTCACACCAGGAGCCCAGCAGTGTCCTTTCTCCAATAATGGCTGATAGCACACACCTGAAGAAGGGTGAAAGATGCCACAGAGAAGGACAAAAAAAATCTAAGTACTAGAAAGGTTCCTGTCAATTTGACCCACAGGTAAAGGTTGCAAATCTCATGATAAGCTTAAACTTATGATCAGGCATGAGAAGGCTTCTCCTGAGAGAAACAAGCAATATAAATCTCAGTTAGGCCTGCAGATTTCCACTTGACTCTCACATTAAATCAGAATACCTGAAGATGAGCTGTGCATGTAGTATGATGCTTGCCCTACCTGAAAGGAAAATGGAAAATAAGGCACTGACATGGAAATAGGAGTATTAGGAGAAAAAGTATTCAATGGCAAACATCTATGGCTCTTTGTTAGTTTAGTAGGTGATAATATGATAAAGGCTATAATAATGTATGAACAAACCTGGCCAACAGGCTGGATAACACGTCTGAAAGAAACTTCTACCTCATTCCTTTGAAACTCTTGTTCTATGATAGGATCTCCTCTTTGGATCTAATTTGTCACCAGGAAGAACAATCATATTAGCACAAAGCATCCAATGAATTCTTTCCTCCCTTACAATTTGCAAGACTCACTTATAATGTAACATTCTGGAGGTGCTTAACAACACACAGACTTCATTCCCATTTAGGGAGTGATTATTGCAGCCCTTGAGCAAGTCACACAAAGTAAATAATGCCTTTTCAGGTCTGAGTTTCAATTAGATCTCTGTCCTAAGGAAACACGGTTTGCATTGCATAGCCATAAACAGCAGGTAAGGAAATAAATGCTTCTAAACAAAGTTAATATACATCAATTCAGTGATACAACAGTCACAATTTAGATCCTTTTTTCACTCGTTTCCTCCTTTTCACTATTAAATATAATGTTTGAAATAACTAACTGGGCCTAATTCAGTGCATAAAACAAGCCTTTATCCTGTCTATAAATAATTTTACTCCCATAAACAGTTCCTTGGAAGCTAGTGGGATGTCAGAAGCTAATTGAAAATCCAGGAAGTAGCAGAAGAGGGATAAACCCCAACTGCCCCTAGGGGCTGTGCCACATGGAAAAATATTTCCTGCCACCAAGTACTGCTTATTGCTGTTGTCAGTTCTGTGGAAGATGACTTGCTGTCTGGACTGACTGGAAGAAACCAGAGAGAGAGGGTCAGAGAAGGTGCAGATAAGTTATCTCCTCATGGCTCTGTGTGAGAGTACTGACTGGATTTCTCTCTTTGACTGTGAGCCATTCAGGACATCAGCTCTTTAGAGAGGTACAATATAAAAAGAAGGTTGGATGCAGCTATGGTGCTGACAGGAGTACACTGGAATGCAGCACTGTGATGTGAGTGGGTGACTGGGTGCAAATCTGCTAGGCTGGGGAAAGATCTAATTACACTTCCTGAAAGGCTTACCCTTCTCTCTGTCTACCCCCAAGTTAAAACCACCTCAAAAACAGTGATATACAGGCACAATAAAGATATAGCTGCAGTAACAAGCACAGCTGGTACAGGTTTGCATTGACATATGAAGAAAAACTGAAGATGTAGAGAGCTTCATACAATTCACCAATTTACTGGATAATCTAAAAGTATAACTTTGATTTTAATTTTACAGAAAAACCATCAAAGACTAACCTTGTATTGCGCTTCTTCCCTTTGTCGTCTTTCAATAATCTCTTTTTTAAATTCTGCAGAGATTGGATCTTCTCCCTTATGAACTTGCCTGTATTAATAGTGGAGGCAAGAAAAATGTTTTACTTAATGCACAGTTTAATTTATTTAAAGGCTAACTTACTCTCCTCTTCCTAAGGTGCCTAGGTGTCCCTGACCTTCAGTGTAAGAGCAGATGTGGGGATTTCAAATAAATCTATGGTGTGCTTACACAGCCAACTCTGTTTTGCTTTACACCATTTGATGTACACAGAATTCCAGAATCCTTAAGGTTGGAAAAGACCTCTAAGATCATTGAGTCCAGCCATTAACCTAACACTGCTAGGTCCTCCACTAAACCATGTCTACATCTATCAGTACCACATCTACATGTTTTTTGAACACTTTCAAGTGTAAATCTGCTCACTCCATTATTCATTTTAGCCTTGATATATTGACAACCATGAGAAACTCTTCCTTTGCCCTTAAGCGCACAAGATGAGATGCCTGAGAACAAGGTGAAGTGAACAAGGTTTTCAGCAGGTTTCTTTCTGAATGAACCATAACACAATCAAAGAACTCCTTGGATACTACTACTACAGATTACTACTGAGACTGCTCTTTGGCAGAAGTGAAAAAAATGAAATAAAGTAACAGTAACTTAGCTGTAAAACAAGCCTTCCTGGGACAAGAAATGGAAGCATTAGGCACTAGTGGATATTGCATACATCATTCACAGAGGCATTAGTTAAGCAAAATACAGTCGTGTTAATGTGGTTAACTGACACTTACCACTTTAGATGATTTGCTTCCTCTTCCTGAATATTTTTTTTGACTTTTAGTTGAAATATGGCTTCCTTCATCTGTCTGGTTTTTGTCCCTTCTCTGCCTTGGGAAAGGACTGCAGGAATATCAAAAAGCCATATCACACCTCAAACTAAATTGGATTTTTAATTGTGAAATCTACCCATTACGATAACTGAACCCATTAACATATAAAGCTAAGGTGGGACTTCTCCTTGAAACTACAGTCACATCACCTCAGCAATTCTGAAGCAAAGTACCTTGTCAGAAAACTACAAATAATGCTATGACCAAGTTTATGGTGCTTAATTACTTTACCTTCTTTTAAGTCCTTAATCTTCAATTTGCCTGGTTCCTGTATCAAAACAGTAGCTACAGCATACGGATTTGACAAGTCTGTGGGGAATCTGAGATTCTGGTATTGGATTTCCTGTGAGATATAAATTAATAGGAAGAAATAGAAACTTGAAAGATTTCCAGCCCAGAAAACTACTTGTAGTTATTATCTTTTCACACCTTTACATTTTGAATAGGCTTTGATCGTGGTTGGCTGAATTGGTCTCTTCTCCACACCATGAATTTTCCTGTAGACACAGCTTTTTTCTCTGGATGACTTTGTTGTTTGTCAAAATGCGCTTTTCTAGATGTCAAAAGGACAGATAGTGCTCTTGTAAGTACTCTGGAAATGGCATATAAGCCCAGTACACGCATTTACATATCCTTTAGGTATACAAAGAGATTGGAAGTTTCTTTCCCAAGTAACAACTGGAACCAAACTTTTGAATCTTCAGCGTTCACAAAAAAATTAAGTACAGCCCAAAAGGCCTCACTGCTCACAATCCCCTGCATTTGCAAGGCCTCAGCGATAAAAATAATAAAGAGCAGGAATAACAGAAACTGAGGATGCTCAACACTACTTTAAGAACATGTAACTTCTTGTTATATTTATTTTGATAGTTTCAGTTTATATAGATTAAGGATGTTCTGAGCAAAGATGTAGCAGAGCAGGTACATGTATCAACAGTAAAATGACATTAGTGCATTTTAAGCATCGAAAGATACAAATGCTTAAAACGATTATAGAAAAATTACATTAAATCCTATTACATAGGTATTTTTTAGAACTTGGAAAAGAAACTCAAAGATCAGTCAGCCACACATACATCAGACCCAGATGAGGTGTTGATGTTCCAGTGAATACACACACATAGGGTTTTGACCGAAACTGTGAAATCAGTAACTGCATTGCCATTTGTGCTGTTCCATACTCAAGTGGGGAATACTTCACAGTTAATTTCACTTTTTCATTGCCAGGAATGATTCCTGTGATTAGAGGAGAAAACCAGTAAGAGTTCATATAACATGAGTCCATTTACACATGCTGAAATTGATTCTGGACTACATATTTAAAAAAAAAAAAAACAACAATTTAATCTTTGAGTGGTTGGCAGTAGGCATGGAAAATATTTCAGGTCTCAAAGTGCCTTTCAAGAGCTGTGTCCATTGCCAGATAATAGGAGATATTTTGCAATAGAGATTTGACAGTAAAGCTGTAATGTTTCATATTGCCTGTTTACATGTAGACATTCTTCACTTGCATCTGCTAGTCTTAAGTCTTCAGCACTTTCTGCCTTCATGAGCAAAGCATTATAAACATATTCCTCTGTGCTCTTCCAAGTTGGGGGACTCATCTGGGCTTGATGCATTACTTATCTCTATTTGACCTTATTTTTTTTATTTATCATTTCCATTATTTTCTCAACCACTTTACCCTAAACATTCAGTGCAATCCCAGGATACAGGGACTCCTCAACATTTCTGCAACAAGGAGCTTATTCAGTTCATCAGAAATATTAATTTTTCATCTTTGGCAAGTGACCATTGCCTGGGTTTCTGCAAACTGTAAACACCAGTTAGTTTCATTGGGTTGGGTTTGGGTACCTTTCTGTGTGTGTATCCAATTTGCCAGAGTATTTCATCCTTGAAAGCTAAGTCTGTTGGCAGTGTTAGGTTAAACTTGACCTTAAAGGTCTTTTCCAACCTAAATGATTCTATGATTCTCTGATTACTGATCTCTGAGCACAATGGCTTGAGTAGGAGTTGAAACTTTTTAGTACTTTTCAGGTGGGCTTCAGCACCTCACAGTTTCAGGCTACCAGAATTTCTAACTTAAGTTTTACTGGGTTGATATATTTTTCTGGGATATACTTGTGGGAAGACAAAGGCCAGATGGACAGTTTGGAACATCCCATATTTTGTCAGAGGTCTGTAGCTGGGCATTACCACAAGAAATGTACCAGTCACAGATGGCTATATGCCATGAGGCTGCATATGACTGGCTGCATTTACCTGGAAAAACTGTGAGGCAAAGGTTTTTTTCTGTACAGCACTGAATACACTGTCACAAATAACTACATAAATACAGATTTAACATTCAGAATTTTAAAGAAGTTCAGTCTACCAAATGTTGGCTGGACAGTGAAGGCTCTGTGAGGCTGAATAATATCAATGTGGAATTCAAAATCTATTGGACAGCTGCACTGCAACGGGATGACATACTCTTTACTGAAAAGAGAAAAAGGAGAATGAAATTAATGGAACTACAATCAATTATAAGCTGGGAAATTATATTATACACAACATGCACTAATTTATCTGTGTTCAGAGGGGTGGGTTACTTATTAATGTGAAAATCATAATTCCTCACTGTTCCAAAATAGCAAAATAGTTCATATCTTTCACTCCCTAAGGAAATGAAAGCTAAATCTTGATCTGAATGCTGAACATTTCACATCTTGACTTACTTTCTCCTACCCATACAGAATCTGATTACAAAAAATTTAAAAGTGTATTTTTTAGAAGTTATTTATGTGTACCCTCAAATTCTTACAAACTCTGATATCTAGCAAATACAAACAATCCAAACTGGAGCAACAATGAGTACAGAACCAGAAATCAGCCTTTTCCCACGGCCCTGCCTGTGAAAGACGGTGAGAAAAGACTGCAGTCTTCAAAAGTGTTGAAAACTCCAACACATGACTGGACTTTAACCACTGCAGAAATAATGATGCTGTGGTCTGATTTTCATAAAAGCCCTTTATGTCTCATGCAAGTTGTATGAGGAGTATTAGCACACATCTTTTCAAGCTGTCTTGCCTTTGTATGCATCCATTTTCACAGATCAAACTGAAACACAAAAGCATTGGTGTAACACCATCCCTCATCCTGCAAATCAAGATCCATTTACCCAGGCTTACTTCTGCTGTTTATTAACTGTCTGACTGAAATCCTACCCTGCTGATTAGCAAAGAATGCATGTTATACACAATGTTCCTTTGGAAAGCACGTTTTGAAATGCCTAAGGAAATAAGCAATAATAGCAAAGTTCTTTTTTGTCTGCCTTAATATGACCTATTCATTAAGAAGATGTAACAGCAGACTGGGCAGGCAATTTGTTTTAAGGTATAGTGCAGCTTGAACAGTAACCATAGTGCCTTAAAACCAAGACAATTATGCCACCTGTTGTCTGATGGACATTCTGTACCAAAGGAGAGCAATGGTTGGTATAATACAGGTTTTATCTTACACTTAGGTAAGTAACTCTCCATTGACCTCATGGGCTACGGATTGACCTCAGAGTCCCTTGGGTTCTGTTTTTCATTTTTAGGAAAGTTTTTAATAGCTTAATGATGAAAAATACTGGTAAAAATTAAAGTTTGAAACCATCAGTTTTCTTTTCAGGAACTCTTTGAAATTCCCTCAAGAGTATCTCTGAGCATTCCTGCTGTGTTGAAAAAAAATTCCCACTATTTACAATTTTATTTTTTATTCTTTATAATTTCTTCTCTATATTCTGGGAATATGAAAATTCTGTATACTTCAGCACTAAAATGGAGCAAATAACCAGAATCACATCAAGCCTAGAGGCACCCAGAATGTCAGGAGTTATGTTCAGTACTGTGAGAAAGCTGTAACACATCTTCTGATGGATTCACCAGAGTTTAACAAATTAAAAGGGATTAGAAAAAAACAAAAAGACACAAATGTTCATTTTGCAATGCTGGGCTAATTTTTACTGCAGAGTTTTCCTTGTATGTGCCTTGCCAAGTCAGTTTTCTGTGCTTCAGTAAAATTCATGAGTTACTTTCAGCTCACAGGCTAAGACAAACCCTACCTGCTAAGACCTTCAGTTCCTAGAATTCACTCAAATCTTTACACTAACACAAATCACCGTAATTACAACTAATGTAAAAACATCCTGCAGAACTAAAACCTAATTAACAGGATCTGTCTTCTCCTTTTCCACATCCCAGCTCCTATTAACAACTACTACCAAGTACTTTGTGAGAACAGTCAGTGTTACAACCATGTAACAAAGTAAGATGATGTCTATGCCATTCAGAGCTTTGCATCTGAAGATCACTTTAAATATTTTTAAATAGAAGCAGCAAGTCTAATGACTGATCAATCTCTGGACTGAGGTTAGCTGTTTGCTAGCACTTACCCTTACCACACATTAATTTCCAGAACTTACACCAAAAAAACCTTCATTTCCAGAACGCTTTGTCTTGAAAGGAAGATGTACTCACTTAGGACCTAACAATGCTAAAAAGACACAGCACTTGGGAGCGTACAGAATACAAACAGCAGCCATACTGCTTCACCATATGATGAAGGAAGTGAGTCAGCACCACTTTAGACTAACTGAAAACCCAGTTCCATCTCTATATGTGTTTAGTTTGTACAGCATTTACTTTACTGTGAACGTGCACCTCAAACAGTCCATGTACAGAATTATTTTGCAGTACACATAGCAGTTTACTTCCTTAAAGCTTCTAAGACATTAACTTGTACAAATAGAGGAAAAAGACATTTTTCTGGGGTTGGGCCTGACTCACAAAATGTGGACAAATGGCTGTCCTTGACTCACCTCTGACCGACCGATACATCAGATAGATTTATAAATGTTGGAAATTCTACAACATTCATAGCAGTATAAGCATGCATGGGAACAACTAAGGTATCATCTCCCTGCAAACAAACAAACAAACAGGTGCAAATATTTATTTCTTACAATGAATAAATCATAGAATCACAGAATGTTAAGGGTTGAAAGGGACCTTGAAGATCATCTCATTCCAATTCCCCTGCCATAGGCAGTGACATCTTCCACTAGACCAGGTTGTTCAGGGTCTTATCCAACCTGGCCTTGAACACTGCCAGGGTTGAGGCGCCCACAACCTCCCTGGGCAATCTGTGCCAGGGCCTCACTATCCTCGAAGTAAAGAACTCCCTCCTAATATCTAACCTGAATTTCCCCTCTCAATTTGTACCCATTACTCCTTGTCCTGTCACTACAGTTTCTGGTGAATAGTGCCTCTCCAGCTTCTCTGTAGGCCCCCTTTGGATACTGGAAGTTTGCTATGATGTCTCCATGCAACCTTCTCTTCTGGCTGAACAGCCACAAGTTTCTCAGCTTGTTATGGAAGTAAAAAGTTTGTCTAGCAGTTGGCCAGTAAGTGGGCATAAAATATCTTCAAGATTATCACTGTGTTGCACCTCAGAATACTGATGTTCTACCTCCTTTCAGTATCCATCTGTTTCCATACTTTATGCAACTCTCTAGAGCTCCTCTGATCCTGCTCAGCTAAGACATTACATCAGTGTGGCACTGGCAGAGAATAGCAGAATAAGTAATATAATCTTACTCACAGCTCTGGGATGTTTACAGAGGAAAATTTTAGATGCTTAAAATTAAACACTCCAATCAAGACTTAATGGGAATAAATCCATGTAGCTCTAGAAGATTTAACTATAGTTGTTACCTATGCTTCATTTCATTACAACTTTATTTTGTGATAAATCCTCACCTCGCAGTGAATTCGGATGCAGTCATAGTAATATCGCCACTCATCAGGACAAAAATCAACAGTCACCACATATGACAACCCAGGGACAAGCCGGTGCTAGAAAAGGCCCAAAACAAAGGTAGAAGGCATGTAAAAGCTGCTTATGCGACACAAAACTTGTGCTGCATGCAAAGGGCAGTGTGAAGGCATTCTGACACTTACTGTTTTGTTGTATTTGATTTGAAAATACATTGTCTGGGGTGGTATTATGTGAGGGCTTATTACATTGGCAGAAATATTTATCAGCTTCTGTAGAGCAAAAGAAAACCAAAACCATAAAACACTTTAATTATAAGAAGTCAATTGAGAATGCCAATTGTACTTTTTTTAAAATCCCCCATAGAAAGAAGTAATAATTTTTACTTTAATAGACTAATTCTGAATATGCTCTGAATTTAAAAGAAAAGTATGCAAATCTCACATCCTGCATTTTTAGTCTTTGGAAACAAGTCACAATTCTTAACCAAGGAATAACACTCTTGCTAAAAGAGATGCTATTGTTGAATAAATTCTGGTTCCGTTTTGCTTGTGTGAAAGAGGAACAAAAACTGAAGCAATCTATTGACCACTTTTAGAGATGTCTGAAACAACAGGAATAATGTAATACTCCATGGTTTTGTTTCGTATCACAAAGCAACAAACTTTTGCATAGCGACAGTTCAGCCTGTAAAGCCTCTTGCATCTTGCTTACTTTCATTGTATCTGGAGAACCTTGTCCACCACAACCACACAACCTCTGCCTCAACACATTTACCACATAAATAAAGAGGGCAGGCAAAGGGAAAGCAGAGAGAAGAAAAAGAAAGACCCAAACCATTCACAAGGAAAGGTAATCAAACCTATGCACTGAGTTACCTTCCTCAGAATAAACTGTTCTTGACAGCAGGCCAGAGGTACTTTCAAAACCCTGCCACCAGTGAACATGCTTGCAGACACAAGTGACACTCGAAACACATTTTGAAAACAAGTTTCATATGGAGTTAAAGCACACATCCCTTCATTCATGATGTGCAAGTCACGTATCACTTACCTTGCTTGCAGACACGGGAAACAGAAATCAAAACAGGGAGTGTAAAGGGGGGTGCTGCACACACATGGTTGGTACTTGTCTGTTTTGTTACTGCAGGGCCGCTGATTCTAAGTGCTGCTTTTTAGAGCACTCCACAGAGAAAAGGCCTCATGACCACAAGCAGTCAACTCAAATTCTGCTGTCCTTTTATGAGACCCAAGAGGATCCCTGCTCTGACACTTACCAGTGTCTGCTGGTGATGTTTTCCAACTTCATACCCTCCATAGTGTAACACAGCAGGCTCAGCCCGTACAACCTTGCTCCTCTGAAGCGCTGAATAAATCTCTATGGATCATAAAACAGGGAGAAAAGGAGACCAGGTGAAATACACATGATAATTTCTACTTATAGTAAGTCTGTTTATGCTATACCAAATATATTAGAGAGAAAAAAAAAAGAGATTATTTCTCCTGTTAAGTAGGAATGAATTTTTATAAACTCCAGCAGAGCCAGGATCCTGCCACTAGTTTATCTCTTGGCATCATGGCTTCAACAAGCCACCCCAAAACTTTAGGGTCAGCCAAGATCAGTACAGCTGCTATTTTTTTCTTGACTACCTATGATTTGGGCTCACAAGAAGCTGCAATTTAAGCAACAGGATGAGAGTTTTGTCTGTGAGTTGCAAAAAAAAAAACTCCAAAAAACAGCCAAGTGCCTCCTAGGATTGCTCCAAGGTTGGAGAACAGTCAGAGAGCAGAAACTTACTTGATTCCAGCAGGTGATTGGGGACAGCAGGTCTTTTTTCAGGTTCCTCCACAAGGTTGCCTAGAAGGACACTTGGTATTTTCCTGAAGGTCTTTCTGGCAACAGTGATGTCTGTGGAGGCCGACTGAACCACATCCATGTTAAAACAGAAATGGGGTCTCAATGGCACTAAATTCCTCAGGGCCTGGGGTCAAATGAAAACAACATGGTGATCACAACATCTTCCCTTGCACTAGTAACACCTGAAGCCTGAAACTGTCTAAAAAAACTTAGGAGAGAGCTATTTTTTAACCCTGCTGAAGCAGATTACTCTGTGTGTGCCAAGTATAAGGAAAGAGTGATTCCTGAAAACCTTGCTCCCTCTGCAAGGCCTAGCACTTTGGGCATGTTCATCTGTTGTAAGGCTAATCGGGGACTTATGCCTTTCAGGTCTATATAAAACATCTCTCTCTTCCTTCATGTCTCCCAGCACACAGGCGGAGAGGAGGTTGTTCCGATAATTCCACTGTCCGAACTGATTTCTGCCAACATGTTCTTCCAGTCTCTCCTGGGTGTTTGGGTTGTTAACTTGCAGATTAATTTTTAATTTTTAAATATTAATATGAGGGATAAGAAAACTGGCATGTGAATCTTTTGTTTGGATAGCATCATCTGGGTCATTTGTTTAGTGAAAATAACTGTAAACTCAGAAAGCCATGGGCATTACAGATCCTGTGTTAAGTATGCGGTTATCAGAACATACACTTCTCTAATGACAAGTGCAAATATGACATAATAAAGACACAAGACACAATCCATCCACCAGAAATTATTTTTGTAAATACAGCATACAGCCCTTGGCTCTTATATGAACTGAAGAACTCTGTGGAGAAAAAGAGAAGACACTTTTGGACCTAGTACTGAATTTAAAAGACATGCTGGGTTTTTCAGCCCTCAGGCTGAATCACTAGTCCACCTCTCCCATTGCATTTTATGGTCTCGTCTCTGGTATTTTTCTGGTTTTCTAGCCTGGTTTAGATCTTTCAGGCACAAGTTGAGAGTTGCTTCAAGCTCATAAAGCACTGGTTTGCTTTATGGGTTTGTGCAGTATTAAATAATAAATAAGCAAGAAGCTTAAAATAATGTGCTACCAGAACCCTGGCCTTGATAATATTTTCCATTCAATAGCTCCAAGTACTAATTTTCCACTTGCAATAGCAAATGTGTAAGAGGAGCTGTGTTGTTGTGCACAACAGTAAATTTTTTCTGAGGTAGTGAGACCAACCAACTCGGGCAAAAACATGCTAAAAAAATTCTTTCCATTTGTGTTGTTCAACTTTAATTTATACAGCTGCCACCCTCCTTCTCTTGGTCAGCATTCCCCATCGGGAATACAAGGTTTGGAAAGGTGTAGGCAGACATATTCTCAAGGGATTCCTGGTGTAACCTTATCAGTGATGCTGTCATCATGGCCCACCAACTTCAACAAATGTTCTCCAAAGGGTTAATACAGGAAAAAGCCTTAAGGTTCTGGAATATCTGACAGACTGATGTTCTTAACTTTTCCAGGATAGCTGTGTCTATCCTTAAAGATAAAGGAGACTTTTCTCTGTGTGTGAAGCCACCAACAGAGCTGTGAAACTCTGGGGGAGCTGTGAAACTCACCCCAGACACCCTCAGACCAGGATATCGTCCTTCTCCTGTCAGTTCTTGAGCTTTCGAGTCCCTTCGTGCCTCGGAGCTGCTCGCACACCTCACCTCACCGAGGTACGCCGTGTAACTCCATTACAGCCGGGTGAGATTCGCAGGAGCATCACTGTGAGCAAAGAACGCACCTCCCGCTGCCGCAGCCACTCAGCCCCCGGCCCGAGCGAGCCCCGCCCGTCCTCCCGGAGCCCCGGCCGAGCCCTCTCCTCCCTCACAGCCCTCCCGGAGCCCCGGCCGAGCCCTCTGCTCCCTCACAGCCCTCCGGGAGCCCCGGCCGAGCCCTCTCCTCCCTCACAGCCCTC
>JAWWEU010000163.1:8956862-9076367 GCA_035583155.1 Acropternis orthonyx | reverse complement strand
CCCTCACAGCCCTCCGGGAGCCCCGGCCGAGCCCTCTCCTCCCTCACAGCCCTCCGGGAGCCCCGGCCGAGCCCTCTGCTCCCTCACAGCCCCCCCGGAGCCCCGGCCGAGCGCTCTCCTCCCTCACAGCTCTCAGGGATCCCGGGCTGAGCCTTCCCTCCCTCCCAGCCGCCCGGCTCCCCGGCGGCCCTGCCCGGCCCGGGCCCTGCCCTGCCCTCACCGCGGCCCCGCAGCCGTCGCTCCGGCAACGGGCCCGCCGCGCCGGCGGCCGCGGGGAGTCCCTTCGGCGGCGCTTCGGTTCCCATGGCGAAAGCACGGAAAAGAGGAAAGACAACTTTTTCTGCCATGCCTTTTTTTTTTTTTTTTTCCCCCCCGTCAAGCGACCCTGAAGACCATCTTGTTCCAACCTCACTACCATGGGCAGGGACACCTTCCACTAGACCAGGTTTCTCCAAGCCCCATCCATCCTGGCCGTGAACAGTTCCAGGGATGGGGCAGCCACATCTTCCCTGGGCAACCTGTGCCAAGGCCTCATTGGACTCTGCACTGATAAATCTGCATTAGGCAACATAAAAAAAATCAAGATTATTGGCTGCCCCATCTCCTCCAGCCATTGTATTACATTTGTCTTGGGTGTGAATGTGCATTTGGAACAAACAATATTCATGGCCCTGACACTTTTTCTTCATGATGTCTTAAATACAGACTTAATATAGAAAGCTAGAAATATTTGTATACTTAAGAATGATTCATTTTCAGTTTTTCTAACATAGCAATAAAATGTGACCAAAAGTAGTGAAACATTCAGTTTGAATAAAAAAGGAAGGAAGAAAAGCTTTAGATCATAAAATTCAACTCCCAGATTTTAGTTCCCATACTTAGTAAGATGTAATTGCTGTTGGCTAGGAAAAATGACACCTATACTCTTGACAAGGCTGGGGAAAGATGCTCAGTGACTATAGAACTCGAGTTGGGTTTAGGAGAAAATTCAGGATCAGTTTTGACACTGCCTTTGTGTGAACTCCAGCATCTCAGAGAGGTACCTAAAACACCTCCTGCCTGGCAAACCTCCTTTCCTGTGTGCATGCCTCTCTTCCTCACAGCTCCATGTGTGCAGCTATCTGCCTTTGGCAGAGATTTGGCCATTTGGGGATTTGGCCATCAGGGGAAGAAAGCAAGCTAGTGCTTTCCCAAACTATCCATTCACCTCAGCTGAGTAAACAAACTAAGGAAGTTTATTTTCCACTTTACAAGCTGGAAGGATGGTTGGAATTCTCTCTTGCAGAATGCTCCTGCTGGAGAGCCCTCATAGGGGACCTGGCTGCCCAAATCAACTCCTGAGGGCAAGGGGAGATGTATCTGCAAAATGCTATGGGTCTTTTGTGTGGCACAGTTTGGCACTGAAAATAGAATTGCCAGCTCTGGAGCTTAAACACACTGTTTCCCACACTGAACTTGCTTAGTTCTGTGGATTTGGTGAGGGTTTCTTCCTGTTTGCAAGAAAAAGGCCATGGGAACATAGTACTGCAAATGACATGTGAATATATTTCTCCTCCCACAGGAACACAATTTGCATGTATAGCTGTCTGTTCGGACAGTGATCTTGAGTGTCAACCAAAATTCATCTCTGCTTCCACCTTGGAGGACCTGAATATGATATACATCTGGCAAAGCACTCTGTAATGTTTTCTGAGAGGTAGCAAATATGTGGGAAAGGTAGGTGAAAAGAGGAGGTTGTCAGCCAACAAACTTGCAGATTTCCTTGGGAAGTCTGGAATGAATAAAGATTGTGAACCAGGATTTAAATAGGTGATTCTCACCTCAGTTTTATCTCTACATTGCAAATGTCAGATGAAGAATGTGTGGCCTCATTGTCCAGCTGTAATAGAGGCATTGCAAGCAATCTAATTATTTAGCAAAAGGAAGGAGAAAAGTAGTTATTAGACTGAAGCACTAATGGAAATTTTAAGTATTAATAAATAAATATTTACAATCAAAGTTGATTAGTGTTTGACAAGTAAATAGTCCCACAATCAGAGCAATACAAAGCAAAGTAATTTATTTATTCCTAAAGTTAAAATTAAAAGTTCTTTAATATTGCATGAGTAAATTCTGGTGTTTCTTTTCTGGTTTAGATAACAGACTTGAATGACATTTCAGCTGTGACAAATTTAAAGTGGGTATACTGAGTAAGTATAAATGCACACAGATGAGTGCAATGCTCCATTGTTTAATTAAACAAACACCCCATTTTGGGATATGTGAATTCTTGGTAATAATTCTCTGTAATCTATTGCTGCTCTCAGGTTTCCCAACTCACACTGTCTGTCCCGCTGTGCTGGCATCTGCTGTGAGTCAAGCAATGATTTGCACAGGTGAGAATTTTCCAGGTTCTATTTTGTATCCAGCTTCTTTCAAACACTCAGACTGCACATGAATATAGTGATAGGGTCACAAAATATTCATTCACACAGTTGATGTTTAAGTCCAACATCCTGTCTCCAAACTCCTGGGCATCCATTGCCTATTTCAGAAAATGCCTCACATTCCATAGTGCATTCAGGAGCAAAGCTCCCTCCATTAGGCAAACACAAGCAAGTGTGCTAGCTTTCAAGGGAAGCCGTTACAATATGAATGGAATAATAAAATATTCCTTCAGCCAAAGGAAGAAAGAGAAGGACTTGGCACCCCACCGAGATGATGCAGCACTGCCAGTGCGGTTTCTTCAGACAACTGTAATGATATTGTCTGGCTGCCTCTCAGACCCCCTTTTAACAGTTTGTTTAACCCTTTGACCAGTTTCAACCAAACTCTGTGGGAAAGCAGAGCTTCTCAAGAAATGAAAGCCACTACAAGTTTAGTGTGGACAGGGGCAAGGAAGACTGAAGCATCTGGCCTTTTTGAGGGAAAGGATGGTGTGTGAGCATGGCAGCTGGGCAGATCAGAGGAAGGATTGTGTTAGAGCAAACATTGCCACTCCTGCTCTGAGGATCTGGGGAGTCATGAGGGTGGTGTGTAGGGATACAGGGAGCATTGCAACTCAGCAATCCTCAGGAGCACATACAGAGATGATCTGGAGTCACTGTGGTCAGAGTGGGCATGAAAAGGGCAGCACTTGCTAGGAAACCCTAATTCCTTTATTGTGCTACTTAATAGATGACTTTCTTAATCAAATGGCTGGATTTTCAGTGCACAGGTAAAGAGCCAACGGCTACCATCATTAACTCTACTGGTAGATCTGAAGCACGTCTGCATTTTGGGCAGCCCTCCCTCACATTTTACCTGTATGGGTAATGGGTGGTAGCAAACTGGAATAGGTGGTAAAAGATGTTTCAGGACAAGCTGAGGACTGCTGTGCTTTGAGAAAGAGCAGTGGTACACAATGAAAACTTTGCCTCTTTTTTGAAGCCACATTTCATATTGTGCTACAAGTGAACTTGGCAAGCAAGGGTTTTGGAGCACCTACCTTGGCAGCTGGGAGCCCACACTTGGGTAAGTACACAACCCCTTTACAATAGTTTTGCCCAGAAACAAAATGTGGAAAAACAAAGAGTGCTCTGCTGCCAGGGGACAGGACTGCCAAGGAACTGTCTTTGGGGAATCCAGTATAGCTGGAATCTACATCCCAACAACAAGGTACCTGAGGGACTCAAACGCAGTGACACCTTGCAACCTATAACCTTGGGACAAAATGTAGAGGCTGTTTCTCTGGATGTTGGATAAGAGGGTGAAGTCCAGGGAGCATTTGGAGTCCTCTTTGGAAGGGGTGGGAAGAGCAGATCTTCTGTTTACTCTTTCTCTGGTGCCTACCCCAGACTGAAGGTTGTCTTTGGCTCCGGCAGCCATGCTCGCCTGGGTTTGGTGGGATCTGTGGGCTGCCAGCTTTCCTGCACCAGGATCTGCCAGCCTCTTGATTCCTGGCTCTCAGGACCGTGTGCTCGCTGTCAGAGACATGTGCAGAGCTGTCGAGAGCAGAAGCAGAGCAGGCAGCCTGAATCACATTCCTCCAACTCCGTTTCTCAGCAGAACACTTATTCCAGGGCCGTACTGCCCCTTGATTGATTACCCCTGCCATTGTGGGGCTGACACCTTACACAGGAGTCCTGCTTGGTCCCTTATCATGGGAGCAGGAGGAATGATCATTCCCCAGCGACACCCATCGATAACAGTGAATAACAGCCAGGAAGGGAGGCAGACGATAGTAGGAACATGCTCAAGAGAGGTTCTGTAATTCTTAGGGCAGGACGCTTCTGCAGGGGAGGAGGAGAGCTTGCAGGGTGGACGGGAGGGGGGGGTCCTGTCACTGTTGATGCTCTCTAGAGCTCAGCAGCTGGAGAGAAACATTGGCTAAGGATGGTCAAAGCTGAGAAGGAAAAAAGGCAAGGAGGGAAAAGGATGAAGTGAAAAGAGTTAGGAGCCACGTTGGAGAGCATACAAACATTCCGCTGACATCTGATGCACGAGGGATGAAGAAAACAGACTGCAGTTGACTATGTGGACAATCTGGGTGATCATCTTCTGGATTTCAACTGTCCAGGTAGGTGCTCGGAGCTATTTATTTCCATTTGCATGGAATCAATCACATGTTGTCTCAGTAATTGCACCTCTATTCCATGAAACTGTGGTGTGTCTGTTTAAAAAGATCTGTGCAGAACGTGGGATTTTTAAAATTTTATTCTTGTTTCTGCTGCTTCCTGCACTAATTGACAGTGTACAGATGACTAGATGCTGGATACCTCAGTTTCCCCACCTGTATAAAGATAACAGTGTTACTAACCTGCTTTGGTAAACATAGCAGGTTCTGTGACAAAGAAGAAACCATTTGACACCATTTAGAGAAGCTTTACTGATTTACACCAGCAATCAAACCCCTAAGGGACAATGGCCACCTCAAGCAATGCCTTTCCAGACTCAGAATGATGTTTAAACCACGAAATTTGGTTTCTTTCTTTTAGCTTTATCACTTTATTGAGATTTTTTGTCACAGATTGTCACTGCTGATCTCTGGGTGCTCAGATGTGTGAGGAAGGACAGCAGAACCTGGGCTGTGATCTCCAGGTGCTGCTCAGCTTATTCACATTTTGAAGGCATATAAAACAAAGGGTGAAATATGACCAGTTTGGGTATGAGAAGTTAGGAAAGGATCAAATCACCATTTCAATGCAACTAATGGAAAGATCAATTTATTTGTCCCAGCAGGGGATTTGGTTCCAACTCTGAGAAAATCTGAGCTCTGCCTAGGTATTTTAATTGCAGAGTGAATGCAGTCTGCAAACTTTTTGCCTTTTTTTTACCTTCTACAATAAAAAGAGTGACTGTGATGTTTTCTTGTAATTTTGGTTTCTTAGTATTACCTAAAGGACTCTGTAAATAGGTGTTATTGCTCAGGGTGTCACCAAGAACACCTCCTTCTATTTGTTCTTTTTCCTCGTCTTTTAAAATACCTATTTTGATTCTGACAGGCATCTTTGTTCTTTAAATCCTCTCATTAAACTAAACCCACTTACTCTCAAATTAAATGGCTGTGAATTCTGTGGCTGCAGATACAAATAATAAATAGTGGTTAGATCCATTCATTTCACAGTTTAAAAACTTTAGGTGGCTGTTGCTATCAATATTACAAACTGCCACTTTCTGCCTGTTCTGGACATTTAGTTATCACAGCTATTTCTGTTTGGAATGGGTCTGATACCTTATCTTTTTAAAAAAATATGAGGATATCTTGCCCCCTGTCTTGAGGGGATAGAGTTAACTATCTTTTTAGTAGCTGGTAAAATGTTAAGGACAACAGAACTGTTTCAGGGAACTGTTTAGGAAGAGACATAGAAACGGCACGTAGAGGAGCCCCTTTTCTTCCTCGATTTCCAGCTGTGGGGGAGGCTCTTTGCTCCCACTTGTGGATAGTAAACATGAGTGAGACTGAGCACAGCTGGTAGCGGAGCAGGGTTATCTGGCCATGGCATGGGAAGCGGATTTCACATTGCTCAACAAACATCCGCACACTTGCACCCAACCTGCCCCATCGGATGCCAGTGTTGGCAACGACTGACTGAGGGACAGTGTTTGTGGAAGACAAGGGTTTGAAACCAGCACCTCAAGGGTTTCTGCTTTCCCTGGGCTTAAAACCCTGTTACCTGCAAATCTATTGCCAGGCAGTGGTATCTAGTTGATCAGAAGGATAGGGTAGACATCACTTCGTGAGGTAAAAAAGTAATTGTAAGGCATTTACTGTGCCACATTCCTGCTTGAACTACATATTTTATGTAAGAAAGTAATGCTGTGTCAGATCATCAAGGTGGTCTCTATAGCTGAGTGCGCTAAAAGCATGTGGCCTCATTCTAGCCATAAAGAAATAACACAGACTTTAAATCTTTCTGGAACAAAACCTTTCTGAGGACCTACATTTCTTAAAAGCAAACAGTGCCCACACAGTGTAGAGGCTTAATTAAGATGCGGTAGTCTCTTGTTTCTGAGACTGTTAACATGACTCCTAGCATTTATTTTTAACGTGTGTTCAGTATCATCTTAACAACCTGCATGCAAGCCAGACAGATTGTGTTGGGCCCTTCAGATGCTCAGCACTAATATTGTTTTTAAATTTCAAGGCAACATTGGGCAGAGATATTACAGTAGAATATGTTACAGGACTTCACTGTCACACTTGGACTTGTGAAGTCTGAAAAGGTACTAAATTGCTTTACTATCGGAAATCAAATAGGTAAAAAAAGAAGGTGATAAATAATGCACATTTAAAAAGAAAATCTGTCAATATTTAGAAATTATCAAACTTGCTCAGCTTTCAGCTAACAACTGAAACTACTAAATGCAATTACATTTCTGTAGACATGTTAGTCCAGTCAGACATTTCAAAGATTAAGTAGATTTTAATTTTTTTTTCTAAATATCACATGGAGTAAAAACACATCTAAATCCTGGCATCAGAGGATAGTTTATTTCATCTGAATTCTTTGCATGTGTGATTCCAGAAAATTCATTACATTGTGCAAAACTAAATGGTTTCTAGTTTATTTATTTCATGACACACAAAGACAAAGGAGAAAGATGCTGAAGTAAAACACACCAGACCAATTAAATGAGGTATGATACACTGCTGAAAAGACCAAACTTTGCTCAGAAATACAATACCCAGAAAACTTCCAGTCAAAATAATGGAAACATGGTCTCTGATGTCTGTTAGGCTAAAATCTAATTGTAGAAAAATAATAGTTTTCATTACAAGGTTTTCAGGGATTGTTCTGTAACCCAAATCTAATCTGAAAGTGATCAGCAATGCTGCAAGATTGATTAGGTTAAGTGGGAATATGATGCTGCCAGGTTAACTTTTTCTTAACAAAGGACATAAAAAATAGATCCTGATGACGGCTTTTAATCTATTCAGTATGTGTATATATATACATATATATATATGTATGTATGTATACATATGTACATAAAAGGTCCATAGTGGAATTTATAATGATTTTTGGGTTTATTCATGAATTAGCTAGTTTGTTGTAATGGGAATCCACTTATAGTCAGTATTTTTGTTGTAAAAAAGAATAGAAACTGGTAAAATAATAGAAATGGTAAAGGTACTTTTTTCCACATGATGTAACTGCTGGGACCTTGTCCTGCAAAAAATTTTGCAACTATTTTCAATATAAATTATTTTAATGATCTGTAGTTTTTTGTTTTGTTCACTTATTTTGCTTCAGCTACATAAAACATAAACACACATTTTATTGCTACATCAGGATTGAGTGAACACTAACATTTCCATACTGTTTTATGAGAAAGGAGAAGGGGAAGATGAGAAAATGACCTTAGGACAAATTACTGTCTAGGTTCTCATGACAATCTGGATGAGATTCTGCTTTCACATGGGCTCCAGCAGTTGATCACTAGCAGTGAAACAGGCTTGGGTGGTCTGCAACCAGTGGGCATATTTGCCTCACTTGTGTCCAGCAAATTAACCTGTCAGGTCTATGGTTTAACATTGCCAGCGGTGAGTAAATAATTCTGTTACTCTGGGAGACTCCAGCAGTGTCCTGGATGTTTCTGCAGCCTTTTGGAAGAGTATCCTCTTCATGTACTTAATTTAACAGAATAACACATTTTTCTCAGTATCAGTAATGCCAGCAAAAGGGAGAAGACAGAAACCCAGTCTGTGCTTGCCTGCTGCTACTATAAAAATGCAAACTTAATTATGAAAATTCACTGTATTTCAAGGAAATTGTTTGTATTTCAAGGAAATATTGCCCTCAATCACTTGATAGATTTGCATGGGGAATCTGAGCGTAAAAAGAGTAAATTCTGCAGACATGATATAAGTTTTAAGAGGAAAAGTGATTCCACTGCTTTTAAAATTTGTAGATCAAAGCTGTTCCACCTGTCTGTGACCTCTTGAGTGTCCTGAAAAGGGAGGAAGAAAAGTGTGCTGAAACTCTCTCCCAGGAGGCAAAGAACAGAACGACTGAAAATGATCTGCTCCTGAGCTCAGGTAAGGGTTGAACAAATGCAGGTGATAAAAGCTGCTCTCAGGTGAGTTGGGCGGCCTCAGACTCAGACACCCCCACCTCCCTTCCCACAGGAGGCACACACTTTGTGTGCATCTCTCATTTAGGAGCAGAAAAACACGTAAGATCTGTTATAAATCTTTGAGAGTGGGATTTTTTACCCCTTACTGTGACAGCAAGAGTTGTAGGAGCCTTCTAATCCAGTTGCTTGACTGCAGTCTTCACAACTAGGGAACACACTAGCAACCAAATTTTGCAAATTGCAATCATCTCATCTTGGATAAGGATAATTTACAAAGTCACCCCAGTAAGTGCAAATTTACTTAACTATTTTTGCCTTAAAAATCAATGAAGACCAGCAGCCGGCATTTAAATCATGTGGCCTGGAGGTCCTCATTGCTTCCTCCTTACTCTAACTTCCTGCCACATGACAGAGTTCTTGCACTTCAGTGAGGACTTATCATCATATAAAGGAGCTTTTTGGCCTGGGAAGGTTTTATGGTACTGAGTCATGTAGACAGCTTTCCTTTCACAGCTAAGCAGATGTGTTCGTGTGCAAGGGGTCTCAGAAAAATAACTGCAAGCAGTTGTTAAAGCTTGCCTGTGAACTGAGCGTCAATTCCCCCAGGCAGCAGCTGGATCAGAATTTCACAGGGTACATTGTATGGATGCAGGATAGGAGTATTTTTTGTGTATTACCAGCCATCACCACTGAGGATGGGGTTGTGTCATTCACAGCATCTTGCAGACTGAACAGCTTCATGGACCATGACACAGCCAGGTCCTCACCAGTGTGAAAAGTGAAGGAGCTCCCACAGTGAAATGTGCTGTGTGCTGTGTGCCAGAGATAAGCTGCCATGCAGAGCTGGAGTTGAGGTTTTTTCTTAGTTTCAAAGCCTTCACCTCTAGCAGAGAGTGCTGGAGACACAGAACTCTTTCACTATGACCTGGCCCAAAGGCAGGACTCAGAGGGAAGATTTATTACCTGGTTTCTTAGGATGCTTAGCATTTTTCTCTGACTTTGTTTTGTCCCTGTTAGTCTTACAGACCAATGGGTGTGAGCACAGCTTCAGGGCATTATGCCCCTGTAGCAGTGGCAGGGTGCCCTATGGCAGGCTTCCAGATACTCCACAAGAAAGCTATGTCTCATTGCATGTGAGAAGTTTGATGATATGAATAAATCAGTATTGTTTCCTTCAGCAAAGAGCAGGGTGGTTTGTCAACCTCTCTATTTTACTGCTTTGGTATGTGTGACATGGCTTTTGTGTTTCCTTTGCACCAGAGCTCCAAAGATGCAGACAAGTTAAACTTCATAGAACTGTGCAGGTCTAGCATTAGTAGCCTGTACCATTTTACAGATGGTCTTGTTTTATCTCAGTCAAATACTAGCTCCTCTGCAGAGACTTAATCCAGCTTTAAGTTGGATCCACATCTTAAAATTCCCCCAAGACCTTTTGTTACTAGAAATTTTTTAACAGGATAATTCTGCCTAAAATTCTATTGAACCCTAAGAGGGGTTTGTTACCTTGATAAATTAGGGAGTAATGCTTTTATTCTTTGTAATAACACATCTGAAAATACCTCCAGTCTATGTGCAGAAATTCCCATACAGGAACTTCAATTTGAAGAAAAGAGAAACAAAACTCTGGTACTCAGTGCGTGCCCTTGGTGGGTCATCCAGGGAGGGAGAAAGGCGGTTTTGCTGGGTGCGGGTCACTTTCCATATCCTGTACCGCCTGTACTGGCCCCAAAAGCTTTGACTGGTGCAGGCAGGAAGAAGGACAAAGCAGGGGACACGCTCCCACCCAGGTCTCTGCTGCAGTGCTCACATCTCTGTGAAGATGGCACAAACACACAGGGTTCATTGCTGGTGAATCAGGCACAAACTATCTGAGCAGTGAGTCTTTCTTATCTTTCTGCGGTACAAGGAGAAAGGGACTCTGCCCTTGTGATACCATTAGCCTGGGAAAGGGTGCAGTGTAACATTAACATAACCCAAGTCACAGTTATGCTTTTTTTTTTTTTTTCTTGTGTGAGTGAGGACAGGATAATTCTCTTGGGAGCAGGGCAAGGAAGCTACTGGAGATCTGGGACCTCTGGTCATGGTGACACTGTGTATTGCGGCTTAGAGAATGCTCTATTTGCTACTTGAGGGAGATCCCAAAATGTATAAGGATGCCAGGGAGGTGTTGCTGTGCTTTGTCTCCACCCTGAGGCTCTTTACCTAGGTCGGGGTGGGTTGCACCAGTTTAAGTCCATGAGGAATGGCAAGAAGCCCACGTGCAGGAGGAATAGCTCAGCTGGTTTTTTTCTCCTCCTGGATGGAAACCAACCCAACATTGTAATTTTGACAGGATTTTCTGTGCACCAAGTCTGATTTGGGGGCTTTATGTCAGTGGCATTGGCAAGAAGGTTGGATAACCCAAACAATTCAGCACATCAAGGCATAAATATCACCCAAGGTGATGTTTTGTTTGCTGTTAAACTGTTGTTTTGAAGTAAATGGTTACCAAGTCCTATAAACATTGGCACAGGGCAGACACCAAAGCTGAGGTGAACAGCTCTGTATTTTCAGGCAGTAGGACTGTTGCACAGGAAGAAATCAGTACATTTCTAGAAATGTAAATATTTTTGTCAGGCTAGGAGGCTGGCCTTATAAAGCAAGAAGCATTTGAGGAGATTGCTTGATCAGCACTTCCTCTCCTCAGCTTTCAGGGAGCATGCAGGTCACATGTCTGGATACACTGGGAGTAGGGTGGTGCTGGTGTGCTTCAGTGCCCTGGTTTTCCCCGTCTTGTTACAAAGCTCACAAAGAATGCTGTGCTAAAACCAAGGACAATGAGTGGAGGCAAAAGGGATGAACCTGAATGATTTCAGCCTATGTCTGGAAAAGAGCAAAATAGGAAACGACAGGATTGCAGTTTCTCTGTTGTAAAAAGAGCATAAAATGTAGGTCTTCTCTACTATACTCTGCACTGCAGACCAAAATTCATTCCATGCCAGACTCCAGCACGATGTCTAAGTAGAGATTCCCATCATGCTGTGCTCCACAGACCACTGGATCAGCTCCCTGATACATCTCTACCAGCCCTGCGAAAAGGCAACACAGCCAAGCCAAGGGTGCAGCTGGAAAAGTCTCCTTCTCACCCTGACTGTGAGAGGGGACCATGACAAGCCCAATATTAAAATAAGCAGCCCTGGCACCTAACTGATGGAAACAGGATGAATCTGGGCAGCCAAGCCCAGCAAGTGGTCTGTTGTCATTACTCACTTCAGCTCAGCCTTGACATAAAAGAGAGGAGTGCTTATGGTGATAAAAGAATGACAACGATGGTATTCCTCTCTGTCCTTTCCCAAGTGTAATTCTGAAGCTGTTTAAACTCCTAGTCACAGAATCACAGAGTGGGTACTGTTGGAAGTGACCACAGTGGGTCATCTGGTTCAACCTCCCTGCTCAAGTAGGGTCATCAAGTTGTACTTTTTCCTGTTTACAAAAGTACTACGTAAGGAAGATATTAGGGTGACTCAAAGTGGAAGCTTTAGAAAGACTGGAAGCAAGCTTAAAAATTCACATCTGGTTTCCTTCATCTTTCCAGGGTCATTCAATAGTTACCAGAAAACAGATGGGTAGCCAAGGGCCTGACCTGAAGCTCACAATGACTCAAGTTGCTCTCTGTGGAGAGACCAGTGGAGTCAAGGACCAGAAAGGGACAGGTCTGAAGTTTGTTGGGGCTGGTTTGAAGCAAGCAGGACCTATTCTGTCCTATACAGGTCTCAACAGGTCTCAGCAGGACTTGCTCTGTCTCATCCAGCTTGCTTTTCAGAGTACCGAGAACCTTTGTTCCTGTAGCTGCCTTGGTCCTGGGGAGATATTACATGGTGTTGCATTGCTGGGAGATCTTTTGCAATGTTCTGTTGTTAGAAGAGGCTTCATGGTGTCACGTCACTGGGAGATGCTGTATGGTATTTCATTGTTGCCCCCCCAGGCAGATGTGCTGGAATGTGGGATAACATGAGCTGCTGGCCTTCGTCCACTGTGGGACAGACTGTCAACGCTCACTGCCCTGAATTCTTCCAGATGCTGACTGGGAAAAAAGGTAACACTAAAATTATGTTTTTCCTGCCCAGGTGTTTTTTATTAAACAGTTATTTATTAAACACTTTATTTATTTATTTATTTACAAAGATGCCACTGTCAGGTCTGAACTTGAGGTGAAATTTTGTCCCTGTTCTTTTCAAAGAATGATGGTCACTTAGCAGCTCAGATTCCAACACTAAGCTAAACATGAATAAACCTGGAATTAAAGTAACAAGATGTTTGAAGTGTTTATTATTTTCTTAGCCAGGTGGAAAAAAGTGCAGGAAGTAAATACTATCCTGAAAAGCAGGTTTTTTAGCATGGTTTCTTAAGGGAAAGGGTTTTCTCCACTCAGGCTCTGTGTTTATTTGCGTTGTTCCCCTTTTAATAACTCTTGGAGCCAGTGGCTGATCTCAGCTGAGCTTGATGGAGACAGAAGTTCACTCAGCATTAAGTTCACAAAAGTTTTGGCAAAACATCCAGCCAGGTAGGCAGAAAAGATCCCTTTTTTGCCTCCATCAAGAGGAAATCTGCTCTGGGAGTTCACCCTTTGGCTGTGACAGGCTCCACACAAGTGGCACAAACTCATGGAAACTCAGGTTTCATGGCTCACCAAACAACTCAGTCAAACTGAGATGAGTTCAAGCAATGCTTGTTGTCCTTTTTCTGGGACTAAGGCTAGAAATGAAGTGAAATTTATTCCCTGTAGGCTACAGTAATCATGAGCTATTAAGTAAGTCTACTTTCAGTTCATTTCTACTTTTCAGTAATGCCTAAGAAATGTGCTTACATTTCTCTTTAGCGAGTTAATGATTCAAATCAGAAGAGGGTTTTGCATTCTTCAGTTACAGGGCATGGATTAATGAGGTCCAGTACTCACAGAAAAGCACACAAATTCATTTTATAAGGGAAAGAACAGGAGACAAAGTATTAGATTGTCTAATAAAGATTAGATAACTCAGAGGAGAAGCACTTAGTGCTCTTTAAATAAAATCAGACATGAGCCACTCAGATTAAAATAAATACCATGCTACTTTTGGTACACATGAACAGTAGCTGCCCACTGAGCCCTATAATCTGGTTTAAAGACAGAGGATAAACTACACAAATGCTCAGATCGCTGAAGAAATAATCTGTCTGACATCAGCTCACAAATCTTTAGCTTAGTGGTACCGGCCCTTAAATGAAATCCCTTCTGGTATAGCCACTAGAGGGAACTGCTCCCTGCCTGTGGCCTTCCTACTGGGGAGGAAAGCAGGAATTTGTACATCCAAAGGTCATAATTACATCTCAAATGTTCACTACGTTATCTCAGAGATTGTCTGACAGCTTAAACTTTAGTTGCCCTCCTTACCAAGAAGCTGAGAACTGAACCACTTCTGATAAACCATAATCAAAGTGACAGTGTTCAAAATAGACCCCCAAGATGTGGTCCATCAGCATTTGCATCTTATTTTGGTCTCTGCATCTGGCATTTTGGGTCAAAGTCAGCAATAAATTATTCTCGTTCTCATGGCCACATTCTTCTTTGACTTTATACTGTGGTTGGCTTGTGACTCCTGCATTTAGTTACTGCTACAGTCATTGCCCTGTTTGAAGCAATTTTGAAAAAGAAAAACAAAGATCTGCTTGCTTCAAAAGAAAAGCAAAAGTTTTCTCTTCTCACCACTTATGAAGCAGATGGGCAGCCACAAATGCCAAAGGCTCATATGTTAAGCCATGCAGATGGCTCTGAGCTGTGTCCAAATCCTGCTCTTCATGCTGTTGAGTTTTGTGCTGACACCTAGACTTGCATTTGCAGCCCAAAGTGTCTAGTTCCTTCCCACATAATAGACCAAAGAAACAAAATTCTCTGGAACCAAGAAATAGAACTGAAGTTCACATCCAGACCCGGACAGTGTACCTCAGGCAAGAAATGAAGGAAGGTGTGACAACCGTGAGCATTCAGAGGCAGAGAAGGGAGCCAAACCTGATGGCCCCAGTTCCTCAGCCATTCGTTTAAGCCAGAGTTCCCCCTTGCCTAGGCAACTCCAAAAGCTCCAAGGTACCAGTAAACATCAAGCACGATCCTTAGACAGTCTGCAGATCTCAGGCCTGCTCTGAGTGGGGCATGCTGCAGTTTCCCCAGCGTGTGTCACCCATAAGCAAAGAGCACTGTTAGAATTTTACTCATGTCCATCCATATAACATGCCCAGCATAATCTCCCATGCTTTGCATATAACACAATTGCATCTGCACAGAAACACAGAACTTTACCTCTTCTCCTCTGATCTGCTTGGACAGCCTCAGGCAAAGACCAGTTACAGGCATGTTTACAAGCACAATGTTCTGCTCTGAGTTAAGTACTCATGTCTTAATAATTGATGTTGAAGTGGAGAATCTGCCACCACACCACTCCCTTGTTGAGCGCCAGAGCAGGCTGGGGAGGACTGTTTGGGAGAGCTTTTTCTTTCGTATTGTTGCTGCATTGCAGCAAGGCATAGAAAACATGGCTTATAAAGCAAACCTGGCCCTTTCAAAGATGCTAAGCTGGAATAAGATGTTCAAAAAACCATCAGAATAATAGTCTGATACTGACACACCCAGAGTTCTTGCGGCTCAGAGTTCTCAGCATGTGTGCTGTGCCTTGCAGGTTTACAGAGGTGAGTTCAAATCAAGTGCAGACATGCTGTCAGGTCAGCAACGTTAGCCCAGAGGTAGCAGGAGCCTTGACTCTGTCCTGACAATCTCAGCAGGGCTCCAAAGATCGTAAACTATTGCCAGACACTGCTGCATATACATTTCCCTCTGTTCCCTCAAGACTGGGGGTACGTTTTGCAAGAGCTAGATGCCCTAGAGTCCTCATGGCTAAATGTGCGGGCAAACCCCAAACTTTTATTTTGCCTTCTGGCAAGGTTTGTACTAAGAAGGGCTGCTGATTTCATGTCCCCTCTCTGTCCCTGCGTGTCCCCAGCATTGCCATCACTGCCACAAAGCCAGGATTTCACTTCATGCTTCTAAAGTACATCTCTTACTGTGGGCAGTGGTTTTACTTCTTTATAATAGTTTCTCTTCAGCACATAACCTACATACCTGCTAAGGTCATTTTCTTTCAATGAAATTTTAAGGTGTGTAGGGCAGGACTTCCCACTTCCACTTTAGTACCAAATATTAATATGGACGAGTTTGAAACTATCTTATTCAACCATGTGCAACTTGCTGGGGATCCCTCTCACTCAGCTTTAGGAGTCTAAAAGTCAGCAGAAGTGGGTCAGACAAACTACCCTCTGTGGATGTCTTTCTGAAAAATTAGTTGAATTCTGCAAATGCCTATTTTTCTCCAAAGACAGACATGAAGGACACAGCTGGGGACTCAAGCATTCAGCTTTCAGAAATTGAACTTAAGCGAGGGCAATCTCAACCTAGCCTTTAATTTCCCAGTAAGCAAGGAAATCAACAGTGTAAAATAATGTCCAGTCTTGGCTATGTGGAAAAGCCTTTCAGTTTTCATTTAAATCTCACAAAAAATCTGTGACCATCTACTGTTTCTTTTTCTCTTTGGAGCATGACAAACCACAGTAAGGAGGTGGGAGCAATCAGCAAAGTATCAGGTTTGCATGGAGTATGAATCTGTGATTGAACAAGTCATGTGTTTGCTGATCTTGGAATAGTGGCCAAGAAACACCAGATGTACTGAGCAGTATTATTTATGTTGCAATTAATAAAAACACATCCATCACAGTCATCTCTGAGTGGGCAAACAACATTATGACCCACACAAGTACACTGGGCAAGTATCAACAGAATTAGCTCAACTGCATTTCGCCTCCAGCTATGCAGAGTGCACTGCCTAGGGGCACATATTTTCCTGGCTCCGGGAGCCACATGGTGGTAACTGACCCCTGAGAAGAACAAAGATACAATTGGAAATGGTTATACCTTATTCTGTCTTTTTTTGTTGTTGTTGTTGTTGTTACCACTCAGGTTTTGTCTACCGAAACTGTACAAGTGAGGGCTGGTCAGACCCATATCCGAGACCTGATATCGCTTGTGGCTACAATGTCAATGACACCACCAACGAGGCAAGAGTGAGTCTGAGTGCCCATGACCACAGATCTGCTGCTTTGGGGTCCTGGGGGAGGAACATGTTAAGGAGAGACTGAATGATGCTGTGATCTAACTCAGGTGGGGTTATTGTTATTGGTGGTTTTCAGCATGAATGCTTCCTGCAAATGATCAGAATAAGTGCTCAGGGTAAAATTTCAGTAGCTGATTTTACAAGAAAATTTATTTGTTAAATAGGAGGAGACACTTTCTCTTGGTATGGGTTGATCTCTACCAGACAGATAAAGGTAAAGATGTGATTCTATGTTCCCTTGCAGCGTTCCTATTTCATGACTCTGAAGACCATGTACACCATTGGATACTGCACCTCCCTCGTGACACTGACAATAGCCTTAGCAGTCCTGGCCTCTTTTAGGTGAGGAGAAACATCTCTGGCTTCTGTTTGGCCAGGACTTCTGGTCATCTCAGCTGACACAAATCTTTCTATTGACTTTCAGGCCAAGATAAAAATTGAAGTATTCCTGAAAATCTTCAAAGAAATTCAGTGACAAAATTTATCTTTGCGCCTGGACTCCCAGAAAATGACAGGGCTGCTCATTATATTGTGCTTTTCTGTACTTTCCAAAGTGTAGCTGGATGCATGCTGCAGATGGCATTTGCACAAACTCCCTGCTGAGGTCTTCCCATGACTTCAGTGTCCTTTGGACATAGTGTCTTTCCCTCTGCTGCTCTTTTCCCCAGTTCAGACTGTGGCTTAAACTTTGCTCTAAGTGTCACTGCACTGACTTCAACAAGGTGTTTCAGGTTTCTATCAGCAATCTGACTGTCAGCTTATCTTCACGCACCCCTGTAACCTGGAATTTGTACTGTCTCTTATTCAGTGAAATTAATTTTCCTTGCAGTAAGTGTCAGGGCAGCATCTCTGAGTAGAAAGAATTTTGCAATTTATATTCAGGCTGCATGGCCTCCAGACACAGATTATGTGGCAATTTAATACAGAAAACATTGCAGGCACAAGTGAACTGTGCTGGCAGAATAAATAAATTCACCCAGGTGTGAATAAACACCTTAGGTTCATGTTACACCAGAAAGGAGGGAGGGAAGCTAGAACAAGCATATTGGCATGAAATCACTTTTTTTTTTTTTTTTTGTGGCCACATTCAGCTTGTTTTAGTACCTGAGTGGAGCAGACGTGACTGTAGCTTTTTAAGGTCTTCTCTAGGATATCCCTCTTGGGAGATGCATTAGTCTTTCTTTCACAGACAAAACAACAGTGTTCTTAATTTGTCAGTTTAGCACTACTAAGGTTTGAAACTTGCTGTTTACAGTCATAGGCTCCCCACACTGGCAAGGAATGTCACTTCATGGGATGTCTCTCTTTTTTTACAGAAGACTTCGCTGTACAAGGAACTACATCCACATGCATCTCTTCACCTCATTCATTTTGCGAGCCTCTTCCAACTTCATCAAGGATGCTGTTTTGTTTTCCTCTGAAGACACAAATTACTGTGGGGCATACACGGTAACCTTCTGCCTTCCAGCTTGCTCCACTCCTCAGTTTCCCAGCAGAATTCTAGCAGGATCTAGAGTACAGGGAAGGAAATCTCCATCTCAGCTTTATGTTCACCATGAGGGGTTATGGGAGAATAGAGGTATGCTCAGCCCCTTCTCCAAGAACACATTGAATATTGCTGACTTACACTGCAGTGTGAGACCTGATAGTAAGATATGGATTTGCACTCAGAGAGTCTGGGAAAGGAAACTCCCAAATTTTGAAATATTTTTGCCTTTTTGTTTTTACTGGCAGCAAAATATTTGGGCATGTGGAGGAGGTGAGCAAGACTGGAGAGGATGGTCAATGCTTTAAACTAAAAGAGAAGAATTAGGGAGAGAAACAAATATTTGTTTTGTTTCACCCCATCAGTTTTGCTCAATTTTTGTTGCTGGAAAAAATAACATTTTGAGCACATTTTAGTATGTCTCCAGCAACTTTTTCATGGGAAAAAAGATTGACAAATACATTCACATGCTTCTCTAAGGTGTTATTAGTGTTACTGATACTCAGAAGGCAGTAATAGTGAAATTCCTCTGAGACAGTAACCTGAAATCCATGTGCCCCATGACTCGTTCATTTCTTCTAGTGAGGCAATTGATTAATGCCTTTAGGAGTGCCAGCCCTGCTTTCTTGTCATGTGAAAGCTTGGCGGACACCCATTTAGTCCCCTAATTGCTATAAAATCTCTGTTTGCCAAGATTAATTTACAGCTTGCTCTCTCTGTTAGAAGGTAGATACAAACCCAGGCAGAAGCTAATTATCATCTCTTTCCTCAGGCTGGCTGTAAGCTCACCATGGTCTTCTTTCAGTATTGCATCATGTCTAACTACAGCTGGCTCCTCGTGGAGGGACTGTACCTCCACACTCTCCTGGTTATTTCTTTCTTCTCGGAAAGGAAGTTCCTCTGGTGGTTCATCGCCCTTGGATGGGGTACTAGTTCTCCTCCCTTCAGTAAAAATAACTGTGTTTGTTTTGCCCTTGGGATGGACTCGTGAAGCACTAACTAGCTTTTCCAATCGCAGGTGCCCCAGCTGTGTTTGTGGCTGCATGGGCGACTTCTAGGCAACTCCATGAAAATATTGGGTAAGTTGTATGGAGGGGAGGAAGCTGGCACACCAGGGAGAGCATGCAGCCCCTGTGCAGGCTGCTCCATGGGGTCCTGCTCATTTCTAACTGCTGACAGCCAAGTAAATCAACCAGCATCCCACTGTCATGGGACCCTGGATCCTAGTGTGGGTGGGAGTAGCTGAGCAACCTGAGAAAATGCCTCAAATTCCATTTCAGCATTTTTCAAGGGTAGAAGGTAGTCTTCAAGGATTAATTCAGCCCATGATGTTTTCAGTATCTGCACTTGACTTTCTGAATGGTGGAACTTTGTTCCTTTCTGTTTCTCCCTTCCAAAATTGTGAGCAGTGGTTGTACTTTATGAGAAAGTCATACTGCTGTCCAGTGCAGGTGGACAGTTTTCTGTAAGACATGTTGTACCACTAAGTGAGAATGGGAAACTAATTTTGAGGAGAAGGGAATAGGGGCCTATCTTAGGTGTGAAACAGACTAAAGCTCTTTGAAAAGATACCAGTGTTTTGATAACTGACTGCACCTTCTCTTCTATTTTTACAGGTGTTGGGACATTAACACTAATGCCAGTACCTGGTGGATCATTAGAGGCCCTGTAGTTTTGTCTATTTTTGTAAGTCTTTTCTGGGACAAGCAGATTCAAACTGTATTTTCAAATACTGTAAAGTCAGAGATCATCTACTCAGCATGCTTTAGAAGTGTGTTAATGAACCGATCTTAGACATGTGTCTGAACTGGTGTGACACATAAATTACTGCTTAAGCAACTTCTGCTCAGCAGGACTTAGTAACTAATGCCCGGGAGCTAAGTTCACAAGGAAAGCTAGAGTGTCCTCACAAGAAGCAAGAGCCTGAAGAAGATCAGATTTCCACATCCTGTTGATTTCATATGAACTTGGCTGGCTTGTGGAAGCTTGTTTTGGACTGCTTCAAGGAAGGTTCCAGAAGAGCAACAAGTCACTGTGCATTTTAGTACAATTGCCTTTACGTCTCCTGGTCAAAGCCCTGCTCAACAAAATCAAAACCAACTTGCATTATGTGACCACAGTCTTTTGTTTTCAGCCATGAAAGCAGCTCATGGGCTGCACACTCCATATATAGTGGACAGTGATTATACCATAATGGCATTGCTCAGTGAATTAAGGCACAGGCACTGAAACTCAGTGTGAACCTGCCCAGTACAAGGCAGTAGTGACGACAAGACCAAGTTGCTACATATAATACTCAGCAGCTGTGGTTTGAATATTTGCTGGTGCTCACTTTCAGAGCCTTAGGTACCAAGGGGCTGGAGCTGCTGCTTCGAGATAGTTGTTCTGCCTGATGGAGATGCTCTGGGCCAGACCACGCCACAATGACCTGTCTGAAGCCCTAGTCCAGAAACACGTGGACTGCTGTTTACTCTCAAGTAACCTGCTGGTGCTCCAAATGAGAGCCCAAGAGCTGGTTGAGGTTTTTGCATTGCCAGTAAGAACGATTATGTTTGCAAAACACAAACTGCAACACTTGCACCCCCTCAAAAACTCAGGAAGCGGAGATGGTGGGGTAAAGTTCTGCTCGCATTTACCAGTGAGCAATCCTGCAACCCCACAAGCAGACAAGCAGAAGACCACACAAGTGATTTGGGAACAACTTAACGATGCCACAGCATTTATTTTTCTTCATGAAACAGCCTTCGCACTAGGAGCCACTCAGCAATATTTAGATGCCAACAAGACCCAGACATTCTGCAAGACAAAAAGCACAATCTTAGTTTATCTTTTGGAGGCCACCACCTGCTATTGCCTTCCAGGTTCCCTCAGAATGATGATCGTGTCTGGTTTAGCCACCGAAGGCAGGAGCCGCCTGCATGACTCTGCCTCTTTACCCAAAAAAGAGGCTTTACTCAAGTCCATAACCAAACAAACAGCCAGATCTTAAGAACACAGATCCGATCTCTGTATTCCTCACAGCCCTCACAAGTTCAAAGGACAGAATATCAGCACCGATAAACACCTTTGTGCTCCCAGGCTCACGCTCATTCTTGTGCTGCCCTCGGGCAGTTCCTCCCGGCAGGAATCCCACTGCGCTCCCCCTGTGTTTCATCAGCGAAAAGTCCTGCTCAGCCTACACGGCTTGTGCCTGGCTTAATAGGTTAAAAAATCCAGAATCTCCAGACCTGAACCTCCTTTTCCTCCCAACACCCCTGAAATATTTCAGTCTTTCCTTCATGCTCCCCACCTCTAGCTCCTCCCAGCTCTAGTTCTTTCCTCATCCTTCCCTATCTTCCTCCAGCTTCCAGCCCACTTCAGACACCCGCAGCAGCCCAGACTATGCAGCCACAGTTGTTTCCTTTTCATCCAATAATTTTAGGGAACCCAGGGACTTTCTGGGTCTGTCCCATCTCCAATAGACCCGCTTCTTTTAGGGAAACCTACTACCCCAGAGCCCTGCTCCAACATCCACAGGCACAGATGAGCCACCATGAAGAGCATGCATCTGTGCAGTGGTGTTTCCAGGCACAGGGAAGGGTTAAGGACCTGACACGGTGCAGGGTATTGCAAAAGGGATGCAGGTCTGAGGGCTGTGCAAGATCAACCTGAGGCTCAGCCTCCCCTGGAACTCCCACTCTTTGCCTGAGGGTCAAACAAGCAGAGCAGAAACAGCTATTGCCTCATCTTCACCCGCAGTGAGCAGAAGAGCAGCATTTTTAGCTGATATCCACCCTTGGAAAGGGGGAAAATGCAAAAGAAAGAACTTCAGTGTCGACTCTCTCCTCTCCCCACTTTGAACTGCTTTGCATCCCTAATCCCAAACCATGCTGTGTCTCTTGGCAGGCTACAAGTGATAGCTCCAGTGCTGCCCCTTTGCTGGCAATCAAAGTGGGGCCAGACTGTTCAGAGACACTGTCTGAACCCCACAGCCAGAAGGGATCCTACCGATGCATGTCTCCTTTCCCTTTGGTGATTTGCCTGGATAATAAACCCTGATAATCTCCAGAACTAAAGCTGCAGCAAATGGGCAGGGAAAGTAGCCAGCAGCCAGCACCCAAGCCCAGGGTGGCCAGGCAGGCTGAAGAGGCATGGACAGAGATGGGGATGGGGACATGGACACAGGTAGGCCAGTCCCAACCCTGCTATTCTGCCTGCTTTGCCTAAACCCCCCAAACTGGCTCTGCTGATAGTTGACAGTTATGTAAGTGGATCCTGGTTTTGTTGTCTGTTTTTACATTCTTACCTTTTTTTTTTTTCCCCCAGATTAATTTTGTTCTCTTTGTCAACATTTTAAGAATCTTGATGAGGAAGCTCAGCTCACCTGAAGGACGGAGCAGTGATTTCAACCAATACAAGTATGTTCCCAAGTATGCCATGCAAGCCCATCTGAGCTCTTTTTGCTCCATCTACGCTAGCTTTCCCCTCTGTTTTCTTTCTCAGGAGACTTGCAAAGTCAACACTCCTCCTCATCCCTCTCTTTGGGGTCCACTACATCATCTTTGCTTTTTTCCCTGAAGATGCAAGCAGTGGCACAATGGAAATTCAGCTGTTTTTTGAACTGGCTCTTGGATCATTCCAGGTAATACTTGACAAGCTATTATTTCTTTAAAATAAGAAAAAGAGGCAGAACATCTTACTCTGCAACAGAGCAGAGTGCCAATGGCAAAGCCAAGCAGTCTGGTTTCCCTTGAGATGCCTCATCCTCATTCAAAAGCTGAAATGGCAGTTCTGTGACTGTGGGTTTTTTATCTTTTAGGGCTTTGTTGTGGCTGTACTTTATTGTTTTCTTAATGGTGAGGTGAGTTTTGTGTATATAACATTCTTTTTTATTGCTGAAGCATGCCTCATTAATCAGTGGGATACATTCCCCAATGAATTATCTGTTTTATCTGAGGGTTTTCTTCCCAGCTACCTAACATCACTCATGAAACGCCTCTTAGACCTGGCAAGCCTAAGTAATTGTATGCCAGATACAAACTTCACCTCTCAACTATTGCAAGCCTTTCATCAATCAGATAGCATTATTCCTGTCTGGGAATGGAGGGTGGGAGCACCGTCCCGCACACAGTCACACTGACAACCGACTGGTTCTGGCGTATGGTGATATTATCTGTCATCCCATGGCTGTTTTCTTTGTTTGATCCCTGGGAGGGAATTTATCAAAAGCTAAATCCAGTCCAAGTTTATTAGGATTCTCCTAAGGTAAAGTTTTTGGTAGAGGGACCATTTCCTTTGGAGTTACATGGTAACTCCCAGGTTTCTGGGCTACAACTTGCACTCTGAAATGCTGCTGCTGGTAAAGATGGGGGAAAAACATTACCCAGACTTGAGAGATCTGGAGACAATTGGGAGGGGGGTGGGGAAAAAAGCATACCTAAGAAGAAAGTGTCACTTTGAAATGAAGGAAGGGTTTGAAAAACTCTGACCGATCATTTAACAGGATTCAGAAAAAATTGTTTTGTAAAGAAAATATGCTTTTTTTTTTTACCTTAGAGTGCTAAAATGTCCTGTTCTTAAAACTAACATTAAAACTCTGGAAAAACCTAAACCAAACACTAATGCCAGCTAGATTCTGTGAACAGTTTCACCTGCAATTATATAGAAAATTGTGTGACTGCAGCAACAGTACCACTGAACGTGTCAAGAAACAGGCCCTACCCTCAGCTCTTAAACTGGGAGTCAAATAAATAAACCCAAACCTTGGCAAAGGTAACCTGCCCTCCTTTTCCTGTTACACTGCTCTCCGCAATGCAGGCCTCCAAGATAAACCAGCTGAGCTAAGCATTTTGTGACCTCTCTACCCAGGTTCAGCTGGAGGTTCAGAGAAAATGGAGGCAGTGGCATTTAAGCAAACACTTGCGTCAGAATCTCAGCACCTCAGCGAGTAACGGGGGAAGCGGCGTAACTCAAGAGATGCACATGGTGAGGTCGAGCCCACCAGAGCACAGGAGAGAAACCCTCCAAAGATCAAGCGTGCTTTAACACTGGATGCCTGGAGGATACCTGCATGCTCAGATACACATGGTTAAGTCCCATGGACTGAGCTGGGAGTCTTGTGTATGTACCCAAAAGCAGGAATTGGCTGTAGATCAACGGTTCCTGAAGCACATCTGTTCACGTATATCCTGTGTAGCACCACAGTTTTTTTGCAAAGCAAAATGGGCCAAAATATTGTGCTCTTCCTTGAGTTTCTGGCCACTGTAATTTGTGTTTCTTTCCACATCAGTATTTTTCAGCTGCTATTTCTACCTTAAATGTGACCTTTCATTTTCCATGTGGCTCTCTGATATGTTCCAGGCTAAGCCAGGCTGGTGAGTTTTAGACGTTCTCTCTTTCTTCTGCTGTGGAAGCTGGGAGGACATTCAATTTTGTATGATGAAGGTTATGTGTCATCCTTAAACACAGTCTGTGGGTTTGAAAAGCAAAATTAATCAATACCTAAAATTTATCAAGGTTCAAAGCTTTCTCCCTTTGCCTCTTCTAACAGTGGAGACCTTGAAAACAATGGTGGTTCAATTTGGATATTTGAATAATTTTGAAACGGTAAAAAAGATATTATTGCATATTCGGAGGGTGGCCAAAATAATTTCAGAAAGATAGCTAATTCCTATTGTGTCTGTACCTCTGAGATTTGTCCAGTGTGTCTTTGCAGGGAAGAAATGAAAGCACCTGAGAATTTAAAACTCGATTAACTGGACAGTAGAACCTGTCTTGTGAAAAACAATAGCGAATTGGCCACCAAAAATCCCTTTAGAGTCTACAATCACTCAGTGTACTGAAATCTGCAAGACTGTGCACTGCAATATGCTGTCACAAGGTATCTGAGCTATTACAGCTTTACGATCTTGAGGACATAATTAAGAAAATCTCCCTGGTTTGAATGGGAAAGGGATAAAATAAAATGCAATCAAGTCTCCTACTTGATTTTGTATTTGCATTTCCCTAGTTGGGGCGATTCTTGGCTGGGTTTCTTCAAGGGCAAAGATGACTGAACGGAGAGCAATTGGTGTTTATCACTTCTCCCTCCTCCCAATCACTTAGAGACATTGGCAAAACATGCATGGTATGTCAAATGCTGCCTGAGCGGCGTTTCCCAACCCCCTCTGCCAAAACTGCCCTAAGGAGCTTTTAGTCACACCAAATGCCTACATGGTAGGCTTCTGCCATTTTATCAGAAGGCAAACATGCAGAGAAGTTCAAAGGATGCATTCAAGGTTAAATAACCTGTATAAAAGCTGGGGTTTGAGCGCTATTAGCGCTGTTTGAAACTCTGAGATTATTCAGGAAAAAATTCTGTTTTTCTCTGCGGGTGCTGAGAGTTATCCCAGTTATCCCAGACAGTGGGCAGTGCAGGACACAGCACACGGGGGTGGGGGGGAGCCAGGCAAGGAAGAGCACTCAGCAGCACCGAGGGCTTTGCTTTCCCTCCAGCCTTCCCTGCCTGGTTGGCTTTGCTGGCTGATGCAGGTCAACCAGAAGCAGCAGAGTTGAACTTTTTTAAAACCAGGGGAAAAAAAAAAAAAAGTCATCTAAAGCAGTAAATTGGCAAGCGTTTTCAGGAATTACTTTAAACTTCACATTTTTGAAATAGCAAGGTTTCAAGTTGACTGTGTCCCTTAAAACTCAGCCAAAACAAGTGGAAGGAAGAGCAGAAGCAGGATCAGGCCCGTGACCAAGGGAGAAGTGAAAGCCCCTCCATGAATGTTGGAGTGAAAGATTTCACTTTTTGCTGACTCACCCAAGCCAAGCAGAGCCTCCAGCCTTCTCGGGGGCTCACTCTGCCCCAGTGCATTTAGCAAGTCAGACACTTCTGAAAACATATAACCTTAATTTTCTCTCTGGCCTATGAATGAGACCAAGAAGAATGAAAAAACTTGTATGTTCCCTGTCTGAGAATTAAACATTCATCAAGCCAAAGCAGCTGTTTGTTTTAAATGCAAGTGCCTTCTTCTGGCATAAATGAAGAAATATAGATTCAGAGATACAATAACATGTAATTAATTAGATCTGATGCAATTATTGGCTCTCCCTCAAGCCAGTGTAAGAGCTTAGCCCTGCAGTCCGTAGTTAGGACTAGCACAAGTTTGGAGGGAGCCCAGGCTGAGCTTGATACCTATCTGTACAGGAGCCCTGGTGAAACAGTGGCAAACCTAGAAAAAAATGCTGGGTTTTTGTATTTAGGAAAAAAAGTTTAGCATAAGCTGTTGTTTTACATGGCCATTTTGGTTTTATCTTGCCTGAAATAACCAAAAAAAAGAGGAATTATTCCCAGATTCTGTATTACGCATTTGCTTCAGGCATCCAGCCTGATTTGTATGAAGACCTGAGGCTCCGTATAAACTCTTGGATGTCAGCTGGCATTCAGAGTCCTCAGCTCTTTGGAGAGAGCACGTCTGCTCGGGAAGGAGCCAGAATAAGGCAGCCCCAGGAACTATGATGCTATGACCTTGTCCTGGTTCCGGCTGGGCGCTGGAAGCTGCTGCCAAACATCACCACAGTGGAATGGGTTCTCACCTCCCCCATCTCCTGCAGGCAGTGCAAAAGCTTCCTGCCCTGCTGGGGATCTTGCTTGTTTAACTGTGATGAAGGATACCAAAGAAAAGAGCTGCTTAGCTCTGGGAACACTGACATGTTTATAAGCAGATGAAGAGGAACAGGAAGTAAATCTCATCGAGCAACGCAAAAAGCAGGAGGTGAAGGCACACAGGCTGAACACAAACTCCATATTCAGAGTCCACCAGCTTCTCTTTCATTACACTTACTCCACTCCTGGGTATTCAGTATAATGCAGATGGTTGTTAGCAGTAAATAGGACCACCTTTCACACAACTAGTTGTCATTGTTCAGGGACACTTGTGACAGTCCCTGGCTATTCACTCCAGGTTCCCTGAGGAGCCAGTTGTCCCTCTGCAAGCCAGCAGGGTAGGCAGCAGCTCCAGCAGCCTGAGCATCAGCTGTCTAAGAGCTAATGAATTTAAGAGGAAATGATTAATGGATTTTCTCTCCTACACAGCAACAAGGAAGTTCCCGGCAAAATCATCAGAATCAAAAAACAGTAGTTCTGCCGTGAATAATTACGTTGTGCAATGCTTGGGTACAGGGGAGCTGAAATGGACTGTTTCAGGAGGGGTGGATACACGTGAAGGTAAGAGGCCCCAGGAATTCAGGCAACACCCCTTCCAGGACACTGCCTGGGGCATACCTTGTTTTCATCCAGAAATGAGGTCCTTCTTGCATATGCAAGCTGACCTGGAAGGTTGAGAAGAAAGGCCATTATCTGCTTACCATAGGCCCCAGTAGAGGGAAAGAGAAGGCAGGTGAGGACAGTAATCTTCCTGTAATCACCTTCCCCTGACTTGCAGAAGCAAGCAAGGCTCAACCCCATTCCAGGTGTCCCTCCAAGCACAGCTGAAGAAGGGACTGTAGGCTTAAAATCAAAATGCTCTAGGAGACCTTGCTCAAGCACAGAGGCTGGACTAGATGACCTCAGTGGTCCTTTCCAACCTTAACCATTCTGTGATTCTGTGAAGATACAGTCCAGGCAGGAGATCTCCCGAGATAGCATGCCCTGTAATGTTATTTCCTTATTCTTAGCCACAAGCAATGGCTAGTGCATAAGATTCCAATTACAGTTAGTAAACTAAATCTAAACGGCTCATTAACAAGAAGTGAGATTCATTACCCTGCTTTTAAGAGATATTAAACCGTCTGAGACAGGCCAAAGACCTCTCCTGTTGGAAAGAGAAGACCAGGTGCTAATTAACTTGAGATTACATAAACTAATTCAGTGATGTAGCTGGGAATCTGCTTTCCTGACGTTTAACTAAACCTGTTAGTAGAATGAGCTCAGAGGAAAATGTCTAAAAATATATTTGTACTCAGACATCACTTCTGCAGGCCAAAAAATCAGAGCTGGGGAAAAGAGCAAGCATGCTTCAGATACGGGGTGCAGTGTGGGAAAAGGAAGGTGAAGGACACAGGAAAGAACTCTTTAGCTGGTAAACAGAGCACATGCAACAGCAGGAAATCATTAAGAGCCTACAAGGTTATCTCCAGTTCCCACGAAGCAGCACAGCTGACTGCCCCTCTTGTTTTGCAAAACACTAAAGCAGTGCTGGCTGCTTGGGTTGGTTCGAACACACTGGAGGGAAAAGGAGAGGGGAGCGTGCAGTGGCCTCAGTTCCCTTGGTCAGAGCTCGGCAAAGTGCCAAGCAGTCATTTCTTCACCAGTCTAGCTGCATAAACACACAGAATGCTGCCTGGGAGATTATGTAAAACACCACTCATCTCCTTAAATCTTCACCCCAATGTCTGCATATAAAAACAGAATTACAGTTCTTGTTTCAATAAATTTATTTAAGAAATTTTAGGAATATTTGTTGAAACTTCCACAGCCTTCATAAAATGAACAGTGACGCACTGCTGCACAGGTTGCTGTATATAAGAATGTCTGCGAGACAATCAACCCTGTTTAGTAATATTTAGCTGTCAAAATGCATCTTCTCCCAGCATAATTAAGTCAAGCAGTACTACACAAAATCAGTTGGAAAAAAAAAAACCCAAACAAAAGGCCTCTTTTTCAGCTAGCAGAGAGCATCCTAAAAACACTCACAATTGCACCACGTCTAGGGTGAACTCAATGGCCAATTGTCCACTGCCTCCCTCTAACCCAAACGGGAGGCACCAGCCTGGAACTCAGTCTGGCTATGGCTGCCTTCCAGGGAAACAGATGGGGGCACAGCCTCCCACTAGCATGAAGGAGTGTACATGCAGAGTTAATTTCCAGTTTTGGATGTCAAAGTGGCACTCTGAAGTTACATCTGTGTTTCTAGACAAGCCACAGACACCATTAACCTCAAGCAGGGGAACTGTCCTCCCTGGCATGGGCACCCGTAGGCACCACAACTGAATCACTGGTTGGTTAAGGTACTCTTAACACCTGGTAACAAAGTGCAACAGACCTTGCATGGCCTCTCTGGCCTAAACTGTTCTGCTAAAGCCCACAGCACTAGTTCACACAAGCATCTGCATATTCAGACCACCAGCACATCTTCCAGAGTGTAGTTCAGCAAATCAAAAACACCTTCACTGATACAGTCACAGTGCAGTTTTCCAGATACAGTTAAAGGCACAAGTCCTTCTTCTTGAGAATGGGTCAAGAAACCCCAACAAAGCCCCAAACATTACAAGAGCTTCAGGAGCTGGCTGGGTAGCACAGCTCTCTGCATAATTTTGCCAGAAAGACGAGCAGATTCACATACAAAAGTACACCTGGCACTGTCCAGAGCCAGCCAGGTCTGAAACTGTATCACAAAACAGGCTTGGGAGTGTTGTCTTAAATTACAGAAATCCAAGAAAGAAGGGACACTGTCCTCATGAAGGCAAGAGAGTCCACAGGAGCACATTCATGAAGTGTGGCACATTCTGCTCAGGTACAGCTAAAGACTCTTAGCTTTCAAAGACAAAGCTGTTTACTCATGGCTCACCTACACAGCCTTCTTGGCCTCTGTGCTACGATGCTTTTGTTTCAGGCGAAAACTTGTGTTAAACTTGTTACACAGGAAATTAAAACTTCGCTCAATAGCTATCACACAAGCTATAGAAATGAAACATGTAGAAACATTTGTTCTAAAACAGCTTTACCAGCGGATACAAAACAAACGGTAAACCAGAAACCTGAAATACTCTGAGGACGTTTTTATCTGTGGGCAACCAAATGCTGTATGTTGGACAGGGAGGACACATGTTAGGGCAACCAACTTCTGAGGTCTTCTCTCCTATCACATAAGACACCACGGCAAACTTCAAAGCTGTAGCAATTTTAGAGATCTTGACCCAGACACTGGCAGGAGGAAGACCAGCCTTAATGTAATTTTGGCCAGGTCTCTGTGTATTTCCATCAGCTGTGACAGATTAGAGCTGCACCCATCAGCCCCTCCTTAGGCAATCATGGGCTACTTCTCCTCCCAGGCTCACTGTTAGTAAGGGGAAGAAAAGGACCTGGTCTGGTCAGGAGTACTTAGAGTTTTTCCTCCCATAAGAAATGCTACAGGAGATTCAGCTATAGGATAAGCAGATTTCCCACTGCCCCAGTGGAAATCCTGACAACCAAAATACACCCCAGAAGTTATGGTGGTCTCAGCATGGTCTGCCCAGCCACAACACCACATGAAGCCCCTGCAGACCTTGTTCTTCTTGCCCCAAAGGGAAAAAAAAGAAATTAAGAGCATTGCCCTGCTACCATGAACTTTGCAAGGTCTCTAAGGGAGCCAGTTTGGGTAACCAATTGTCATGTCTCCTTCAGGTGTGACAGAAGAGTGGTGACAATGCCGAGAGGCCTCAAACACAGGAACATGTACTGCTGCCCGAGGAAAGCATCACAACCCTCCCCTGTACAACAGCATCGCCGAATGCCTTCCCCTGACCCCAAGTCAGCACCTCTGTCTGCAGTGTCCCCAAAAAGACGAGGAAAGGACAGATACAAAGGAATGTGCCAGCAATAAACAAAACGTGTGACCAAATCAAGATCTGCATGCCTTCTCTTTTGAAAGAAAAATGGAGAAGTGAGATTCCATGAAGATTTTCAATACTCCATGGTGAGCCCAGCCAGGCATAAACCATCTGTCCCTGAGACAGAACAAACCCATGAGACACACCAAAGTTGTGTCACACCCTTCACAGGCTCCAGAATATGAGGAAAAGCAGAGCAACACCAAACCCACAGCAGTACAAGTGTTGTGTAAGCCTCAGAACAGCACATGGGTGATAGATCGCAGTCTTCCACACCTCTGAATGTTCAACGGGATGCCCTCGGCTTTATCCACTTATCCAGAAAACAACACTGCAGTGGCAGCCAGTCCCAGTCTCTGCTCTGCTGGTGTTGCACAGCTGGTGGGTACATCTTCTACAGGTGCCAAGACTGACTCATACCTTCCCTCCTTGTACACAGATTAAGACAGGGTATCCTTTTCAAACTTCATTAGACTCTCTTTTTTACAGTCTAATTGGCAAAGTTGATTACACAGAGGCAGAGGTACATCCCTTGCACCTAGATTTTGCCTACCCCGTTCCTGAGGTGCGTGAGGCTGTTGATGTGAAGTCCACTGATCCCATTAAGGAAGAATAGAAAGGCAGCAATGAACTCACACCAGTATGTCAGCGTGAAGCCTGTGAAGGTGAGGTGATCCTTCACGAGGATGGAGAAGCTCAGAACCCCAGTGGCTGACAGCAGAAAAGAGACAAGGATAAGAACTGAGCCCATGGCCCATTTCCGCCTTGCATTGGCATCATCACAGACTTGGGACACCATCAGCAGCTCCAGGCCAAATATGGCAACCACAACAGCAAAGGACACCATGCTTCTTATGGGAATCACCCCCACGCTCAGCCCCTCCACCTGGGCCAGGCGGAGGTCAGTGACACACTTCAGGGCGCTGCCATTGCTAACGGTGCAGAAGTGCCACAGTCCAAAGAGCTGCCCCCTTGCAAAGAGCCAGCGGCCATCGCAGATGGAGATGGAGGACAAGACCACTGCTATTGCCACGCACAGGATGATCAGGCTCCTGATGAGTGCCTCAAAGAAGGGTTTTTTCGGTCTCCGGTGTGCCAGCAGCTGCTGCACCTGAAAGGAGAGCGTGGGGAGGAAACAAAACAAAGTTAACAGTGCCACTTCAGGGCGAAACAAAGGCAGAGGGACAAAGCTGTGGGATTCAGTGTTTGAAAATGTTTACTTGTGCACATCAAACCCCTTCTCGCAAGGGAAGGCAATGCAGTTACAGGCTGTACCCCGCAGAAAGGAAGGGTGGGTGAAACTCTCCTGGACGCTCGGCTGCACGAACAATGCTCCCACGTCAAGGCCCGGGACCAGGATCACAAAGGCTCTGGGCTGAGCAGGATCCCTCGCCACGGTCCCGCGGCACAGCCTCCTGCTCTGGCAGGGCTGGAGGAAATCACCGGCCCCCGGGAGGATGGAGGCCGGTGGCTGGAACGGGGGAGGCAGCTGGACGAGGTGGGGGGCTCCCAGTCCCCAGCACTGCCCTCCTGGGCTGCAGCCAGCCGGTCTCTCCCTCTTCGGCGGCAGCAGCGGCGGCCCGGACCCGGCTCCTCACCCCGGGGGGCGCACGGCTCGGCTGCCCCGGGGCTTGCGAGGCTCTGTGGCTGCCGCGCCCGCGGGAGGGAAACGCACTCCCCCCTCTTCACCGAGACCCTCCGAGGGGGCCCGACATTTACTGAAAAGTCAAGCCAAGCGCCCGCAGCCCCCTCCAGCGCGGCTCGGCGGGCGGGGAGCCACGTGCGGCGGGGAGGGGAGGGTAGGGCAGAGCCGCGGACCCGGGCGGGGGGCGATCCGGCCCCGGGTAGGGGGCGATCCGGCTCCGCTGCCCCGGGAAGGGCCGGAGGGACGAGCTGGAGCACCGCCACCCCGCCGGCGGGGCGGTGCGGGGCGATGCGCAGCGCCGGCGGACGTACCTGCGCCCCGATGGCCGTCATGGTGCCGGCGGCGCCGAGAGACGCGGGCGGGCTCCGGCCGCGGCCCTTTATCTCCCCGGAGGGCGGAGGGCACCCCCCCCCCGCCCGCCACGCCCGCGGGGCCGGGGCGCCCTCCGGGCCCCCCCGCGGCTGAGTCAGCGGCGCGGCCCCGACGGGCGGAGCTGGGCTGAGCCGAACCGGGCCGAGCCGAGCTAAGCCGAGCCGAGCCGCTGCCCCTCCTGCCCCCGCGGGATGGCCCAGCCCCGCTCCAGAACACGGCCGCCAGGCAAGAAGGTGTCCCGGGCGGCGGCGATGCCTCCTACAGCCTCACCCTCTCCCGGTATCGCCCCGGTTCGCCCCCGCCCTGCCCGCCCAGGACACGGCGGGAGCCCCCCGGGAGCGGCTCCGGGGCTGCGATGCTGGGCACTGCGGTGCCACCCAGCCACCGAGCCGCCTGTGGGTGCAGCAACACCCCGTCCTGCCCTCCCCGCCGTGTCTGCCGCTGTTTGTGTTCCCGAAGTTGTTCGGCACCGGTTCCCTGTGCGGCGAGCGCCTCGCACCTTGGGCCGTGTGTGCACTCTTACCTCTGACCAGTCTGCTTAACCTGCCTATCTCTACCTGTACTGTCAGCAAAAACATCTCTGCTCGTAAAGTTTTATGCCCTTGCTCTTTTTCTCACTCGTGTTTTGCTGTCCTCCAATGAATTACTGATTGCTCTACTTCCCCCCCACCCCCTCCCCAAGAAACAGCTTTTAAAAAGCCCAAGGAAGTTGAGATTTGCTGTGTCATCAGAAACTCTTTGCTTCACTGCCAAATTCTGATTTTGACTCCAGCAGAGAGGTCTGCAGTGACTCCACAGGGTCCACTGGACAGACCCATGGGTCGTTGTTCTGGGCCTTCCTTGTGTGCAGCTGGGGGCAGAATTCTGCCATTCCATTTCTGGCCAAACGGAGTTAGAAGAACCTCCTTCTCCAACGTGGGATGCTAGAAGTTATCATAACTTTACCCTTCCTCCAGCTTCCCTTTCTGAACTAATCAGGTGTCTATACAGGTTGACTCATTGTTTTAATCTCTATGCAATTTCATGAGGACTTTCCATGTTTCTTTTCAAAGTTACACATATGTCTGCTATAATTTGGCTGGGGATGTTTTCTGTAACACTATTTCTAGTAAGAGTGAGTGTTCTGAACAGCATGTTTACTTTAGGTTTCATACTTTGCATTTCAGTGATAAATTCTGACCTTTTTATTTCTCTCTTCCTGCAGAATCCTTTTGTTTAAATGTTCCTCTACAAAGCTGTATACAGAGTTAGATTATATTTCTATCATACACCAAATTGGAATTTTCAGCTTTTGCAACACTTGGCAAATTTTTGCAAAGTCTGTTGCTAAAACTTCTTCTGTGGATTTGTGGTCTGCAACATTTTTTTGTTTTCTGAACATGCTATCGAAGCTAGCATTTTGAGTCCTGCCACATCCCTTTCAATTTAGGCTCATCAGTTGATAGAATAGCTTTATGAAAATCCTGGGCTCTTTATTCTGCAGGTTAAACAGCATTGCTTCATCACAGTGTACAGACTGATTACATGCATTTGCTGTTACACCTTCCACTTCTAACTTCCAAATTTAACAATATTTGTGGGTTTTTTGGCTCAAAAAGCAACAATATCTCCTTGTCTCATTTGTTGCATGATCTGAGCAAATGCTGCTTGCAAATGCAGACTTGGACCAGATAAAATACACAAACTCTTACCTGGCAAAACCCTCATGCAACTTGTGCTTTTTGTAACATAAGCTCAATTCTGCAAAGCATTAGACAATTTGTCCACAATTAGCAAAATCATTAAGAATAGACCTGCATTAAAACATCTGAGTCATCCTAATGACTTTAGTAATGAAAACCCCTAATTTTTAATAGTGAGGAATATCTTGCTGAACCAGAAAATTTTCTTTTCTTTTCCTGTAAAAGTCCATGGTGAGATTCAAATGAGTAACCACATGCATAAAAATCTTTGATGAATGAGGAAATCAAAGTGGTTACTTCTGAAACCAAAACTGCTCCCTGCCATACTTGGATTCTTCAGTAGATATACAGTTATCTGCCAAGCCAGTTCTTTGAGGAAGAAGGGTGGTTTGGGTACAGTACTTTTACTGGAAATGCAACATCTCTTTAATATATTGTATTTAATTTTGTTTTCTCAAATATAAACCACCATGAAACTTGACCTGGAATTATTATCAGTGTTGAATAGGCACTTTAAGATTCACTCTTTCTTGAAGTCCCCCCCGGAAAGGATGATTTTAAAGTTGTGTAAATAAATAGAAGAGTTATGAAGAGTTTATTAGCACTTCATTCCTGCAGTTGCTTGGCTGGATATACCGTCTGGTAAAGCTGTCTGGGTTTATGAAGCCTGTAAGTACCTGCACCTTTTTCAAATGGAAAGAGTTTATTTTCATTGTCTCATAAAAAAGCCCCCAAGCCAAATGTATTATTTGCTTTTTATAGAAAAAAAAAAAAAGAAAAGAAAAAATTTGGAAAAATGCATCTAGATTATTATTTTTGAAAATCATATGTGAAAACAGCACTTTACAATAAAAAGAGCTCAGTGCCTTAAAAGAAAAAAAAGTCTGAAAAATACATTACCTGCATAATAGCAACACAGTAAGTGACCTTTAAAGCACTTTAGAAGTATTTTTGTTCAGCTGTGTTAATGTAGAGTTCTTGGTATAGTGCCAGTTTCATTATTTTGTTTAGAAAGTCCCCTTTCTCTATTGTTTAAGTGGTCATTTCATATCCTATCCCTGGAGGGAAAATTTTCAGGGAAATGTGTCCATAAATAATGGAAATTACCAGACACTGTTGTCAAACATAGAAACAGTTCATCTGGTTCATTTAAAACCACGAGAAGTTTAACGCTGAAGAGTCTGTTACCACTTCTCTCCTGCAGAAGCTTGGAGAAGGTTCAGGATTGAAATCTGAGAGTCACCAGGGCCTTAGGGAAGAGTTATTCAGTGAGGTATTTCACTTCGAGGTAAAGCAGAACGCAAGTGTCCAGTCCAGGTTCATCCAATCTTGAAGCTGGTCACTTCTGTAAATGCATTTGTCTGTTTAACAAAATTCTTTATGATCACATCTTTAGCTCTTGGGCACAGCAATTGATCTGGGTAGGCATTCAAACTCTCATTTTTGTCAGAGCTCTGTTTCAAGGTGTCTCTCTAGGTAGAAGGTAACCTGATGTTTGAGACAAATAGACCTTGAATATCTTGCAGACTGAGACTTTGGGAGATGCCCAGGATTTGTATTGGGGGAAAAATGCTATTTTATTGATATCTTCAAAAAATAAGTGAGCATGCAGAAAATTTTATGAGGAAGAAGGAAAAGGCTAGGTGTCCCCTGTCACTGTTCTTTTGCATTCTCTTTTTCCTGGTAGTAGACTGAAAATCCAAGTTGAAGAAGCTGCATGCAGCTCAAACTAGGTTAAACATAGCTGGGCCAAAACAGAGCTTCTGGAATGGGGCAAAAAGTCAGCAAGTTGCTGGCAAGCTGCTCAAGACCAGTGGCTTCTGGGAACCCAGGCACAGTCATCCTAAGTGAATCATGCCCCAGGCAGAAGCATATGCAACATAAGGGGGTTTTGGGTTGTGCCAAAGCCCACACAGCTCAGACCAGCCCCTTATCACAACTACTTTACCTCAGGATTTTCTTCCCATCACTGCAAGTGACTGCAGCCAAGTGCACAGACTCATCTTGGCACATAAACGCTCCTGGGCCAGATGGTTTCACTTTGCCTCCTGCCTGGACACCTCTCCTGTGCCATTGGAAGCAGACTGACCACCAGCCAGGGGCTACCATGTGTCCTGCAGCCCCAGGCTCTGTCACTCACTGTTGGATGTGCACAACAGACCTGGGCTGCTGCACGTGGCACTAATACCCAATGATACTCATCACCAAGGTCTAGGTCCTACTGCCCATCCAAATCAAACAGCACTTGTTAAGGCTCAATTAAGTTTAAGAAGAGAAACTTGAGGCAGGACAGATTTAGAGTAACACATGTCCTGGAAAGAACTGTGTTTTCACTTCTGATCAGCTTTTGGGCTTACCTCAGCATCACACTGCACAGATCCAACACTGGGCACCCGCTCATTCTCTTTTGGATTCAGCCCTTTCCAGGGACATCTCACAACAGCTACACTGGTTAGGGCATACATCAAAGTATTTGCATCTGACCAGTCTGACAAATCAATGCTTTGAATTATACATTCAACACAGAAAAAACCCCTAAACCACTGTATCTCTTTTATCATTACTAGAAGAAAATTTGGTCCATATTTCAATACTATGTAGTCTAGAGCAAACCTTATTATTCGGTTTCTCAGATGTTATATATATGTTATATATGTTTCTCCTCTCAGTAAAACAATGCAGATAAATACTCACATTTGAAAATACCAAGTATGTTAAACTGGCGAGCTTACCTTTCAGATTTAGATGATATATCACTCTCTCAGCCTTTTGAGGAACACAGTACAAGTCAGTGCCTTGCACATTTTGGTGGGGACAAACAAGGTGTCTCCCTGTGTTAGCCAGGTAATATAATTTTCTTTCTTTTCAGGGTGTGGAAAGAAAGCATGGGGTGATGCTTCTTTTGGTGCAGCTTGTAATATATTTATGTCCTAGGACTGACTGGGAATGAAAGTTAAAAGCCCACTGCAGCCAGGGTCTGTGTGAATTCCCTGTTCTAAAATAACACAATCAAGCTGTGTTTAACTTTTACAGATACCCTGATTCTAGAGGAAATAAAGCTCACTCTATAAATGATGAAGACACATATAGAATGGATTGGTGTTATTTGCACTTTAAATGAGCAGCTGAAGATTGGCTAATTTATAGATCAGATATGAGTCTGAAGGTACTTGTGGGTAGGGGGAAAAAATTAGATTCTACTATTGTTTTATTACCTTTTACTCTTCTGAGTTTATTATTGTGAATGCACTCAAAAGACCTTTGTCTATATAGTATCAACTTACCTTACTTCTGTGCAGCTTTGGCAGCTTGGAAGACTGCCTAACCCATTTTCAGGTGATAGCTGTGGTATTTAGAAACCTATCCCAACCAAAACACATTTTGTTTTTCATCTCCCTAATTTGTTATAATCAATTCCACAAGACAGCTCAGATGCCTAGTCACCCCAAAGTGGTTATTGCCTAATACGATTGCTCTGAACACTCAGGGGGAAGAGTAAATATTTTGAACAGCAGCAAATACAATTGTTATTTATTTTTAGCAGTATCACCAGGGTCAAATAAGTTCAAAGGTTAAAATACTCGCATTGTGAAACAAGATCACTCCAGATGAGTCCTGAGGAATTTTGACAGGAAGACAGTTGCATGTTAGAGTTGACCTCAGTGCTTTTTGGCTAAACCAAAAAATTTACTTCACAGGCTTGAAAAGGAGCAGCAGACCAATACTGATTTGTTAAATCTGTGCTAGGAATATTGTGCCTTCACCTATGTTTGCTAAAAGCAAGCAAAACGCACCAGGAAAAAAAACCAAATCCCAAGGAAAACATCTTCCCCTTTAGAGCTTATCTCTAACTGCAGTGGGTGCCAATCAGCCAGTTGCTCTGTGCAAGAGCTAATAGTAGAAGCGTGATAGAGGCAACAGTCTTATCATACACACAAGTTAACATTTATTATTGCCATATCCAAAGTCCAGATTCTGTCCTGCAGACTCAGCAAAGCAGACCTGAGTGCGTGTGTGCCAGCTGGCCTCTGACCTCCTGTGCACTGGCCTTGTTTCAGCGCACGTCTCTTCCCCTTCGCAAGCTCTGCGAGGATCAGGATGTTGCTGGTCTTGCTTTGATCTAATACAGAGGAAACAGCAGCAACTCCCTGAGTGGGTGTCAGAACAATCCCCTGTTTTGCAGCACTGCCCAGCCATCCAAAGCATCTGTTTTTCCACCAAAGAGTCTTATTGCAGAGAAATGGTTCTGAAATTATATTTTGGTTTGAGGCTTGCTGCTTCTGTTTCCAATCTCAAGGCTGTATATGATAATGGTTGTCTATTTTTACCACCTTATTAGTTTAATGAAAGCAACTACCTCTACTTACAGATCTGTTTGTAGATGCCCTTAAACCACCACTGCCCTGGTATCACTACTGCCAAAGTGGTATTTATGCAGCCCAGGTGCCTCATACACCATACCTGCAAGCACTGTGTGGTCACTAGATCAAGCAATGTTTTCAGGCAGGCCAGCACCCCATACATTTAGAGACATTCATCCTGGTGCTAAAGCACCACAACCCCTCAACTCAGCTCAGTCTATTTCAGCCCTCTCCCTGCAGTGAGGGTACCCACAGGTAACAGCCATGCAGCCAAATTTTGTGTTGCTGCTTCTCCTCACGAGCACTGTGCAGACATCCAGTACCTTTGCTTCTGCCTTTGTGCCTTCTGTACAGTATCTTACTGCAGAGCTCTTCCTTCCACATTTTGAATTTTTCATCTTGCTCCTGAGACACAGTTGATTGCCAAAGGGCAAGCTAAATAGTTCCTGATGTTACTTTCTTAAGGAAGGTGATGCTGCAAGCAGAAAGGTGTTACTACAGTAAAAATAAAGCACCCAAATGAAGACATCCAAGGCAGAGTTCTCAATCACTTGTATAACTCGGCAAATAGCATTATTGGTAACCCTGGCCAAGAGCAAACCCTCTCTTGGATAAGCACTGTGTACAATGTTTTCCTAATGCCAGACAGGTATGAGCAAAGAGAGCAGCACTGCAACAATTAAAGCCTCAGGTGGGAAATAAAGCCAAATGAGGACAGGGATATGGACCTTGCTATTCCCAGCCTATGCTTTAGACTCAGCTCCACTGCTTTAGCAGTCAAAAATTCTGACAGCACCTGTTTTGACAGAAAGCATGCTAGCAAGGCACAGCATGCTCACAGTGCATCAGCTTCCAGCAAATGAGAGCAGAAGTGGAAGCATTTGCCAGTGTGAGTTCCATTCTAACACAGGTTGGCAGAATCCTTCAAGGATAACTAGCTCCACAAAATACAGCTGTGGTGGAATTTAGGGCTGGAAAAAGAGGTAAAAGCATTTCTTATGCTGAACATCTGCTCTTACCTCTCTCTCTTGCAAGGTGAATTTAATTAACACAATCTCAAGTATCAGAGGATACAACAGGAGGTAAAAGCCCCCAAATGCTTATTTTACTTATCCAGAACAAGAAGGAACAACAAGAATAAACAACTTTTTTTGTTCTTTATCCTAATACATTTTAAAGGGTAAAAAGTAGCTCTAAGAGTACTTCCCAATAAAAGTAGCAAAGGGGAAGTTTTAATTTTTGAAAGCATGCGAGGTAATCTCCCCGTCTACTACACACAGCAAAACCTGTGTAACTAACTATAAAACAGTGTTTACCTGGACAAATATGCAATAATAGCTTTCATCCCTATGCATTTCTATAAATCAATTTCTGACAATCACTGCAAGTCTTCCTCTTTGAACAGCCCTGCCAGTGTTAGGCCAGCCTATAAATGATTCACCCCTTGCTGTAGCCTCAGTACCTGGCAACACCAGTACTCTGCATTTATAGCACCCAGGGCATCAACTCCACTGCTTGTGGAACCTTTTCTTTCACAGGGAAGGTTTTGTGTCCAGTATTTGCCTTTTCTCTAGACATGGCCCAAAAATGTTATTGGGAAATGGCATGTCCAAGAAGTGTTTTATGAAGGACAATTTGGCAGTTGTTGACTAAGTCTCTGAAAGTTCCAGGCAACAAGTATCAAGCATCTTGCTCTTAGTATACACAGCATTAGAGCTGAACTCTTCCCAGTAAGCTTTGTGGTGCCCACATTTCAGTGGATTGCCCCTCATCTCCATGAGAAAGGAAGCAACGCGGAGGGGTTTGGCTGAAGTCTGCATTGCCCGAACAAAGACTACTGACACCCTCTAGTGGCACAACGATAGGAAGGTTTGGTTTGTGTTTGACAGCGGCAACACGGCACCTAAAGGAGAAGCTCAGAATAACCGCTAAGGGATGACCAGCACAACAGCTAAAGTACCAAATGCACTTTAATGAGTTCCAGATTTTGTTCCCAGAAGGAATTCATAGCGTGTCAGTACATTATTAGGCAGGTACATAACTTCCCCTGACATACAGGCATGAGGAGAACCGACTATAACACACTAGGTATTTAAGATTACTCTTGGAAATGAGTTTTCCACAGTATTAGAAATAAGGCATGTTTCAGGCATGCACGTGGCTGCTATATCCAGTCCTCAGATGCCATATTTGGCTTTTAGTTCTTCCACTTTTGCTATGTAAGCTTTCATTGCATCTTCTTTGGACTTTCCTGAAGGACAGAACACAGGAAGAAGTCAGATACCCTTTACAGATTAAGATGCCTTTTACAAGTCACAATTCCTTGCTACAGCCCATGGCTACCACACAACAAAGGAGTCAGGGAGGTCAGCTGGCTGTGAATCCACTACTAAAGTTTTACACAAATGTGTTCATCAGTCACGAGAAAACAGCATTTCAAAGCCAAGTTGTTTTTGCACAGACAGCAACTAAACAGTGTATTAGTTCTATTAATGCCATTGACAACTCTTACAGAAAGCTATTCAAGCAACTTAGACTGCATTTAGATGTAGTGCTGGCTCCTTAAAACACCAGAAAAAATACCCCCATTGTCACAGATTAGGCCACTTGTTTGGCTTCTTGTTTAGAGCCAAGAGCTCAGTTGTTTCTTCTAAAAGCTTTCTTAACTGGAAGATGCGTAAGAAGTGGAAGGAGAACTCAGTCTCTGGGGTACTAGGCTGGAACCTGGAAAACAGACTTAGGTTTCTGCTGCTGTTACTGTTCTCCTTTGTTTAATTTCTTGGGCCAGGTGGGCATTTTGCACCTTAATTCCCTCTCACACAGGCTGATTACTTCTGCCTTGCAGACATAATCAAAGGTCAAAGTTCGTTATCATGGCTTTCTGACCTTCTAGAACTCTCATATTATAAAGCAACACTCTTGTTTCTTGCTGAACTACATGTGCTTTTCTGACGACTTTGCCAGTGGCACTTTTTCAGGAGATATTTACCTTTCAATGCACTCCAGGCATCCCACTTTGCTTTGCCTTTGAAGTCCAGCATACCAGGGCGCTCTGAGAGACAGGATAAGCAGGAAAGTTAGTTTGTGTGATCTGGGTGTAGGTAATACCCACCTGAAGGCTGTTTAGCTCTTAACTATGACAAACACATCTTTGCAGCTGTTACTTACTAGCCAGCAGCATTTCAGCAGAAGAGCACCAACTACTGTGATTTGATTTTGCTGTGCTTTCTGAAGAGCCTGTTGTCACATGACAGCTATCCAATTAAGCAACACCAGCCCTAATGTAAAGCAGAAATACCCTAAGGTCCATTACATGTAAAGACATGAAAATAGAAACTAGTAGCATACAGCTTAAAACTATCATCAAGCTGGGGTGTGTTTCTAACCTATAGCTCTGCATTTGTTCCCTGACATCTAGGGATATAACCTGGGAACTCTAACTCATTTCACTGCAGGGGGTCGAGTGGCCAAGCAGAGAACGAATGAGGTGTATATGTCTGTTCTTGAAGTAAAGTCCCCTCTCTGGTTTTACTTCCTCTCTGCCTCCTTAAATACAGCTCTTAGGACCAACAAATAGGAGCTGGATGGTAGCCACAGAAATACTCTTGTGCAGCTCACATGGCACAGTGACCTGCAGAACTAGTTGGCAGCTCCACTTCTCTCCAACACAAATCCCATCAGTCCCTCCCTCACAGGCTGCTTTTCTGGCCAACTCACGTTGGCTGCTGCTTCACAAGAGCACAGCCCCTTACAGAAAAGGTGGTTTATTCACAGCTCTAGAGCACCACTTTCCCTGGTCAAGCATTAAAAATGCTAAGGGTCCAGCAACACCAAAAAAAGATCACATCTTAAACCCAAAGTCAGTCCTTTTCTCCCTCTGTGCTGCCCACCTTGGGAAAAAGAGACTAATCACCGTTTCCTGTACATTTCACTGCCAGCTTTTCATTCAATAGACAGGCACAATAAACTTCACCAGCTACTGGGTTAGGAGGCCAGCGCTCTGGACAAATGACCTTTTTCCTTTCTAATTCTAGCTACTCCAATGCTACACAAGGTCAGCAGGGACAGGCTTCACGCTAAATGTTACTCCGAGGGCTGAGCTGCCAGAGGCAGAAACGTAGCACGACAAGTAGCAGGAGACATTTTGCGCGGTGTACCCGCAGACGTATTTTTGCTACAGTCTTTCCAAAATGTAGTATTTAATTACAGCTCCTATAAAATTTTCTCAGGTTCTCTGCTTTTGCTTTGCAACACTATTTTTAGCCGCCGGTCCAGCCTAAATAAACCGTGATTGTCACTCCCCTCGTACTGCAGTTCCACGCTTTTACAGTTTGATTTGCTGTTTAAAGCTATTTAACCCGAAAAGCGCTTGCATTCAAGCAGCACCCCCTTGACCTGGGCGGCTTACTCACTGATTGCAAAAACCCCAATCCCAGTATTTGCACTACGCTATCACGAAGGCTCCCCAGGCCTGGCGGCACGACCCGGCCGGCCGCAGCCGGGTTAATGTAAACCCCACAGATTGCACAAACCCTCACGGGCCGGGCCGGGCCGGGCCCTCCTGAGCCCCGCGCCAAGCCGGCCCTGGGTCACTTCGGCTGGGCCGCGGGAGGCACAGCGAGGGGACAGGCTCTGCCGCCGGCACCGGGCGGCACCTACCCGTGTTCACGTCGCCCACCGTGGCCTGCTTGTAGTGGCTGTAGATGTCGAGCATCTCCTGGTCCGTGGGCTGCGACTTGAGCTGCTTCACCTCCTCGGCAGCCTTCTGGAACGCGGCCTAGGAGATGGAGGGAGGTAAGCGGTGACGGGGGAAGAGCCCCCGGTTCCCCGCCGTGTCCCCGCCGCCCCCCGGTAACCCCCGGCCCGGCCTCACCTCAGCCATCACCGCAGCCTCTGCCGCGCCGCCCCCGCCGCGCACCGCCTCACCCCGCGCCACACCCGCCGCCGGCCAATCGCCGCGCCGCGCGGCCGGGGCAGCCAATCAGCGCCCGCCAGGGGCGGTGTGGGCCCCGCCCATTCGTCCGTGCCCCCCGCTGGGGGCGGGGCGGAGCGCGGCGGGACCCGGAAGCGGCGGCGGGGAGCGGTAACGGGCGCAGTCGGGCGGGCGGCGGGCGAGGGGGCGGGGGTGCTTTGTGTGGGCGGGTCCCGGCGCTGCTGCGGGCGCAGGGCCGGGCCCCGGGGGTCTCTCTCTACAGAAGGAATCGATCACTGAGCACCTCTGACCTGCCCCGTTATCCCTGCGGGGTAGCACCGCGTCCCGGCCCTGCGGTCGGTCTGAGTAGTAAAAGCGAGAATCGGCGATTTCTGGCTCTGCTCCCAAACCTGCGTTCCTACAGTGTTTTCCTTGCTGTTCAGGAGAAAGTAAACTCAATGGGGTGCCCGTTACGATGCCCTCCAGCTCTCCAGCCCATGTGGGATATCACCAAAAAAATACCCATCTTTAATTTTGTGTTGACCCACCCACAAGGGGAAGGGTGTTTACAGCTGCTCAATATAAATCTAGTTATTTTCAGGTGCGAACTATGCTCTTCTTTACGCTTGGCATGTTTTACTTGCATATCACAGCTTATTTGCAATGGAATTGGAACTCTGGGAATTATTAACCAAGGGGGTGTAAAATCCAGTTGCCCTGTGATGTGGAAGGTCTGTGTCCCCGGTGTGCAGATGGCATTTGGAGAAAATGTTGCTGCTTTGCTTTGCCAGGATACAAGTAGGATAAATACAGCAAAGGCTGGGATGCACCCGGATACCTGCCTGGCGGGGGTGTGCTTAAATAACCCCCTGAGCAAAAAAAGGCGAAAAAAAAGTAAAGACACACACACAAAAAAAAACCATAAAGGGACGAATGAATAGGTGAGAGAATCCCTGGGAGGACGAGGTTGGCGGTGCAGGGTTTGTGCTGTGCCCCTGCCTGGTGTCACAGCACAGGCACTGCAGCCTTTGCTGCTGCAGCCTCGGCAGTTCATGATGCGACCAGGAAAAAGGGTTGCTGAGGGACACCCAGCACCAAAAATAGAGATTGTTGAGGTAGGGAATAGCGTGGTTACCTGTGGAGAGAAAGAACCCAACAGCGCAACCCGTGGGTTTGTTTGAAGAGGGGGTTGGGTTGATAAAGCCTCTTTGTTGCAGGTTCTGCTCTCTGTTAAAGTATATAAGCCCTGTAGAGCCATTCTAGAGACCTGTGATTATAAGTGAAATCCCTTAATTATGTAGAAGTGTACCAGGAGAGTGGTTTGCATGTGTATGTAGTTTGTTTTGTCCGCTTTCTCCAGGGAGGTGAAAACGAGCATTGTATAACAGCTTAGGCATTTCTCAGGGTATTACACTCCCTGCAACAGAAGCGTGTTAAAAAGGTTTTGGTTTTGTTCATATTAGCACATTCTTCTAGAGCACGAGGTTACTCACCCAGCAGGTAAAGTCTTCAATCACTTAAACCCCAAACAACATAATTGCATTTATCCACAGCGTTTTTGCATGTTTAACGGAGAGTCTGGTGTGGCATCACACACATAGGTGCAGATACTGGAGCATGTGATGTGCAGTGATGTCCTGTTTGTTTTGAGACCCAGTTGGTGCTTCTGTAGGAATAATAGAAGCAAAACCCTGGAAGACACAATGCTATTGAATTTCTTGCCATGTTTTAGCAACCTTTGCAGGAGGCTCAACCTGCGTCTTTGCTTTCCAGCTGTGCCCATACACAGAGGAAAGGCAGTAATTCCTCCCTTTAATATTTTCCAGGTGATTCAGAATTAATTCTCATGTCATCAGAGAGCTCAACCATCACAGTTCGCCTTGTTCGCTCTTTTGAGCACCGGAATTTCCGGCCTGTGGTGTACCATGGAGTTCCCTTGGATCAGACAGTGAAGGAGTTCATCACTTTCGTGAGGAAGGGTAAGGGCTGCTTGTCTTCTTCATTCGTTTCAGTTCCCTGTGTTGCTGCCCCTGCCCAAGGAAATGGAGAGGAGCAAATGAATGGCAATTCTGTGGCTTTGGTAGAGATGCTGGGTTTGTGTTTACATCCCCTGTGTGCTTTTCTCCCTCGGATGAAAGGTCTGGAGTTAATAAGAGGTTCCATGGTCAGTGTGCATGCCTGAATTTGGACAGACTGCCACTCCCCTGCCCAAACTTCCACGTGTAGTCCAAAAGAAACGAGGGCATTGATGCCTTTGGCTCAGTGCCTCAGGCTCCTTGCGTGGGGTTGTCAGGCAGTTGTTCATAAACTAATAGGAATAAATTAATAGAATTTAGAGAGCCTTTGATCCTAAGGAACTACACCAGTGTGTGGAATGTGGGAACGCAAGTCTGTTTGCTATTTGTGAGGGGAGAGAATCTTGAAAAATTGTTTCTGACACTGGGAGATCTCGCTGTGCATGTTTGTTTCAGAGTTTCTGTCTCCATCTTGAGCTCTGTGGTGCAGATTTACTCTGCTGTGGCCTTTCTGTTTTAGAAGCCTCGTTGAAAGTGACAGTGAATGTAAAAGTTAATTGCTGCAGACCAGCCCGCGCAGCGACTCGGCAGTGAGGGTGTTACCCTTAATCTTGCAGGTCTATTACCACACACTTAAATGGAGACATTCAAAGGGTACAGAATGACATCATTTGCTTTTTTTACATTTAGTCATCCGTAACAAGTCTCGAACTGTTACAGATGATAACATTTGAGCAACTCCTAGGACAGTGCCCTGGGACTGATTGCTATATTGTGTTTTTAGCAACTTTCATACTTCTAGACAGTGATAGGGATGGCAAGATCTTAGGATGCCTTTAGAAAACTACAAGCACTTTCAGAACATACGAAACAGCTGCTGTTACGAAGAAGAAAGTGAAAAACATTGCTAAGAAACTTGCTTTTGATGTATGCAGTATTGCAACTTGCTGTTATTTGAGACAAAGCCTGCGTATTGAACAAGAATTTTTGAAACCTCATTCCGCGGAGGGATAGTGCTGTTCCTGGTCCAAAAGCCATGTTCCTTGCTTTAGTCTAATCTGTTTTGAAGGGGAAGTTTGAGGTAAATGGTTAAACTACTGATGAAGTCATGGTTTCAGCTGCTTTGCTGCCAAGCATTCCACAGGTGGTTGGTTAAGTCCCTGGGTGTCACTGGGAACAGTGGCACCAGTGAAGGTGTCAGCGTTCTTGCAGTTACGTATGGGCTGTGTCCTGCATGCAGCTAAAGAGTTCATTTTCTACAGTTTGGCTGTGTTTTTGTGGCTGGTTCTCATGGCTGTGTTTATTGAATGATTCAGTTATGAGTGACCCTTGTCAGCTGTTTGTATAAAGTAGGGAGAGATGCTGTACAAACCATTAAAAGGAGATTCCTGGCAGATTTTTGAAGGATCAACCTCCTGTGATCATATCCTAATTGCACCGACTCACTGTCCTCATGGGTTGTTTTGTTCAGGGGGACTTCATGCTCAAGTGAAGTTAATCACATATGGAGTAACTATAGAATCTGATCCAAAGGTTGTCTTTTAGTATTTGATGCTCAAACAAGTCTCCTGTGTTGTGGGTTTGTTTTGAAGTAAAGGATGTCCACGATGCATACATTGCACAAAACTAGAAAACAAAATGCTGGAATTAAAAAAAAAAAGAAAGAAAACTTTGTTTTAACTTGGTGCTTTTATTTTAATAGATGTGTCTTCAAGAACAGGACTTCCTCCTCCTTTTAAAAATTACAAGTATGGTAGGTGTGGTTTTTTTTTCTTGTTTTAGATACTGTAAAATGCACACGTAATATTTTATACCAGTGTTTATGCAGTTTAAAATATAACTACTGTGAAATACTCATGCTGGTGCCAGTGCCTGCTTAGATTTGCAATTTTGTCCAGCTCTTGTAGCTGGGATTATGCCACTGGGATCATGTCTGCAGAACTCAACCATTATTTTGAAGGTCCATATTAATCTTTGAATTAAGATGCATGTTATACATTATTTTCTGTTGGGTACCAATGTTTTTTAGTGTTAATTTTTTATTACTTTTATAAGTGCCTTTTAACTCTGTCTTTGCGCTAATGAGCAGCTTGGGATCTCGAAACACTTTGAAGTTTTAGTTCTCTATGTGCTTATGTACTTCAGTATCTATTTGCTAATGATGAAGTCAGAAAGGATGGTGAAATGGGAGCTGAAGGCAGTAAGTAAAAAATGCTGAAGACTTCTATACTTTAATAATTTACAGAATGTAAGAGAAGCAGGGGAACTTTGCTCAAAGAAGATATGAAAGTTCTTAATTACAAGCTGGTAGAATGAAACAACCTGGTGTGAAACTTAGGTTGACTTTATCCTCTAATGTAAACTATGTGCATATTTCCTTCTTGTGAAGATTGGCATGAACATTTGTCTGTTTGGGACAGAGTAAAGTTTTTAAATAGACTAAATTGCTTCCTTTCTTGGAATTTGTAAACTTGGGTGTCAGTAACATACCTTTTCCCAAACTTGGCAATTCTAAAGTTCCCTTGGAGTTTTGTTGCAAGTGATCCTCTGTGTCTCATGTTCTTGGGGTTGACAAACTCCTTCTTCTATGGTGATTCAAGTAATTGAATGAGAAACCTACTTAACACATGTGAATGTAAATAAACTATATTTTCCTATTAAAAAAAAACAAAAGTAAAAAAAAAAAAAAAAAAAAAGCCAAGGATTTAATTTTGTGCTCTTGGGGATGGTGAAGGAGATAGTGCAAAATGAAACCAGAAAAAGGGTTAGGGTTTAAGATTGATGATATGCCAGTGGCAAGGACTTGAATGTTACTATTATTTTTTAAATGTTACTTAACATCTAGGTAATTCTAAGTTTGAATTTGGAGATGCCCTTCATTCCATCAGTGTCTTTGGCCAGATGAGGGGGACCTGTCTAGAACAGCTGCTATCAGTTGTATTCTTGGTGTTGCCTATTCCTGCTGCTAGTTCTTTCATCCCTTAGAAGTCAATTTAGTTTTTTCCAAGGCATAAGTTGTGGCTGAGCACCTGATTGTGCCATGTGGGACTGAGCATAACTTTAAAACCTGTTACACCAGTTAGTGGGGGCCTACTTTTACTGGGGTGGTGCTAGCTGTGTGAAAATTTTCACATAGGAAAATCAAAGCCAAGTTCTTCACCTTCCCCTCAGGCTGTGAATCATCCAGGTTCATGTTTTTGGCATCTCTACTGCCTCTACAGTGCTCTACTGTCTTTCTTGTCGTTTTGTGAGGAAAGGGCAGTGAGATTCTTGCATGAATAGTGCTAGTAAGAGTCAGATTTTTCCTTCTGCTTTGTTTGGCAGTGCCAGAAATCTCAGTTGGATCTGGCGATCTCTCACCTTGCTTGTTTCAGCTTCCTTCTTTCCAGAATTCAGCACCGCTTTGTTCTCTCAACATCATATATAATGCCATCACATTTTTCCTCTTGGATTGGTGCTCTAACTCACAACTCAAAGCTTATGATTTTAATTTTCTTTTCATTTCTTTGAATGCATGATTGGTCTAGAACTCTTCTGAGTCAATCTTATCTTCCTATCTCTCTCTTGCTTTCTTTTCACTGGTGATGGCAGTGAAGATAGTGCCATCTTGTCTCATAAACTTCTCTTTCTTTTCTCCATGAATGTGGAGCAATATGGTACATAGTTCACAGAATCAGCCTTAGCAAGTGATTTCTTATGGACTGTCATGAAAGACCTATTAACAGAAAAGACAAGTTAAAAAATTGGCAGTATGATGGAGTGGGACTAAATGGGGATGAAACAGCAAAGGCTGGTGAGAGCACATAAGGGTTTAGCTAGGATGAGAAGAGACTGTAGTATCATCTCTCTAACAGCGTTAGACAAGCCATTTAATAGCTCAGATGAAGACACTGGGTGCCAGTGGTGGAGTTGTGAACAAGTGAAATTGAGGCAGTAGTTCAGGGAATGACTGGGCAAAGATTGTAGGAAAGGGAACGTGTCAAAGTAGACAGAGAAGCTTAAAACTAAAAGGCAGAGGCTGGATTTATTTGCTGTGGTAGAAAGGTTTCATGATTGCAGTTATGTTTGCTCTGTGATTGCTTGGTCTTCTTGCAATGCTTCTATGCAAGATGGATGCTGATAATTGCGATTGAATGTCTGTCTTGCTTCTAATACCACAGTTATTACAACATACCAAGGCTGCCTGTTTTTACCTTATGTAGTGTTTTAAATAGTGTCCAAAACAGGCCAGGGTGGTATGAAAGGAAACTTCTGAGTGAGAATGTGATCTCTGTTATTCTGAACATCTGGATACTTGCTCCCAGTAGTTTGTGAGTTGGTTTAGCCTATATTTAACTTTGTTTCATCCTTCTCTTACCAGACTATTTCAATATGTAGTATTCACTCGGTGCACAAACCCAAACTAGAATAGAAAATGAGCAGGCAAGCAGAACTGGCTTTTCTTCTTTGCCAGGACAGGATCGATGTTATTACTCGAGTTTGTTCAAGCTTTGGAGTTTGATTATTATTTTTTTAAAGCACTGCATGGCTTTAAGTGCTGACTTCCATTCCCTCTGAATCTTTGCACTCATCCAGTTGCTGTAGTGAGCACATTATTTTCCCCCTTTTTTCCCTTCTGTTAAAGCCCTGCCCACATTACCAGAAGAAAATTATACTTTTTTTTCTTTTTTAATAGCATAATTTCTAAAAGTACTACACTACACAAACGTATCAGAGATAAAAATTATTGAAGAGGGTATAGCATTAAAAGGAGAAGAGCTTGTACATGTTAATGGAAAATGAACTTGCTTAACAAAATTTCTACCGTGAGTGCTTCATTCATGAGAAGGAAAATTTCAAGGATCATCTGAAGTGGTCAGGTTACTGTATCTTAATCACTTGCTGCCTTTCAACTTAGCTGTGGTAGTTGACAGTGCATAAATGCTGTTGGAGCTGCCCCAATTGCATGTGTAAAATCTCTTAAAACACCCTAAGTGGCATTTAAATTGATGTGTTTTGACTGGCCATTGGGATGGTCATCAGCTAGTTATTGTAATTCAGCCAGCAGACCGAAGCCCAATAGGATGTGGTACCTTAATGTTGCATTGACTGGTTTGAGGCTGTGGCTGCAGGACTGGGAGATTAAGGTATTTTCTCCTCTTTCAGGTTGAATAAGTAAAATTGTTAGTAACAAAAGACTTTGAAGCTTCCCCCTTTGTTTATCTTTTCCCAAGTACAACTTTGTGCTATCTGCTTGTTAAACCTTATTTTAGGAAAACGCTGTATTTTCTTTCAGATACAATGAAAATCATTCACCAAGCACACAAATCTAAGGTAAGATTATTCTTCTCCTTTTCCGTGCTTTGATGCAGGCAGATATCTGCATTGTCAAAAAAGACTGGGGCAGAGGCAGTCAGTAAATTCTTATTTTGTATTCTGGTTCTCTGATTTGTAGACTGGTGAACTTGTAGTGAGTTTGGAAGATGATGACAAACTGATTTTGAAAGAAGACAGTACACTGAAAGCAGCTGGAGTAGGTAGGAGTACATTTGTATTGACTGGAGATGCTGTTCCTTGTGGTAGCATTAAACTGATAACTGGCTGATTATGTTTGGATAGGCTGCTGAAAAGTAAATGCTATTCCTGATGCTCTTTACACGACTTGATAATTATTCAGGGAAGAATTATTCAAATCGTTGGTCTGAGGGCAGCAGGTATCTGCACTCCAAATGTTCAGAATGCAAATTGTGATTTTTGGAGGGTATGCTTATAATTCTGCTGAGAGTAATTTTAAATGATTGACAGATAGGTTATTAGTACCGTGTCTGCTTAGTCTTATCAGTAACATTTAAACTGATGTTTTGGTTAGAAATGTAAGTAGTGGAACCAGCCTGGAATAATGAAATAAGATTAGATTTGTTTAATGTGCAGCATACAGTGCCTGATAGTCAGATCGCTCAGGAAAGCTCGAGCAGGATCATTTAGAGAATGTGCTGAACATAGCAAAGAGTTGAAACTTGACCTGATTTCTCACATTTTGACAGGAGACTACATATAGGGCATGTCTTTTGGTAATAATGTAAAGAAATGTCTGTCATGATAAAATTGATGGTCCCTGGATGTCCTTTGGGCTTCTCACGAATGTGGCTGAATGACTTTGTGGCAGCAGGGTACTTAAGGGAGGTAGTTGAATTCCACCTTGATATGGACGTTTGCTCGTTTGAGTGTGATTTGCCTGGCTGGAACACATAACTGCCTGTGCTCTCGGTGCAGGGGCTTCACAGGGGAAGCTCCCTCCTGTTCCTGATACCCACTGACTGCTCCCCAGCTACTGAATGGGATTTCTTTCTCGTGGGTTTCTCAGCTCTTTTGTTTCCTGCCATTTACTTTCTGGTTTTTAGTGACTCGGATGTCTCTTCAATGTTTTTCTCTGGGGTGAACTGCCACTGGTCTCAGTGTCTTTGGGTGTTCCTATAATATGAATCATAGTTATTCTCTGCCTGTTTTTATGAAACCAGGTCTTTTTATCTGGAAGGAAAACAAACAAACAAAAAAAAAAAAAAAGAAAAAAAAAGAAAAGAGGATTGCTGGCACTTAAACCTTATAGATTTGTAATTTAGTTAGCAGAAGACTTATTTAAGCATGATTTTTATCTACCTAAGGCATAAGAGGCAGGAGAGGGACTGGTGATAGTGCTAAATGTTGAATTAGAAGCAACACTGTCAGAGCTGCCTTCTTTCAAATAGGTATTGATAAATATTTATATATATTATCCCTCTTTGAAACTAGGTTTGTAGCTACAGCAGTGAAACAGTTGGATGTTATCTCAAAAAAGGTGTCAAAACAGCAGACTAAATGTTATAGAGAAAGCAAATAGGAATAGACCAGCCTGTGCTGTGTCTCTGTACAAAGGGAGGGCTGGTTTATTCAGGGCAGAAAATTATTCAAAGCTGCTTTTAATTTTTTTTTTTTCTAAGTAGCTAATTGCAGTTAGTCATTAGTGTATAGAGAATATTTGTGATAGAAAAGGAGAACCCTTTCTTTGGAAAATGCTGTGTGCCATTATGCCATTTTGAATTTTGACATGTTTGAGCATATCTTGATGTGAAAATTAACTAAGTTAGGAGTGAGGTCTTTGTAGTAAAGTCTTGAAGATTTTACTTTTCTTCTTCAACTAGAAGTGGGAAAAGTAAACCAAGGAAGTGAAGTATGATAACATATACCACTGGTCCTCATTTTGTAGTTTCTTTAAATCAGTAAGAAGATTTGAAATCTCCTATTGAGGTATTACATGTTTCCAAAATCTAGTCTGGACAAGATTTATCAGAATAAAACAGAGAATCACTGCTAGAAAATCTGGGAAATTCTGAGACATGCAGAACATTTTTTTTAAGCTGCAGCTGATTGCCCTTGGCACTATACAGGGTTGGGCTAGAGAGTTATAAATTATGAGGACATTAGATAAGTATCCTCGGGAAAGCCTCTGTGGTAGTGATTATTATTACAGTTATTATCTAGTCAGCAAAGTTAATGCTTGCCTTTTTTTTTTAAGGCAGGGTGTATGTTAATATAGTGTTCAGTATTCATTGCAAACAGTCTTGACTGTTTTCTAGTTGAGATTCTAAAATCCCTTCTGCTCTTCCCTTTTTTTTTTTTTTCACTAGACAGGCAGACTTCATTAACTTAAGGTTTAATTTTAAAAACGAATGTGGAACTTATTGGCTCAGCACCTTAAAGAATTCCATGTTTAATAATTGTGAAGGCTTTCCATCAAATTTGTCTCTGTTCTGAATTAGTAATGTTGCTGACTTATTGTTTTAGAAGAGGAAGTCCTTGACCTACTGGGTTGAAAGAATTGTGACTGCTCTGAACCTTTGTGGGTCCTTTAACTCTGCCATATCCCCTGTGAATAATTAGAGGTATTTGAAGGTATTGCTGGAGAAGCCAATTTGTGTCTTTCACTTTGCATATTGTTGAAGCCTCATGAATTAATCATCAGCAGGGCAAAAAATTAACTTCTTCAGACACATATTTTGATGGGTCATGAGGGAGAATGTAAAGTGATCTGTAAAATATTCTACTGATCCTCTAAGTATTAAATTATTATACCTACAGGCTAATTTAATGGAGAAAAAAAGTTTCTTTTTCCCTTTTCTAACAGGAAAATGCACAAAAAAAGAGTGCATCATGCTTTATTATTTTCCTAGCATTTGAAGGTGTTAGAAATGCAATCGTTTAATTTGCTGAATGCTTACACAAACAATTCTGAAGACTTGTCTTAAACAAATCTTGAGGGGTCTTGTGTACATATTTACCTCTATATATTCATGTTCTTGGTGGTTTTGTTTGTTTGGGGTGTTTTTTAACAAGGTTAAATGACGCCTTTAATACTGGAATCTTTTTTGCAAAAATATGAAGGGGAAAAAAAAAGGTATGTGGGGAGTTATAATTGTCTTGTAAGATTCTAAATAGTTGGCTGTTGGGTGGTTCATTTACTGGTGTGCTAAATATTTAATTTTTTATTTGTTCCAGCAAATGAGACGGAATTAGCATTCTTCTGTGGGGAAGATTACAGGAACTACAGAGCTAATCCTGTTTCGGCCTGGTGAAGATCCCAAGAGATTGTTTTGTTTTCCCATACCTGTTGTAAATTTCCCTTATTCTGCTTAATGAGATTTTTCTTAAGGATCAATAAATCCTAGAGGATTGCTTTGCAAGCAGTGCAATTCCCTTCCTGTAGAAATTAATTTCTGTCAATATGCTGCGACTGGAGAAGGAAAACTGAGGGACATAAATTACATTTTTTCTTTCTCACTTTTCTTTTTCCTTTGCTTGCCTCTTGAGCTTCAGGCAGTGCCATCTCTGACCTGGAACACACGTTCTTGGTGTGATCCTACAGCAGAGTAGCTGCATGTGGAGACTGTACAATGCAGAGCAAGATCCCATCACAGCACTAACTTCTGATGAAAATGAAACGAAACCTCCTTCAAATTAAATGAAACATTTTATGACCAAATCACTGGCTATTTTAAAGAGCTTGAGAAGAGAATGTCTCTGTTTCAAGTCAGAGCTTTACTTCCCTCATTTTATGTTTGGTCTCTTTTGTTTAAATAGTGCAGACTGGCAAGTGTTTCATGTCTTTCACTGGTGAATGCTTTCCATGATCCTCTCTTCCAGCCCCTTTAGCATGCTGAAAGGGACAAAGGACTGTCGGGAGGCTTTTGTGTTCAGGACCAGCTGTTTCTAGCTTTAATTCATGAAGACACCTTCATGTAGAGGTAGCAACTCGAGTTCTGCCAGGACATCAGTGTGCCTAAGTAGGAACTGGGCATTTTGCAAATGGAGTGAAAGCTCATGGTTTCAGTTTTGTTCTTAAAACCTGAATGATTGCATTTTTGTGCTCAGAAGCCCAGTATGTGAGCTACATGTCTTCAAGACTGGAATTGATTCCTTTCTGCTTTCCATGAACCAAATACTCTGTTGCTGTGTGTGTGTTCTTGGTAATTCCAGGCTTTCCTACTACCTGAACCAAATCAAGAAGAACAGAAAATAATGATGCATCCAAGAAAGTACCTTTTGGTAGATACCACTTATCTACCAAGCGTACCAAGGTGGGACACTGTGCCTTTAAGCCTCTCTTCACTGAAAGAGGAATGATGCTGGCTCTCTGCCTTAGCAGGCTCTTTGGGCATAGGCTCTGCTAAATCAAATGAGACCTCATGTGCAATTGCTTTAGACCTACACAGGTACGCTCAGTGACAGTGAGGGTTGACACCATGTCCACAAGAGACTTTCTGAAGAAGTGAGCTTATAATTTCCTAGAGCTTTGATTATTTTTTTTATTGGCATGTGATACTGAAAGCATATTTCCAAAATATCGAAATAAAATTCTCTTTAGGTGTAGGACCAAAGAACCCTTCATGTGTTGTTCCCACTTCAGTTTCTTCATTCTTCCTGGCAACCCTGGTTTAGGTTGTTTTGATAGCTGGTGTTGTTCACCACGGCTTTGCTTCAGAGTTTTATTCTCATGTGAAAGTACCACTTTTTCTACTGTGATTAAAAAGGTGATTGTATCCTTATCTTGTAAGGAGGAGTCCTGTGTCACTGAAGTCACCTGTATTCTGTTGTTATTTAGATGCTGTTAGGCATGCCCTGCCGAATTTGTGAGGAGAACCTAACTCTTGCCTCCTCTTTCTGTCCAGGCTGCCTCTCTGTTGCTGGCACCTGCTCTCCAAACATGTCTCATCTACCTTCTTACACAGACTGCCATGTTTGCAGATTTATCTGGCTAATACAGATTTGTACTCACCTTTTCAGACAGTTTAAGCTAATGCATTGCACTCCAGACTATACCAGCTCTGTTCAGCCAAATTTACAATAATGGAGGTAACTTTGTACTGGACAGGGTGTCTCAGACTGGCCTGCCAAGGCATCTAGATGGTGTCTGTCACCACACTCGGGCACTCAGACTGAGCAAACACTGCCATTCTTTCCTCCTGTTCTGGGGATTTGAATTTGGTCTCCAGCCCCTTCAGACAGATTTGGATTGGTTTTGTGATCCCTTTTCTCTAAGGCATTTGTATTTGAAAGAGTCACCACATTTTAGCAACTGTCCTTTCTGGGCTTGTAGAGTTCCAAACTTTCAGTGCCACTTCAAGTGTGGCACAGTGGAAGAGGGATTCTACAGCATCAGTGAGAAAAACCATAGAAGCTCTAAAGCAAATATTCAAGAATGATGTGCCTGGCACTCCACATTAGCTTCTCTTTCCAAGGGAAGAGTTAAACTACTGCTTTGTGAGCTCAGTTGGCTCTGGCAATGGCACTTCACTGGCTTCTTTCTCCAGCAGCACAGCAGAGCCTTTTGTAAAGCTCTCAATGGCCATACTTGTAAACTGGTTTCTTCCTGAAGTGTTTTTCTCCTGTAGTGTTTTTTGTTTGGTTTGTTTTTTTTTTGAGGTTCTTTTTATGTTTGTTTTTTTTTAATTGGACTTCTAATAATGCTTCTTTCAGGTAAATCCCACAAAACCACAGATAATAACTGAGAACATGTTAAGATAGATGCTGTTCCCACATTTTTTGGTGGGATATGGTATAGCCTTGTGTCAAAATAGGTTTGATTCCAGGATTGCTGAGTACTGAGTGAAAACTCTGAACACTGGCTAATAAATTAGTAAAGAATGAGATGCCTTTGCCCATGTTGTTATGAAATCCTCTTTCTGTTGAAGGAAATCACAGAGTTGGTACTGTGGCTTGTTATCCTGGAAGAGGTTGTGAGCTGCATTGGTTTACAGTTGTTTTTAATCAAAGATGTAGTGGGCTAAATATGCAGCTTTGCTAGTATTGTTGGACATCATGGGATTAATAAGGGTTCATTTTTCAGTGTGATGTCCTTGGATTCTTTCACCATTTGTATTTCTTTTTAACAAAAAGAACAATATCCAGAGAGGGTGCTGAAGTAAGAAAATTTCTCCTGGGTTATAGCACTGTAGCAGGAAAGCTAGTTAAACTGGAACTCTGGGGTCATGTGTGGGGCTTGGTTGTTTCTTGGAGAAAGAAATCACTTCAGAGGGACTGGAGTTTTGGTTGGGAGGTGTGAAAGAAGAAGAGAGGAAGTTAGGAAAGTAATTACCATGAAGAGGAATGAGAGGTAACACTGTACCTGAATAAACCTGCAAAATATGAGTAGTGCAGCACCCTTGGTGCAGAGGTACTGGGGCAGTGCTGCTTTTTTTACTACTAAAGGTGTAAAAATGGTGGGTTTTAATAATTTTTGGCATTTAACTCATGCACTACTGGAATAGGCATCTGATTTTTTTTCTGGCTTTGTCACATTATACTTTGTGCATCTGACAGCATTGTCTGTGTTTCTGTCCAGAAGTAATTATGTTGAACAAGCAACAGTTAAGAAAACTGCTGAAATGGACAGCAGAGTTAGATGTGGACACTTGCCAATGGCATAAAGGAGTCCTCAAAGATCTCATAGCACTGCAGTTACAGCTGGGGAACCGCTTTGTCTGATGTAAACATTCTGTCTTAAAGGTGATCCAGAGATATGTTGTAAGATGTGGTGTTTCTCTTTCACTCCCTGGGAGTATTCAGCACGTCCCCTGACAGATAATTTATTTAAACATGAGTGTGGAAGTAACAGTCCAAGAGTTACCACAGCCATGATGGGACATCGGTGGGTCCTGTCCTTGGAAGCAAATAGCCACAGAAATCCTGAGTGACCAGAGACCAAGAGGGAAAAACCAGAACGTGTGAGACTCATTCTTGGTCTCCTGTATGACTGGTAAGATCCCGACTTCAGAGCACAGCAGGCTGCTGGAGGCGTTACAAATGCCTAAGGCAAGTGCACACTTTTGCTTATTGAACAGTTTGAACTGAGCTTAGTCTTCCTGGTTGGCACTTGATCCTCCCTTCCGTGACTTCCTTTTCTTAGTACTACTTGGCACAGATTTGCAAACGATTAATGAGTCAAGAAACACGCCCAGTATACAGCTTTGCTATTTTTCATTTTATTGACTTTTCTCTGCTCCCTATTTCCTATTGAGAGACAGCTTTGCCTGTTTCCCCAACTACTTCCCTTTGCTTCTTGCTGCCACCTCTGCTATTTGAAGTGCTTTAATGGTTAGCTTTACACCTCATCTGATGTGCAATAGCAGCATTTCCCGTAGCAGTGAATGCACTTTATTTATTCATGAAGAAATATGCTTTGAAATAAAGAGGAGAGCTTTTCTACACTGTCACTATTGGTGCACAACAAAGGATCCTTTCTTGCTTTGCAGGAGGACTTGCATAGGACAGCACTGTCCACTAGTCAGTGGAAACAAAAATCTTTTATTGTAATGCTTTGTATCTTGGAAAGAAATTAAAGTTACATCAGGAATGCAGGAAAAAAAAAAAAAAAAGGCAGTGAAAAGCCAAGACCCATTGCCATGAACTGTCTTTGCCTGCAGAGAAAGCCACCAGATGTCAGCACAGCCTGTTCTTTCCTTCTCCAGAATCTCTGCAAGCCAAGAAATGTGTTATGTTTATGACAAGTGCTTATCTGTGAATTGGTTTAAACTTTGAAGTCTGTGCTAGGGTTCTGGTGATGAAAGCTGAATCTTGCCTTGCAGAAACTATTTCTTTTTATATTAAAATCAAAAAGTGGCAAATTGAACTGGTATCAGTGCTTAAATTCCTCTTGTTAGAGAGCATCCTTTGCAGAGCCAGTTCCCAGCGTATCTAAATCTTTGCGTGCTGTGAGAAGGCATTTGCAGAACATTCATTTGAAAAATTGTCTGGAAAAGATCAGTGTTCATTTGCTGAGGTTTTGTAAAAGTAGATTTTAAGTATGCCTTTTTTTTTTTTTTTTTAAACACAAGGAAAACCATCCGGAACGGACACATGTGCAAAGCAGTTCCAAACATCTTCAGCAACACAGCTTAAACACACAACCAATGTATGCTCCATGCTTCTCACCCTAAGCTCCTGCTATTTCTTCCTTGGAGTGCATGGCTAAGGAGAACCCCGTACTGTGTTCTCTGGGATATGCTTCCTGAGCTGGGATGAACAGAGGTGGGATGTGAGTTTCAGAGCCCAAACTCAAGCCCTGTGCGCAGCTTTATGCTGTCAGTGATTGAAGTGTGCATAGACGCTGCCTGGAAAAAGGGTAGATTTGAATTTTTGCCCAGGGACAAGGTGGGATTCCTGTCACTTTTCTCCCAGCAGCTTGCAGGTATCAGAGGGATATCAAGGAGAGGGAAGTTACAGCAGCAGGTAGAGCCTGGGTGATGTCAATACTTTCTTCTGCTTTGGGCTGCTTGGTTAGTTCCTTTCTTCTAGCCTCATTGCACCAGTGTCGTGCTACGACGGGTTCACCACAGCTCGCTGTGTGTGAGAACTGCTTATCCATTCCACACTATCACTATAACCCTTGAGCACTGTTCTGCTTTGGTGGTGGTGCATGAGAGATTGCAGCTGTGCAGTCTTGTGTTGTCTGCAGGGGAGGACTATGGTGTGCATGGCTGCAGCCAGCATGGTTGGTTGGTGTTATTTTTGCTTCTCTTCCTTCTGCACCAGGAATGTCAGCAAGTACTGTAGGAACTGCTGCTCTCTGCTCTCATTCCACATCCTGGGAAGGTTTCATTCTGCTTTCTGACCTGACACCCAGGGAATATATTCTTTAAAGACACTTTGGGAAGCCTCTTCTCTTCAGAAGACTGTGATTTTTAAAATGGTAGGTGTGGTGTTGGTGTGTTTTTAACACTACTTTGAGGCCGCATCTTTGGCTCTACACGTGTATTTGGGTGTCAGTCTCTTCCTCTAAGTTACAAGACCAGAGGAAATATCCTGAAGTTGCACCAGAGGAGGTTTGGATGGGGTATTAGGAAAAATTTCTTCACCAAAAGGGTTGTGAAGCATTGCAACAGGCTGCGTGGGGAAGTTCTGGAGTCACTAACCCTGGAGGTATTTAAAAGACATGTACATGTGTCACCTGGGGACATGGTTTAGTGGTGGGTTAATGGTTGCTCTAAATGATCCTAAAGGTCTGTTTCACCCTAAACAATTCTATGATTCTATGATTGTGTCCATCTAACTGAAGGGCATCAGTTGGTTTCAAAGCAGCAATCTAGCACTGAAAGCCTTACATCCTAGCAGTTACTATCATGGCCATTTCTTCACACTATTCCCCTGCCCCATAACTCCCACATTTAAAAAAATAAAAAGGTGGTGCAGAAGGTTTTTGAATCTTGCACAGCAACTTTGTTTTATAGAGCACTAAATGAGACAGCTACTTAAAGGTACACATCTGATTGCAGACAGCTCTTTAAGCTATCAGGCTGGCATGCAGCAGCTGAAGGTAGCTAATTGCAGATGAGATATGAGAAACAGATAACCAGAGTAACTAACCAGCTGAACAGCAGCTGTAGTGGATCCTCCACTGCTGAGGTTTCTAAATCTAAAGCAGATTATCTAAGAGGACCACACTAGTGCCACTTTTAAGTCTTTGAAAGGTTTCAGTAATAGTATGGCTTGTAATATGTGATTCTTCTGGCTGAATACACAAAATGCTTATTTTTAGTCTTTGATGATGAATGTCCTGCACATGCTCTGCTAGCAAGAACTGTCCCTAATCATAGGTGGTAGCTTTCTGCTGTATATGGTATGCTCAGCCTGGTTCTCACTTGCACTAGAAAACCTGGTGCAGAAATTCTGCAAAACTGATGCTGCTTATTAAGGCACAATAAACAGAAAAAAGAAAATTGTCCCAGTGCAACAAATCTCATTCCTCAAACCTGAGGCGCATTCTGCAAATCCCACTAGCTTCGCATGTGAAATTTAGAGCTCAAGGGACAATGCCAGACTTTTTTGCTGATTGTAGCTGTGTTGGCCATCTTGGAGAGACTGGAGGAAATATATTGGATATAGGTACTGAAGAAAGTGCATCCCCCTAAAGATTTAACTGTAGTTTGGTATATTACTTTTTAAGTAAATCCCTGAAGAGCAAGAAACCAATTGCACTGTTAAAAGCCTTGTATGATAAAACCGCAGGAGTGAGAGAACTGTACCTGCAGAGGTTAATCTTCAGCTCAGGAATTTAAATGAACTCATTAAAATCAACTTACAAATTAGCTCATTAAAATGCAATGCTGCAGATCCAGAAGCTGGTTGATCTGGAATGCCACTTGTATGAAAAAGTGACTAAAGAAGCAGAGAACAAATTTATAGTATTGAAACTCCATCTTTCTTTGCAGTCCAACAGACTCTCATCTGGAACTCCTTCTTTCTTGAACTCTTTATCAACAGCACTTTTAATTTAGTGAATTAAGCTTGTTTGATCCTGTGCTACAAGTGCTGTGTAGTATCAGCAGCCCCTTGTAATGAAATGTATGTCTGTACACACTTGTGCCCCCCCCCCCATGCATAGGAGCTCCATAATTGAGCCCTGGCACTGTGGGTCACAGCAGTGATCATTTTATTACCTTGATAATGGGATTCTACAAGCTGCTGGCTGTAGTGGGTTTTATTTCTTAGTGGTTAAATCCTAGATAATCACCCTACTCTACTGCTGCCATTAAAGTAATGGTATTGTTTGGAGGGAGGAGGGAAAAAAAAAGACTCGAGTTCTGATATAATTACGTAGACCTGTTCAGAATATCTTTATATAACTACAGATGCCAGTGATTAAAACTGGCCTTAATGTTACAGCTTTTCTGTTGGTTCTTACATATCCAGAGGCACATAGTAGGCAGTACAGAAAATAAAAATACAAAGGATTTACATTCCAGCTATGTATACTGCAATAAGATATATATGTGTGTGTACATATATACAGAGAGAGAAAGAAAGAAACTTCAAGTACAAAATCAGTTAATTGGTAAATTTTAAGCCAATCCCACGAAATGCCCTATGCACACAAAAAAAACTGCTTAGGGAAAAATTCCTCCCCTAGTTTTCAGCATTCCAGAGTCAGAAGAAATCATTCCAACTGTTGTGTCACATGTTTTAAGGACCAGATGCATACAGAGGGCACCATGTGAAATGCTGTTCTGCACTTACAGGAATTGTTCAAAAGGGATGGTGGCTGGCTGGCCAGTGTGTTGGTACAGCTGTTACCTGGAGACACTTGACCAGCCTTTTTTGAGATGCTGTGGGGATTCTGAGCTGGCTTGTCTGTCCCTTTGGGCTTGTGTCCCTCTGAAAAGCACCATGTTGACAACACTGACTCTGCTTCTGCTCCTGAAAACTGTCCCTTTGCCATGGGAAAGGGTATGTGGGCACGACAGTCACGTAAACAAAGCAAGGGTGCAAACCTGGTTTCTGCTGGGCAGAAAGGTGAGACTTAACCTTGCAGGGATTCACAATAAAAACACAGTTTTTCACTTGAAGACAAAGCCTGCAAGCCTGTGTGATGTTCTTTTCCTGCCTCCCTGCCTCCTGATTTTTCCTTTGTGTCACCAGGCAGTAGTTTTGACTGGCCTAAATATGTGAAAAGAAGCTTAGATGGTGGGAAAAAAAGGCATGGAAATACATTGTAACCAGAAAATGTGTAAACTGGTGCCTTTATGTTGCCTTTGCCTGATGATGAAATGGAAAAGACAACTGAAAAACCAAGCTTGCATAATCCAGTTTTCCCTCAAGGATGAGTTAAACTGGAGTGGGTGGAATTATACTCAGGTGAAACTATCTCAAATCCATGTGGAAAGTTAACCTATCACTTAATCACAAATAAACAGTGTTGGGTCATCGGTCTGCTTGGTGAGTGATTTGTTCTGGAGGTGGAAACCTCATAACAGCAGCTTGCTGAAGGGGACAGTGGGAAAGAATGGTACATTCCCCATGTTGCCAAAACCCCAACAAAACATAAAACCAGAAAAAAAAATCACTTGATTATGAAATCTAGCCAGTCTCTTTCTATCTAGCAAAAAGAAGTACCATTTGGAAACTTTACTGTAAGTCTTAGGCAAAAACTGAAATCCCTCAATATGATCACTGGCCACATGAGCAATATTTGGAGACTATTACTCACTATAGTTACTTAAGGCTAAACAGGGAGTTCTTGAGATTCTCTGTGTAGAACTCATCCAGGCTACAGAAGCAACGTTGACTTGTAGAAGGGCTTATGTGCCCCAAAGTTTGTAATTCCCCCCACCCTTTATACTAACTGGCCTAGTAAAGAGTACTTTCTTGTCCCACAGAGTGCACCTCCTTTGGTGCTGACAGCTGTTGTTCCTCAAAGCAATACTGACACTGAGTGGTGTCTTTTACTTAACTGTGGGGAAAAGGAGGCTGTTCCAGGCATGTCCCTGTGTCTGACCTGAGGTAGTCTTCTTGTGTCATCCCAACTGCTTGCTTTTAAATGAGCTTTTGTGAATGGCTGTCCATTCACTGTTTGATGATTTGGATGTTCAAAACATAAAGAGTTATGCTGATAAAGAGCAAGAACTTGAAGGGATAGAAAGTGACAGGTGGAACATTAAATTAGGACAGAAATCTTTGCCCTGTACCTTGTTGACAGTGGGTGTGAAGTCAGAAGAGCATTTGATACCTGTTTTGTGATTTAGCAAAAGACTTTTTAAGGTGCAAGGCAATGAAGGACTGTGCCCAAAATGTACAACTGCTGTGTTTTCATGTTGTGGTCAAGGGTTGCTGATCCCAATGCAAGACTGTTCAAAGATCTTATTATTGCTAGTAAAACCAGTGGGTTTAGAGCTGCTGTTTTGTCTGCTTAAATGGGAATGTTCACGTGACAGCAATTTCTAAAAGCTATGCCCTATTTTTTGATGTAAGGCCAGCTGGAAGGCCTCAGTTTTCTCCATGTAATTTTGTGAAGCAGCAGGTCTTTCCAATAATTATTTCTGCTCTATTTCCATCAAATACTGCTTGAAACTGGCTCAGTAAAACAGAAAACATGCAGCAGTAGCTGTCATTTCAGAGCCAGTAGTGCAGACCAGATGTCTGGTGTTAGGGATATCTCTCTCTTCAAATGCTTTTATACTGCTGGAAAAGGTGCTTTATTTCTGCAGCTCATAAACATGCACCAGGCACAGCTTCCAGGACCAGAAGTGCTGTCTGCATTTGAGAGAACAGGGATACTGGGCTTGCTGTCAGGTTTGGATGTTTTTAGTAAAATCTGCAGTCACTAATAACATGGATATTGCTGTTCTTGTCCATAGAGTTCATTGAGAGGAACAAAACCAGAGGCAATTGATCGTTCTAAACCTCACTGCCTTGATTGATCCAGACACTTAAAAGGCAGGATATCTTTGCTATCATAAACCCAGAAAATCTGTGCAACTTCAGATTAAAAAAAAGGCATTGAAATTTATGAGAGCAGCTAGGGAAGCAACCAACAAGTACTGGTTTGGGGACCTGCCAGCCAGCACCTCAAGTGACTGATCTGACTAACAGAGTCCATCAGTTTCCCATGTATATTAGTGCTCCTAGCTCGGCTTTCACAGTCATTTTTAAGGCGATAATTGTCCTAGCAAATCAGCAATATAATTTTAACTGCTACTGTCTAAACTAGTTTCATGGTCATCCATTTTTCTAAAGTCACCAAATTTTATTTTTTATGCATAACACAATTGTAACAAAACATACATACATTTAAGAAAAAGAAACATCTTTATAGAAAGGCTGATAGTGCTTTGAAATCCTCCATCACAGCTGGGGCTGTCAGACATTGCTAGAGGTCTCCCCACTTGAATATTCCCCCGTTGCTCTGGGCAGAACAAATTTGACATATCTGCCCTTCTCCCAGCCCCTCCTGATCCGCAGAAGTCTGTGCCTGATGCAGGGCAAACTGAAGACGACTTTTGCTATGATGACAGTACATGGGACGAGCAGCGTGAGGGTGTAGGTGGGAGGCAGGTAGAATTTGTACTGGTTCTCATCGAAGGCCCTCGACCATCCGTACGTGAGCGTGTGCAGAGTGCTGACTACCAAGGCAGTAAATCCAAGGCTGGACTAAAAGGAAGAGAAACACATGCCAGTTAGCAGAGGATCTTGTTTTCCTGTATTTTTGATGTTATTTTGTAAGTGTACGTAGCACAGAGAAAGCAATGAGTATTCCTGTGTTTCTTGGACAGAATAAATCATGACTGGAAACCTTTCCTGGGTAGCATGCCAGACTGCATTTTTCTTTTTCTAATCAGAGGTCAAGTGTGATATTAGAAGCTCAGCAGGAGTTTCCTGGAAGATGCTGCCAACTCAGCAGAGATGTGGGCTCCTACAGCCATGTGAAGCAGCAGCCCCCACCCTTGCCGAGTATGTGGGCACAGGCAGCTCCCAAACGCTCCTCCCAAGCTGCAGCTGCCAACTCTGCTGCCTCCCAATCCATGGCTGGTGAGAGGGATGAAGGATCAGTGTCAGGGCTCTGGACCCACAGCTGGCACTGTCGGAAACCTGTGAAGCTTCACACACAGACACCTTCAGGTCACTGGTGTTCTCTACAAGAAAATGAGACTGTGGAGACACAAGTGCTGTGTTGTGAGGTTAGCAACAGCCCTAGAGGGTTTCCTTCTCTGTCCTAGAGATCAGTGTTGGTTTGTGAGCCAGACCATCAGGCTGTGTCATAGACTAAGCCCTTGAAATGGGGAGCCAAAAGCCCTTTAGCCACTCAGGACGGCAGCAAGAACCCAGCCCCTGTTTTGCAGACAAGAACTTCCTTCCCCCATTTTCAGCTCAGATCATGCTCCCAAGCACCCACAGAGACAACACTTCTCCTGGATATTTCCAGCTCCCTCTGAGGGTTGCTCTCAAAGAGAGGTTTTAAACTGTATTTCTCTAATCAGTGGCTTCCTGCCAGCAGCAGAGGTGGTGGCTCTCAAGCTTTGCTGGCGATGTCCTGAATTTAGGGAATGAAGCCTTTACAAGCCAAAATATATGTCTTGGTGCAGCTAGTCAGAGATCAGCAAGAAACAGGGTCTTCTTGAAGATATGTCCAGGAAAGAGAACACAGCAGGGAAATGAGGCACTAGGGCAAGATGGGAGGAAGGATTCATAATTTTCTTTTGAAAAAACAGTCTCATCGGGAAACTGGTCAATTCAAACCTTCCCCTCCTATTTTTGATTGCTTGGAAAACTATTTAAAAACCCACACAACTTTTAAAAATGTACCATGTTGTTACCAAAAAACTAGACTAAGACTCCTCTAAACTACAGAGCTAATCATTTAAGTGAGAGGACTGGGCAGAGGAGGGAAGGAGAGCTCTAAAATGTGCTACCAGATCTAGGTTGTTCATTTTTACAGTATCTATCAGGCAGTCATGTGGGTGTCGCTGAGTCCTGCCAACATTTCACCCATATGACCCCTGCCAAGGTAGGGAACTTTTCTCTGTGTTACAGCTGAGTTGGGAACAGACCTGTGAACTGAACCTCAGCCCTGTGTGCAACCCCACACTTACAGGGACAGATGTCCTTCTTACCAGAATACATGTCCAAGTCCTAAACCAAAGTGGTAACAAGCAGCAAAGCTGAAGAGGCAAGACTAGTACTTGGAAAATTAAGGAGGAGTATGCTGCAATATACCATGGTCGCAGTTGAACCTGACCCACAGATCATCCATCGTTTATTGGCCGAGTTTCTCTCCAACAGACAAAAAAATCCCGTGGGTGGCAAAAGGTTGGAAGTATCAGCTCGGGACTAATCTGGCAGAGCAGAGATGTAAAACAGGACAGTGGGAAAGGAGACAAGTGAAGTCCAAGGGCAGCAGATTTTCTGCCCTGGACAGAAGGTGCATTGGGAGTCAGGCTGAGCAGGGCTCTATGCAGGGCAGAGGTGTTGGAGCTGGGGGTAATTAGTTTATTGCTCTACGGTTTCTCTTTCAGCTGCTGATGGTACTGGCGGAGAGCAGGGGTGGAAATTAGTAGGACAAAAGGTGACAAGCCATCACAGGTGCTCCATGACCCACCTTTGTGTGTGGATGGCAGGGCAGAGAAAACAAAAAGCTAAGTGGCAAAAACCACATGGCTAAGCTGCTGGCGGCTGGAAACAGGGCTGCCAGCTCCTCTGACAACAGCAATGGGCTGGCCTGCTTGTAACACAAACGAGGGGCTGATTGGTGAGAGCAGGGGGTGCCTGGGGGGTCCCAGTGCTGATGCTGACTGAAGGATCTGTGCTGCAGCGCCCCATGGCTGCAGCCACCAAACAAGCTGACAGCTGGGTACAGGTTGGTCTTCAAGTGCACAGAAAAACAAAAGTTTTGCTGATTGCAGCTTGGCTCAGTATATCCAGCTCAATATACATTCAGTATAGTAAAATGCAGAGCCTGCTGAGCACCCCATGGGGCTGATTTGCCAAGAGGCTTACCCTGATATTACATGGAGTTTTGAATCTCTGTTTTCCTTTATCCTGTCTGTGCAATCTCTGGCTATGAAACCTTTTTGTTTTAAACAGTGGCAGAGGTTTCTTTTGCACTGTCACAACATGGGGGATGTGGGGCCAGTAGCCATGTAAGCTGTTAAAACCCTCTGAAAGATGCTGTATGAAGTTGGTATCTTAGTAATGCAGGCTTTGTGTGTATTTTCTATTCTTCATTAACTCTTCTATCTCCCCATTTCCTTGGTGTCTGTGAGCTCCCTGTAATGCATCAGTGAAGGTGATCCAGTCACATGTGGCTCATTTAGAAATGTCTGGGCAGCACCAAAAGCAAACAGCCCCTTCCAGACACAGGTATGTTTCTGACTTCTGCAGCCATGAAGTCATTAGCTCCATGGAAGTGGCTCTGACCCCTCGCACTTCGTTGACACGAGGGTTAGAAAAGGTCTGGTTTCAGAGTCTTTTTACATCTTGTGCTACATGAACTGTGAAAGACACCAGGTCAATTCAACCTTCAGATTCCAAGAGGGCTTTTCAGGATGGGAGGGTAAAGGCAATCATACACATTTTTCCTTCTCAACCAATTAGAACTGATTTGTAAATCACTGGGGAACATTAAAAATGTTTCCTATAAGTTGAATTACATATGAATCATTCCTGTTATCCAGTATCTAGATCCTGTTAATCAAAACTGGACACATAGGGGAACTGTGTATCCAATTAAACTATATTTAATTGAAATTAGTGTATGTGCAGGAGCTGCTATGAAAATTAACCTTTTTTTTTCTATAACCTTGGCAACAACACAAACAGGATTTTCGGCTCTTCAGGCAACAAATATGTATTTTAAGACTGTGGCAGTATATCCCATGACACAGTGTACACACTGGGTGCTGGAAAAATGACAGACTTGGGAAATTTTGGGTAAGGAGGGGACTAAATTGGCTCTTGAATTTGTCTCACATGTGGCTTTTCGTACAGAATCTCTTGAACACCATCCATTTCAACTTAGATGGTAACAAACCGCTGCATTTTCTGGAAGGCATCTCTCTGGGGTGTCTGCACTCTGCATTTCACCTCTTTCATGCTGTAAAAGTGTTAGAAATCCCAAATATTTGAGAAAGCAGCCTCATGCTTCACCCCTTGTATTTACATTGTGCCACTGTGCATTAATTCAGGGAGGCTCACACCGAGCTATGTGAATGTAACCTCTGGAGCCTGGGAGCAGTAGCTGTAGCTGCTCTTTTAATTTCCTCAAGAAGGGCATCACCAACTTATTGAGGAGTAAATAATTTAAAACATCCCTCATTAAAAAAATAAACATAGAAGTTAACATGCCAAGAGATCTGTAACCTACTCCTTTTACATGGTATTTCCACAGTAGGGCACAATACCAGCCATGCCTCTCCTGCATGTGATCAGCCAGAAGCTCGTGTCGCACTGTCATGCTTTATTCCATGCAGACAGAAATAGGTGTGAGTATCTTTCCACGAACTAAGCCAACCAGTTCCCATGTGGGGCAGCCAAGAGCTATTTTGGAACTGACCATCATGTATTTGTCTGGTCCCAGCGCTGACATACCCTTAGAAAGGCACGGGAAGGGCTCCCAAAGGGCAGATGCGACAGTCCTGTTACACTGGTGGGACATGGCAGCGCTACCTGCTGTGACAACGCCAGCACTCTCCAGGACAGCTGCCAGGCTGCCTGGGGAGCCAAAGGGAAATGCAGGGGGTTTCAAAGCCTCCTTCCAGGCTGCAAGGAGATACTTCCCTTCATTTGGGATTCCTGGTATGAGATGCCTAAGTCAGGATCGATTTATCCAATGATCCAGCAGCTGCAGCCCTCCCCCGAGACATGCTGGTGAGAATTAATATGCTCCCATTGTCTAATCTGAAGGAGAAGTTTAAAGCCAGGTCTCCCTTCTCCTCGAGGGATGATCTCTTGGGGTCAAGCTCTCCTGGTGCCACTCTTCTACTCAGTGTAAATAATTGCTGGCTAGCCCACAGCAGGAGAGGAAAAAAGACAAACTGACTTGCTCTTTTTGTGATCGGGGCACTTGGGGGGGAAGCAGGGGGAGCAGGCTTCAAACTCCTGCTCTAATGAATATTGAATAATTTATATACCACTGGAGAGCTTCAACAGAGCTTAACAGAGGCTGGATGATAGATATTCACCTCTGCATCCCTGAACCCTGCCCTCCCCTTTAGAAGGGTTAGGTCTGTGCCAGTGTGGAGCACAGGGAGGCTCCACAGGGGAGATGCTGGGGGACGGGGTCCTACTGGGGCTCACGCATGTTGGGGTGCCACGTGGGTCACTGCAGTGGGACATGAAGCCTGGTGCATGCTAAGCAGCAGTGGCATAGAAGGCACGAGTAACAAGGAGGTTTAGGGCTGTGGGATATGACCGTGACACAGTGAGTGGAATCTGGCCTCAAAATCAAGTCTAATATGCAGGGACACTTGGAAGCTTCATTCCCTGCTATCCCTGTTAGTTAGCCCTAAGCCTGGCTCCAGACACATCCCTGAAAAGGCTGCAGCTCCCGAGTTTGGGGTCTGTGAATGTCCCATGGGGTAGACCCAGGTCACTAAGGGAATTTGGCCCTTGGACATTGCTGTAAGTGGGAAGATTGACTAACTCTGGAGAAAGAAAAATTACATTCCTAATTCAGTTTTTAGAATCAGACAGGGACTTTGCATTGAAATCATACACAGTTCTTTGTGCTGCTTGGGCTCTGGAACTTTATAGACCAGCCTAAGCCTTTTTGAACTTCTCTATTGAATACCTGGGTGCACGTAAGCTCTGCCAAACCTTTCCCTTGTGCTGTCCTCCCAGGCGCTTTCCTATTCAGAAGGTCATTCTCCCTGAAATGCAGGGGCAGATCTGTGTCCTGCTGCCAGGTGTCTCCATAGCAAACTACCTGCTTGCCCTCCACAGCCTGATGCAAACTCCTTGCAGCAGCCCCACTGCCACTGATGCCCATGTGGATGCCCATGACACATTGCATTTTCCCATTGCATTTTCCCTTCCCCCTGAGAGAAGCACCTTCTGCAGACAGGCCTGCCCTGTGTGAGAGCAGCACGGACCCAGGACACACTACAGCCCTCTGTCCTATCACTGCCTCTCAGTGTCACCTCCTGGATGAGGGGTCCATGGCTCTGGGGTGCATGGGGAGCATGGGGTGCATGGCAGGATTTGCTGCTGACACCAGTGCACAGCTTGCAGTTGCCGTGCTAGAGCAGGGATGGGTTGGGACAGCAGGTCAGCCCCTTCCCTCCCTGGTCTGTGTGAGGGCCTGACTCTGCAGAATCACTCTCTGCCATTGGCAAATGTCAACTTTACCTGAATGAAACTGAATTCCCTCCAGTTGAGAGAGTTTGCGATGGATGGAAGTGAAGTGATGGCAAGTAACGACAGCAAGCCCAGGGCAATTATTCCAACAGAGATATAAATCTCCATCCTCCAGACTTCCTCCTCTACCCAGATATTCATCTTCTTTTCCACAGCCTGGCATGACAATGAAGGTTTGTTAAAATGGAGCACTCAGGAACAGAGGAACTGAATTTTATTTGTTTTGGGTTTGGAAGCAGCTTTCCTGGGTGAGCTTTGGGTCCTATTCCCACCTCCAGCACTATTTCCCTATTTGGGAGATGTGGAAATGCTCCCTTATCCCACCATTTGGCCGAATCTGGACTTGATTTGAAGCCTGCTGGGAAGAACTGCTGAGCGCTCTCAACTCCCATCCCCGTAACCACTGCAGCAAGCCCCAAAGTCACATTTGGAAGGATAATTACAATGAAAAGTTAGTTTAAAGCCAAGAAAACAAATACAGATGCTTGAATATGCAGTAGTCTCCTAATAACCTTCGTTTTAAGTGCATTTAGGGGGGAAATTGTTCATGCTAATGGAAGGGAAGATGGGTTTTATACTGCATGGCAAAGAGGAACATTTAGAACTGTCCTCTTTAGCCCATTAAATGGGTTTAATTTACTAAACAAAGATGTTGCTAGAAAACAGGAGGTAGAGGGGAAATGAACACAGGATGTTTGCCTTAGACTAATGTACAACTGTGGCAATTGAGAAGGACCTGCTCAAGGCTGGAGCTGAGAAGCTGGGAAGGGTGTTTGATGGATGCTCTGAACAGGCACTCCTGCTGAAACCAGCCATCCTGTTCCTTCCTCTCTGCCCCCCATGGCCTCTTCCCTCTTCTCCGCTGGGACAAACATTTGGAATCACTTAGGCAAATACCCCAGCGCAGAAAGCAGACTGGTTGTGGGGTAATTCCTTCATCAGGTTCCCCACCTAGTTGTACAAAGCCTGTGCCATCCCAGGAGGGAGCAGGGTGGAGCAGTGAGAAGTCAGGGGCACAAAAAAGCGAATCACATTCTCCCATGGTACTGCTGGGTTACAGAGCTGGCTGAACTGCCTGAAGGCAGCAATCTCACCCTGGATAAACACTCTGAGGGCGCTAATGAGGTAATAAAGTCCCTTTCCATTTCCTCATTCCCTTAGACTATGACCAGTTCCCCACCACTGGTGACACAGTGTGATAAGGACACACAACCTGTCCCAGGTTGATGACTTGGTCACTCCAGCAGGCACATACTATGAACATCAGTGTGAACAAAGAGGGATCTTCCAAAATGTAGAGAGAAAAGCTGAGGGGAACTCTGCTCCCTCCACCATTGGATTTCTTCTCTCCTGGAATTTTTCCTGTCTCTGCCCTAGTCTCAGACATGCCAGGTGTCAGGCAAGGCTGGTTTTAAAGGCTTATCTGTTCTTCTGGGCACTGGGGAGCTTGATCCTAGCCCTGGCTGTAAATGCATGGCGAACACCCTGCTGAGATGACACCCTCAGCACGGATGGCTGCCCAGGGTGTGGCGTGTGGCTGACCTGTGGGGAAAGTGCTCCTATATGTAACAACTTATTCCCACTGTCCCACACCTGCTTTGGAAAGCGAGTGAAAAAGCCAAGATACTAAGCCTGCCACCCAACATCTGGATCTGTGTAGACTACTCCAGGAGCTGGCCTGAGGAGCACCCAGGTTACCTGCTTGACGGCCGTCTCGATTAACAGGTATCGGTGGGAGCGGCGCATGGGCAGGCAGAGGCTGTACACGGCGTGCAGAGCTGCGCAGAAGAAGCTGAGGAGGCCGATCTGCTTTCGGTGCTGGAGCCACTGGTCGAGCCAGTCTGGAAAGCGCCTGTATTTGGTGCCATAGTAGAGCTGTGAGCAGGCTGCCAGCACCCCGGGCAGGTACACGAGGGACAGCATGACGTAGGACACGCAAGGCAGCGTTGTGTTGACCACCTCGATGGGGATCTTGTAGAACTTGTTCTTCTGTTCCCTGATAAAAGGGTGGATGACCTGCCGGATCAGGTTGTAAGTGAAGAAGCAAAGAAAAAGCCCCAGAGCCAAAAAGATGGGGATTTTCCAGGCTGGCAAGAGGCGCAGGGGAATGTTCTCGATCTCACAGGCTGACGACATGCAGCCCATGTCCACAGGGGTGAATCCCATGACTTGAGCAATTTCTGCTACAGTGCGCTTGGCTTCTTGGTTATTTGAGCAAATCAGAACCTGCAACAAACAAATACACACAATAGGGCAAAGAGATCAGGCTTCTGGGATTGAGTGTGTCAGAAGGGATGCTGTGTTACAGGGAGCCTACATTATTCCACTGAGCATCACGATTCCTGGCAGGCTTTTTGACAGGAATTTACCACGACTGCCAAAGATCTCTCTTCTGGAGAGGTTTCCTTTCATGTGTGCACTGCCAGTTTTTTTTTACAGGCTCTGTTTAGATAAACAGACAATTAAATAATACGTTTGACTTAGGCAGATGCTCCAAAGACTGCAAAGCATGAAGTGAGTGAGAGTACTTAATTTCTGAGCAAAGAAACACAGAAGGTATGGGTGGATACCATGGCCAGCTCTCAGACTCCTCCCCGAGCCTAAGGCCATTTGCTGATGCTGCCAGACCTCAGCTGCTGAAACAGTTGTGATTTAGCCCTTGTTGGAAGAAAATAATACCTGCTTATTTCCATCCCTGGCACCTGACTGCAGCGTCCACGCAGAAACCACATTAAACCCCTTGACCACGGTGCAGGCTGGGAACAGGGAAGCCAAGTACTCTGCGTTGGATTCTTTGTGATGGTTGATCTCGGTGTTGTTACTAACGTCCACCAGGATCTTGCCCGCCAGCACATCAGCCAGGTCACAGAGGGTGGAGTAGTGCTCCCTGAAAACTGCCACAAAAATGACATCTGTCTTCTTCACCGCCTCAGCCTGGAAGGTGACTTCTGCCGCGGAAGGGAAGAGGCTGGCTTTCCGCTTGGGGTTGCGGCTGCCGACCACCACCTTGAACCCGGAGCACACCAGGCGGATGGCCAAGGACCGCGCAAAGTCCCCGCTCCCCAGCACCCCGATGGTGCGGCCCGACGCAGGCGTGATGCTGGGGTCACCCTCCGTGCTCCCGTGGCCCAGGAGGGGCTTGGCCATGTCTCCTCTGGACATCCTGGCAGGAAAACCAACGAGAAATGCAAATTCATTACGAAGCTCTTGCAGAGACCCAGATCATACCTGTGGTCACAGGGAGAAATGCCACTTAGGCCACTTGAACAGAAGTGAATGTGGTTTTGCTCCCAGTAGCTCACGATCCGTCTGCCAAACCCACCAGCAAGTGTGCAGTAATGTCCCAGCACCATTGGAGGGGGACAAAACACCATGCTGGGTTGGAAGGCAAAGGCTTTTAGAAAGGTTTCCCAGGTCTGTGTGATCCAACACATGCTGGATGCACTAATCCATCCTCTGCTATTCCTTATGCTGCCCTCTCACACTGAAAGCCAGTGCAATGCTAACAGCCATCAGGATCAGCAACTCTCAGACACCCATGTGGCTACCATGGATCTCCTGAAAAGCTCAGGGCCAGGGGCCCAGGGGGATCCCTGAGGCTACATTTGGAAAAGCTGGAGGGGTGCTTCTGATTTGCAGGAGCAGAATCAAGGCAGGGAGTTGAAGTTGAATTGAAAGTGTCCTAAAAGTGGTAAATGAAGCGAGTTGCAGCCCTTTTCTATTCCAATATTTGTGTCTGGCAAGCTCTGTTTGCTTCCGCTCTTTAATGAGTGATGAGAACTTACTCGTGACATTTAAGAAATATATTAAAACATGATGAGATTTGCTCATGGAAGATCTTGATGAGCTTTACAAACGGTAATGAATTTTGCCCTGTAACAGATTAGATATTGAGGGCACGGAGAGGTTTTAAGCAGATCAATAAATTCACAGGCAGCACAGCAGCTGGACCTGGAGGTCAGAAGAAACTTGAGCAGGGAACTGACAGTCTGCTCGTGGGCTGTGCCTCTGGCTCAGATCTGCCCCTCGACTTAAGGAATGGCAAATTTGCTCTAAAGGAATGGCAAATTCCTGAAGGTCAGGTTTTTAAAGGGCTCAGAAGGTGGCCCAGGGAACTTACGCACCAGGACATCTGGCTTTTGTATTGGGCAGACTGCTAGAGATTATAATAAAGACCATAATTAACAAACTTGTGATATATTGGGGAAGGAGACAACTTGCCTTTGGAGTGCCCTAGAGCTGGTCAAGTCCTTTCAAAGTGAAGGTGACCACTCAGATGGGGTGACCTGGCACATGTGTGTTTTTCCTAGGTTTTTGGAAATGTCCTTCACCCAAGGCTTTTCTGGGATTGGCGCAGTAGTGGTGCAAAGGGGAAGGGCACTTCTGCATGAAGTTACCAATGGGAAACAAAGGGTGAGAAGAAATAAATTATTTTCATAATGGGAATAGGTTGTCAAGGGATTTCCCTGAGGATTTGTGCTGTTCAACATGCCTGTAAGTGATCTGGGAAAGGGATTGAATATTGAGAAGACGGAGCTTGTGCATGATGATTGCAGAATCACAGAAAGCTTTAGGTTGGAAGAGACCTTAAAGATCATCTTGTTCCAACCCCTTGCCATGGGCAGGGATTCCTTCCACTAGACCAGGCTACTCAGAGCCCCATCCAGGCTGGTTGTGAACACCTCCAGGGATGGGGAGTCCCCAACACATCTGGGCAACCTGTTCCAGGGTCTCACCACCCTTTTAGTAAAGAATTTCTTTGTAATATCTAATCTAAATAATTTAAGATAGTCAATGTTTATTGTGAAGAATCTGCAAAAGGACCTCTTTATTCGAAGTGCCTGAGCACCAAAATTCACTGCTGATACACGGCAAGGACTGCCTATGGGCATAAACCGCCCCCAAGCATATGCACACTTTAATGCACTGTAAACTTGTTAAAAACACTCAAAAGAGGATCAGTGTCACACTACTCTGAAAATACCAACTTGGTGGTCCCTGGCAGACACACATCAAACACAGCCAAGTTTGGGGGGAGATGATCTCTCACACAGCAACCACAATCTCAGCCCTGCTCCTCACTGAAGGCCTGCAAAACACCTTCAGCAGATGGACTTTGAAACTGTGATTCGCTGTCCTGGATATAAAACCATCATGGCTTCAGAGACAATACCATTCCTATGGCAGAGGTCTGTCTGCTTTCCTTGCCTCTCACCAAGCACCCCCTTGTCCCAGAGACCAAAGCAGTGTGCTCATGGACCAAGTGCTTTCAGGAGAAAACAAGTGCCAAAGAAGGGCGTGCTGACTTCTTCCCTTTACAAACACCTGTCCTCTGCTCCCCATGCAGCACACAGACCTCCTTTCATCCTCCAGGTGAGTAAGAGAGTCATGTTCAAGTCAGAATTGCTTATACTTCACCCTGAAGGTTTCTGCTGCTGTCCCAGACCTGCAGGAGGGTTTGTGTGCTGCAAGGCTAATTCAGTGATGCTGGCTGTGCCAGTGATTAACCCAGGCTGCCGCCTGTGAACACACCTCTGCCTTAGGTGTATTCCACGTGTATCGCAGTCACTAGGATGTTTCACCAGGAATTAGTGGGAAAGGCATACAAAACAACGGAGAAAACACGACTATACCACTCTATAAATCCATAGATTGAACAGCACACTGCAGTTCTGCTCATTCCACTGCAACAAAAAAAGGGAATAAACCTAAAAAAAAAGGCCACAGGTAAAGAGTTAGATAACAAGAGCTTTCCATTTGAAAAAGAAACACATGGGTGAGGAGGCAGCAGGGACCACCTGAGATTTCTGGAGATGAAGAGCAACCTCGCAAGTGGAGCTCAGGTCAACAGGAAACCGCTCATGTAAAGCAGCTCTCTCTGAAAAGATGCCGTTTTTTTTAAATTTTCTTTTATTTCTGGTCCCTTCTTATCAGAGGCTTTATCAAACATGCACTGCTTTACTTTTTAGAAACGTTCTTGCTCCATTTAAATTTATTCATGGCCAGAACTATTTGTTCTAGGGCCAGTGCTATTGTTCAGCGTAAATGAGCTTGCTTTCCCGCACCCCCCTCCTTTTGCACCACCTGTGCACACAAAATATTATCTCCCAAAATAACGAAATGCATCTCTGGCTCTCAGCCAAGGGGAGAGAAATCAGCATTCTGGGTGACAAAGCGATTGTTACCCACGGACCCATTTCATAATCGATTTAAGGCACCTCAAAAGCTCTCTTCATGCTTCCACTGGGATGTAAATTTTGCTGCAAGCAAATTTTCTTGTAGCGTGCCTTTTCTGTCCTGTTGCTGCCACTGCACATGTACAGAGATGTTGGCAATGTGTGGAGATAAACAGCTTTGCTGCCTCCAGTTATTTTGATTAAAAGGGATGACAGAATTAAAGGGCCTTTGAAGTCAGCTGGGTAGTTAAAAAGTAGAGAAGACTCAAAATATTTTCTGTGGATTTTGGTGTGATTATTTCAGTTGTGCTCTGACTGTTGGGGCTTTGGAGCAGGACCCGTCCCTGCTGCACAGCCCTTAGTGGGGTGGTCCCTGCCACTGGCTGCTTCTTACCTCTGTGGGTTGTATTGCTGTCACTGCCACGGACTGAAATCCTCCCGAGAGGAGAGGAGAAAATCCCTCTTTCACCATAAATGCATTTCACCGAGGCAAACACTGTGGTCTCTGCCTAACAGATGCCTGGCAATGGAGTGTCTGATTAGGCAACAGCTTTTTTGCACTTCTGTATCTCTGCAGAGCACACAGACCCCCTTGCCTCCTGCCACCGCCCCTGACCACAGCCACACTGCTTTTTCTGTACCTATGGACAATGTGTTACCTGCTTAAACCTCTCCCTCCCAAGACTAATTCTTCACGGCAAGGTCAACCTACCCAAAGGCAGTGCAAAGCACCATAGCCAGGATGCTGCAGAGTCAGCCAGAGGCAGAGGAGGCCAAGAATAAACACCATGGTGTTTGGACACATCTTTAACATGCTGCAGCCTTAGATAAACCCCTCTTATTGATCTTCCCTATCAGGCAAACTGCACCCCTGCTGAGTTACGGCATGTGGGATTCAAGATCAGTTTCTTACCAAGGAAGCTACAAGATGATTTAAAGCACAGCCCAGTGGAAGTAAACTAGCTTCAATCCTAACTGGGCAGCAGTTCCATAACTGGAATGCTGAATACAATATGCAGCCACCCTTCAGCCAGACTATTAATTGACAGCCTTACATCACTGCATGGGGATGCTATCTCCAGCTGTAGCACTCTTGTTCCTATGTGCAGTTCACCAACTGCATTCCAATTACTGCCATTATTTGTAGGAGAATACCAGTGATGGGCAGTGAGCAAGACAGGGAGCTCCCCTCTGCCAGGCACCCTATAAAAACTGGCCAGAAGGCCACTTCTGGCCTGAAGAATGGGATCAGACAGACAGAAGCTGGGTGAAACGAAGCAGTCAAATTGCTGTTGCCCAAGCAGAGGGAGGGAGGGGTTCTCAAAGAAGAAAAACAGGGATAACTCTACATATTTTGCACCTGAGGCTTGGCAGAAGCTGTTAGCTTAGGCTCAGTGCCAGGCAAACAAGGTTTTTCTGCCTCTCTGCCCACACTGAGAGGCCTCACAGGTTTTGCAGCAGGACAGCTGTTCTCGATGCAGCTGCAATGACCTGACCAAGGGCTCTGCTACATCATTTGATTCCTTTGCTGGTCTTTCAACCCATGTGTTCATTAAGGAATGCAGATAATAATCATGTGCTTTATCTCAAATAACTCCCAAGCAGAAGCTGAAGCACAGAACAGTCTCTCTGATGACCTGCACAGGGTTGAATACAGAGCTTCTGGAGACTCAGCTGTGGTCAGTCTGAACAAAACCTCATCCCGGGGGAAGACACAAAAGCAGTTGTTTTAGCCAAAGTAGTGCAGACTGAGACTTCTTACATGAGGCTGAGCTCAGAGACGAGTTTTTGTGCAAACAGGGACCAGACTGGTTGCACTAGACAGGACATTAATTGGAGCTCCTTATGAGATTGCAGCCATGTACTTCAGAACAGTTTGACTCAGTGATAAGTTTAAGACACTTCCTTTTTATTAGAGTTATTGTAAAACTAACTTGTCTTTTATCTGATAAATCTGAATACTAGGGCAGTGAAATGAGTCTTGATTTTTTTGGTCCAGAACTGAAGTGAAGCTCATGCCTTGCCGTCACAGGTCCATCCTTCTTCAGAGTGTGCAACTCAAACACTTCCAGACTGCAAATTATGGGAACAGCTAGACTATCCTGCTGCACCAGAGGATGTGAGAGGGGCCCAGAAAGATGGTCTCATTGTTAAAGACGTGGTCAAAATATCTAGGTTGTCCCAGACAAACTTGCTGGCGTCTCATCATTGTTATATCTTGGTCCCCCACATCTGTTGAAAGAGGATAACAAATGGGCCAACTCTCCATTAGCTGTGGAAGATGATCTGCTTGGCAGATTGACTCTGCTGTCAGCCCAGAGACACCTGAGTGGGATTCTGCAGCCCAGCTTGATCCAGAACAGCTGTCCTGCTGCATGGCTGGCACCCAGCTCCATGGAGAATGGCCCCACAAAGACACACACTGGAGGGACAGGGTGATCTCTGCCCCCAGGGGACCTTCAGTCTGCATGGAGGGGGACCTTTGAACCATGAAGCCAAAGCCCTACAGCCTCTGTTTGCAGAGCATCTCCAGCTGCCTTAACCCTCAAGAACCCCCAGCTAGAGAGGAGCATTCAGCACCTGGAGCCTCCAGTCAGGTCTTGCTGTGAGCAGAAATACTCATTTTTTTGGCTACAGCTCTTTTATTTCCAGGGAAAATCAAATGTTTAAGTCTTTTTCCCACACACTGAGGATCCCTCCCAGGAGCACAGCAAGTATCACGAACCTGAACCTGTTGGAACTGGAACAGATTTAAGTAACAAAAGGGCTTATCCAAAGCCGCTTTAATCCCAGCTCTGGTGCACATTTCTGGAGGCCTTTCAGTGCTGCCCAGACTGACTGGAAATGACTTACTCTGCTCTGCAGGCAAGAGGAGGAGTTGGGGAAACCAAGCTTGTTCCCCCTTTTCCTCTTTCTCCTTCCAAAGCAGAATTATATCCCCAGTGGCACAAACCAGGAACTGGCACAGGGTATAAATCACCCTTCGGTATTGCCTCAGCCAGAAAAACCATGTTGCAAACCATCCTGGGCTGCCAGCCAGGATGTGAGAATGAGGAAACGCTGGGAGCTGGGCTCTCCCTGCTGCTGTCCTTCCACCCGTTTGCCCACAGGCATATGGGACAGGGAATGGGGGGCTGTTCACCCTATGCCCCACCTGCTGGGGTGGGCAGGCGGGACAGGGACCTGACCCGGGATAAATGGTCCTGTCCCGAGCAGGCATCACTGGGTGCTAAGTCTGTCCCCTACAGACCTGCCCCGTTCTCCACCCTGATGCACTTTTCATTCACAGAACCTCACTCCTTCTCCTGCCCCAGGGCAGGTGTTTACCTGATTATCTCATTTATCAGGTATTTGTCTGTTAAAACCACTTCCATAAGCTCCTGCAGAGACCTGCTTTCTCTCTTTATCTCTCAATCCAGTTAACCTCATCACTTCCTCTTTCACCCCCAAAGGACACGGCAAATGATTTGCCCTCTCATTCCCTGAACACATTCTGCATATGGAGAACAGGTTTCACATCTCCCTTCGGTTTTTCCTGCACAAGTGAAACCCAGGTCTTTGATCAGAGTGGTTATTTTTACCAGGTGTCCAACAACTCAGCCTCTGTTCCTTGCTCTTGTTTTTCTTGGAGGATGCCCAGAACTGCATTTTCCAACTGAGTCCCTAACAGGCACCAGCTGGAGCAGAGACACCACTTCCCCAATGTGCTACTTCTCTTTCTTCATCCCAGAAGACTGTTTGCTTTTGCATAACTGTGTGACACTGTTGACTCATGGGGCACAGTGTCCATCACTCTGTGCTCTGGCTCCCCATGGCCACTGTCTGGCCGGTCACTCACCCAGTGCCCAGGCGGTCAGTCAGTCCTACCACACAGGACATAACATGTGCCCTTCTTTTTTAAACCAGCTCTCCAACAATCTTTAATTTTTAGTCTCTCCTCTAAAATGTTTCCAGCCCCTCCAAACTCAGTGTCACCTACAAATTCAGTATGTGCCTCCTTACTCCATCACCCGCGTGAACACATGGGCTGACAGGCACTGACCCTCCCCACTCTGCACACCCTCAGGTTAAAACATTGATAAATATTGAGAATGTTGATTTTGGAAGGCAGCAGTGAAGCCAAAGGCATGTCCCTGACCACAAGATGTTCTTCACCATGACGAGAATTCAAAACCATCTTTCAAAACAGAGAAAAGTAGAGGAGAAAAGGCTACCAGAATTACCCACAGGGGTAAAATAGTATCTTTTTTTCTCACACAAGCTCGACATTTTGGCTACAGTTGTGCTATAGAACTACACCACCCTGTGATCACTTTGCAGGGACAATTTCCTTCCCCAAGGTTAAACACTCGATGCTGAAGCAGAAAAATCACCCATCGATAATATAGAACTGGAAAACAAACCTTTGGCCTGTTTTCATCAAAATGATGTACTTTTAAGCACAGTTACCAACAGATTTTGCCATAGATGTCTGCAAACTCTCCTCTCCTAATTTTGCCTCCAAAGATAAGGGCCCCCTCTTTGCAGTAGCACTTCTGTGCAGAAAAGTCCTTGTCTAAAGAGCTTTCTCAGCTCTTCTGCAAAAAGATCTTGCTGTCTGTGCCTACTATGTTGATAAGAGTAATGAGAAGACTGAGAAAGACCTGCCCCTGAATAAAACATCATAAAATGGCAATCTGAAAGTCTTCGAAGCCTCGAGGTTTCATTGTAAGACCATGGAATGCACAGACCTGAAGAAAGACAGAGTTTGCTAGAGCAGAGCTGATGCTGACATAGCACAGAGGACTTTAGCTGGCTGATGTGACCGGGAATGAGAAGGTTATTTGCTCTGCTTATCATCTCACAGTTCTTAAGTGACATAACGGGGTAGTTTGCAACAGCTTCAGGTGCCATACTTAAGGTTTATGGGGCTTCTCTTGCTTTCTTTGGGGTCTTCATTCTGTTGCTGCTCTTACCAAGTTAACGACTATCTCAGTGACTCACCCAATTCTGAGCCTTCCCCTCCCCAAAGTGCAAGGAGAGCAGGGAAGCAGCCAAAAGCCAGGACGGTGGAAGCTTCAGGTAGATCTAGTAACACCCTGCAGCCAGGCACTTTGGGAGGAGGTGCTCCTGCCTGCAGCGAGCTGGGGCTTCTGCTGCCTGTGTGCTCTCTGCTGGGAGCTCCAGGGCTTCACAGATAGTGAGACCTGACTTCAGCAGTGTTCAGCAGGGAGCTGGCAGGCTCCAGCTCTTTAAAACCTCTTTGTTTCTTTCCAGGAAAGACATGGAGGAATTGCACTGCGTGTACATTAAAATATTTACATTGGCTATTTCCCTGCCACAGCGCCTGTTAGAAGGGTCTCCAAGATCAGCACTCCCTTGACTTTCTGATTTTGCCTCTCCCAGTGACTCAGAAAATGCACAGGACCACACAGGGAGAAGATGGCTCGGGAGGCAGTGTGGGGTGGAGGTAAGATACAGCCTATGGCAGAGGGCCAGCCCAGCTTTCGCTGATCCCTCTCTTTCCACTTGTGGAGCACAGGCATGACACACAGTGTACACAGGTAGCTCTGAGCCAGCCCTGAATAAGCACAGCAATGAAAACAGGGAGCTCTGCCCAGGAAAGGCAGCAAAGCTCATGCAGGCCCATGTTCTGCCTCTTCTGCCTTTCCCAGCTGCTCCTGGGAAGCTCCTGGGTGAGATGGGGCAAATGCAATCGGCTGACCAGGTAGTTATTGTTGGGGATGCAGATGGGAGGAATTGGATAGGAAAGAGATGCTCTTCACTGAAAATCAACTCACTGCTCTGAGATGACAGGGCCCCACAGCACTGCCTTCCCCTTCCCCCTCCCACTCTTTGCCTATGCCTGGTCAAAATGTGCCTTTGGTGCAGGATCTCACAGAAGAGATCCAGCTTGCTTCACCTTTCCCCCTGCACTGGCAAGGGTTTTGCAGGTCAGCCCAAAGAGACAAATATAAGCAGGTATGCACAGCATGCCTCCCCTGAGTACCCCAATGACTAGTGAGACCCACGTGTGCTGAATGAGTGAAACACCATGTCCTTCACCACTGCTCAGGAGAGCCATTCTGTGCCAAGCTCTGCTGGCAGCTGCAGAGGGGGCTGATGTTGTCTGCCTGGTCAGTTCTGTTCACCTGGGATTTCTCTTTGATTGTCTTGAATGAGTTTTGTAAAGCCAGCTCTGCTGGAGCACTGACTCCTGCCCCCACATTTGGCCATGACAGCCTTGTGGTGAGAAGTTAATTTATTCCAAGCACTCGAAGTGATACCTGTTGGTATCTAACCCCAACATAAGAAGGACATGGACCTGCTGGTGTGAGTCCAAAGGAGGCCATGAAGATGCTCAGAGGGCTGGAGCACCTCTCCTGTGAAGACAGTCTGAGAGAGTTGGGTTTGTTCAGACTGGAGAAGAGAAGGCTCCAGGACGATCTCAGAGCAACTGCCAGTACCTAAAGGGGTTATAAGAGAGTTGGAGAAGGACTTTTTACAAGGGCATGTAGTGATAGAACAAGGGGGAATGGACTTAAGCTGAAGGAGGGCAGGTTTAGATTAGATATAAGGAAGAAATTCTTTACTGTGAGGGTGATGAGGCCCTGGCACAGGTTGCCCAGAGAAGCTGTGGATGCCCCATCCCTGGAAGCATTCAGGACCATGACAGATGCTTAGAGCAAGTTGGTCTAGTGAAAGGTGTCCCTAACCATGGCAGGGGGGATTGGAATTAGGGTTCATTCCAATCTGAACCATTCTGTAACTCTATGATCTATTAGTGCATGCCCATGATCAGTAGTTGGTATCAGCCTACTTCAGTGGTGGACATGTTATCTATAGACCCTGATTTCTAAAGCTTACAGTCCATGGGGACCTCTTAGGACATTTCCCCCAAAGACTACAGTAGTGTAGTTCATACAAACTAAATGGAAACACATGTGTTACCACAACCAAGGCTTTAGAGAGAGTCACTGAAAATCTGAGAACCTGGAAAAAAGATAGGAGGAATTTCTGTCTCAGTTCCTAAAACTATGAGAAAATTTTCAAAATGTTCAAGTGGGTCAGGCCCCAGAGTACGTAAGGGCTTTTGGAAATGTGATGGAAGCTCCAATGACACCAACATGCTTTCAAAATGTTTTATCCTTTCAGTTAAGTGACACTTCACTTAAACATGGATGAAGATGGGAAGCTTCTTAATTCACTGTAGGTCTGCAGGGAAAACTACCATACGAAGAAGGAGTAAATTAAAATCTGAAAATAGCTTTTTCCTCCATTATGGGGTTGACAAAAAGCTAACTTTAATCAGTGATGGTAAACTTAGAGATAACAAATTGGTGAGTTTTTATTCTTGGTATGTGACATTTCTTTCCACAGCTGCCACTGCCTTTCCCACCTCTCAAGAGAGATGGCATGGCTGGCCTACTTCTTCCACCATCGGAAAAAATGTGTTTCCCCTGAATCTAAACCTGCTTCTATTCATGGGTGTGATGTTACAAGGTCACAGTCAAAGCATAGTTCTTAACAATAAAAAGCAAAACAAACCCAAAACAAAAATAAAAAGCAAAGCAAACAACAAAAAATTATTATGCTTTCAAAGAGCATGTTTTCCTGGGGTTTGATGTGGCTTTGTTAAACACAGACTTGTTGAGTCATCAACATTTTCTTCTTTACAATCACAGAGGAAATCAAATATCTGCAGTGACTGTAGCATTTTATATTGCTGTACTTTTGTTTCATAGCAAATGTGATTTTAAAAGAGGAGAAAACTTAAGCTTGATGCAATATTTAAATCTTGTTAGGCCTGCATCTCCCCAGCCCACAGACTATTGATGCTGTAGGCGACGGCCTTCCTGTCCTGCTGTCTCTCAGTTTTGGTTTCTTGCCACAGGAGGCAATTTTCTCTGTGTTAGTTTTATTTAGACTATTCTGACAGAAACAATCTGTGGTCTTCAGTACCCGTTCACCCTCTGCTTGGCTCAGTATGGTGTAGGCATTAAGAACATGAATGCTCCTCCAAACTCCCCAGTGGGGCTGTCACAGCTCTGCACACCCCCCAGGCAGATGTTACACCCTAACCAGAGTCACAGGACAGGGACAATCCCACCCCAGGTTACATCACCTGTGGGATGGTCCTACTACAAAATCTCCAATTCATTCACAGCTTTCATCCTTCGTTACCCTGACATGGATCAAATGCTGAAGTCCTCCTCAATAAACATCCAACCTTCATAGCTTTTACAAGTCCCTGCATCGATAAAGAAACCACACAGCCACTTCCCACTCATCTCCGAGGGACCCTGGGCCCTGGCCGAGATTTTCCCCAAGTTTTTTTATATCTCAGTGCTGATTTCTCCCTAGTTGGAAGAATCTGCTCATCTCAAAGCATTTGGAGAGCTGAGAATGAAAAGTGAAACCTCAGCGCCAAGTGCTCCCTGAGGAACACAGTCTGAACGTGCATCCATCTATCCACCCATCCATCTCCGCTGCGCCCGCGAGGACCACATCACTTGGAAGAGCAAACCGGAGCTGTTTCGGGTTTTTTTTTTGCCCTGTGCAAGGGAGTTTCCCGCATCCGCACAGACGTGTTCAGCAGCCACGGGAAAGCGCTTCCCGCAGGCATCCCGCACCGCAGCCCGGCGGACCCGCCGGGGACGAGCATCCCACCGACCTCTTCCCAGTGACGGCCCTGACTGGGACACGCCGGCCCCCGCCGAAATCTCCGCCCGGGACCTGTCCCTATCCCTAAACCCCACACACGCACCGAGCCGGCCGCGTCCGAGCCCCTCTGCCCGAGCCCGGGGGCGGAGCGGGCCGCGGGGAGGGACCAGCGCCGCCGGGGGGGATCCCGGGCCGGGGGCGTGCGGCGGGCCGGGGGCCCGGGACCCAGCGCTCTGGGGCGGGGGAGCCCCTGTGGACCCGGGACGTTCCCCCGCGGCAGGGGCAGCCCCGGCAGCGCCGAGCCGAGCCGAGCCAGCCCCGCCCGGCGCGGCCCCGCCGTCCCGGTTCGAGCCCCGGCCGTGCCCGTCCCCCCGCGGTCCTCACCTCTGCGCGGTGGCGGCGGCGGCGGCCGGGCGAGCGGCGCGGTCCGGGAGCGGCAGCCGGAGCCGTGATGTCAGACCGCGGGCCCCGCCCTCCTGCCCATGTGCCCGCCGACGCCCGCAGGCACCGCTTGGCTCGGCACGGCCCGGCTCAGCACAGCCCGGCTCAGCCTGGCCCTGCCCGGCGCGGCTCTGCTCTGCACAGCCCTGCTCTGCACAGCCCTGCACAGCCCTGTCCGGCACAGCCCTACTCTACACAGCCCGGTTCGGCACAGCCTGGCCCGGTACTGCCCGACTCGGCACATCCCTGCCCGGCACAGCCTGGCCCGGTACTGCCCGACCCGGCACAACCTGGCTCGGCACAGCCCGGCCCGGCACAGCCCGGCCCGGCACTGCCCGGCCCGGCACAGCCCGGCTCAGCACAGCACAGCCCGGCCCGGCACAGCCCGCCTCACCACAGCACAGCCCGGCTCGGAACAGCCCGGCTCAGCCCTGTCCCGCAGCGCCCGCCCGGGCGGCACTGCCGTGCCGAGGTTAAACACACACGGACAGGAGGGCATCGCTGCCAGGGCAGCCGGGTCGCGGTGTCCATTACAGACCTGAGTCGCGGGCAGACCTTAATTCTCTATTTATAAACGCATTTCAAAGCCAGCCGGTGTCTCGTTTTAATGGGCGGGTGCGGCTTGTTGCGCCTCTGTCCTGCTATCAGGGGCCGTGCACTTGTTCTGAAAAGCTGTGCCACGAGGCGTGGAGCAGATAATGGCTCTTACCCCCACGCAGGGAAAGAGTTGTCCTGCTGCAACCACCCCAACACGGCCCGGCTCCGATAGCCCAGCGGCAACACGGTCCGGGGCTGCCGAGAGCTGGCAGTGTCTTCTGGCAAAAGCACTGGGACAAACCCACAGGGACTTGAAAACAAATCCCTCGGGGGCTTTGGTTTGCTCTTTCAGTAGAGAAGAGCAGCATGGAGGGGAGAGACCTGAAGGGATTGTCTCATCTGTCCCCAAGCCATGGCATAGCTGGGGAGATGCTGGTGTGATCTGTGTTTGTTGCCTGGGTGGAGGGATGAAGAGCCCCTGCAGTTAGGAGAGTTTTCATAATCTTTGCTGACTGCCATCCCCACTGTGTCCACCTTGCACATGGGATGTGGATTCCTGGGATGAAATAGGCCCCACTTCTTTCCTTTCTCCTGGGTAGGCCATGATTTTAACGACCCCAGCTCATTCTCACCACCTGTCCTATACAGATGTCCCCCCTGTCCTGCCTCTGTGCTGCCTGCAAACAGGGTCAGGGCTGTTCCAGCTTGAAAGGGCACTTTCCACCTTCTCACATCTATGAGGTGAGAGATACAGAAACCTGGTGCTATGGGGAAGCTGCAGAAAAGATATGGGATTGCTGGGGAGAGCTGCCATTGGTGGCTCCCAGTGGCTGGAACCTGGGTAAGAGAGAGCTCCAGGGGCTTGGGATGTTCAAGACTTTGAGATGCTGTGAGTTCCTTCGGTATTGGACAGTCCTGGAGAGGAGGGAAAATCTATTGACATGGTTAGGAGAAGGAAGATCATTGGGACAGCTCTACTTCATCGTGCCTCTGTGAAATCCATCTGTGACTGAATGCAGCTGAGAGATCCAGATTACTCCCTACCTCCTTCTTGTGTGTTGTGGCCTGTGCCTCCTTCATGCCTATCTTAATGCTAATTTATATGCCACAATCAGCTCTTTGTGGAGCCTGAAGGACAGAAATCATTGAACTCTCTTGTGACTTCTGTATCTTGTTACCTTTTTTCCTGTATTATGTGAAGGACAAATTTTGCCTTTAAATTTATTTATAGAACCCATAGTCATTGCCTTGTTAGCCTTGGTCGTCACAATTCATTTTATGGATTCCTCTTTGATCTCTCAGGTCTCTGCAGAGCTGCGGCGCACTGGGTGGGACTCTCTTTGTACCCTCCCCTTGCATGGGGCAAGGTCATAGGTTTATGATCACTTCCATGGGTAGTGACCAGCTCTCTGGAGTTCCCGAAACACCGAAATCTACTTCTTTTCTCCTTTTTTTTTTTTTTTTTACTTAAGATTTCACTTTCTTTTTGTAAATCAGTAAACTTTAGAATTCTTATCCTCATCACTTTCACCAAAATATACTCTACTTTTCCACCTGTCTGTCACAGAGCAGTGCCTCAGAATAAACACCAATTTTACACCTGTTTCCTCAAACCAGTAGCTGTCCCTGTCCAGGCCACCCGTTTGCTGGACGGTTTAAGTCCTGCAGCTCCATTTTGCCTGCAGCCATCTCAGTAGGTACCTAAATCCTCCCCTGCTCCCAGAGCTTGACTAGCTTTATTGGTTGCTCAAGAAATTCCCTTGGGAACTCTCTTTCTGATGAGCTGACCTGATATGGCCTTGCAAGTTGGCTTAATTTCTCTTCCACCCTGGCAGACTCAATGTGCTGGGATTGTGCTGGACTTGGCCAGTGTTCCTGTGTGTTTATCTGAGCTTTTTTTCCCCCTTTCTCCTTGTTAGTTTTGAGCAAGGGTTTTTCCCTGTGTCATCTGGACCCTTCTTCTCACAGCGGTCATCTTTCCTGGCCTATCATTGACTGGTCAGAGCTGCAGCTCTCTGGCAGCACCCTCTGTGTCCCTGTGCCCATCTGGCTGTGCCCTGCTGTCCCTTCAGCTGCAGTGCCACCTGCATCCCCTCCTTCCCGTCCTTCCCCCCCACAAGGTCATGCAGTTGCTTTGGATCTGCTCAGGGCTGGGGCTGGCAACTTCTGCCAGCACCCGTCTGCCAGCACAGCGTGGCTCTGGTGAGCAAATGAACCTTGACAGTTCCTGGCTGCTGGGCCAGGGAGCCGTGGGGAGTCCCCACCTCCCACACTGTGTCTTGGTGCTCTTGCTGGGACGCTCAAGCCATCCAAGGTGACAGTGTGAAGGGGTGCACCAGGTCAGCTCACCTCCTGTCCCACACCTAATCATCAATAACAGTGGTGACCCAGAGCATTCCCAGGCTTTCCTGTACCCAGACACAAAGGGAGTGGTCCCCAAGCCTCCATTTACCCCTTCTCCGTTGCTGGCTCTCTTGGGTGCATCATGTGGTACCTCAAGGGCTGGTGTGCACCCAGAGGCCACCAGGGATGCAGAAGTGCTGGGCAGCAGGGGCTGCACTTGAGCAGATACTGTGGCAAAAGCAGAGTTTGGGAATGCCACCTCACCCTGCCACTCACAGTGTCATGGCAAGGGAATGGCTCTGCTTTCCTCTGAAATCCAGATGTAGTAAGTGGCAAACTTACCGTTGGCAAACCAACCTATTTGGCAGGATGGTCAGTAAATGTAGCTCCTTCTCTGGCCTTCCCAGATCTCTGTTTTGGGCTGGAATCTGCTTTCCTGGAGCCCAGTGGTACCGTTTGGGTTGGGAAATTGGATTATAAGCACAGCAGGGGTTCCCAGCACAGTGCTCTGGACTGGCACTTGGCTGGCAGTGCCGAAACTGCTGAGCCCAGAAAGGAGTCGAGTGGCTGGAAAGGTGTGTGCACAATGCAGGCAGGGTGGGATCAATAACGTGTGGTTAATTATTGCCAGTGAGCAGAGGCCAAAAATTAGTTTGGTGCGGTTGTGAAACAGAGAGCACATGTAGGGGAACGAGCTGGGGACTGCAAAAATGGACATGGAGGGAGCTGTGATGGCTCTCTGAAGTTGAACTTGGGCAAACAGCATCTTTGTTGGGTGAAAAAGTAGTGGCTCATGCTGTTCTTCAACTCTGCTGGGGTCATCTGGAAGGACTGGAAGTGATGCTGACACCTGATGGTTCTGGGGACAGACCTGGATGAATCCTCAAGGAGCTGCAAGGAGGGAGCAGGAAGCCACTTGTGGGCAGATTTCAGGCATGACGAAACACTGCTCTGTTCCTCCCAGAATACCCCAGGTGGGGAGGGAGGGACTGTGCTCCTATAGCCCTCCTCCCACCTGAGGGCGATGGTGGTGCTAAAAGTCAGTGGAGGAGATCTGCAGCGACGCCAATCACTTGTCACCTATCACACCAATGACACCATCAGTCATGTGTCTCTCGCTGATCATCGAAAAATAGCAATGAAATGCCTAATTTTTGGATCAGCCTGGTGAGGTGAGATGTGGCTGAGTGTGGGTGACTGCACAGCTGTGCCTGACACTACCAGCCCGAGCATCCTTCCTGAGCGCCCTGACAGCAAAGCTGTGCTCGGCCAGAAAGTGTCTGTGCTTATGCACAGCGGGGGTACCCCGGATTCAGCTCCTGCGCCGACCCCCATGCCCCTCCCTGGGGTCTGGCGGCATCCCTGGGGAGGTCGGTCGGAAAGCACAGTTATTGTGATGCTGCCAGAAAGCGGCTTCCTGCTGCTAATCAGCTCCAGGCAGGTTATCGCTTTCGCAACTGCCCGGCTTTTCGGGGAAAAGTGTCATTTATCGGCCCTTCACGGAGGAGACCCGGTAGAGATGCTCCGCGTCGGGGCTCGTCTCCGCCTGTCATACAGGCGCCATCTAGTAGGAAAAGGAGAAAAAGACCAAAAATCAAGGAAACTGGATGTAGAAAAGCAGTTTCTTTCTGAGAAAACTGTTTCATCCAACACAAAGCTGCTCTGGGGCATGGTTCTAGTGCTGAGCCCGTGATTTGGGCACCCACAGGAGAATTCACTGCATGGGAAATGGTGAGGCATGGGGATGCCACAAACTCAAGCACAGCTTGTTCAGGATGGATCCGAATTTATTGGATCTAAAAACAGACTTTGGCATAAAGAATCATTTCCAGGCAGCTCCTTGATAACATCGTCAGGACCATATTTGATTCATTAGCTGTATGGGTTAATTGCAGTACACTGCCTTCAGCTCTGGTGGGTGGCAGATACTCCTGTTTCCATCACTAATGTCATCCTCTCAGATGGAAATACTGAGAGCTGAAAACCTCTCTCTGCCATCCCTGCATGTAGGACTTCACATTGTGAAGGCATTGGCTTTGGTCATATTGCAAGATTTTACCACAAATTCCATGCTGTTGTCATCTTTTAAGAGTCACATGGATTTTCATTGTGATTTCCCAACCCTAGGGGTTTGCTGGAGAAAACCTCCCAAAATCAACCTCTCCAAGGGTGAAACAAAAGGGATCTATAACATTAATTTCCTTTAAAGAGAAAAAAGAAAAAAAATCATGATTTTATACCAATCTTGCGATTTTTATGCAGCTTGACTCACCCTTTGCTGTGTGGGGAGCTGATAATGCTGGGTGTCTGTTATCTGCTGTACATGAATTCCCACTGGCAGACGGGCTGTCCTCTGCCATGGATGCATGGATGCACACCCCCATGGAGCAGGTCCCTGCGATAAGTGTGTGCTGTGACAAGTCCTGCTTGAGGAATGTCACCCTCTGGCCTTTCCCCTTCATTCCCCAAAACATCAGGAGCTGGAGGCCAGGGATTCTGTAGGGTGAGTGACATCACCATCACTGGGGTCCAGTGGCTTCACCCTGCCAGGAACTGCAAAAGCATCATTGCCCTTTGCCTAGAGCAGAACCTTAATTCATCTCCACTTTTACAGATAAAAGCCTGAATTAATTAAAGAAGAGAATAGAAACCACTTTGATTTCCAGAACACCGGAAACTCCTAATTATCACAACTCCCAAAAGCACTGGTATAATTAAAGGGCTACTGCTGTTCCCATTGCAGACCCAGTTTTTGCAGGGATTTACAAATGGCACCTAAATTTTTTGCTTTCGGTGAAGTACAGAGACTCAGGGAAGGAAATTTGGCTCCAGGTGCATTCCTGTAAATCAGCCAGAACACCACTGAAACAGCATCTAATTCCCCTCTGGATTTCTTATTAGAAATCCAGAGTCCCCAGTGGCAATGTGCTACAGACAGCGTCTGCTCTCCAATTATATTCTGATTATACAAAATAATAAAACTGGGAGAGGTTTTTTTTTTCCTTCTGGTCGTTCCGTCTTTGAAATACACTTGGGGGCTGTTTCTAGCTTTTTTATCATAACCAGCATTTATTAGTATTTAAAAAAGGTGGTGGAAACTGAATTTCTCACCTGATCTCTGGTCCTCTGGTTCCTGTAACCTTTCCAGAAGCACTGAACGCATAGTGATGACACTGATGGTGAAACAGCCAGGCTTTGCTATAGCGTGAAAGCAGCAGAACACCCCTGATGCAATAACTGAGCAAATCCCACAGGAGCACTTCCCCTGCAAATGCCAGGTCACTGGGCAGGGCGGGGTTCTCCCAGCTGCCTTGTGCCTTTTCTGTCAGACAACTGGCCAGGTAAAAATGTAGCTGACAATATACCTCTGTGTGCTTAGGTTTATCCTTGGGCTGCTGCAGCTTTCCTGTCTTTATCCTGGAAGAAGTTTAGATTAGGCAGAAATTCTTCATTGTGAGGGTGGAGAGGCACTGGCACAGGTTGCCCAGAGAAGCTGTGGATGCCCCATCTCTGGAAGTGTTCAAGGCCAGGTTGGATGGAGCTTGCAGCAACTTGGTCTAGTGGAAGGTGTCCCTGCCCGTGGCAGGAGGGTAGGAATGAGATAGTCTTTAAAGTGCCTTCCAACCGAAATCATTCTGTGATTCTCTATTCCATGACCCCTTTACTAAGTGTTGTCTGAAGTCTGCCCACTGCCAACAGTTTGCTTGGTGGGTGGCAGTTTTACCACCAAAGTGGTTCTTTTGGTCCCTGGGTGCTTCACAGTTGTATGCAAAACTGTCCCAAAAATTCTCATTCCTTTTGTCAGGTGCTTTCCCTCTCTGTTGAATGGCCCTGGCTTCCCTCAGGTCGCCCCATCCTTAACAGGGTAGTGTCTGGCTCCAATATGAAGCTGAGGCAGGGAACCAGTGGAAAACATTTTCCCCTCTCAGCACTGTCATTTTAGTAGCCATTGTTTGTGTATGGCAACACAGATGTGCTTCAGGATCAGACCAAGCCATGGCTCTGCTTTTACCCTGTTGCTGGAAACTGGTTTTGGTAAGCAAAATATCACCAGCTTGAAAAAGAAAAAAGAAAGGAAAATGAAGGAAAAAAATGCAAAATTTGCCTGTATTAGACATGCAGGGAAGCATTGGAAGTTAAGAAGATCACAGACAATTGAATTTAATTGAAAAATAAGATTAAATAGAATGAGACATGAATGTGAAGAACTAATTTGAATTAAAGAAACAAGCTGATTGCCTGAAGAATGAAGTAGGAGGATTAAAATTATTTTATTTTGTATCTGGGTTTCAGCTCTGTTTATATAGGATAACTTACAGAAAAACTTCAACCACCACCCTCAAAGTGGTTTTACACTTGATGAAATCATAACTTTTTTTGACATGGTCACAGTGCACAGGGAAGTGGGGCTCTCACTTGATCTCATTGGCTTAGGGGAAATTTGAACTATGTGTGGTGAAATGGGAGAGCCTGATCCAACACTTGTGGCTTCCCAGCATCATCTCAGATGCAAGGTAGGTCTTAGGTAGTGAGGTCTGCAGCTCCCACCTTACAGGGAGGGAAACAAACCCCAAAGACCAGGAGCAAACCCGGGGGTCAGCGACAGGTAGATTCTTGCCTCAGGAAAGACAGTAGAAGGGACCTTTCCAGGACTGTCAAATCCTGATGAAAGCAGCTTCAAGCAGAAGCCAGAGGGGCAGGCAGAGCTGGCAGCTCATACACGGTGGTCATGGCTGGGCTCTGCTCCCAAACCAACTCCTGAAAGCAAAACGAGTAAGAAAATAGTTTTAAGGAAAATAAATAGTCTGTATTCACAGCACAAACAGGAAAATTATATACAGGCAAGTAGCACAAATGGGAAAAATAAGAGCTTAATTTACAGTAGTTTTTAGAGTTAGAGGCATCTTTATTCCAAGTGAGTTCTCCTGAGAGTGGCAAAACGGTTTAGTGCATCCCCCACAGCTTTCTTAATTTCACTTGGCTGCCGCTCCCTCTGCTACAGCACATCCAGCCACCAGCATCCTCCTCCCCAGTGAACAGTCCCATCGGCCACAGTGACGCCGTTCCTGCCGCATCCCCCTGCTTACCACAGGCAGGCAGGATCTGTCCTCGGTGGGATGGGCCCATCTGGGAGCCCGTGCGATGCCTCTGGCTGACTGTCGTGTTGGGAGCAGCCAAGCGCGCTGGGCGCCGTGGAGGAGCCAGCAAAGGTCACTTCCAAGTCACCCCGTGGCATGGCTGGATGGGGAGGGAGCTGCGGGCACAGGAGCGGGCACGGCTGGGCACAGAGCTCGGCTGTGCCCGTGGCGTGAGCCAAAGGGGATGTCGGAGCCCTCATTCTGGGGACGGAGATGAGGAGGGGACCCCGGGCTGGACCCTTTCCAGATGATAATTTTGACATTTTGTTGTCACTTGAAAATTTTGAAATATGAATAAATGCAGTGGTTGTGCTTGTTTGTACTGAATGTCGCTGCCAGAGTGGGGACTGGCTTAATCGTGCTTTTAATGTGTACTTAATGGGTACACTCGTCACTCGTCCCTGTCTTTAGCTGCTGCACACCTGCACTTTGACACTACACACCCAAGCTGATCACAGTGTATCTATTGCCTGCCCCTTCTCACCCATCCCTGCCACATGCTTCATCTGCAGCCTCCTCTCGCCTCCTCCAGCCCCTGCTCCATCCCTCTCCCTTCCCAAGAAAACACAGACAGGGATATATTTCCTCCAGTGTTCCATGCAAAAGCAAGAGCATGGTAGCACAACGGCTGCAAGCAAGTCTGGTAGCACATCCTGGAGCAGGGTGATAACCTGCCCCACGCCCCAGGGATTATCCTCTGCCCCAATATTGCATGAAGATCTAATTTCTGAGCAAAATCCAGCTGTGGTTTCATTAAAGAGGCTCTTGCTCCTTGTGCTCAATATTTAATTTAGCACAAGTGTGTGTGTTGAGTTCAGGGTGTTGATTAACCATGACTCTGAGATAGAGGGAAATTACTAATATGGGAAAGTGCAGTCAGTATTTCATGGCAAAGAGTAATTGAGCTAACAGTTGACATATGGAGTTGTGTGGGCAAACTAATTAAATTTTACATCTTCCCAAGCATTTGTGAGTTTTATAAGTGTTTGATTTATATATTAATTAAACCTCAGAGTGAAATAAAGAGGACATAACTATTTATACTGCAAATGTGTCCGTCAAGAGGAAGGGTTTAATGTATTTTCAAGCAGACCCAAAGTGCCTCTGTGAGTCCCCAGCTCAGCTCAGCTCAGCGGTGACAGAGCAGGCTGGGACCATGTCCCATCCCAGGAGCCTGGTCATGCACTGGCACAGGGTGCTGAGCATCCAGCCCTCAGCACACTGCAAGACATCCCTTCATCCCCTATGGTGTCTATTCCTCCTCTTCACCATCAGGAACAAGTGCTGTGCTGCCCAGTGGGTTGGTATCTCCCTGATGGGCTGCAGAGCCCCAGTTTCTCACTGATCTAGGTGCTTTGCAAGTAGCTAGTGAGAAAGCTGATACACGATGTAAATATTTATCTGACCCATTAGCAAGAGGTGGTCACAGCAATACCTGGGATGACCCTGCTGAGGTTTTCTGCATCTGTTTTATTCACAGTGTTTCACATCTAAAGGGAACTTGCACTGTGTGTATTTGCAGCCAGACAGAAGGACACCTGCAGCATTTATGGTGGTCAGCATCATTTTCAGCCTGATTCATGCTCTGATGGAAAGGACTTCCTGAAATTATGGGGTTGCTCCTCAGGTTTGCACCCTGGGATCCTGGGCAAAAAGCCATTTCTGCAGCTGGGAGAAGATGGTATTTGGGTCCAATGACAGTGAGATGTCCTAAAATGTCCAGCCCTGGCCTGGTTTTTCTCCTTTAGGCTCTTGGTGCATTCCCCACTACTGACAGATCTCTCTGGAGGCCAGCACACATCTCACAGGTCTGTTTGGGTGAGCCTGGAGGCCAGTGCTGGGCTGATGCTGGGGCAGTCCTGGGAGGTGCCGGGCTGGCTGGGGGTTTCTGGCTGTGCTAGGATGAACTGTGAGCCTTTTTGGAGCAGGAGCACTGAGTTTTGTTCCAGGGCTGAGTGCTTGGGCTGCTCTTGCCTAGGGCAGTCTGGCTTGCTGCTCCAGTGAGTGTCCCTGCTGCTCTCTGGGGCTGCTCCTGCTAAGATGCCAAACTGCCCCTTACTGCCTTGTATGCTTTATTCCCAGGGATTATGATGCCTGTAAAACCCTCTGATTCCAAAATAAATAAAATAGAGAAGTGTTTCTGTTCTGGTCTGCACTGATGCTTCCCAGCAGCAGAGACAACAGGGCTGTACCATAGCACTTGCATCCATTTCTGTGTCCTGGCTCTGATATCCTGATGATGCTAAAAAATAAATCTATCCATTATATTTCTTATTATTGAAGTGTTATTTTTTGCATGCTTTGAAAGGAGAAACAGGAGCTGTTTATGTCAGCAGTGACACAAGATTCAGAAGATATTTGGTTTTGGTAGGAAAGTGGAATTACAGCTAAAACATGGGTATTAAAATTCCCTTAAATTTAGTAAACTATTCATAACAGGTACATAGCTGATATTCAAATCTATCAATAGTATGAAATAGATGGTAGCTATATTCTAAAAATAATTTTGTGTGCCACCTCACTGTCCCACCTGGCCTCTAGGGACTCCATCAATCTTGTGATGACCAGTGATTCCTGTTCATGGTGTCAGTGACTAATATCTTGACCTGCAGGAGAAGAAGAATTACAAAAACTTAGTGTTTGTGTGCAGCATAAGTTAGAGCTGTGAGGACAGGAGAAACCAGGACCAGGTTGGAATGAAAATGGGAGGAAAAGAGGGGCTGGTACTCAGCATCGATTACTTTTAAGATCTGGTGCTTCATAGAGCACCTTCCCCAGAAACCTTGGGGGAAGCAAGATACACATGGCACATATGGCACACATGGCCCACTCTATGTCATATAGCACAGGGGGATCATGGTGCCTTCTGTAATATTGCATGTTGAACTGGTGCCTCAGCTCATCATATATGCAAGCAATATCTCAAACCCCACAAAAATGCAGTCCCCACTGCCAAATACTAGCTGTGAGCTCTTGCCCCGGCTCTGAAGAAGGATTCACTGTGTGAGAATCAAATACGTGCTGAAGCCTATGTTCATACACCTGGATGTGACTGAAAGGCATTCATGGTGCAGGGACAACCTTATGGAAATCAAAACTACCTGGGAGCTCACTGTCTGGAATGAAAGTCAGTTTTTGCTGCAGGTACATGCTGGTGTTTGGAGGAGACCAGGAGCTAATCCACCACCACTGATTGAGTATCCATAATTAAATAGCTGGCAGTACCTGTAGTAGGACTCAGCATATTGCTAATCCCTGAAAAACCCTGGGACAAGCATGTCCTTGCTAAGGATAACATCACCCGTGGTCAAACATACCAGCATCACTTTACCACACAGGACCTCAAGAATATTCAGTAACAAACACACCTTTTCTCCGCCAGTTCAGCCTGACTATTAATATCCCTTGGAACACCTCACATCTCTGTACACAGCACTGAATTTCATTGGTGTTTTTGCTCTAATGTTGGAGTACACTGTGCCATCAGTTTGTGCATTCCTCATCTACAAATCAGTGTAGCTAATACAATGCGTGGCACCTCGCTGTTTTGCTAGCAGTACCAATACATTAAACCTAGGAATGCAACCAGCACAATGAATTTTAATTTCATATGGTAATGGGACCTGCAGATCTCTCTCTGCAGGGTATTAAACTGGAATGTTAGAATAGGGTGTTTTGGAAACAGCCACGGGCTGTGTGATGGAGGGGCAGAACTGTCAGATCACCTTGAAATGGGTCTAACTTGAAGGTGCTGGAATATCAGAAATCATCCTAAACGGTCATATAGTCAATGGGGGTTTTTATGTAATGTCACAGAATCAATAATGAACCTGAGGGACTAAACAGATGAAGCAGTGTAAAATCTAAGCAGCCTCTGTCCTCTGCTGCCACTGATTTTGAACGGACATATGCAAGGCTGCTCTTGGATGTCCTGCATTAATGCTGTTTTTCCTGTTGGAGCAGGTACCCAGGTCAATGCTGCAGCCCTTCCCAGAGCCAGGGCTCTGCAGGAGGTGGGGATGCCCATCCTGGGACCTCTCTGCTTCTCAGCATCCCTTGGCCCTGGTGTCATTTCTTGACTTTCTCTGCATAGCCCCTCTGTGCTTAGCTGCTTTCAGAGAAATGGGGACTGGAAGAGATCCATTCCTCTGACATAACGTATAAATAGGAAGCAAAAGGTCAAGGTTTCCCACAGAGAAATTTTGCCCAGAGCATCAGAAAATGTAAGGGACAAAACACTCAGGTGATGATCAGCCACTGATCAGCTCCAGGTAGCGCAGCCCTGGCCTTGGGCAGCCTTCTAGGTTCTGTTTCCTCTCTGGTTTTTGCAAACTGGCCTGTCAGACCTGACTTACTGAGAAGACCCATGTGCAATTTTACAGATGCTGTTAGCTGCCCCCTGTTCCTCCTCCATCCTAATGTGAAATCTGTCATTGCACTCTATCAATGTGCTTTTTTGCCTGCATCCTGTATGAGCTCCAGATTGCTATTGATAGGTAGGATAGCCACGACAATCTTGAGGAAATTTGTGATCTGGTCCTGGCATATTTGACAGATAACACTCGAAATACAAATGTCAAAACGCATTTAGGTTTTTTCCCTTTTCTAACTCGCCCCGAAGAAAATGCAAACACTTTTTGACAGAATCAGTTCAGGAGCCTCCTCTAAGCCAGGCCTTGAGTGTTAGGAGAATCTGCCTCTTAAAGCCATATAGATCCACTGCTGCTGTATAAAAAAATATTCTTTACCCTGAGGCAGAATTACTTAAGAAAATCCTGACATGATTAGACACCACGCTCTTCTGAGAAAAGAGTAACTATACTATTAAAGGATAACCGAGATGCTGCATAAACTGACAGTATTTAAATTACTTGATGTCACAGTTCTGAAACATCATTTGGCATGGGGGTACAAGGAGGGACTTGAATATTTTCTGGGTACCACTGTGCAGCTGTTCTGTACCTTGAATACGTTGGTGGAAACACTTGCAGGTGCTGCAATTGCCCTTGACCTGCTGATGTGGAGTGCATTTAGGCTTGGTGTTGGTAAAATTTTTAAACACAGGCTTGAAAAATTTATAACAACTAATAAATAAGTATCTAGCAATTTTTGCATATGCTTTAGTGTGCAAGAAGCCTTCTTGCCTTAGAACAGTATAATGGTGTGAGTTAAATGATTATCTTGTAATGCCTAAGAGCCTGGCCCCACCATTCTATTCGATGATACACAGTTTAAACACAAAGCCAGGGTCTATAATTATATGCAAATATCATCAATTCAAGCTTAAATCATAATAATTTGAAGTCAACATAGTGTGTTAAATAATATTCCATGCATGTAAATAATTATACATCAATGATGTAGAACCCTTCAGATTTCAGCCCTTAACCACAGCAGGAAGAAGGGCTAACCCTGGAGCACATGGATAACCACAGCCTTCGCTGGCTTGTGTAGGTTTTGGGGCACAGTATGAGTATTTTGCATTAGCTCAGAGTTTGGATACAGCCAACTTTGATAGCTCCTGGGAATACGTGTGATTAACCAGGCCAGCCACAATATGTCACCAGCACTCCACACAAACAGCTCTGCTGCTGCTGGAGAATGGGGCCTCTGTGCCGGCAGAGAGGGAAAACATCACATCCTGCAGCCAGGAGAGGGAAAAAGAGGATCAAAGGACAGGGAAGAATCTTGACAGAAAGATAATAAAGGAAGGTGAGATTAGCAGCAGGTCAGGTGGAGCTGCGTGAGTGTGAGGAGAGGAGACACCCTGGTCTCCCGGATGACCTGGCACCCCAACACTGGGCTTTGCAGGCTGCAACTTAAAAGCACTCATTCCTTCAAATCTGCTTTCCATTTTAAAGGATTGCTTCTCCTCCTGATCATATTAAACCTTGCCTGTTCAGAACTGAAACCAATCAGTACAGTGATGAATTCCCACTCCCAATGCTAGATTGAGTAGTGGGTGTGGCAGAGCCAAGCACATGTGGCACCGTGTATTGTGGAGCAGATGTTGCACCTGAGAATGGACTGAGATGCTGCAGGTCCTTTTCTCTGAGGTCCAGGGGTCCCCAGTGTCTGGATGTGGATTTAGCTAATTCCTCTCCCTCTCCCTCTCCCTCTCCTCTCCTCTTCTCTCCTCCAGCCTCAGGGAGGTAGTTGAAAGCCGTGCTCAGCACCAAGGAGTGGGTATTTACCAACAGAAACACTTTGTCAGAAGTAAAATGCATGGAAATAAGGGAGCCTCGGCAGCTACATGCAAGTGTAAAGAAAACACATCCCAGTTCAATGAGCATGGAGCCCTGATAGAGCACGACCTTTGTCAGGGACTAGTAATCATTCCTGGCAGAGTTTGCTCATGAGGATTAGGAATTGTAGGCAGCCCATTAAACTGTGCTGCTCAGGATCCCCATGGCTGAGCATCATGAGCGTGGAGTGGCTGAAACAGCCCTTACAGCTCTCACCTTCCTCAGCTGGGTCTCTCAGCACTGATGGGGATCAGGGAATTCACTCGAGTCCTCATGAGTTTGGAATGGAAAGGATGTGATGCAGCCCTTTTCAGCCCTGTAGTGCAGCTCCTTCCTTCCCTTCATGGCCCTGGCAAAGTCACTGGGTCCTGCTGCTGTTTGTCTGAGTGCCTGTGGAGTCAGTCAGTCCTTCTGCAGACACCTGGAGCTTTAGGGAGTCCAGCTCGCATGTTGGCATGACCACATTATACATGCTGGTACCGCTGGCAACACAGAACTGCCTGGGATTTAAACAAGCATAATGTATTCAGAAACAGAAAATTGGATGTGTGTCTTTGTGGATTTGCTGTCTTGGTGCTATCAGGTTAGAGCTATTTAATTCCCAGTGTATGGGGTAATATACAGTTCATCTATAGATGTGCATTAGTGTGTTCAAAATACACCACTCTGTGCCTTTATATGGGGAGCAAAGCTGTGGGCAGAAAGGAGGAAACCATTTCTGTCAGACACTTAAAAGCTTAAATCAGCTTGCCTGGCACTATATGGATTTGGAGATGCTGAGGAAATTGAGTGTGATTGGCAAGAAGCGTGATGTCAAAATACAGTATTCAGCACATGTAATTCAAGGGAATCTCACTGGGCAGAGAGGACCCTCTCAGCCCACCCCAGGAGGGATGTAATTCCCAGGAGACCCAGCAGCAAGGCTGGGGTCTCTCTGTAGCTGCAGGCGAAGGCTTGGCCAGCCAAATTTATCATGCAACATAGTCTGAGGTTTGTAAAGAGGTGTTATGGCTCTGTCTTTGTAAAAAAACTCTTTTTCTCTAACATGAGCTACTAAATAGAATTGTTTACTGAATAACAAGATGGTGGACACCGTAAATAAAAACATAGCGCTATTCATGCTTTGTGATTCCAGGCGCCTGATTTAAAGGCTGAGTCTCTCTGCAGGGGGCAGAGAGAGATGTTCCCCCAAGAGCACAGCAGGGATGGGGGTGCTCTGAGTTATCCTCCTTCATCCCCTCACTTTGCAGAGCCACTGGTTGCGTGTGATCCCTGAAAGGAAGAAAGTCGCTTCCTTGGTATCCAGGTGGATGCCCTGCTTTCACAGTTTCTGAACTATTTTTAGTTGTGTGCACTCATCCTGATACCCAGCCCTCCAGGCTGCCTGCTGTGTCGGGCTTGGTTGGTGAGAGTGTGATGGGGTGTCTGACACGAGCTTGGGGCGGGGGGGGGCTCCATGTGCCAGCACAAGGATATCAGCCTGGGAGCAAAGCTGGCTTTCTGGCTGGCGCTGCCGGAGAGGTAAAACCAGAGCTTTATGCAACAGTGTGTGCAGCGTGCCTGGGCCAATTAACTTGGAAAAGGATTACTGGTGCGACACCGGGATGCAGCTGTGACAAGTTCAGCCTCTGATGGCCACTCCATAAGGCTGAGGCTAATACGTAAAGCATCCCAAATTATCAATGAATTAATAAAAGCAGGAGCAGCAACGCTCTACTGGTGATGAAAACATTTAAGTCAGCATTGATTAAAGGCCAACAACTCTTACACAAAATGGGGAGAAGACAGAAAGATTTGGGAACACGGTCCCTTCAGTGGCCCTGCCACAGGTGTGGGGGATGTGGGGCAGGAATGGCCATGGGTGCTTCCTGGGAAGGTTTATAAGGAGACCCTGGAGAATATTGCTGTGCTAAAGCAAAGCATGAGCTGGATCACACAGGTGAAGAAAAGGCAATGACAAATTTGAAGTGCTTTGTTTCTCTTTTTATATCTGTGTTGACAATGGGGTGAGCAGCTCAGCTCTCACTGCGGAGCTGTCACTCCAAGGGAGCCTGGAGCAGCTCTGCGTTTGGGCTGTGACGTGCGACCGGCACTGCTGCCAGCCTTTGGACACGTCACGGTCTCCTGAGCAGCCATAGAGGGGTTTTACTTGCTTAAAACACTGTTCAAGTCCCCAGGAGAAGTTCTCCAGTGCTGGCCCCACAGCAGGATTCTGCCTTTCTGTGGCATCTTGCAAACAGTGCTGGTGAATTGTGTTTACCTGTGCCCAGCTTGCTCCCACCTGGGGCAACTTTTTGTGTGCCCCTTGCCCCTCAGTTACCTCACTGACAACCCATGTGCCAGGAGGCCAAAATGCAGAGGGGTTTGGACTACAGAACTTTGGACCTTTCCTCCTTAGTGTTCGTCTGTCAGCTGTGTCCCAGCTCCATGTCCTGTGTCTGCCTGACCATAGGGCTGGGCATGACCTCGTGGAAAGTGGCTAATGAAGTGTCTTGTCACAGCAGCATTTGTTTGTGGTTTCAGTTTTTTTAAAATTGTTTTATTTCATCTCCTAATTTTTTTTACTGTTGCAAGGGATTTGCAAAGAGAGTGGGTGTGTAAATGACCAAGCACTGCAGTGTTCTGATCTTCTTTTTTAAATACTGTCTTGGAAAAGTCTTGTCTGACTCTGAGATTTTGTGGGTCTTAAGTTTTCCCTGTTTCTCCATCACGAGACTGATTAAAGCTGTTTCTCACTTTGATGCTGAGAGGTCTAAACCAAGATTTGTCAAGTATGTACAGCACCCTGCCTAGGGAACTGTAACTGGAGTTGGATCTGTGTTTGCCCTGAGGACAAGGGCAATCTCACCTGTCACATCTTCACCACCCCAAAGCCACAAGCAATGCACGTGGAGGAACTAAACACTGAGCTTTGCCCCCTTCATCTTACAGTACCTACAAGCAAGCAGCCACAGAAGGATCACAATCCAGCCTGTCAGGCAGGATGTTCATGGAGGAGCCAAATAACCCAACAGCAACAAATTGCATCAGTGCACAAATCAATGCCTGGAGGTCAGAAGGAGCCAAAGGTCCTGGTTGCACCTCTCTGTGGACTGCTGTTCCAGCACAGTGATGTCCTGTGCTTTGCTATTCCTCTGGCTGTGCTCCTCATTTATGCTTTCCAGTGCTATTAGAGCTGCTGGTGCAAGCCCTGCTGCCACATTTAGGTTTTATGATTATACTTTTTCCCCTTGAATTCCTTGGGAAACTCCACCCTGAGTCAGGAAAGAGATTTTGTGTGTTATTTTTGGGAGACAGTTTTGGGAGACACCAGCACTGGGAGACCTGGCATGTGGAGGCAGGACACATGCCTTGCTGTGGAGGATGAAGGGGGACAGTAATTAATGCATGGATAAGTCAATGTGACTATACAGTATATACGTCTGTACTGGTATAGATGAATATCCTATAGAAATGGGAGGAAGGGTTAGGGATTGAGATCCTTGTGCTGTAGAACCTTTATCCAAAGTGCCACCTTGTCAATCCCCTCACAGGAGTCACTTAGTGATGGGATTTGGTGTTCACAGGTCCTTGCCTTAATTGAGGCAGGCCCCTGCCTTGGGTTTATGTGTCCTGTAAAACTCTGCCTAAATCTAAAGCTATGCATGGTGAATAACAAGGATGGTACTGAAAGCAGTCAAGAGGTTTCCACCAGGCTGTCAGGAAGAGAGCAAATCATCAAATGAGCCTGGGAGCAGAGCAGCTGGGACAAGATGGACTTGACGTGAGGATCTGATCTCACATCCTTGAAACAGCCAAGCTACATTTTCACACCATGTTGTACACAACCGGTCTGTCAGATGAACAAGAAAAGCCCACTATATCCTTTCAGCACCTTTGTTTTACATATTTTGCTGTTAATGGGGACAGGAATTGAGGTGGGATTTTGTGGTGGCTCTGCAGGCTCAGCAATGCTGCTTCTGCAGCAACAAGCCCATTCCATCCCCATGTGGGGCTGTACCACCGCACCAGCTGCAATCCACAAGCAATTAAGACTTCTCAGTAACACAGATGGATCACTTATTATATTTTCCACACTCTTCCATTTTCATGTCTCTTCAGCATGCAAACACAGCTCTTGCAGAAGTCCTGAAAGGGAGTTTGTAAAAGCCATCCTGCCCTCCCATTTGTTTAAATGTGTTTGTAGTGAAATGCCATTGGTGCTGGCAAGCTCCAAGAATGGGAATCCTCCAGGCATCTCTCCTAAATGACACTTTCAAAGTCAGATCTACATATGCACCACATCAGACACCATTTAGAGAGCACATGTAAGATCTTGGTTAAAAGAATCACATTTACTAATATTTCCTCTCTGTTTATTCTGGGTCAATGCATTATAGAAGAGATGACCGTGTTGCACAGTTTGATGAGATAATGGCAAAGGGAGAACAGATGAGTTCAGAGGGAAGGGAGATAGAAGATGCTGAAGCAATTTTGTAGAACAAGGTAGGATTTGCAGGGCATCACTCAAAATAATTGTGGAAAGTATAACTGAAATGGTGGAAGCAGAACAAATATGAATATGCACCTTTTTTTTGTGGCAAAGCATTATTTTCAGCTAACACTGATTTGATTTGAAAGGGAGTTTCATTGGAGTGAAGAATAAATGAAATATGAACATTGTTTTCAGATTTCTCTGTGATACAGAGTGATGTAGAAATTAATCCTTACTCTGTTCTAAGTAATACAGACTGTGATGTCTAGTTAAGGTCTCTAAACATGATAAGATTATGGGTTTTATTGGATTATAACTTTATTAAACATCAGCTTATTGGATGGAAGTTTTTCAGCCTGTGGTTGATACAAACGTGGTCGTCTTATATTTGCTTATATGTAGCAATGCAAATTTTCAGCTAACAGAATGCAGTTATTCTTGGGAATAAATTAAAAAAATTCAGGTAATTTACCCACATTATAGAAGTTGTTATGGATGTTTTGCCTAGAAAAAACTCCGTGCTTTGGAATGGAAGCTCCGAGTTTGACAGAAGGGATGCTTTCCAGGTGGCTTCACCCCTATTTACAACCCCAGACTGGGTGAAGTGATAAGCCTGAAAACTTTCAGTTCCCATGTGCATCACAGAGAGACAGAGGGGCCCAGCAGCTCCTTTCCTGAGGGATTCTGCCAGCATCCAGCAGAGCTTCTGTGCGTTGTGTGCACCACTCTGGAGGGTGATGGGAGAGACCTCTACTGACCAGGCTTTCCTGCTCCCTGTGCATCCCACTGGGATGCTGGGTACAGCCTGGGGACTGTCTCCTTGTGCTCTCCATGCTTCTGGAGTGTATGCAGGGATAATGGACCATGCTGGGATGCTGTCACAGGGAGGTGTGTGGAGTGCAGGGATGAAAGTGTTAAATGAGAGTTGGGGGTTAGATGGGGTGTAGGGGACAGACCTCAGTGGATCTGGGCACAGTGGGGAGAGTGGCAGAGCCTGAAGATCTGGGATGAGAACTGGGGCATGAAAGAATTGAGATGGAGATGGAGCAGAGGATGGAGGAAGGAGGACAGGAGTAAAACAGACATGGGGTAAAAGGCATGGGATGAAGGGCAACACCAAAGAAAGCAGAAGTGGTTTGGTGCGGGTGGAGGAGATGCTCCAAAAGCCTGGCAGAGAACACTCCTCCAAAGGCTGGAGCTAGCCTTCATTTGCCTTGGCTGAGAGAGACCAGGGAAACCCACTGAGAAAGCATGGGTCCAGTCCTTCTCCACTGCTGGTTCTCCAGCAGGATGCACCGTGTTTGGCTCACCATCATCCGGTGTCAAAATCTGGACTCTAGGACCTCAACTCCACCTCCTGCTGGCTGCCTTCACCCTGAACCCTGAACTCTCCCTGCCCTGTGGAACTAGGACAGTTCCTCATCAGAGAATTTTAAAAATCCTTTGCTTTTAAAAATCAGAGGAAAAGACACAGTGTTTCACTTCACACTCATTTCCAGGGGCAAGGTCTCCAAAGGCCAGAGACTCTCTGCCCAATGCCATTTGATTTCCTTCTGCATTAGCATAACATGCTGGGATTTGGGCTGATGTACAAGTTTCTTTTACAAGACCTCAGCCTCCATTGGTGCTGTTTTAGCCCGGTTTTGGGATGAAGTCTGGGAAGCTGGAGGCAGTGGGGAGCCAGCCTCAGTTCCTCTCTGCCAGCCATGCAGCAGTGACTTTGGGAGCAGTGGAGTAGATGAGGTGGTGTCAGAAACCAAAAAAGCAAGAGTTACTGGAGCTCGTTTATTGTCACCTCCAGCTAGTAACCCCAGCTGACCTCAGGGGGGTATTTTAAGGTTGCATTCATTAGTGTCTGTAAGAAATTAAGATGCTTTGGTGCTACAGCTGTGGAAAAGTACAGGATGAGATTTGTATAGGATTTAGATGCACTGAGTTAGGTGTGTAGACTGATGAAGAACAGGAGCCTATTTTCCAATGAATTTGTGCATTTTTTTTCCCTCTCCATCCACATCCTCCCTCTGCACTGCAAACACCACCCTGTGTGTGGCAGTCCTGGTGGCTGGCTGAAAGTGTCCTCCTTGGCTGGCCTGTCCTGCTGGAGATGCTGTAACCCTTGGTGAGACTCTGTCTCCTCTCACCAGAGAACAGATTTACACCTCTCTGATTTTCATGACACTTGTAGGAACACAAATTTTGGAAGGGCATTGTTGCAGTTTGGTTGAAGCTGTGACTGTGGGGCTTACCCTCTGATGGAGAGACAGTGTGGTTACTCAAGCATCATCTTTTCTTTAATAGCCTGGATAAATATCCTCCAAGCAGTAAGTGCTGTCCTGTCCTAGGGGGCTCAGGGAGAGCCCGCTGTCCTCAGGGAGTGCTGCATCTTACTTCTTGCACACAGGAAAGGATGGACGAGTGTTACTTTGATGTATGTTTAATGTAACACATACAATAAGACTAGGCAGGAAAATTGCAAAATTTTAGTGTTCTTCATTACTTCTTTTTCTTCACAGTTTTTGCTAATTCTTAGCATCAGTTTGGGGTCAACTGATACCCTAGTGCTGGTACCCATTCAACAGAGTCATGTAGACGATTTTAGACTGGGCCCAGTGACTTCAAGTAATTTTATTCCTGATGTAAACAAAGGCAGAATAGAGCTGTGAAAGTTTATAAATAACAAGAGCTGGGTTTTCACTAAATCTATAGGGGTTTTTTTTTCTGGCATTCATCTCGCATGAATTAAGACATTTCCATAAATAAAAAGAAAACTTAATAAGCCTCAGAAAGGTTAGACTGTTTCTACTGGATTTTATGCCTGTTGCATAAATCCTACCCAAGTAATTCTGTGCTTTTTGTGGACATAATTTTTTTACAGTATAAATTCCATTAACACATTCATGCCATATGTGCCATATATTAAAACAAGCAGCCTCCTGCATTCCCAGTAAATCACTAGCATCAATGCCTGCTTCCCAATTGCATCAGCGTGGATCTACGGGGGCAGCATGGTGGTGAGAGGTCCCTTGTGGAGCCTCAGGGCTGCGTTCAGCTGCAACACCAGCCTTTTTGGGTTACATCCTTGGCTGCAGTAATGTCCTTCCATGACAAAAAGATGATATCCTTGCTGTGATTTGGACTTTTTGGCACTCTAGTCTCTAAACACCTACAAGTTGGGCAAACGTGCATGGTTGAGCAACAGATCGTGTCTGTCTACTGTAGGGAAAGGTTTGCATGTCCAACCATTTTTGTGGCACCAAGGTCCAAAATCATCCATGTCATGACAGATGCCTCAGCCATTCCCCATTCACAGAGCATTTTCTGTGGAAATGTTAAAGCTTACATAATAACCTGGAGTGCAAAGAATTGCTTTAGTTTACAGATGTTCTGAATATCCTGAGAATTGGTTAAAGAAAATTATCCTCTTTATCCTAATCAAAAGTAATTAAAAGTACACTTAAATAGAGCACAAATCCGTAATTAAGTCCAAATGCTTTGCACGTATAAACATGAGTTCTTACTAACTCTTTGGCTCCAGAAGCAACAGCAGAGCCCATGTTTTACTGTCACAGGTGCCTTGCAAACATACAGTCACAGACTATCTGGCTGGAATACTTTAGTTTGATAGTGGTCTGTGAAGATCAAAATCCCATAAAATAGGATCAAGTTTCATTGCTTGCCACAACCAGTGCCATGATTTACCAATTAAAAAAACTGGTTTACTTTGCACAGCAGGAACAGTGCAATATGCCATATTCTCAGTTACTTTGCCTTGCAGTCTTGGAATTGATGCATTTTACTCATTCACTTCACATAACTATATCCTTGCCATTTTTCCTTCCTTTGGACAGAGCTCTTGGCTTTCAGACAATTCCTGCAGACCCTGCAGCAGTTGTGTCACCATAAGATGTGTCACTCAGACTGGGAGCAGTCAGGTTTGAAAACCAACGAGCTGCCTGACTTGCATCCTAGGTGGAGCAGACAGTGAGAGAGCAGACAGTGAGAGGGCTGCAGACAGATGATGTCTTTTGTCTTAAGCAAGGCTTAATGCAGTTAAAACCAAGTCTTAGATATGGCTCTTGATGATGCTGGTAATAACTCCTTGTTTAGGACTTCTTGGAAAAAAATGGTCATCTTGTTTTGGGATAAAACAGGTTTGCATAATGAATGCACTCATTTTTCTTAGTTATGAAGTCTGATAAGAAAGGGGATGCCTTTTTCTTTTGGGGAAAAATTAATTAGACTGTCAATTTCTTGGTACAGGATCCATCTTTTGTTGCTGATTTTGCATAGCACTTTGCACAAGAGGGTGCTAGTGCATGAAAATCTTCTTGGCATCTCCCAAAACATGCAACACTCATGATACAGGGATAAGTGATAGTCAGCACATGCTTATTTTTGGCAAGAATTGGTTGTGTCACACAATTGGTTGTGTAGCAAAGCAGTAGGTACCATATATTTCAACTGTGAAAAAGCTTTTAACACTGTCACACATGATATTCTCATAAGGGAACTAGGGAAGATTCTTCCTAACATTGCAGGAATGTCCACATCATTGTGCGATGGCCACATTTAGGTCTGGTACTATTTAAATCACTAGTAAAGGCACCAATGTTGGGATAGGGAACACTTGTTAAACTTACAAGCATATGGTGACAGCTGGCGGGCTGAAGGAGAGACTGAGAAGTCCAAATAGTGGCAAATCAAGGATTGCATGAGAAGGAAACCAGAATGTCCTTCAGCAGAGACAACTGGGAGGTGACTCAGGGTTGTACAGGGGGCTGATTGATCTTCAGAGAAGGATTTGTGGGTGATGGAGTTCACCAGCTGGATATGAGTCAACAGTGATCTGCTGTTGGGAAACAAGATGAATAGAAAGGTTTGGCCAAAGACTCCTGTGACCAGTCGTGAGCACTGCACATCAAAAATGAGCGGACCATGGGAGAAAGTCTGGGGGGAACAGTGGGAATGACCAGAGCTCTAGAAAAAAGCCCTCAGTGATGATGAAATGTGGAACAGACCAAGCTTCTGGAGCGTGGACTGGCCAAGGAAGCAAGGTGGCAGTTGTCAAGTGTGTGAAAGGCTGCCACAGAAGGGGAGGGAATCACCTGCTTTCTCTGTCCATGATGGATAAGACAAGGAATTGGAGGCTTAAACTGCAGCAGAGAAATTAAGGTCAGATGCTAGAAACTGGTTTGTTTTTTTTTTTTTTTTTTGGTTTTTTTTGTTTGTTTGTGGTTTTTTTGTTTTGTTTTTGTTTTTGTTTTTTTTTTTGTATGGTGGAGATTATGAAGTCTTGCAACAGATTTCTTAGGGAGGTTAAGAGGTTTCCATCCCTGGAGAGATTTCCATGCATTAAACATTGATCATACCCAAAGGCAAAGAAAGCGGTGGAGTATCCACCTTCTCGAGATGCCATTGACCTTCTGCTGATGTGAATTACAAGAAGCTGGCCTTGCAATCCAGGCAGTGGCAAAACAAACAAAAATATTCAGGTTTAGATACCAGTCGTGGCCGATTTCTTTTGTGAACCTACACAGACAGGTGGGAGTGTCTCAGAATCCACCAGAGCCTAGGAGTGTACTTCCAAGGAGGCTTGTTTCTGTATTCTAGGAATTCTTGGATTTTCAGAGAAATAATGCCTGTTGTCACTGTTTGAGGTCACTATTGAGGACCCATTCTAAGAACAGGATTATGGGTGTCACTTGAAATCAGATCCACAATAGTAAACTTTTTACTGATGAAAATATATATGGCAAGACATCTGTGATGTTACCTTTTCAGTCTAGCATGAACTAAAATAGATGGATTTAGTATTTACTTCATCTACAGCTTTGTCTACAGAGCATAGTTACAAGAGCCAGCAGGCCTCAGACCTACCACATAGAGGGGACACTTCTGGCTCACAGAAGTCCATTAACTCACACCAGGATTTTCTTCCACTCCGCGTAAGGTGTGGAGAATGGCTTGCAACCCTGCTGCCCTTGGAGGGAGGTGACCAGCCATTCCTTCTGTCATTGCCTCTCCTTCTTCTGTGTCCCTGTGGTCTGCAATTGGCCTTGCTTGCTCAGGAAGAGATGGTTGGAGGTGAGCGCTTCAGGAGGGCTCTCCTCCTCCTTCCACCTGTTTTTCATTCCTTGACTCACTGGCTTTAAGCCGTAAGCAGTGACGTGACAGCTGAGTCACGGACGCACCACCTGGATGCTGTCAGCATCAATCTCTCTTATAAGGATCATAGAAGAACAAAATAGAGAAGACTGCTAGGGCTTCTCATTCGTCTTCCTGCCAGCAGGGCACCGAGCCCTGCAGTGCGGTCTCTGCCTTCGCCCAACCTCACTCTCCAAATCCCAAGCAATGGGTTTCCACTCTCTTCCCCAGGAACTGTTCTGTGATTCAATAAACATCATTTCCAAGGAGAGCGCTGCTTGTCTGTTATTATTATTTAGCCTAACTTTTACTTACAAAAGCAAATAGCCTCTTACTAATATCTACACGAGAGTTTTTCTTTTTTAGATTGTGGAGAAATTCAGTAAACTTGCAAAACTGGGGATTAAATGTTTTATTTGTGTTCTATTTAACAGCTTTAAGAATGTCCCTGCTGCATGCATTGTTGTACAGAGCAGATGAAAAAACTCAGAGATGCAGTCCTATGCCCTGAAGAGCTTACACTTTTCATTTAAGCAAGATACAGTGACTGAGAATGACAAGTAAAGAGAAGGCAGGACAAGAGTCATAAGAGAGAGGTCAGGATGTTTCTAAATAAAACCTATTGTCATGCTTTTAATTTGGTTTTATATTGAAGAGTCATCATAAATGGCTGCATATTTTTTGGGACAATTTCACCATGTTTTAATTAAATATTTTTTTAAATCTCACAAGCCCATCTTGCCTATTTTGGTTTGGTCATTATTTAAAGCTTCATTTTACAGAAATCCATAGTTGCTCTTTCAGCTTAACGAGGCTTTTGCAAAAACAAGTCACAGTTAGTCTGGTTATTAAATCCTTGGGTATCCCAGAGGCACAGGAGCTTTTTTGGCTGAGCCCTGCCACTGCAATGGGACTGCTTCTCCTTGACCTTTGTCTCCAGCTCTGTCTCCTCTCTGCAACACTCCAGAAATGGTATTCAAACCCCTTCATCTGAGGCTCTTTGTCTCTTTGAGCATAAAAAAAGCAACTTATCTCTGCACAGACCTTACAGCTGCCTCTGCTCAGCAGAACGACTCCTCTCCACTGGGCACCAGTAAAAACTGGAGTGAAGCCTCATGGAGCCAAACCCTCTGCCCCACCTCCACCATATGCCTTCTCCAGCTTTTACACCCAGCTCACTGTGTGTTTCCTACACCCAGTGGAGGTGTAAAGCCAATTCCTGACATCCTTAGCTTTGGGTTTCCAATTCTCACATCTTCCTCTGTGCTACATGATTAGCAGAGGAGCACATTTAATTTTGGGGGGACATAGGGTAAAAGTTTATCATGGTGACTCAATGTTATTTCAACAGATGTCCATTCAATGCCATCTGTCCCACCTGTGGATTTGGCTATTATTTCTTACTAATTTTATTCTTGTCTTTACCTTAAGGGGACAAATTCTTTCTGGTACCTGACTGCAGGTTTAGCAAACTCCCAGAGGGAAGCCCAAATGCATTTCAAACGCATTTTTAATGTGTGTCTTTCATCCTGGTGAAACCAGCTGTCCATGCACATCAATTCCCTGCAGCAATTTTTCCCTTCATGGAGTAGAAATATTCAGCCTTATGGTTGGGTGTGGAAATTTTGCTAAATTAAGACAAGGGGTCTGCATAAATGGATTGACTTTAGTACTCTGACTATCAGCCTCCTTCTCACTTCTTCTGAAGGAAGTCATGAAGGCTTGAGAGTTGAGTCCTACTGGGAATTTTGGAGGGTTTGGAAAGGAGATGGCTGATTTTCATCTAGAGAACCTGCCAGGGATTTGGTTTTGTACACATGCACTTTTCTGAGCAACTTGGCCAAGTGCACACATATTGTACCCAGAGGCAAGGGGACGATCTCTTTCCTCTACTAGACCTCCAAATTCAGGTTACCAGAAATGTGCTTAATAATTATTTCATTATTTGTATTTTGTATGGAAGGCCCTAGCTCAATTAAAAAAGCAGATGTTTGTATAGATAGTGCAGAGTTGTTCCAGCAGTCACACTGGAAAAACATTAGTTATCTGAGGAGACAAATTGAACAAGACAAGAACTAGGGCCAACCTGTTTCTCCTCAAGCAGTTTGTAAACTCATACTGAGCAGCAGAGAATTAGGAAAGAAGATTTGAATTTGCTCTCACTGTGATCCAAATTCAGCTGGTTAAAGGAAAGAACACCTGACCTCTTCATTTTAATTTACTGTTTTTAAGCAATACATTCAAACATGATAGTTCGATAGGTGATGATGCTCATATCCTGTTTTTTCTTAAGGACAGTTTTGTTTCTCTTTAAAACTACTTTAGGTCCAACTGAAGACCTGCTCTGGGAGCGGGGAGCCCCCAAACAGCCCAGAGTTCCTGTGATGTTTCCTCCGCCACCCCAGCTACTGGGGCCAGGTATCAGCTGCTGCTCCCCTACCATTCCTAACAGTTTCCTGGGCACATCAGCAGCTACATATGCTTGGACCAAGTATTTTCAGCATCAGCTTTAGTTATTTTCTGAGGTTGCTCTGTTCTCACAGAATTTTTCTAAGCTTTGATGCATTATCTTTGGGGCATGACCCTGCTCTGAGAAAAGGCAAGGGCAAAAGTCCCACTAGGGCAAAAGTGGAAAGCAAGGTTCAGTTGTTCTGATTGATTTTTTTCCAGGAATTACAGGGTAATTTCTCCTGAGTTTGGTGAACAGTACCTATTTTGGGGATATGAAGGCATTTGGTTTTCACTGATCCTCTCCACACCGTTTGGTATTTCTCCAAACAGTGCTCTGAAGGCAGCTCTGGGGTTTGTAGAAGTGCTCTCTTGTAAACACCCAAATGTATTTGCCCAAACACCCCCTGGCAGAGGGAGAGCCAGCAGATTTTGTCTTCCCTGTACAGCAAGTGGGTCTGGCACAGTGCAAATAGCAGCAGTTCACAGTGATCGATACACACAATAAAGCCCATCCAGCCGCAGTGTCTGTTTGGATTGTACGCAAACTTCTCCTTGTGCAGGATCTCTAATAGATACTGTACCAGTGCAGGGGGCTGATTCTGGCTGTGTGGACGGAATTTTATGTGTTGGTACAGCAGCACAAGCATCTGTGGGCTATTGCAACTCTGCCTTACAGACAGCAAGACAAGAGCCAGCTCCTGTCCTTCTTCTATGTAATAAAATGCTTTTGCTGCTCTGCAGGACCCCATGTACCCACTGGGTCCATTAAGTGGGACTGAATTCAGCTTTGTGCTGTTAAGGCAAGTCCTGTTGGAAATCTCAGCTCAGCTCAAAACTAACTGCACAGTATTTGTGGGAAATGATGGCAGTGAATACAGTAAGACTCACCATTTCTAAACTTTTCTCTCCATTAAGCAAAAATAATCAGTATCATTATATTTTGTATTTTGTGAGTGGAAATAATATTATATGCATTCTGAACTTTAAAAGATTCAAATTTGCTTTCAGCAAAGAAATGTGAACATTTGAGTGTAAGGACTATACATATTACGTTTTACTAGCTGTTGAATACATGGAGTTCCGGATAGTTAATTCTGGCAATGAGAAATATCTTGTTATGTGATAAAGGCAATGAATGAAGCACTTCAGAGGATCAGAGGGTAATGTTATCCATAACTTCCATCCATCATGACGAAGGATAACAAAACAAAGCTACTCACTGGGATGGGTGAGGGTACTCATCCAAGGTGCCTTTACTCACCATAATCTTGATTTCAGCTTCTCAAAAGTATTTTACCATGGCTCAGGAAATCCTTAAGCCATGGATTGTTGGAGATTGAGAGAAAATACTAGGGAAGTATCAGCACAGACTCACTTTGATCTTGACGTTTTTGCTAAATAAGGTGTCTGTGTTGGTATGGCTCTTACATTTTCAAATTAATGGCTAAATCCAAAAAAGGAGCCAAAAGAAGGAATTACAGCAGAATTTAAACACCTAAATCCAGCATTGAAGTAAAAAGGTTCTCTTAGTTCCTGTCCAATCCTAGAGGCACCTAACTCAGAAGGTACCTACCTTCAACCTCCAAGAACCTCAAATGCACAACATTCTACTTGCACATGTGCCTGGAATCTCCACCTCCTCAGAGGATCTGAGTCCTGCTGGGTCCTGCCAGGGTTATGGATTTGGTCAGGGAATGGTTCAGCTCTTGTTGGATGTGGAGCAAACCACATGCTTCAGTTCATGAGCTCAGTTTGTGCTGAGGATGTGCAGCTGAGAAGAGAAAAAAAATCAAACCTTCTGAGAGAAAGAAAGGGAGACAGTGCAAAAAGGTCTTCAGTTCACAGTTGGGATGGTCCTCCAGGAAGGGAAATTCTGTGTGCCAGAGCCACCCACTCTTTCACACTGCATTTGTACCTCACCTTCCTAGCTGGAACTCACAAACAGCTCTTGGAGGAAGATTGAAACTCCAGATCAGGCAGGTGCTCTCACCACTAAACTAAAATTTATACTTACCTTTGGTCTTCCTCTTCCTATAGCTCAATGAATCCTTAATTCTTTTTATACAAAGAGGAACAGATTCAACATAAGGGCATGCAGTGCTCTCCTCTCTGCTCTCCCCATCTCCCCTGTGTATCTTGCACCCTGGAAAATTTTGGTAGCCCCTCAGGGAACACAGGTTGGTATTTGTCAGACAGCAAATCAAGCTGAACTCAGATGTCCTCCTTGACACCCTGCTGAAAACCTCCCTGAGAAATACAGATGGCCGGCCACAGCCCAGAGGAGTGTCCTGTGTTTACCTCCGGATGGACAGACTCTCCTCATATCCTCTAAGGTCACTCAGCCCTGGGGACAGACGTGGTTTGAAAGCTCAGCCCTGAGCTCCTTCAGTCATCAACTTGTTTTCTCTGTGTCTCTTGGGAGGGGGCATAACCAGCCTGTGGAATTATTCTTCCTTCCTCTGCCCCTGTGAATATTTCACTATTTTTACAGCAGAGAATCAGAGATTCCTAGAGAACAAGCTAAAGAAAATCACAACATCCCACACCTTGAAGGCTGGGAATACTCTCCTGAAAGACTGGAAATACAATTTAAAAAACCCACTCCAAATCTGGTAAATGGTGAAACATAGGAACAAGCTTCTAATATCCAAGGTTGGTGTTTTCACCACTGCCTTGTATGTATGCAATAGTCATAGCAGTAAGTGCATGCAATAGTCATGAGAGGCCCAATCCAGCAGATGCTCTGGAATGACTGTGGGAAATGGATCTGATGGAGCATGTCTTTTGAAGGTTACTGGCAACCTGAGGTGGGTAACTCTCCCTTGAGGCAGAAATTAAGGAATGGAAATTAATGTGCCCCTGGAATTTCATAGCTTCATGCAAAGTGTCTGGGTTCTTGGCTGTTTAAATTTGGGAACTGTGTCTGACCTGTCAAGTACTTCCCTGAGCAGTCAGGTTCCTCAGTCCTTACATCACATCTGAGAAGCTGAATTTCAAGTTCCACACAAGCTTTTAGGTGCTTAGCCATTGCTTTGGCCATCAACAGCAATCACCAAAGCTCCTGCTCAGCCATCATCTAATGCTGAGGTCCAGACACCCTTTGTGTTTCACTAGGGATGATCTGTGGGTGCCCTTATCCCTCTCTGGGCACACTCAGAGTCTTGCCAGCCCCAAGCAGCCTGCTGTGAAGTTCCTAACTCTTAAGAGGGGCTTTGGCGCTTGTCACCTCAAATGAAGAAAGGTACCTACTTGCAAGGCAGGCAGTAGTTCCAACACTGCCTGATTAGCTGATTTGGTAATTCCTTGCTCCTTGTACTGCTCTGCTACGTCCCATTGAACATGAAAAGCAAGCTCCTAACAGCGTAGTAGCAGCTTGTATCAAAATTGTAAACTGACTGTTGTAAACTGAGTACTTTTTTGCATCTGTACTCCTTATTACAAGTGTAGGATCAGTAAGTGGTACCAGCTGCTTCAATGATCACAGTGCTACATCTTGGGGAACAAGATGCATCACATCAGTCAGGCAGTGACTCCAGGTCTCCAGGAATATAGATCTTACTGGAATTAGACATTAAAGTCACACTGTGTTTACCTTAAAGCAATCTGATGAGGGATTAAGTAGGTGATCAGTCCATCTCACCACATGACAGAGGAGTGATTAAATTATTCCTAAACAAAATTGTTAGAATTTGACACCTAATCTAACTGCTGATATCTTGGTAATCTTCTCTGTCCACTTTGTTCAAGTGCTCAACCCTCCTTATTGAGAACTGTGCCAATTTTGCCCTGCAGAAAGTTAAAATACATTTCTTGTTCATCTGTCCTTCCTGATCCGTGGGAACAACAGACACCATCACACAATATTGCTCTGGTTTTGCAGACGAGGCTGGTGAGCCTCCATTTGGAATATAGTTCCAAGTACTGGTGACCTCATTATAGAAGTGAGTTGCTGTAAATAGGGGAGTTGTAACAGAGTCCAAATGATACAAGAAGTTAATTATTCAGCAAAGGGTTAGAAAAGCTACAGTGTGGCTCCTGCCTTTGAAAACAGGAGATTAAACCCCCACCTTAGGGGGGTTTGCAGGGCTCTGAGGGAATAGCCAGGATTCACACACAAGGGGAGAGCCGAGCTAGCGACAAATACCAGAACAAAAGGGAAATTAACAGAAGCTTAAGTAGGGATGATCAGCAAAGCAGTGTAATTTATCTGGGAATTTATTTGTATTTAGCACAGCTAATATATGGAAAATTATACTAAGGTTGGAATAGAAACAGCTATTAGAAATCATTTTACAAGGTTTTAGACAAGTGTGAGGGCTTAAAATAACTCTGTGGGATGCAACTCATAATTCAATGGAGAGGAAAAGGACTTACATCTTCGTCACAATCTTGTCTCTTAAAACATTTAGCTTCATTGTTACATGGTTACTTTAATATGACTATCTATACAATACTCAGGGAGAGGTTTTAATTTACAAGATTAATTTCCCTTCCAGCTTCAAATACATAGATATGGGGGAAAACAATCAGAGAGACTTGAAGGGGCCGGGCTGAATCCTGATCTCAGTAGCAGCAGAGCAAAGCCCGAATAAACTTCAGGAAAAATGCTGGACGCACGCAGGGATGTAACTGAGATGAGATCTGGTCCTGAAGTGTGTGCACTCCAGACAGGAAAATCTGGATGTCCCCTCCTTAAATTTCAGGGAAAGCTAACAAAAGAGTCCCAAGTCCCTTTAGGGCATTTCTACAGTTCTTGGAAGAAGCCTGTATGTTCCCATTTGCATATGATGCCTCCAGGCCATCAGCTTCGGGAGGCGTTGGATCAGACTGGGCGGTTCGATCCTTTCGACCTGCAGCTCTGCCTGTTTTAAGACCAAACAGACTGCCTTCAGCTCTGGCGAACCCGCCGGGAATTCACCTTTCTTGCACACCAAGGGAGCGGGGGACACCGGAATGTCGCCCTGAGGCAATCTGTGTAATCACTGTAATGCTCTTTTCTTTCCTTCCAGGACGGGTGCTTAACCCGCAGCTCCGAGACGCGCGGGTAGGATCCCAACTTTCTCTCCAGGGGAGATCCCCGCAGGCAGTTAACGATTCCAGGGCTCCCGCTGTGCTACCACCGTTTACTCGGGAAATCAAAGGCAATTAATCACAGTTTTCTCGGGGGAAAAAACCAACCACTTGTTTTGGACCCGTCATTACGCAGGGAAACCTACAGAACACGGTGCTTTAACCCAGCCTGAACTCGGCTCAAAGTATTTCTTTCTAGGGCTCCCCTTCCACTTGGCAAGCCTTGCCTGCCTTCGGGAACGGGTGTAAGGGACTCTGGTTACACTTGGATGTGTTGAGGAGAAAGATTCACCCGCGATGTTGTTCCGCTCCTTTTTCGGGCTGCCGATGCTGGACGGGGAGAGGCTGAGGAAGCCTCCGGGGTGACCTGTTGCCTGCGCGGGGCTTTCCCCGACCCCCTCCCGCAGAGAGCGGAGCGGGTCGGCGGCGGCAGGGAGCTCATCCCGGCGGCATCGGGGCTCCGGCCGCTGCCCGGGCAGTCCTGCCGCGAGCAGAGAGAGATGAAGTGATGCGGGGATGCAGGGAGAAAGCCGCTTCAGGCGGCAGGTGAACGGGGCAGTGCGATGCATTCCCGACCGTCCCGGTTTCACTTTGGGCGGTACCCGCAGTGACTACGCGAGAGAACGGCGGGGCGGGCACGCTCCCCGCACCTCTCAGCAGTGCCGGAGGGGGGCCGGAGTGCCCGGGGCCGTGCGGGACGCCCCGCCGCCTCTCTCCTCCCTCCCCTCCCCTCCGCCGGCCCCTCCCGAGGGGCCGCGCCGCCGCCGGCGCTCGGCGCTGCGGGCGGTCGGGCGGCCGCACACGGGCGCATCACCGCGGACCGCAACGACGGCGGCGCCCCGGAGCCCCCCAGGCGGCTCCGCCCCGGCCCCCCGCAGGTGGGTCCGCCCGCCCCGCCCCGCTTCGCCCGGCTCCGCGTCCCCCCACGTCGGGGCGGCGACGGGGGCGGTCGAGCCCGTCCCCCCCCACGGG
>JAWWEU010000163.1:8875036-8953993 GCA_035583155.1 Acropternis orthonyx | reverse complement strand
CCCGCCGGGGGAGCGGGGCGATGCGGGGAAGCCGGGGCTGCCCGGGCTGGCGCTGGCGGGCGGCGGGAGCGGCGGCGGGGCGGCGGCGGGCGGCGAGGCGGCAGGCGGGCTGAGCGCCGCCTTCAGCGGGCCGCGCATCGCCTTCTACGTGGGGCTCAAGAGCCCCCACGAGGGCTATGAGGTCCTCAAGTTCGACGACGTGGTGACCAACCTGGGCAACCACTACGACCCGGCCAGCGGCAAGTTCACCTGCCAGGTGCGCGGCATCTACTTCTTCACCTACCACATCCTCATGCGCGGCGGCGACGGCACCAGCATGTGGGCCGACCTCTGCAAGAACGGCCAGGTGGGTTCCGCCGCTCCCCCGCGCGTCCTCCCCGTCCCGGGGCTCCCTTTCGCCCCCCTTCCACTCCCCCCCCGTCCGCCCACGGCGGCAGCGGCCGCCGCCGCTCCCGGGAAAAGCCGCAGCTGGAGCATCCTCCGCGCCGTCGGGGCGGGGCTGCACCGCGGGAGCGGCTCTAGACCCGCCACAAATTCCGATTTCCTGGCTTGCAAACTTTCCTGCCGGGATGAAGAGAAGGAGAAACGAGGAGAGAGAGGGGCGGGAGGGAGGATGTGGCGGTAGTGGAGAGGCTGGGGAAAGAGGGGTTCGGGGAACTGATGGAGGGGCCGGAAAAGGGCGGCTCGGGGGGGGCTGATGGAGGGGCTGTGGAAGAGTGGCTCAGAGAGCTAATGGAGACGCCGGGGAAGAGGGGCTAGAGGGGTTGATGTGCCCAGCGGCTGTGTTGGCAGGTGCGGGCCAGTGCCATCGCCCAAGATGCGGACCAGAACTATGACTATGCCAGCAACAGCGTGGTGCTACACCTGGACTCCGGCGATGAAGTGTATGTCAAGCTGGACGGAGGCAAAGCACACGGAGGCAACAACAATAAGTACAGCACTTTCTCTGGTTTTCTTTTATACCCCGATTAATCCACAACAAGCGACATGACACAACTGGCCCCGACACTGATGCGTGTGGGGCTGTTTGGCATTTCCATACCCCATCGTGCTGCTGTTCCTGCTGGTGTCCACTGTCTCCACAGGTCACTTTAGCTTCACCATCAGTTTGTATGTTTTTATTTTTATCCCTGTGGAAATGAAATAGAAGTGAAACAAAGCGATCCCCTTCCTTACTCTCCCACATTTCTTCTGACTGCCCTCTCCCATTGTCAGCCTGAGTGTTTTGTGTGTCACATGAGGAATTCGGCAGCTTGAAACTCTCGAGTGGTTCCTGGGGGGTTTTAAAGAGCCCAGAGTTCGGACTGTGCCACACACAGGATTTGAACTGGTCACATGTTTCATCAATAGGTATTAATTATGATGATGAATTTTCAGATCGACTATTCATGAAGTGGGACTGGACCATAACTGTTCTTTCCTCTGCTGCTTTGTATGGGGTCAAGTGTAAACTTTTCTTTCTGTGCAATGCAATGCTTGTGTGAATGATGGTGTCATTAACGTCAAACCTGTTTCTGTCTGCGAAAGAATTCTGTCACTGACCACAATCACCAAAATACCACATTAAATTATGTTTTTAGACAATATCTTCTTGCTTTCTGTCTCTTCCAGTGCTGCAAAGGAGTGCTGTGGTGCTGCCTCAGAAGGGTGGGAGGTAAAGGAGGGGGTCATTTTAGTCCCTTGGGTTTGCAGCAAAATTTAAAGCTTTTTTAAAGGATGAGGCACCCTGCCTAAGTCTTGATTATGGCTCAGTGAGGCTGGGAAGAAGCAGAGGGAGAGGAAAAAAAGCTTCACCTTTGCGCAGTTTTGTAAAAAGAAGCCACGCTGTCATCAAGAGGTGAAAGTGGGGGTGTGGAGCAGATCTCCTAAACGGATTTACTGGGTTTGAACCTTATCCAGAGGTTAGTGAAGTACAGGAAAAGCAGTTTAATCAGTGATTATGGAAAGCCATGTTTCTGTAACACACTTGACAAATGTGAGAAGGCAGCAGGGGAGAGAGTCTGTCTAAACCCTCGCACTTGCAGTGTGTATACGGGTTGGAAACCACACCTGACTGTAGGTGGGTCTGCACAGTGCCTAGGAGAGAAAGCTTTCTCAAGGCTGACAGATTCAGACAATTTAGAAAGGTTTTCTCATTATGGTCCTCAGTAAATCCCAGCCACTCTGGGTCTTTTTAAAAAATGCACAGGTGTGTAACTACTGCAGGGGGTCCTGCGCCTTTGGTGGAAGAAATGCACCTTTCATCATCACCCTAGCAGGTTGGGTAAATTGGTGAAGCTAAAAGAGTTAAATTTATTTACAAAAACTCCTACTTACATTTAACTGTCTTGGCATTTTGTTTTTATCTTCTGAAGGTCTTACTTCCCTATCAGCTTTCTGTCCTTGGCAGTGTTAGTGCAGTTTCACAAGTAAGAGAAACGGGAGCTGGACTGAAACAGCTCTGCCAAGGCTGGAGCTTTGCTCCTGCCCTGATGTTGCAGGAGGAAGGGGAACCCAGGTGGATGGAGTTGGTCCAGCCCCGCTTTGGGGCAGCCCCATGATGACCGAATTAGTACAGTCACTTCTGTCTCTTACCTAGTCCTTGATGGGTATTGTCTTCTCATTGGCTGGAAGAGGAGGGTCAAAGAAGGAAAGAGATTCTTCCATCCTGTCCTCAAACATCCCGCACTTGAGGGAAGCAGAGTTCATAACCAGGTACACATGTTAGACACTTATCAATCTCTAATGTCTTGTCGATTTGTACTATTTAGAATATGATTAAAACCAGTGTCTGAGACCCAAATGAAGTATAATTGCTATGGATCCTCAATTCCCACTGGATCCGTAATCCTTTTTGACGATTCCTCCCCCCTCCTTCAATGAAATGGAGCTTAGGCACAAAGCCCTTGGTTTAAATTTCAAAAAATTAAAATTGACATGCAGCAGCATTAGCAGGAGCCAGGAGGAATTCTAAGGAGGTGCCTGGGCTCTGCTTTATCCTTTGCATTAAGAAGCAATTTGTACTTCTAACAAAGACCCAACTGTTCCCCCTTGGCAAAAGGGCAATGAAGATGCCTTGCAAGGGAATTGCTGTTCACAATACTTAAACAAATTTGAATCTTAGATTTTTAAATCTGTATTCCCTGGTGGAGCCTGCTCCTCTCAATTCAAATGCAGGGCTGGTGGTGTGTGCCTGCCAAGGTGTCAGTAGCTAAGCGGATGATGGATTGATGAGGCAATGGGAAGACACAGGCTCACAGTGGCAGTTTGCCCCGACAGTGATCTATGTATCTGCACATTATCAATGTCATGAGGAGGTTTGAACCACCCTCGCTAGATGTCTCATTTTCCACTTATCTCTTATGTACTAATTATCAGGCTGGATTATTCCTCAGGATAGAAACAAAAAAAAAATGCTCATTGCCCCTCCACTGACAGTTTACACAATCGATAGAATGAACGTCTCCCTCGGCTGCTCACAGGCTTTTTTGTTTCCTCATCGCAGGGTCTTCTGAGATTGGCTCTGTGGGGGGTTGATGGCTCTCATCCAGAATCTGCAGCAGTGGTGCTTGGACAGGCTCCTCTGTCCCAGTCATCTTGGTAGTAGCTCAGTGTGTGGGTTGTGCTTTTTTTCCTGAAGTAACACAGAGAAAAGTAATTGGGAGATGAAAAACTTCAGTGCTCAGTGGTGCAGTTACCCAGAAAAGCAGAGGCAGCGCTGCAGATGGGGACAGTGGTCCGTGTGCTACCAGTGGCTGTGGGTGAGAGAAGGATGATTTACAGCACAGCACGCAGCCTGTGGGGGGCTCATAGCTCTCTGGGCTTCAGCTGAGTCTTCTTCCCTGTGGGAATGGTCCATGGGTTCTACATGTTTCATGACACAAAGAGAAGGGGCTGTTTGTAGGGGGGATACCCTGGTCCCCCTGGTTTGGATCGGAAGACGAGATTTAATGTGTACTTAGAGGCTGGCTTCAGCTTTCTCTGGGACCAGCTTTCCCAAATAGCCATTAGCCAGTATCTGCTCTGGAGGTCTGACCCCTTGGAGGTGTTATTTTACTTGGTGAGTTAAGCAAATGCTTTTTAGAACTGTGAGGTGATCAGGTGTGATGTGAATAGGGAACCCTCCTTGAAAGGAGTGGAAGTTTGGAGTTTTAGACAAGAGGTGCTTCTGTTTTATGCCCAGCTGTGTGTTCAGGTTAAAATTATAATGCAAAAGTTAAGATTTAAAAAAAAAAAAGGACAGGTTCATGCTGTCAAAGTAATTTAGGTACTGCAGCAGGAAATCCCTGATCTTAGTGCTACCAATATGAAACCTTGACCCTTATCCTACGCCTGGTGAGCACTGGCTAGGGAAGGGAAAAGAGGGGAGTGGGAAAACACTGAAGCACACAAAACACCATGGAGGGGGAAATGATGGGAATGCTGCTGAGAGCCCTGAGGTGGGTGCCAGTCACCCTGGTCAGTGGTTGTTCCCTGGAAGAAGATGTTCAGATTACTCTGCTCTCCCGCAAGTCAGTATTTGTGGTTGGGCACTTGTTTTCTTCAGTTTTTGCCTTCATTGGCTTGGGAAACTCTTGGCAAGTCTCTAGGGAGATGGGTGAGGAAATCCTTCTTTGGCTTAAGTGAAGCAAGTGAGCTGCTGGGGCTAAGTTTGTCCAGCCAGTGTACAGAGTTTTCTGAGGGACCTGGAGTCTGGTGTCCTGTGCAAAGTTTGGTGTCTGTGTTTTCCAGGATGTCGGTGTGCAGATTTTCTCCTTGATGCTCATTCCCTTGCAAAGTAGTGCATGGGTCAGTGGGGCACACAGGCCCGCAGCAGGGCAGAACAGCCCCACGTCTGGGTTCTCTTCTTTCCCTTTTGCTGTTAGAAAAGCTGAGTGCTGCTTTTTGTGCCTCATGGCTTTACATGTGTTCATTGAACCATGCTTTGGTCTTCGTCTTGCTGCTTTTGAAACTCACTCTGGACATTTTTCTTGGTGATTTAATGCTTGTTTATCTTTTTGCTTGGCTTCTCCAGAGGCTTACAGTGCCTGGATGGGTTTAATTTGTGAACTCACAAAGTAGGGAACATGGGTTTTGGTGAATGCTCATGTGTCCATTTTCTTTTTATGCCACAGACTTAATTATATTAAGAGGTCTGTGACAGGGAGAGGCAAAATGGCATATAAATCTATTTCAAATCTGTTTGTGTTAAAGACCTTTTTTTGGTAACATGATATTTCTTTTCCTTACTGTGATTTGACTGAACTCTGGGGAAAAAATCCTGGTAAAATCCTGTGTCTTAGTATTGTCTCTGGGATAAAGGAGCCTGTCAGAATAAAATAAAGACTAACTGAATCTTCACTGACTTTGAGACTTCAAGGTGTTTGGTCTTTTTTACTGTGAATGTCTACATCATGCAGAGATTTGGAAGATTAATTACAGACGGGAGAGGTAAACTGTTATGTGGGACACCCTGGCACTTACAGGTAAGAGTCTGCTCTCAACTGGTTTCACATTTAATGGCAGAAAGAAGTTCAGCTTGTTTACAACCTGAAGGTAACATGCAAATGGGGGCCCATTTCTCTAGACCAAGTGTGTGCCAGTTCACAAGTAAATCCTTGGTCACACAGCGGATGCCACAGCAGCAGTGGAGGAGGCACTTCACTCTTTCTTGAGCCCACTTGCCCTTGAACGAGCTTCATTTTTGAAAGCTGTGGGGGATTAAGGCAGGGGCATTAAAGGATCTGAGGTCCTGATTCTTCTCAGTTTAGGACTAGTTTGTTACTTGCCTCAATGGTTAGTTACAAAGAAGCCCGTAAACGGAAAGGCTTATTCCCTGGGGCAACCTTGGGGACAGGGGTATTGCCTCCTGGGTAGGTGAGAAGCTGAGGCTGGGGTATGATTTGGTGTCCTAGGCTAGAACATACACTGGAATTCCCCTTCTTTCTCCCTGTGTTTCAGGCTGAAACCCTGAGAGCTGATGGTTTCAGGTCACAACCTGAAAGGTGGCAAGCCACTGTTATGTCCTGGCCCCCACCACAGAGCGCTTGGCAGGATCTCAAGGTTTTGCAGAGCGTAATTCAGAGAGGGAGCTGTGAGTGACGACCCTCTTTTCCTGTGCGGGAAGCCACAAATGCCCATCTTCCTTGGGTTCTTGCAATTACGAAATAGCCTGTGTGGCACAGCTCTATATTCTAATAAATGGAAGTAGATTTTCTTCATAGGGGGCTGATGGCACATCCCTCTCTCTGTGCATTTGCTCCCATTTTGGGTTTTTTTTGGCATGAACTAGGGTAGAAACAGAAAAGGCCTGTTTGATCTCTGTGATCTGCTGCCCTATTAATGCAGGATTATTTCCTCCAGTGCTCTGTGAGCACGGTGACACAGAGAGCATGGCTTGCCTGCAGCCTTTGACTGTGCTCCTCCCAGCGAGGGCACATTCACATGATCCTGGCTCTTCATTTTGCTTGCAGCTGCCAGATCATGTCCAGAAAAACAAACAAAAAAAGTATCCAGCCCCAGTCTTGAATGCAGCTGAAATGTTTTCTTGCTGACATTTCTCTTTGTCAACAAATTGCTTATCACCTAAGTGTTGTGATGTGATCCCCATCCCAAGGAGGAGAGATCTGCTGCTGAGAATGGGGGGGAGGAATGCCCAGGAGAATAACTTGTTTGAAGATGTGAGCACAGGCTTTATGAACAACGATTCTTTGCAGGCTATTAGCTTTAAGGTGCAATTTCGGTGGTATGATAATGCAGAAAATGTTTTAAGTCCATGGGGAGGAAGCTTCTTTTCAGGTAGTGTCTTGCTCTTCCCTCATTATTGTAATGCTGTTCCTGAAACTGCATCAGTCATGCTGTGCTGCAGCATGTGAATGCACGGGGTGATGGAGAGCAGATCCAGGTGGATCTCTCTGTTTTGTTTTGGTATACAGTTGAATTCTTGACATTTGCTTCCTGTTCTAGCAGCTTATTTTTCAAGGAGCTGTGCTTCTTGGAGCTGGGAGCCCAAGGGCCAAAGTTTGCTTCCAGGTACACTTATCTAATTCTTCTCTAGCTTAGTTTTTCTTAGTATCCACGGAGTCAGAATCAATCCTTCAGTACATTAAGTGTAGCTTCCCTTGGGTTGCCAGTGTGGCAACTGGCTAGGTACTGTTTGGGAATGCATGTTAATGATTCTAAGTTTTTGTACCCTAGAGGTGGAAATGGTCCAGGTTCATTTTTTTGTCCTGCCCAGTAAGTGTCACTCTGTAAATGCCTTTCAGAGGAAACACTGTTAGCATCTGCAGAGAGGGTAGGGCCGCTCCTTTTGTCAGCATCTAGAAACCTTCTTGGGAAAGAGAGGTGGCAAATACTTTTGAAGTGCAACTCCAAGTTCCTGCTGAGTGCATCACCGCAGCTGAGAGAGCTTGGATAGTAAACCAGCATCCCCTCTCAAAAGGCAAAGTATCCTTGAGGAGTAACACTGCTGCTATTTATCAATTTGTGTGAGAATGAAGCCTGAATGCTGTTAGAGCTGAAACACTAATTAAGCCAATAAATTCCTTTGTCTTTTTGGGTGTGTTTGCAATTATTATGCAAAATCCCATTGATTCCAGCACCTCCATAATTCACGATGCAGTGTTATTACATATTGACGGCTTACCCTTGAAGCCGCCAAAAGACACTGCTGTGCGTAGTAAGAATACTGCTGTGATCCCAGTTAAACTGTTACAGGCTGGGTGAGTCACGGCGCTCCACCAGGTTCTACCAAAAACTTGGCTGTCAGTCAGTGGAGGTGGGGGGGAGAGTAGGAAGACCACACAGAAATGTGTCTCTGTTGAGCATATGCTGTGTCTCAATGGCTATTTGCACTTTATATTGCTGTCAGAATTGTGGTGGAAAAAAAGGAAAGATGTTCCAGCTGATCCTAAAATAAAGGCTCAAACTGATGCAAATAGAAACAGATTGTAAAGGAAATATGTGTTTGGATCAAAGCAAGGCAGTTCATTAAAGCAGCCTTAGCCTTTATTTTGCTTCTGATTCGGCAATCTAAATAATCTTTCCCTGAAGTTTGTTCGAAGCTGTGAGAAGGAAGATGGGACAGAAAGGCTGCTCAGAGGTGTAATGCTCTCTCTCTGCCAGGGGAACATTGTTTTGGCAACCTAAGACAGGACAAGAATCCTTGACCACTGAACCCTGCAGTGACTCGCTGCCTAAAATTGCCTTTTGGCGCATCATAATGAATTCTGCCCAAATATTTTCCAATGTCCTTCCCTAAGGCAGCAAAATCAGGAGGACACTGTAAGGAATAATTAGCTCTCAGTATCAAAATACTTATTTGAGAAGGCTGCCTACATGAGACTTTGTTGCCTGTTTTTTCTTACATTCGGACTCCTTAGCCTCCCCAGGTCTGTAACAGCTCTGCTCTCAAGGTGGAAGGACTCAAGAAAAGGCATGGAGTTGGTAGACTAGATGTCATTTTTTGGGGTTGGTCTGATCCCTGTCGAAGCTGGTGGGCTGGGTGCTCAGTGGCTTTAGTGAAGCGGGAATAAGGTTAGATTTAATCTTAGGTTGGGATTTTGTGGTGGTGATATTTTGTGTTAAACCTGTTTTCAGTTCTCAGGAAGTTATTCAACTTGATCTTGGCATAATCAATAATCCTGTTGGTACATACTGTCTTTGAAGCCTTGTGGAGCAGAGCATGGGATGGATGTGCTTTTACTTCAGAACAGCACAAATCAAATATGTAGTTGTTGAATTAATTTGTGGTTGTTGTTTTCTGATAACTGCAATTCAGATTTCCTCTTCATGTTCCCACTCTCATCCTTCCAGAGGAAAAAAAAATAAGCCAGGGAAGTAAAACTGAAGGAATTGTAGATGCCTTTGATCCCCATGAATGTAGAGGCTCTATGACAGTTTTAGAGAATGGAAGATGAACAATATACAAGTTGCTATCTCTGATTTCATAGCTAGCATCTTTGATTTCAGGCACAATGATAAAGCAGAATTCTTGATAGCTTGTCCAAGCTAATTTTCTTCTGAGTTAGTGCAGTAACTACCTACCTAACCACAAGCTGTCCTTTTTCTTTTCTATTAGTAGACTAATAGGATTGCCAAGTCTTACTTTCTAGATGGATCTTAAATGGGAAGCAGTTTGTTTCATGGAATCAAGATGCTTGGGGAATGAATTTATGCCAGCTTGTAGCCACCAGCAACCTTTGTATTCCAGCAGACTTTAAATTTAAAAATGAAGCTTGCTTCTTATACTAGATTTCTCAAACTACTTACTCCCAACAGTAGAAAAGCAAACTTGTCAAGTAGACAGGGATTTTTTTGAGGTATCTGTAAGTGTTTGTCACCTGGTTCGCTCCTGGAAATCTGCAAGAGTAATACAAGAGCCTAGATTGCTTGAGAAGGTCAAATGAGGTAGATATAGCAGTCCCCTCTGGCCTGAAAAATCCACTAATTGTGCTGTCAAATGGAAGTATGGACAATGGCAGAACTGACTTTTTAAAAATTTGTCATAGCTCTCACAAGCCTGTGATGGGAGGGAGTGGAGTGGGAGGAGTAAGGCTCATGGTTCACAGATGCTTTTGGGACAAGACTGAACAATCACCTCTATCTGCAACTGAGGTCAGTTTCTGTCCTCAGACTGTTCTAAACTCACTCTATCTACAAGGCACAAACACAAGTCTTATACAATAATACAGGTGGCAGAACGACCTGGTGATTTGCCATGTGTTTCCCTGTGGGCTTCACTGTGCATGGCAATTCCTTGGGCAGGCATCAGAGTTGGCATCAGGTAATGCAAAGAAAACCACAGATTTAACAGATGGGAATCTGTCTTCTTCCTTTATCTTTTTTATTCCTGATAAATAAAATTATCTGCAATTGTAGCAAATGATATTCAAAACAGCTGTGGAAATATTACAAATATTGATCATATGACTTAGATGAATACAGTGATTTCAAATTTTTGGGTAATGTACCATGAGACCAGTTATGGATGATGTGTTGCCAGGAGGAACACTGCTGTGTGGGATAAAGCCAAAGTGTGTCCTGTGCTCTGCTCTGTGCAGTTCCATTGTTAGTGCTGGGACTCATTAAGTATAAGACCTGTCCGTTAAGTCTGCAGATTGCATAAATGCAGAGAAGAGGATTAAATTCAAAATGCCTTTGACAAAACAGAGGAAAGAGATGTAAAAAACCAGTAGAGAACTGAAGAGGTGCAAGTTACCTCTCCCTGGAGGCAGTCCATGGCATGGACATGTGCAAGGAAGTCAGAGTAGCAGAGAGGGTGGTTGGGAGCTGTAGCCAGGGAGCTTCTCAGAGAGGATATGGAGGACCACTGACTAAATGTGAGGTGACTATGTATGCTGTGGAAAAGGAGAATTGAGAAGTGCACCCATTGAGATGTGCAAGCTCGAGCAAAGCCCCCAGTGGATGTGAAGTAATCCCATTCTCCTGACCTCTGGGAAGACCTCACCTGGAGCGGTCCACCTGTGAGCTCCATGCAACCAGAAAGCTGTGCAAAGACTGGAGGTGGTCCAGAAGGCAACCATATTTCCAGTCTAGCAACCTGTAAAATTCCACCTGAGAGGAAAAAGGGATGGATTAGGCTGCTCAGCCTGAAGAAGGGGGTGTAGAGGTCACAAGAACATGACCCTTAAGGACAAGAAAGGAAGGAAAATATGTTACTGAGATGATTTTGGATAGGAAAGAGGGCCTTGAGATGTAGTAGCAAGGTCAAACAGAAAGAAGTTTTTGGATGGTGAGGCATGGGAGCCGGTTGCCTGGGAAGGCTGTGAGTCTCTGGCACAAAAGGACTCTAAGAGCACATTAAACATCCGTCAGATTTGGCTGTAACATAGCTGTGTTGGGATGGGGAACTGAGCCAGACAGCTCCTCAAGACCATATGCACTATTGATTTTCCATCACTTTACTTTCTCTGTATATCTGCAGAGATATATATACCCATCTGCCTGCCTGTAATACAGTCCTCTAAAAATGAACTTTGGTGTGTTTCTGTGCCACCAGTGGTGCTTTCTCTGCACACCGGAGTGACTGCATCTCTGTTAGGTCTGTTTTGGAAGGGTAGATGGAGGTACATGGGGTGATGGCTTGTGGGCAAGGAGATGCTGGTGGAAGGGCTATTGCAGGGCTTGAGTCCCTGGAGCTAAGTCCTATTGTCATAGCTCCAGACTGCCATAGCTCACACTGCTCAGGATCCCCCAAGTCCTACCAAAGGACTGTGCAAAGGTGTTCTCACCATGCTCGATGCTCTTTTGGCATAGTCTCTACAAATCTGTTCGAGCACATTATTTTTGCATCTGTCTGAGCACGTTATTTTTGCACCTACAGTAAGAAGATGGAAACCTGGACCTGCTGTTCAGCAGACATGTAAAACTCAGATCTCTTTGAAGTTCATGAGTATTAGAAACTCATATACCTCTGAGCTCCAGGGGCCCTGTGTGTATGTGCCTGGTGCACTCGTGCACAGCACTGTGAGGCTGAACACAAGCAGGGCCAAACACTCACTGCTTTCACCATAGCGCCCCCACAAAGTTAGGATGCATCCAAGGTTTTTACTGTATTATGTATGACAGATAGCCTGCAGATTAGATGTTAAAAAACAGCCAGTATATCCTGAAGCATTTTCCCTGTGTAATTCACCATTAGTAGCTGTGTGTGTGTGATGTGGAGGTTTATCGCAAAGCTCTGTATCCATGGATCCCTGCCACTTAATTTCCCTGTTCCTGTAGCCCCTTTGTCCAGCGTCTCTGGCTTTGGGGGGACTTCCTGAGGTGTCCCTTTCAAGTTCTAGTGCACTACCAGGTGTGTCAATTCTATGTGTGGAAACTACAGGGTTCATTGAAAGAAAGCTTTGAAATGTGAAAGGAAAGGGGACAACATGGCATAGTCTGGGTATCCTGCTTGTGGATTTTTTGTTTTTCCCTCCTATCAGCTGAGATCATAAAATGGAAAAATGACAGTTCTTTTCAAAAGAAAAAAAAAAAAATCCCACTGTAAAAATGTTTGCGCTTTTCAAGTCTCAGCTTGAGTTTGCTCCTACTTCATTCACAATGGTGTGACTGTCCTTGTTTCCACCCTGGGCCAGAGTTGCTGTATTTGAGCCTTTGCAGGACACAGTTTGCAGTGGCAGTGCTGACTCACACTTCATTAGGAGTCACAAACAGTGACTCCTGCGATGCATCAGCTGCCGTGGTCGGGACCCGCGTTGCTCGCAGCCGAGCCGGGAGGAGCCCACCCAAGGAGGATGTAGAGCTATCAACCACCGCTGGCTTGGCATTCGGCTGAGCCGGCGTCACCGGCCTCACACAATGGGGCAGCGGTGGGATGTGTGACAGCAACTGAAATGAGATCGTTGGGAAGTGAAATCAGATTCAATTGCATTAGAAATTCATGTCAGATGAAGCCGGTGCAGAACTATACATCTGCTTAATGTAGTTATTACATATTCTTCCCAGATTGACTCTGGGCTTAAATTAAAAAAAAAAAAAAATTTTTTTTCTTTTCTCGGTTCCTCATCTGGTAGTTTTGTAATATTTGGCTCTTCTCCGCTGTTTGATTGGATTTGAGAACTTACTGGTTGTGTCAATAAAGCGATCAACAAGAAGATGGAGTCAGACTTGGCACAGGGAAATAGTGTAGCAGATTTTCCTGCTTCTGTACACCTCAGGTCTGGTGTCACTTGCAGTGACCAACAGCACTGCAGGCAGCTAGTCTGTACAGCCCAATAGTAACACTGAATTAAAACTTTGGCTTTAGAAGTGTAGCTTGGATAATAATTCAAGGCTGATTGACTTGCAATATGCTGTGCCTGCCTTTTCTGTCTACTGGAGTGTTTCTCTTCCAGCCTCCCCTGGAAGCCTCTCTCTGGGGTGTTGTCTCGTGCCTTGCTCCAGGCTGACACAGGGACTGCATTTATTTTGGTGATAACAGTGTGTAGGGCTGGAGAGCTATTTGTAACTCATGGAGCTATTTGGACTTTATTCAGAAACTGTCGGAACACAATCCTGTGTAATGTGCTCCAGGGGACCCTGCTTGGACTGGATGACCTCCAGTGGTCCATTCCTACCTCAACCATTCTGTGATTCTGTGATTCTGTGACTTTCACTTCCAAAACTGAAATAGAACATGACCCACATGGGTCTCTAGGAAGACAGATCACCCCTTGTTTGGCTAGGTCATTCATCTCACCTCCTCCACCATACATTTTGTCCTCTGTGCTCTATGTTCATAAATATATAGCTAGAGCAGGGGAGCCCAACACCCTGCCATCACCCAGGCCACAAGCTAACTGCTGCATTCCCATGCTCCTTGGTCTCTCTTTCCAACCCAGACTGTTTGTCCTCTGCTCATCAGGCAGAGATGATTTTGTGTTTGCTGCCTGCACGGCTAGTGTTGTGGCCACGATCCAGGGCTCACATACAGAAACTGTAGAAGTTGTGGAGGTTGCACTGCCAGCGTGTCTTGGACAGCAGGGTTTGGGTCTCTGACTCTCAGAAAAAAGTGAGTTATGCCTCTGGGAACCTTGGAGAGTGCATGTGCCTTTGGCATACCTTCCCAAGCCTGCTCCCAGCTTGCTGGGACCTGACTCAGAATTTCTGAGACTGATGTGGTGGTTTTGTATTGTTTCCTCCACGAGTTCATCTGCTTTTCAAACCACAGCTGGTGTCCACACCACCATCCTGCAGTGACGACTTACCCAGATTTGGTATTTGCTGTGCACTGCAGTTCCTCTTTCTCTCCATTTGAGCCACCATCCCATCCCTTCCTTTAGCTGCATCCCTCTTTTGGTACAGCGGGACATGGCTGCTACCTCTGGCCTTCCCCAGCTTCCTCATGCTCTCCCCCTTCAGCTGCCCTGGACAAAAGTGGATCTCTAAGCATGGACCCAGAAAGCAATACAAGTTACTTTGCTCTGTGTTTGGGGAGCCCTTTGCTGCAGCCCATGCCTTGGTGCAAGGAGCCAAGCCCTGCCTTTAAAAGTACTACAGTGCCTACAAAAAAAAAGCATGACTGGAATAGAGAACTGAAAGTATCTTCAGGCCCAAATAACCACACTGCAAATTTGCATGTTTTGGTGCAGTCTGTGCCATCTGGGAGCAGCTGCAGGAGTGGTATCTCCATGGGACCATTTTTGTTCAGGCTGTGCAGGCAGTGGGAGTCCCTGTAGCGAGAGAGTGAAGAGGTGAGGCTGTGCTTTGAATAGAGTGCGTGAAACCCTTGCAGAACTCCCACCTGTTTCAAAAGAGGTCTGTGTGGTCTGTTGATCAAAATGATTTTAACGCAAATCAACATTAGCCTGTTCCACATTGCATGTAGCAAGGAGGGAGAGAAAAGAGAATGGTTTGACATGATTCTTTTAGCCTTCTGATTCTGAAATTTTGGTGCAGAATGAGGAAACATCTGCTAATAGCAAGCCTTAGGGTAAAGCCTTTTTAAAATATTTCCAGTAGGTTTTTAGCCAACTAAACTAAGCCAGAATAAACCCCACCTGTATATTCAGCATTTGTGTTTCATGAAGAGTGCCTCTCACGTGTAATTTCATCCTTGATCTAACCCCAAAATTAGAGAGATAACAAACACATCAAGATTGAGGCAAACCAGTGTGATATGGAGAGATTAGAGCAGTGGGGTCTGTGACCTGCAAAAAATCAGAGTCCAAAGCAAATAATGCTCTGTGTGTGAGGAGCAGTGAAGAGCACGGATGGGGATGGGGAAGGAGGCTGCATCAAGGCATTACCTGCTGATGAAGACACCCACAGGGCTTGCTTGTGTAGTGGTTTGTGCACACACTGACTGGGCTCAATGGTTTCACCTCTATCTGCTGTTTCAGAGGAAATTTGCTTCTGCCTCTGCCGAAGCTTTGTGGACAAAAACTTGGGGAGGGATGATGCACAGTCAGTGTGAGAGCAAAGAGTGTTATATTTTACCTCTTGTACTACCTACACCTGAATGTTAATTTTTGCTTTCTCTTCCAGGGAAACTGCTAAATGCAAATTACCTCTCCACCACCAGAGAAGCTGGTAAAGTGATGGTATAAAATGCACAGAAAAAAATTATGCTAAGTAAGGTGTTATTCTAGAGAGTGCAGGGGAAGGAAGAGGCACTGTAAATACCCTTTGTGTACATTCCTATGTAATCCCAGGTGTGTAGTGCAGGAGAGGGCACAGAGACTTGGGGTTCACCAGGCACTTTGTAAAATAAGATGCAGCAGCAGTGTGTGCTAGAGCTAAGCCATGATTAAACACCCTGAGGTAGTTTAAATGAGATGTGCACATTTAGAAGAGATAGTTTTTAGTGGTTTATGTCATCATCTAACTACTGGAGAAAACAAAAAGCTGTGGCATGTCCTAAAACGTGAATATAGAGGAAGAACAAAGTAACTTCACAAATTAATCCTTGGTCCTGCTCTGGTGGGAAGGGGAGAGGGACTGCCAGTGTCTGCAGAGTCCAGCAAAGCCTTGGTAGGGGTGGGTGGGTACCACTGGGTTTCTCATGGTGTAACACTGAATTCCTGTCTAATGTTTCCACCTTCCAGCACTGTTGTTTGCACAGTGAGCATGGAGGGTGCCTTGGCTGTGGGTCCAGAAGTGCACTGTGCTTGTGCAAGGATGTGACCCTGTTTCAAGCTGATGCTTTCTGCTCTCCTTCCCTGTCCTGGCGGGTATAATTCACCCCTTGCTCTCCCTCCATCAGGGCAGGGTTACAGAGGGAAGCTGGGGCTGCAGTCCTGAGCACCTTCACTCACCAGCCACATTCTTTTCCTGGTGAGAGTTGGTTATTGGCAAAGAGCAGCCAGACAAAGCCTGAAACATGAAGCTGCTGTCACTGTCATGGCAAGGATGCTGGAGCTGATGGCTGAGATGTAACTGCCTGATGGATACCAGGGCATGGCCCTGTGACTGTGAGAGACTGAACCAGGGTGGTCTAGAAGGCAACTGCTCCATCTGCTGGGAGTTCGCCCCTCAGGACAGGGGCTATTGAATTGAGAAGGTAAATGTATTGAACCTCCAGAAAGGTGGTTTTCTCAAGGCCTGAGCCAGTGGAGCCCATTAGAGCCAGACTGTTTGAACTTTTACAGCAATGACAGGATTTGCACATGGTTACCGCCCATCAGGTGTGGAGAGGAAACTTCCAGCTGAAGGGGCAGCTACCCTCCTGCCCAGCCTGTCAAAGCCATTAAATTGCTCCAGCTCAGTCATGGGGAACTCCGCGAGCATTTCCAAGGGGAGTATCTGATTGGAATGTGCACAAGGCTCTGGAATTCAAGCTCAAGCCAAAAAGGAGGAGAGAAAAGTTCAGCTTCAGCGCTATTTGGGACAACAGACTTTGGTAGGGTTATGGTAGTTATTTTTACATCCTTGAAGAAATGAGCAAGTGTTTTTCTCATCCAATCTTCTGCAGAGCCACTGCAATAGAAACCTGCAAAACAAGAGGCACCCCCTGATGTCACCTGGCCTCTTGTTCTGCAGGTTTGTATTGCAGGGACTCTGCAGAAGATACGATAGGGAAAATGCAGAGTGTGTCCAGCAGTCAGCCACTTGATGTGGCAGCAGTACCCTTGGTGCTGGGGGAGTGTTGTCCTTGCCTGCGGAGACAGGAGGGAGAAAAGCCTCTGCTCCCGACGGCGGAGTCGGAGATGCCGGCCGGAGTTAGGACTGGCTTGACGACTCCTGACGGTAGCAGAAGGGGAGCCTGGAGGCGGTTTAACTGTGCCTTTGCCATCGCTGTGGTGGTTTCTCTGTGTTCCCAGTCGTGTTGTGAATTAAGTGACACTGGGTTAGGCTGCCAGGTGGGGTGGTCTGGTGAGCTTATTGCATCCCAGCCCTGTGACTGCAGGGGATGTGCCTCCCTGCCTTGGAGCTTTGCTTCAATATTTACATAACACATTGACACATGTTTAAAAAGCTTCAGCTGGAACGAGCAAGACCAAACACTGCTGTGGGAATGTCACCGTGTCCTTTTTTAGAGACAGTGTGGAGGTCTGAATGTTGGGCACAGAGATCTTTTGGGAGCACAGCGGTTTGAAGAGAAGCCGAGTCTGTAGCAATGGATGAGCTTCTACATGGGATGGAGGTGGGAGACATGGAAGGGAAGGGGATGCTCAGATCCGTGGTACTAGAGTGAAACATGAAGCCAAGACCCAGCTTGATAGGCTTGATAGGAAAGCAAAGACCAGTTTGGGATAGAAAGTGAACAGGGTTTGGATCTACCAAGGAGTCTTTGGAGATACAACAGTGCACCCTGACTGGGAATGGCTCTGTCCTGCCTAAGGGGATTATCCAAGGGACCCCTCAGACCCACCTCGCAATAACTCCTTGGGCAAATTCTTGGCCCCAGCATAATCATTGCCATGATTATTCTGCACTGGGAAAGCTTGATTTTCCTAGGCTTTGCACAAACAGGCGAGTAAAGGGTGGTGTCAGCTAAACACTTCCAAAAATTATTTTAATGGCATTGTGGACTTGTTTGCCAGCTTTTTCTGAAAAATAGTTTGGGGTGCATATATATGCACGTGTTGAGCTTAGGGAGGGAAAGGTACTAGAGCATCACTTTGCTATTCATTTCTAAAGGCAGGATGTACAAACAATATCAATATTTATTAAACAGCTTTGTTTGTCCCAGGATTGTAACAAAGAAAGTGACTTAGATTGTGGTATTTGTCCTCTTTGCAGTGTCCTATTTCTCTTTTGGGGTTGTGGGTCTTTCTTAATGCATATATGATTTCCCTTTTCTGAAGACAACTGTATGCAGAATATCTTAAAAAGACAAAGTGGCAATTAGTTGATGGTTGCCTCAGTGGTTATATAATTTCTGCTTGTAAGAGCCCTGCTTTGTGATAGACAGCAGCACTCACCACCCAGGCTTACAACAGCTATCTTGTCAGATTTTGCTCTTCCACTCTTCCTTCCTTCCACTCAGCTGCTTTAGATAAACTGGGAAATTTTCAGTTCAATGAGACCAGTAAATTTACTAAATCTCCACCTATTTTGTTCTCTTCAGTTTAAACCTGATTTCAAGTGACATCAAGAAGAAAAATATCCCCAAATCCCCAAAGCCCACTTATAACATCACGAAAGTGCCCAACCAGCAGTTTCCACAGCAGCAGCTTTGCTGGAGCCTGTTTTCTGTGCCCCTTACTGATGGGCCCGTGGAGGTTGCAGAGGGGGATTACTAGGCATCTCCTGAATTACAGAGGTGAGAATTAAGGTGTTTACTTTATATTAAAGATGCAAAATTTCATTCCCATGCATGGGGACTCTCTGCCACTGCTTGCTGCATCCTTATGCAAGATGCAAACACACTATAAGGCATGGTGCTGCTGCCTCTGAAAACTCAGGACTGTTACCAGCTGCTCCCTTTAAATTAATTTTCCCAAAGTCAGTCACAACACAAGCAGAGTGACGATCCTGGTGACATTTCCCGAACAATTAGCACCGGGAGCGAGTGGCACCAGAGGAGTCACGCCACGTTCTGTGCTGCATGTCTCCAGTATAAATAGCCTGGCTGGAGGATTTTTTTGCCCAAAATGATGATGAGAGGGTGATTTTATGTTAATTCAATGTGTCAGTTGTGTTTGAAACCAGGGGCACCAGAACTTTCTGCTCTGCCTTCATCAGGAGCTGTAGACTGATTAAAGTGAGGAGACACATGAGGGTTGTTCATAGCTGGCTGGTGGGCATGAAGGCTTGTGGTGTGGGCAGTGTAGGGCAGGTAGCTCCTATGTACTTCATGAACTGCTGGCTGTGTCATCTTGCATGAGGAGAGACCATGCTCTGCACACTGGGGACACAGCCAGGATATGGAACTTTTCTTTGGAATCGTGAGGGCAGTGACCTTCTGATGATGTACCAAATGAGACCACAGAGATGCCCCATCAGGAAAGGTCCAGGATGACCTCCCAGGCAGGTGGGTTGAAAGTGCTCAGTGGTAGCCTGACTTGGGCTGTAATTGCTGACAATCCCAGCTCCTGGCTGTGGTTTGCTGAGCTTGATCCCCAAGTGCTTTGCAGAGTAGGTTGGCAGCTGCAGTGACCTGCTGCTGGACCTAGAGGAGCTGCTTCTGCGAGAGGACACTTGGCCAGCACAGATCTCATGCCTGCACTGCCTTCCAGAGGCAGAAGTCTGTGGAAAGGATGTAAAGCCCTTGGGATGAAAAATGCTACTTACAGTGCCAGGAGTTTGGTGAATCCTTTGCAGCAGTATGGTCCTTGCTACGTAAGGATTAGAACTCAGAGGAGATGACTCAGACTAAAACTCCTTCAGAAAGTCACTTAGTAGAGGGTTTTCTTCTTCTTCCCCTTCTGGGTTTTGGCCAGCTGTGGGCCAGTGAAAGGAGAGAGGAGAAAGCTAGTAAACCAGGGGGAACACCACAGTGCCCAAGGCAACATGCTGACCATTAACTTCAGAGAGGGCACTGAGAAAAGTGTCAAAAATTGAAGGGGCAGAGAGCCACAGTGGTTTGTGTTAATTAGCTAACGAGCAGTCTTTTGGAAGGACTTACAGACTTCACTGCATAGAAAGACCAATTGCGTTGTTGAGTTCAAGAGTCAGAGTCCACTCTAAGCAGTGGTAGCATGTGAAGTACTAGGGGAAAGATCCCGAAGACTGATAAAGACTGATAAAGGCTGGTGGAAAGGCAGCCCTTACCTGCTTGCAAGGCCCTTGGGGTTTTCCCTTGAGTAGTTCTGTTGGGGAGAACCTGTATGAATGTGGAAATTGGCTGTGGTGTGTTGGAGCTTGACTCTTTTCATCAGCGGGGGCTCCTGGCTCATGCTTTTAAGGCATCTGGTCCCTCCAGCTCATCTTTTCAACTTTAATAAGAGATGTGTGTGTGCTTCCCCTTCCCCCCAATACGTTACATTTTCAGATCAATTTTAAAAGTAACCTCTTTAATATTGAATTATTCCTGATCTCTATTGTCACTTCTAGCTGATTAGTTTAAGGACTGTGCTTGGTTTGTTTAATAACCTCTCGACACTAAACAAACAATCTCGAAAAGGGAACAATTTGCAAAACAGAAGGAAAACAAATAACCTACAAGGGCATCTTCTTCAAAATAGAAAGACTGATTACATTAAAATGGCAAAATAATTCCAGACGTTAAAAGAATGTATATAGATATTGGCTTATCTATATTCAAGGAAGATTTGAAAACACTGCAAAGTTAAAGTTTTCATTAGCAATACAGTGAAATCTCTCAATTAGAATTCCTAAAGCATATTAAATGGTATTTAGTTTCTAACTCAATGCATCATTTTCTGTTAAATAATTGATCATGGTGCAGAGATTGTGTTTGTGTAGTTTAAGAAAGCGATTAGACCAAGGAACATTTGGTAGGAAAGTTGCATCAATAACTCCAGCACTACTCCAGTGTGTTGTGGAGGTGCTCTGATAGCAAAGCCGGCCACCGAGGTGGGCAGGTGGTGGGTCTGAAGTGACCTGGGGCAATGAGAGCTGTACTGGACCATAAGGAACCCTTCTGGAACACAGCAAAGAGAGCCTGATGCCTTCAGAGACCCAAACTGCCCAGGAACGAGGTGCAGATGGGAGGAGGGAGAGCCCCTCACCCCAAAACTGCATTGATTAAGTGAGTGGAGCAGAGGGGAAAAGGCTGAGGGGCTGAAGATCCTAGTTAAGGAGCAGTAGGAGTCCTGGCAAAGGCCACATGGACTGAAGTTAGCCTGGAGGAGGACAAAACCAACAGTCTCTGGCACCTCTGTGACCAGTGTCTGAACCTCAGTGCTGTTATTTTTCTACATGACATTAATTTGCACTCTATCCACCTGGTGCCTGCAGTAGAATATGTTGATGTTAAACCTCTCTGTTTTCACAGCACAAAAGATTCCATCTTCAGGTGTGTGCACTTAAATAGCATTTCAAATGCTTATTTCAGCCTGTCCCTCAGCCATATTTGGACTAGGAAGTGTTTAACCTTCCTTTGTGGCTCTGCCGTGACTGGCACAATGCAACCATTCCCACTTGTCTGAGACTAAAACCAGGGTTTCTGTTATGCCTTTTATGTGGACATGTCTCCTTGAAAACTTGCTGCCTAGGTGAGCAAAGCTGCCTTGTGGGCTGCCCAAACACCACCCAGTTCTTCAGGGCTTCTCTCCATTTTATGAGGTATTTAGGCTGATTGAATGGCACAACACAAAGCCCATAATGTCTAACCACCAAGATTTTGGGTAGTTTCTCCCCCCGCTCAAGTTTTTAATTTTGATTTGCTTATATTCTTTAATGGCATGCAATTACAGTTTCAGTGTAGTAGGTAGGAGGCTTTATATTTGTACTGCTTTGTAGTAAAGACATAATTACTGCATTTATGAATCAAATCCCATTATGTATCATAAATACTTATTAAAACAGCCACTGGCAATTTTACCTCAACATGTTTCTTCATGAAGTAGGATTTATTGCCTATATAAAAATGCCAGTCTTCTCTGGATCTCCCTCCCCTACAATTGCTTGGCTTGCAGAATCCCCGTGCCTGGTTCAGAGTGGTTCACAAGGTGAGACATTTTATAAAGCACTTAAATAGCTGTGTGCGTGCGTATACAGCTCATGTGCCCTGAAGACACCTCCATGATTATTGTTTGTGCTCCAGTGATACCTCTCATCTGTCTGTTGCTCAGAGCGCTGTGAGCAGACAATAGTAGATGTCATCTTCATCTCAGCCAAGTTTAGGGCTGACTTGTCTGTAGCCTCTGCTGTACCACCACAGCCATAGCAGAGGTGTCTGCCCAGTGCATTCTCTGCACTGAGCAGGGACAAGTGGATGGATGCTCCAGTGGAACGGTCTCCCTAAATCTTTGAACACTTCAGTTTTGTGCATAAAGGTGGGTTTCATGCAACTGAAGAAAGGTTCCTTTCAAATACAACTTTTTTTTTTTTTCCCAAATGAAAGTGTGATTTCACATTCTCTTCCTCTTATCCTCAGACTGGTTGAGTGGAATGTCTGCTCCGTCTTTAGGGGGAAAACAAGACTGGGGTGAGAGGTGGCACCACACAGGGTAGAGATCTGGCAAACACTTGAATGTGGCGAGTTGTTTGACACTTCAGAGGTTTTTGCCAGAAGGAGGATTTGATTCATGGACTATTGAAACAGTAGGAAAGACAGCTTTGATTTCTGTAGACAAAATGTTCAGAGTCCCAAAAAGTTTAAAAGGAAGGTTGGAAAGGCAAAGTCCTGCAAGGTGGTGCCAGGAAGTTTGTGCCAGATTAAACTGATTTCTCTCTCTTTGGCTAAGCTAACAAACACCCTCAACTCAAGGGCAGTAAATCTCCTCCCTAGAAATGTACTCTTGAGAAAGTACTTTACAAGAAGTCCTTGGTGAAACTAGAAAAATTCTTTCTCAACAGATGAACAAATAAAGTTGATAGGAAATTCATTTACAGGCAGAAAACAGCAAGCAAGGAGTTTAATAAACACTTTTCTCAAAGGTAAGTCTTTGGACAGATTTTCTTCAATGACATTTTCTTAACGGCCCAAAAAGCCAAAATTTTATTTATTGTATTAGCCACTGAGACATGTTCAGGAGATCTGTTCTCTGGAGAGCAGAATCATAGCTTTTTTTCTTTTTTTTTTTTTTTCTTCTTTTTTTTCCTTTTTTTTTTCCTTTTCCCAAGTTACCAGCAGAAATGGAATGAAATGTTGTGAGAAGTGCAAAGTCCTGTGTTTGGGCACTTGAGACAGTGCTGGGAGTTTGTAGTACACACTGGGGGCAGGGAGTTAGTGAGGGCAGCCACCCACTCTGCTCCAGTTATCGAAAAGGCAGCTGCAACCTAAGGATGGGATGGACTTTCCCCAGATACAGGAAAGCAAGGTATCATTACCTGCACACAAGGTCTGTACAAGTCCTTGCCTAGAATACTGCATATTTGGGTCACACATCCTTAAGAAAGATGAATTTGTCCTGGAATAGCTACAGAGAAAGACTGATAGAAACAGAGCAGAGGGGAGAGTTTATCCTGCAGAGGAGGTTGGGAGTGCTCAGTGAGCAGGGAGAGCAGTGCCTGTCTTTGGGCATTCTCTCTGACAAACTCTGAGTTAGAGGAAAATGCTGGGTAAGAAAAAAAGATGGATATAACATCGTATAACTATAACTATGAAGAATGGAGGGGGTCAAAATTTTCTACCTACCAGCAAAAGAGCTGGGTCAGCTCCTGCCAGGACATGAGGAAGGGCACAAAGACCTCCTGGCTTAACAACAGGGTGTATAATGCAGACACATCTAATAGCAATGGACAGTAATCCTGCGTGTCCCTTTGGTCATCAAGTCACTCTTAATGAGCCCCTTCATGCTCAGTCTTTCACGAGACAACACATGCAATTTAGGCACACTGTGAAGGTCCTAACATGCCTGCCCTAATTTATCCAATGGCTGTTATTCCTTTTTCATCAACAAGGAATAATGGCACAATGAAGCCCTATAGTTGGATCATTAATTAGAAGACTTTTCACCTTTCAATTAACAGAAGCAAAACAAATGCCTCCTGGATCCTTTTGCTGCAGTCCCGGGGGAAGGGGAAGGCAATCACCCCACACAGGTAGGGCAAGAGGGGAGTTTCATCCAGCAATGCAAGGTGCTGTCTCTGGAGCTGATTGATTGGCTAGGGAAGTTCGTTTAAACTGATATCTATCTTCAAGAGTAATCAGGTGTGATGAATAAAAAAGAAGGCGGCAAGCTCTTTAGTAAGAGAGGACTGGTGGCTGATAAACAGATAATTACACAAAGCAAAGCTGTCATGACAATAAATGTGTTTTAGCAAGAAGTGACCTCACAGTGTGGGAAGCATAGAAGAGTTTAAACCTCACCATCATCCAGAGGTGAGGGGATTGAAGCAGATTTGCCACATAGTAAACAGTGCTGGCATTTGTCACAGGATATATGTGTGTTCTCTGGACAGTGCTTCAGCAAGCCCTGGTGCAGCAAGTAGGTGTCTGTTCCTCAGGCTTTTGATCTGCAGTTTGGTTTTTCACAGAATCACAGAATGGTTTGGATGGGAAGAGACCTTAAAAATCATCTTGTTCCAACCCCCACTGCCATGGGCAGATATGCCACCCACTAGATAATATTGGTCAGGGCACTACCCAACTTGGCCTTAAACACTTTCAGGGATGGGCCATCCGAAACTTCTCTGGCCAACCTGTTTCCCTAACTCAACACTTCACATTGAAGAATTTCTTCCTAACACCTAGTCTAAATATACCCTCTTTTAGTTTAAAACCATTCCCCCCTGACCTATCACTATCTGCCAGTGTAAAAAAAGTTGCTCTCACTCTTTTTAATAGCCCCGTTTAGGTACTGGAAGGTGTTCTAAGGTCTCCCTCCCTGGAGCCTTCTCTTCTCTAGGCTGAACAACTCCAAGTCATCCAGCCTGTCTCTGTAGGAGAGATGCTCCAGCCCTCCGAGCATCCTCATGGCTTCCTCTGGTCTTGCTCCAAAATTTCCATGTCTTTCCTGTGCTCAGAACCCCAGACCTGGATGCAGGGCTCCAGATGGATTTATCATGGACCCAGGCAAACTCTGGAGTCACTGGATGGACCCGGCTGGGGGCAGCTGAAAGGCACAGAGAGGGGTTGCTCCTGCCCGGCGGAGCTGTTGGGACTCAGTGCTTCAGCCCATGCCCTTCCTCAGCAATCTGAGGAAGCATCAGGAGCCTCGGTGGGCATCTCTTTGACCATATTCCCTTCGGGTAAATGCAAGTCGGGAGCAGCAGAGGCTGCTGGAGCTGGAGGGCGAGCGGGCTGCCTGGCAGGTTTCGGTGGGAGCAGCCGCGTGTGGAGCTGTGCTCTCCCGGGGGGGCAGAGACCTGCCACGCAGGGGTGGAGGAGCCCCCGCCGCGGTCTGTGCTCCAGCCGTGGGGCCCCGAGGGGGTGCCAGGCGGTGCCGAGAGCCGTCCCCGGCCGAGCTGTCCGCTCCCCTCTTCTCTCCACAGGGTGGCAATGCTGCCTTCGGCTGCACATCGCGGCCCTCGCCGCTCGCAGCGGAGTCGCCGGGGGTTCCTGCGCACCCAGCGCTGCCGGTGGACCCCGTGGGGACAGGGACACGGGTGAGAGGTGCTGCTACCCGGACCTGGCACCGCCGGCTCGGCGCCTTATCAGCACCATGGGGTGCTCCTGCCCATGTCTGAGCTTTGGGGTGGCCTTTGGTCCTGTCCCTGGCCATGCACCCTTCTCTCAGTTCCCACTTTCCCGGGCTACCACCAGCGCACACCGACCGGGCTGGGTGGGAAATCGCCATAACTGGGTTGTCTCTGGTACGATTCTAGACCTGTGCAAAACCCCCATCAAACACTTGGCAGGCAGCAAGCTACTGGTGTTTAATTGGGCTTTGTAAATACATGTGTGGCTCCAGTTCCGGGGCCTCTCCTGCAGAAGCTGCCGAGTAGCAACAGCAGGAGCTGCTGAGTAGCAGACATTAAAAATAGAGAAACATTAAACTTGTGATGTAGAGGCAAGCACTGGAAAGGCAGGTGCTAAGGAGAAGAAAAGCCCAGGAAAAGAATTGAAATTAATTCCCCTGAAGCAGCTGAGACCATTTGTTTATTACAAACCACCTATCTACACGTAAGGGGATGATGTGGCCAAGCACAGGCTCACACCGCTCCCATGGCCGAAGGTCAAGCTGTAGGAAAGGCAGAAGCCCTTTTGTGAGCTGAGGAGCAGCACTCTGCCCTGATGGACAAGCTGGGGCATGAACATGGAAGTGAGAGGAGCTGGGACCCCCCCACCGTACCAGGACTCAGGAGCAGCTGCACCCTGGGAAGGCGTCCCCCAGGGTGTCCCTTTTTATAACTGAGTATTTACAATATTTCAGCCCAGGCAGCAGAGGCAGGTGTCATATTTTAAGGCATGCAGGAGGCTAAGTTTTGTGTATAATTGTTCTCAGGACTGAAGTAATAATTTAAGCCCATCTCTATTTCTGCCATGACAGGAGAGCCCAAACATGTCCTCTAACGATGTCACGTGTCAGAGTTTCTTAATGATGCTTTCCCCTCTGATTTTTGTTTAATTTGCCCCCTTTCCTTCTGAAGATTACTCTCTTTTTACATCCCTCTGAATAAAGAACATTTAGTTAGCCGAGAAGAAAAGATTGCCATTGAAGAACTAAGAAAGGCACTGGATTAATTCTCCGCCTGCAGCTAAACTGAGAGTTCATCTCCTAATAGGCCATTTCAAAGCAGTTAGATTTACTCTTTTAGACTAACCATACTGTCTGAACAATATTTTATGCCTGTGTTAAAATATAATAGGCTAGAGAGACAACTCAAATGTCAAGAGTAGATAGTGCTGTCAAAGTAATTTGTCTTGGGTAATAGACAGAGTGACATGACTTTGAAACATTCTGAGAAAGAAATCATTCCACATTTGAATGGATTGTTTCTTTCCCCTTAAAAAAACCAAGACTGTATTATTTAAATCGTGTCTATCAGGAAGTCTTTATTTTCTGTGAAAATAACATCGGTATTGCCAGTGGTGGGGACATGGCACAATGGGACTTTGCAGTGTTTGACAGGGGAATTAGGCAATGCCAGCACGGTGCTCCCAGAGCATCCTCAGACCACCCATCATGGCACCTTGGATACTCAGGGGAGTTTGGGAATGGATTAAAAATTAAACCCAGTGCTCAGGGAAACAGCAACAGTGCAACTGATTTCAGGAGAGGTGCTTTTCAGCCAAGGTGTTTCAAGGTCCCCGAAGCAGTGTGACAGTTGTGCTTCTCCAACATTAACCATTTACATCAAAAATGCTACTAAATTGCAGAGGTAATTGTCACAGTCCTTCCCCATGGCAGAAATGTTATTGTAACTGTTTATAGATTTTTTTTAAAGCTTTTATCAACTTCCTCATAGAGAGTCAGCGAATGCATGTATACTTAAGGGATATGGGCAACCTGTTATTTAGTCTTGTCATTTGTCCAAATGTTCTGGAAGAAAGGCATAACTTAGTTCTTTGCTAAGAAAGTCTATGTGAGCACTTAGAAAAACTCCGAAAAGTCTTAAGAGAATTCGTTGTCTTGTGTTAAAAGGATAAAAAAGGAAGTTGGTAAGGTCTTATTTTGCAGAATACAGAATAAGTAAGATTTTTTAGTGTTTATTTAGTCCCTTCACACCACTATGCTGGGTAAAAGAATGGTTGAGAGAGGAGCCAAGAACATTCATGTTCCGTTTAAAGTCCATTTCCACTGCAGTTATAAATGTCACAATTTAGCACAGCTGATAATCACCTAGTATGGCATCTTCCCTAGTGCTGTGTTGTGCTCTCCTGGGCTCATGCTGAGCTGTCTTGAGGCTGGGAGGGTTCTGCTGGGGCACAGGTAGGGTAAGGGTATTTTCCATGCATGGGGTTGGAAATTGGTCCTGGCATAGTTAGGGTGAGGATATTATCCATGCATGGGGTTGGAAATTGGTCCTGGCATAGTTAGGGTGAGCATATTATCCATGCATGGGGATGGAGATTGGTCCTGCCCTAGGCTCAGGGTCTGGGACCATCTCAGTCATGCCCTTGATGGGGAACCTCTTTAAAGCCAGGAAAAGGTCTATAGGTCATAAGAAAATAAGCACATGATATGTGTAAAACACGCATTATTTCACCTGGAAAAGAGACATCTCATTTGGAAATGGATCCATACAAACTCAGCGTTGAAATGCATTCATTGTTTTGGCTCTGCCTGATGGCAGCATGTTGTTTGGATGGGGAACAGCTTCCCCAGGCATAAGGGTGCTCTGCAGGGCTGAGTCCCCATGCATTGGTGTCTACCCCTTAGCAAAGTGTCTGTGAAACTGTCCAGCAGTAACAGCATATTTTATTTCCCACCTCCCACACATAGGTATAAATGACCACCAAAACCCATGGGGCTATAGCAATAAATCGCTTCATTTGAAGGTTTCCCAGGAACTTTACATCGGAATGTAGATAGCCGGTGTTGACATCCTTGTTTTACAGATGAGTACATTGAAGCATGGAGAGAGACTTGCCCTGCTGGAATTAGAGGCAGTTCTGGGAATGGGGTGTAGGCGTAGCTAGGGAGTCTCACGTTTTAGTGACAGAACTGACACTTGTGGGCAAATCGCCCCTTTTCCATTTGCTGCTCTACTGCCACTTGCCGCCATTTCTATTCAAGACATGTTATTAGCAAATCTTGTGGGAACCCCCTTGAGATTTTTGGCTGATAACTAAAAGAAACTCCTTTATATTCATAATGATAAAACAAAGCATCAAGTCATTCGAGTTGATTTTACCCAAGACACTTCCTGAATTATTGCTCTCTCACAGCTGTCATGGGCTTGAAGCTTTCAAAAGCCCATTTTGTTTCTGCTCGTATCTCTTTCATCGTCAAAGACTGGTGCCGTACCCCTGGGTTTGCTTGTGCAGCTCAAAGAGGAGCGAGCGATGCAGCTCCTCAAAGTTAAACAAAAAATCCTCATAGTTAATGAACTTGTCTAATTTTATGCAGAAAATGCTACCATCTTTCCTTTTAAAACTCACTCCAGATTTCAGGTTGATACCAGTGGGGATAGTTTCAAAAGCACCTCATACTTGGATGCAACTCCCTTTGACTTTCAGCCAGACCTATACACTCTTACACACTTTTGGAGGGGGGAGATTTTCAGCTGTCAAAGCCTTTTAGGCAGCATCAAAAACCCACCTGGCTTCTCTTCAGTGCTTTGACCAGCCAGGAAAAATCAATGCCTCTCCACTTAGCTGTGTAAATCCAATTTACTGTAATTACCCATGTAAGAAAACGATATGGCTCTACTTTAAGGCTCTCAAAAGTTGCTTTATGGTCTTCCTGTAGTATTTTATCCATGTTCTGGTATTGTTTTCCCCCCACATCTTGAGCAGTGAGTGAATATGAAACTAAAAAAAACCCAAAAACCCCATATACAAAAAGACAAATAATGTCCCTAAAATGATGAAATTCCTATGTAGGTGAGTGGGTAGAAATGCTCTTGCCTAGTCTGAAATCAAGTTGACCTAAATTATACAGTATAGATTATTGCATTTAGAATAATAATGGTGTGCTGGATGTAGTGGAGTGATTTTAAACCAAGGACATACAGCCTTTGCTGCGATCCAGGCGAGTTTCTTAATCTGATTTATGATGCAAAATTTAGGTCAGGTGGATTGATTCCTAATAGAGATATAATGAATCAAAATTTCTAGAATGGCTTTATTTTGCACAGAGGTGTCAACAAGCTGTACTTCTCTATTTGTGCACCTGGCGTGTAATGATTCTCTTGCAAAAATCATAATCCATCAAGTCCTCCATTCAAGAATATCAATCAGTGCCAGGAACAAGACTATTTTAGCCAGGAGTTCTCAGTCATTTTGTTTTCCTCTTCACGAACACATAAGGCGCTGTGATATTTAAATTGTGCTTTGACATGTAATCATTAAATGTTTGAAAATGTCTCATTCAGTTTTTGTTGCTTCATCCATTTGCTTACACTGGCTTCTTGTTTAGCCATTGTTCCTGGGGTTTTTACCACATGATGCCCATATTGTTGCTTTTAACAGCTGGAGACAGAGCAATCTCAGTTTTCTGAAAAGAAATTTGGTTTTTTTATCAGAAGGCTAAAATTAAAGCTAATGAGATGTTCATTCCTGCTTTAATGGAAATTAAAACAAACTAACCCAGACCGTTCTCTTAACATACTTATTTGTCTTATAACAACCCATGATCATCGTAAAACTTGTGATGTAGCCATGAACGTGGATCTGTGGGAGCTTCTTGCTAAGGTTTATGTCCTACATGTTTTCCTGTGTTATGCTTTCTTTTGTTTATCTGCCAGAGTGAAAGCAAAGTTACATGATTGGGCCACCATAATTCCCAGCCTTCTGACAGTATTATCTGTTGGGTAGCTTTCTGGCTACATATGAGGAACTGATACAGGGATTTGGGCTGGAAACACAACAAATTCTGTACACTCAACAGCAGCTCTGGGTGTGACAGGCAGGGCTGGGTGTGACACAGTATAGTTATACTATAAGTAGATGTACAGGCATGGCATTTTTTATTATGGCTGGAATTAATTACTATAAACAATAACAGTGACTTCTTTTTATTCTTGCTGAAACAATGTGCAAATGTCTATGCCAAGACAACAGCCTGGTTCAACAAGGAGCTATGGAGTTACCCATGGAGAAGCAATGCCTTCCCTAAAGGGTAGGGCTAACTGACCATACTATTTGTTAATTAGGTCATTGAGTTATGAAAATCAATTTAAAAGAGGCTTAAGGTTCAGACCTCTATAAAACATGTTGAATTAATGTCTGAAAATGGCATTAATACTCACTGTGCTCCTGACAGTGTACTGCTGTTATAAAAATGCACTAATGGTATAGCAAAGGTTTGGCTAGCTTGAGCCAAAATTCAGCTCAGTGGTGTGATCACTAATGTCCTGCTTCAGCCTCCACAGGCTACTGCCGTCAGCCTCTTCCCTGAAGCATCCTCTGGCATTACACAGATGGTCAGGGACTAAGTGAGGGCTGGAGGTGATCTTCGTATCTTTTTGTCCCTGCGTGACAAAACTGTTGTTTGCATAATGATTAGAGACCCTGGGATACAGGAGACCCCCATCTCCATTTCCCTGTGTGGGAAATGCACAGAAGTGCAGCTTTTCCCTCTGTACCCTCCCATTTAAGCAGGCTGAAAACAATGGGCTGCTGTATTAAGTGCTCTTTGCTGCACTGGATGCAGGCAGCTACGGGTGGCTTGTGGAATGTTTGTATCTTTATTGCAAACCCCCACAACACGCACAAATCCAATGGCCCAGCCTTGTGAACACGCTCAGACCTATCCCCCTCCAGCACGTGGCAGGCTGAGATGCTGCTTGCCTCCAGCCTTCCTGCAGATCATCGGATTTTTTTCCTCTCCTCTCTTGTAATTCTGGTGTGTAACTGAGAAAATTATGCCTCATTTTTTCCTTGGTGTAAATTGACGCAGCTGCCTTGGAGTCGTCGGGGCTGTGCCAGATTGTACCAGCAGCGAGGTTGGCTGGGAGCCAGCGCTTGGCACAAACTTGCTGAAAGCTGTGTACAAACAAGGCTTGTCACTATGTATGTTATTGCCCTTTTGTTTGGGATATAAATATGTCCCATATATGCCGCCAAGCCTCTCGTTTGCTGTTTCAATGGAGAATCCTGTAAAACAGCTGTCATGCTGTCTCCTGTCAAATCAGTTACAGATGCATGTTTCATTCCCATAATAAACAGGTATGAAATTGTCTTTATGCGCTGCGCCAGCCCTTGTCACCAGGAATGCAAACTAGGGAAGGCTGGAAAAAAAATCACCCTGAAAGCTGGTGCTCTGATGGAGCACCATGAAAGTTACTTAGACCTCTTCAAAGAGACTTACAAGCAGAACATTTTAGGGCATGAAACAATGGGCTAATGGTGATGTGTGTACAAAAACTCCTTGCTTATCCATAAGGTCGCCTTCCTACACTAGTTGCAGGTAGCAAAGCAGCCCTTGTCCTGGACAGGGTTAGAGTAGGATGCTGGGGAACACTCCTTCCTGCATCTGGCAAGACGGACACATGCTTTGAGAATAACTGTCTGTGTAAGAAGGTAAGGTAAGCAGGTTCCACTCCACAGTGGAAGGAAAGGAGATGGGCAGGGTTTCAGGAGTGTTAGGCCTTTTATGACTCCTGGACCCATTACATGCCTTGTTATTGCCAGAAGTGGGTACTAATTTTGACTATTTTTGTCAGTGGGTGACTTTGGGTGAGAGCAGGCCACCAGACCTCCTGCTCTGAGGCACTTCAAGTATGTCTCTATTCAAGACACCCAAAATATCTTGAAATCCTTAATGGAAAACTCTGCCCACCCTGTGCTCACCGCAGGCCAGGATCAGTTTGAGAAGACCTGAGCAAGCATGGGTCGTGTGTCTGAATGCTCATCTTTTCCCTCACCCGGGTTCCATAAAAAACCCTAACACAATACATGTCAAAAGCCACTCAAGCACAGACTTGCTCTTACACTCAGTACTACCCACAGGACAGTCAGTCTTCAATATGCATGGGAAATTAGGCTTGGTTTATATTTTTTTGGACCCTTTTGCCTCTGCATTTGACTCCCACCTTGTACACCAAATGTTTTATGGCACACCTTCTGTTTTCAATGAAGCGATTCTTTCCCAGTGGCTGACATTGGTCCTTCACATGAATTACGTGTCAGATTGTGAAAATCTCCCTTGCACAAATGGAGATAATGAGGCAGATTTGCAGAGATAAGGATCTGGCCTGCACATTTTATTCACATTTTCTTAGGCCATGTCTCTGAGGTGGATAATCATGAAGCTGACAGCATCAAATAAATTGCCTATTAGCTATTAGTATCTTGTTTCATACAATAACAGTCAAATCTGTTTACATCTGACAGCAGTGTGCAAAGATTTGGGAAGTTTGGGGTACCCATCAGAGATAATTTTTTACAAAGACTCAGTAGCTCAAAAAGAAGCAGTTGGGGTAACACACTGACAGTAGGGATGAGGAGCCTCTCAAGACAAGGCTTGAATGCTGATGTAGCTCTCCATACTGAGCATGAAAAGAGCAATATGTTATGGCTTGGAGACTCTCTGCAGCTGATGAATTACCCATCTCCTCCCCACTTCAGCAATGTGCTCTCAAAATCATAAAACTCTTATGAAATTCTGTTTGCACCTGAGCCAAAGATGTTGAAACTCTGCAATGTACTAGCAGGGCCATTGGTCATAGAGCAATTAGCAAAGTGCTCCTGGGCACGGCACACCGCACGCAAGCCAGACCTCTCAGACAGGGTTTTAAACAGGGATACTGAAAACAGAAGTCTAACAAGAAACCAGAGCAAGAAGGTGCATTCTGAAGAGTATTTCAGAGATTTTTTTCAGGAAACTGTGTTTAAAGAGCTTTCATTGAGGACTAAAACATCACTGGGAAATCACAGAATCACAGGATGGTTTGAGTTGTGGAAGGGACCTTAAAGACCATCTAGTTCCAACCCACATGCCATGGCCAGGGACACCTTCCATTAGACCAGGTTGTTCAAAGTCTCATCCAAACTGGCCTTGAACACTTCCAGGGATGGGGCATCCAGAACTTCTCTGGGCAACATATTCTAGTGCCTCATCACCCTCACAGTGAAGAATTTTTTCCTAATATCTTATCTAAACCTGTCTCAGTTTAAGGCCATTCCCTCTTGTCCCAGCATTACAGGCCCTTGTAACCAGTCCCCTCTGCAGTTCTCTTTTAGCCACTTTAGGCACTACAAGGCTGCTCTAAGGTCTCCCCAGAACCTTCTCTTCTCCAGGCTGAACAACCCCGCTCTCTCAGCCTGTCTGCATAGCAGAGGTGCTCCAGCCTTTTGATCATCTTCATTGACTCCTCTGGACTCGCTCCAGAGGGTCCACATCCTTTCTATGCTGAACAGAGGATGTGTTGTTCTGGAGTCCATGGAATGACGGTTATAAGGAAATTGTCACAACTCTTTACAGATGTGTACGGTGGGTTAGTTGTGAGGAACTGGCCTCACAAAATCAGTAGGTGTTGATTTACTGATGTGGTTGACCAGAAGGGTGCTGCTTGATGAAAAGACCAGAGGCTTATGTGGCTATGTGGTACAGGGAGAAGCAACTACTGTCCCTGTCTGCTGTCCTTCGTGCTGGCAGTGGGCAGAGATGTGACCCATGTCAGGCCCCACAGCTCAGGTGATGGGATGCCTTTCCTCACCAGCTTCACACTGACATGCTCACAAGAAACAAACCCTGCTGCTTGGCCCTGCTCTGGTTTTTGCTGCCCACTTCAGACACACCTTTGGCAAAGGCACATGCTTGTTGTTGGTAATATGTACTCTGCTGTAGCTAGCTCTGCCTTCTTAATTTTACTCCTATGAGATCACTTTACCACTACTTATTACAGCCAACCAAGGTATCATGCCCATCAAACTCTCTTCTACTAGGCAGGCCAAACTTGATTTAATAGTCCTGGGTTGAAGGTGTTAGCCTCATATATTCATTTTGACACTCCACACTAATCCATGCAACTCTCCGTGCAGGAGTTTGGGGAAAGCATTGTCAAAATGACAGTGTTCTTGCTGAGGAAGGCTGCAAGCTCTGAAATCCCCAAATTATACCCAAGAAGTATGTGGTGATGCTGACATTTTGTACAACTGCAGACAAAAATAGCTGTCCTGGCAGAGGAGGATGGGAGAGTCAGTTGGGACTTGGAAAGGCAGCAAAAATAAAATAAAAAGCCTTCAGACCAGAGAGCTTCCACTCTTCTCTTGGATGCTTTGCATGTTGGTGGTGGAAGAAACAGGGTGTCTCAACATTTTTCCCATTGTTGGGTGAGTACAGACATCTGTTAGGGACAACAAGTGCCTCCTGATGTGAGGAAAACCTCATATCACTGTTCTTCTGCAAGCACATGGCTGGGAAAAGCACTGTCTGGCAGGTCCATGCTGTACATTCCCACCCCTTCTTGATCCTCCTACCCCAGGGAATCACTGGTCCCTGTGCCAGCTAAATGCATGTCCCTGCACAACGATGTGCTCTGCACAACGTCCAGTGTGCTTTTGGCAATATTGAAACAAATCAAATTAAATCGATTGAATTGCTGCTCCCGGGGTATTTCTCATTGCTTTGCTTTTTCCTGGAGATTGCTGTGGGTCTGAGGCCTTCAGAGAGAGAGTGGGATGGTCTCACCCTGATACATGTCCAAGGTGATTCGTGGGGCTGCCTGCCTTTCTCCAAAGAGCGCAGTGGAACAAAGGCCCTGAGCACAGCTGTTGATGCAGCAATTGGGGTTAAAATGATGCTCTGGGTACGTAAAATCCCAAGTGGTGGTAGCATGTCTCTGAAGGGAACATGATTGCCTCAACTGTGGTAGTGTGCCTGAGCTTACTGGACTAGCTCTAAGATTTAATCTGTCTGAAAGCCTCAAATTCATTCTTTCTATAACTTTCCCTGAGATTCTTTCCGTTTCTCTGAAATATTGCAATGGGTGAGCTAAGGTCCAAGCGGGTCAGCTGAGCTCTCTGAGCTGGGCTGAGTGCCCAGCATTTCTGCAGCCCTGGCTCCTCTCCCTCCTGAGCCCCACTGGCAGGGCAGATCCACCTGCTTCTCACAACTCTTTGCTGGGGAAGGACAGTGCTCCCAGAGGACCAGTGGTAAAGGGGTGGTGACACAACAAGCCGTGAGCATTCCTTCTGGACCATCCTTGCTGTCTTTCCATATTTATGTCAGGGCTCCACACAGTTTTATCCTTGGACCTCTTCTCTTTTCCCTCTACTTCTCTTCAGGTTTTCTCATCCGCAAACTTCAATTCAGCAAATAATGGTGACTCATAGACCGATGTCGCTCTCCCAAATCACAGTTGCCACTTGTGTTTTTGACATATCCTAGTGGATATCTGGTTGCCGCCTCAAGCGCTTTGCATCCAGGCTATGCCGATGTCCTACATGCTATCCCTGCACAACTTCTACAGGCTACCACCTATCCAACCCCCTCTGGCGCTGTATCTTTCCTCCAGCTTTTCCTACACCCACCTCTCCTCCTTGCCTGACTAATGCAGCTTGATCAGCTTGTGGAGCATCACCACAGAGTTCTCTCTTTGGGTCCAGTGGCCATTATTCCCCTCTGTAAATCTCCCTGTTCCTTCACGTTCTTCAGTAGTTGCTTCTTCAGATAGTCCCACTCCAAAATAGTCGCTTGATAGCGACCCAAGGTCATTGGAAAAGACCTCTAAGATCATCAAATCGAGTCATTAACCTTATACTGCCAGGTCCACCATTCAGTTGTGGGTTCTTAAGCCCTTGCTCTCACCCTGATTGTGTGTAGCTGTCTCTGGTCTTGAGCTGGATATCTCTTTTCAGTCAGTGCTTGCTCAGGGTCTGGCATGGGAGGCTCCTCATTTCTGAGCTAAAACCAACACATCAAGCTACAGCTTTGATTACAAGTGTAAAAATACCCCTCCTTTGCCCTAAGAGCAAAAGGTTGGCCTCCATGTTTCCCAACAGGTGAAAAAGGAAGAAAATTGTCCTTATTTATGCAATTTGGAGTGCGTGAGTGCAGGAGAGGAACTGGTGTGCACCAGCATGGCCCTCGTGACAGCTGCCAGGTTTGTTCTCAGGCTTGGGAAGCTCCACCAGGGCAGGCCCATACCTGCACCTCACCCCCCAGAGTGAACAGAGGGGATGTAATCCTTCACCAGCTGGGCTGAGGAAGGAGGAGAAATTCAAGGGAGAAATCAGAGGGCAAAACAGCTTCCAAAATATGTTTTGAAAACCTGCAGGAGTTTGATGCTCCTTCAAGAGTGTTTTCATTTTGTGCAGACTACCAGGACAGGATAATTAGCTAATTAGCTAAACATAATGTCTAAGTCTTTTTTTCATCTTTATGCCAATTTTACTTTTAAACTCCCTCCCCTCTAGCCCAAAATCCAGCTGTTTCTCAAAATTGTCTTGTGATTAATCTTGGTCTTCATTGTAATCAAGAACAAAAATCCCCTTCATTACACGGTGGCCAAGATTTCTGCTAAGAGGATTTTGGTCAATGTTTTTTTAAATTACACATTTAAATAAACATGAGCTTTTACTTTGAAAACCAATTTGGGCAAAAAGTAATCCTATTTAAAATATTATTTCTGTAGATGTACTGTTTTAAAAATCTTTTGTGGAAGGATCATTCTTGATTTTAAAAAGAATCACTCTGGATTTAAACAAAAGAGCCTGGAGAGAAACTGGAATTATATTGCAAATGTTTTATATAAAAGCAAAGACTTGCTCCCACCAAACACTTCCAAACTTAAACAAGGCAAGCTTGAAATTCAGCACAAAAATAGGGGTTTGCTCCTGTTTGTTTTGACTTTCTTTCTGGTTGATTTATTACCCTTGGCACCCTGCGGCACTGTCTGAGCAGTCTTTCATTACTCTGCTCTTTTCTTTCGGACATGATGAAACTTTCTGGCTCCTTGCTGTCCTCCCAGTGATGATGAACACGGAGCAGGCACCCAGCTCTTCCCAGCCAATGCTCCCCAGCTCTGCTGCCAAACACCCACCTTCGGCACTTGGGTTTGCTCTCATCTTGCTTCTGCCAGCAATTTGGGTTGCACTGGTGCATGCCTGGGAGGATGGGAGATGGCCAGGAGGGGAAAAAAAATAATGAAAGGCAATTGATTAAGTCAATCAATCAATTAAAAATTAATCCATGCCCAAAACCTTTACTCCTGTTTAAACACCAATTTAAAAAAACAAAACAAAATGAAACAGGGTGCTTTTGGCTAGAGTGGCCACTGAAAAATGGAGATGTTTGGGCAGTGGGGCAGCCAGGCAGATGAGCAGCAGGTCAGGTGGGTGAACTCAGCCTGCTTTTTTAATCATGTATATATTATATGCACACCCCAGCTTGTGTTTTCAACCTTCATTTTGCACCTCTCACCCAGGAATTGCTAACTCAGAGTCCAAGATATTTACTAGTCAGTCGTGTCATTTTGAAACACACAACCCTACGGCTTTTTTTTCAGTCCAGCTTTACGCTGATTGCTTTGTCCTGCCTTGTCAGTGGGAGGCTGCTGGAGCAGGCACCAAGGCTATCTGCTGCAAGAGCAGCAGTGTGGCAGTGCTGTCCAGGCTGTGCTTTCCAAAGCCTTGGGGATGACCACTGGATGAAGGATGGCTGGAGGCAGCATCACCTACTGCCAGTTATCACACATGTGAAAAATTAGAATTACACACTCAGGCATATTTGTGTGTGCACACCTGTGGTATCTGCATGGGTTCTTCATGAGACCTGCCATAGATGCTCCAGCCTGGAAGTGCCACAGGTCGTGAAATCTGTGGCCGTCTCCAGTTTTTCCTTCATGGTTTTGCCAGTGGCTCAGTACAGTCAGTTCTCCCATTAATGAGGCTGTAATTAGGCAGAGCTAATTTGGGAAATGTTGAAATGTTGGGAAATATTTTTTTACAGTCCATCAAAGATGCTGAGATCTTACACATTGCTCCATTCAGCAGTGGTATAAAAAGGGGAGGTTACAAAATTGGTTTAATTTGCATTTTTGGGGTGGATTTTTAAAAACTTTTTGTGACAGTCTCACCTCAGACACCACAAAATGCCGACGCCACACTGCGTGTGTGTGCCATAGGAGACTGTGAGCAAGGCAGAGGCTGACATTGGGCAACTGTCTGGAGAGAGGATGCTTCAGCAAAACCTTCATCATAGATTCAGTCCCCATGGGGTGCTGAGACACCAGGAAAGAAAGCAGCTAATCCAAAAAGCCTGGAAACATGAGCTCAGCAGACCTAACAGGTTCAGAAATAACAGATTAAAAAACTCTCTCCTAGAAGAAAATTCCCCCTGTACATGTTTTCTGGAGGCAGGATGGTGTCTAATATGATTTTGGAATGTTTTGTTTTGACAATACGAGGTCTCATTTCTACTTGTCAACAGAATTATACAGCCAACACTTAAATATGTAAATTACAGGATGTAAATTAAATGAGTATTGTGAAGTTCAAAGGCATGCATTGGCTATTGCATCATCTAATACTAAGATCTTGCTACCTACTGAGTGATCCAGATAACCTGTAGCCTGTGCACAGGACATGTAGTGATCCAACTAACACTTTTAGTCATCCAGTCCAGTGTCAGTAAAATTACGTGAGTGCATGTGAGTTGAAAAAATTAAAACCTGCACATGAAACCAACAAACTGGTACTTAAAATCCCAGCTTCATGCTTGTACTAATTCCAGTGACGCCAACAGCATTATTCATCTCTCAGGAGAGATACAGAGAAGGGTAAGGGATGACCAAGGGCAGGCAAGGGTTTCCATATGACAAACACTAAACAGACTGGGACTTTTCCTCTTGGAAGATAAATGATTGCGAGGGAGGTGAGCTAGAAGTTGTGGTATTTTGAAGGTGATAGATGGAGTGACCAGGGGATTATTCACCATGTTGTTGAACACAAGTACAAAGGCCACGGGTATTCACTGGTGAGAAGCAGCTTCAAAGGAAACACACACACACAAAAAAAAGCTTCCTAATGCTTCCTCACCTGACAACTAATTATATCGAGCCCCCCAGTCTGCCTCCATGGAAACTTTTGTATCCCAAGTGGTCAGCCAAGTATTTTTTTTGTTGTTGTTTTCAGAGTGAATAGAAAGCGCTGCTCTGTAACAGGAGGCATGTTGGGTCGACAAGAACACATTACATAATGGGTACTTTCAAATATTTAATCCACCAAAATCTGCATCCCCTCACTGTACTACTTACTAATTTGTTAGTCCAAAAGGAAGGAGGGCAGCAACACCTGGTACCTTTCACCGTGTCACTTGCCAGTCTGGAGCAATCAGTCACCTGCTTAATAAGCAAAACACTTGGAACTTTTAGAGGTATTTTTCTTTGTTGTTATGAAAAGGTGACACACACATGTAAGCAGCACTGACTTGTATTGTGCTGCTTTATATGAATGCACATAACCACCTGCGACCTGCCAGCCCCTCATTTGTCAATGGGGAGCAATCATTCAGCCACTTAACAATTGCCAGGAGAAATGCTCTGAAGCTTTCCAACTGGAAATTAAAGCACAGCACTTTGGTGAGTGATTGCAATTCCCTGACAAAGCATCCTAGAGTCTTAAAAATAGCCATGTGTTTTTGTATATATCTGTAAACAGTTGACAGTTGATTTCTTCCATTTCTAAGCAGGCTGGGTAAATTCATTAATTAATGGTCATTAGGGATTTAGAAGACAAATGAGTCATTCATTAGCTCGGTGTCCAAACTAATGAGCAATAAATGCTTATGAAAGACATGATTTATTTAGTATTTAGAATCTGTGTCAGTATGTGGCACCTGATGAAGATTCTAAGAAATAGAGCTGACCTATGCCTTGCAGCCTGCTCTCCAGGACCACACAGGTGTCAAGTTTGGGGAGCTCTTGAGAAGTCAGCAGCCTTCCTATGACTAACAGCTGAGTCCAAGTTTGCTCCTAGAGTTAGATGTTTCTGTAGGGCCTGAGTCCAAGTGGATAATTCCTTCCTGTGTGGGATCACTTACCTGGGATCTTCAATACACTTATGGCATCACTGTGGGCTGCATGTTCTTGTCTCAAAGCCATTTTTGGACTGTCCAGACAAGCAACCCAGCAGCTGAGGAGGAGAGTCTGGCTGTGCTGCTGACCCCATTACCATTCAGTTTTGTCTATGATCTTTCAAGAAGTCGTTCCATTCACCCAGCCTTTCTTTCCCACAGTTGAGAGCTGGAGTTGTAATAGTCCAGAACAAAGCTGATATGCCAAAACATCAGAAGTAATGAAAAAAGAAAATCACAAAAGGTGCATTAGTTACAGCTGGTCCTGAGAAAAATTTACTCTGCATCCCTTTTAACCAAGCCAGGAGAGACAAACTGAGTGGCTGCTTCACATATGACAAAGACAGGCAGTTGGGATGCTAGGAGGTACTTAAGTCAGGTAAAACTGTGATTGTGGATGGCCCTAGTCACCAGTCCTGGTTTATAAAACCTGCTGGTGCCAGGCAGAGGGTGGCTTTTGCCTTAGCAGAGGAGGATTTGTGGTCAGAGAGGAGGGTTCTTATCTTGGAAAAGAAGCTCCTGACTTACCTGATATGTGCCTGTGCTTAGTAATGCAATCTCATGGAGTTGCTCTCTGAGCAGCTCCCTGGCTCAGGCTCCTCTGATCCCAGAAATCTCCTCCAGCCCTAACTCTCAGCCCCTTTTCTCCTTGCTGATTTCATTGCAGTTTGTGTTGGGCTACTGGAGAAGAGAGCCCCTTGGGATAGCATAGCAAAGATCAGCCCTTTCAGACAGGTCCTTCAAGATTTCAGGGAGTCATGTGAGTGATTGGTGACTTTTTGAAGGACAAATAGCTCCTCCAGATATGTGGTTTCCAGCTGAGCAGACAGCAGGTCCAGGACCTGCAGGGATCCCCACTTGTGGCTCTGCACACGGTGGGCTGAGTGTTAGACTTGAGCGAGATCAGCACTTGCTGTGCTCGTCCTGGGAGCCCCATCAAACAGAAAGGACAGGTGCACAGAGCAGACATAATAATTTGTTTTCTTGCTCCTTACAGACCTTACAGAGGTCTCCACACAGACCTCTGATCCTGTTGCCTGCGTATTCATGGTATGTTACTCAATCCCTGCTGCAAGCAGAAAGCAGGAAATGTTTTCCAGGCACAGAGTTGATATGTTTTTTAATCACAGGTACTTTTTATGTTCTGTTTCTGCATTGGGCTAGAGCTACATTACTAAATGTTTCAGATCACAAGAATTAAAAAAACTGGTACATGCAGACATTTTGGGGACCAGACAGTTTAACTCCTTTTTTTAAAAAAAGGAGAAGATCATCAAACCCCACGGTGTCTGGTGGGGTAAGAGTCTTGTGTGTCTGCCCCGTGAGACTTCCACTGCTTTCCTTCAAAGTGCAGGAAGTGTGGTGTTTAAATAAGACATCTTTAAAATATAGATGTCGCTGAAATGAGCTGAAGGGGACAATTTAAAAAAAAAAAATCTGAAAATTCATCCAAAATAAAAGGAACTCTCCAGATGTGTGATTTTTGGCACAGGTGTCCTCTAGGACACAACTAATTACTGCAGGGACCAGAGGCAAGACCAAGGTGAGGTCACTGCTCCTAAACGAGCTCCAAAGCATTCGTGCTGAGAAAGGGGAGTCCTCAGGCATGTGGTGCACATCACCAGCACTGCCCAGGGCTGGAGAGGAAGACAGGAAAGCCCATTGCCTCGTCTTTGCAGCACTCACACACCTGTGAGAGGTTTGGAGCTGTTGCCAGCAGAAACAAGGTGGCCAGATGACATCTGTGTCACTTCCATGAGGCTGCCTGCAGTCCCTGAGCAGGACTGATGCCAGCAGGAACTTGTGGTGCTTTCCATTTGTCCTGCTTTGCTTTTACCCGAACTTTAGGGTCTCGAGGGGGATCACTGAAGGGGCCAAAAGTTTTTCTGGCTTAACCATGTCAAATCTCAGCTCCCGGAGACTCAGATCATTGGGTGATAAATGGCAAAGCAGTGCATGCATGTGATAGAGACTTGTCCCTGCAAGAGAGACTCGTCCCTGTAGACATCATTTGACTGGCCAGACAAGCTGTGCTGGGCACTCAGAGCTGGCCCTTCCCACTTCAGAGATGTTGAGTTAATCTTGTCTGTCATGGTGGAGCAGCACAGATCTCATCCAGGAGCAAACAACCCTATGCTTAAATAAGATAACCAATTTGTGCCTTTGTGAAACATCAGCACAGCTCAATTTATGCCATTTAAGTAAGGCATTTATTGTTTCCTTGCATAAGCAGTAGTGGCAGAGGTAATGCATTCTTCCTTGCTGTGTTTCGAAGGAGGTTGTAGTCCTTTTTAATGTGTGACCTTCAAGCTCTACAGAAAACTTACAAATGAAAAGCTTCTGTGAGTAATCCTATTTGTAGTCAATATTGCTGCATTTTGCAGAGGTTGGGTAAAAGTTTGTCACTTCAGAATAGCAGGTAATAAAACTAAGGGTGGGTTTTTAAACTTTTAATAAATGGGTTATTTGGCATTCAGAAATCCTCCCTTAATCCTAGACTCTGAATTACACTGTTGCAAGAAATGTTTTTAATTTAATTGAAGAGTGGCTCTTAAAGACTTTGGCCATGGTGGGTGCCTTTTGTCACAAGGCCAGTCCTCGGTGATGCTGCACCTACCTGTGGGGTCACGTGTGAGGGGGGAACCCAGTGTGCAGCATGGGCTGGGAATGCCTGTGTCCTTTGCAAATGCTTCTCATTAATTTAGTGATGAATGAGAAAGTCGGGGGAGAAGGGGCATTTTTCATGTCTTCCTGCTTTCTCAGTCGATTCTCCCTGTAAGAAAATCTCTTTCTTGGCAGCTTGTAGAAGTTAATAAAAAATAAGTGTCAGAAGAGTAAGTTTTTTGGCAGGAGCTGAAGCTGCACAGCCGTGGGCAGGTGACCTCCAAGGGCACGTGGGATGGGGATCAACAGGACGTTTTCCCCCCTCAGCCTGGGGTGAGTGCTCAGACAAGGCTGCCAGGGTGATCAGCCTGGACAATTAAAGAGCTGTCCAGGTCTCTTGGTGATTAAAGAGGCTTTCTGCTGCCTTCCAGAGCATTGATTTCAAACCTTGGCTTCTCTCTGTACAGAAGAGTTAGCTGATCTCTTGCCTTTTTTTTTTTTTTTTAATACAGGTAGAAGGAGTGAGATAAGTGGTGGAAAAGGCGTGAGGGATTGTGAACTGACCAGGCCTGCTCAGTCTGCAATAGCAGAGTGCAAAAATTCTTTATTTCCTGTAGCAAACAGTAACTTCATTTTTAACATCTGCACATTCAAAGCAGCTGGGGGTAGGCAAATGAATCTTGGCAGAAGAATGGGTCTCCTTGATAAGTGCAGACGGGCACTCCCATGAAATCTGGGACTGACTTGGCTGAGTTATGAGCTTTGGAGTGCTACAATTTATTCATGTGTTGAGTATGACTGCACATCCATCCGGAGCAGAGGCTGACTGTCCCGTGCCCACGCTGGGGCTGAGGGAGGCTCCTACAGGGACATGACTCACCACTCACAGAGTTTACTCAATCTCTGTGTCAGTCAAAGTAGTGGCTGCAGCCTGCAGAGCTGTCTGTGAAGGGATGCAGCAAATTCAACCTTCCCTCCGTTTTGGGGAAACGAGGCTTCAATTGCAAGGAAATAACTATTTTTTTCCCATTAAACCACAGATCTAAATAATTTTCATCCTTCTCTTTACATCTATATATTCAGAATACTCTTCATCTCTCATCTAATCACTAAACAAGCTCTCTCTGGTGCGTAGTCACAGAATGTGAGCAAATCCCAAGCCCTTGGCATAAAATGGGAGTGCTGAGACAGTTTGAGCCATGAAGCAACTCCTACAGGTTGAGCTTGCCTCATTTCTGTTTCAGCATTTAAAGTGAAGCTGCAGAACGTCTGGAGGAATGATTTTCAGGATGCTTTCTGGGGGCTATGGAGTGCAGAGACCAAAACGCACTTCTGCAACATGGCCCAGAGCGATATCTCTGTATACTGCTTATTTCCTGGGCCAGGGCTGACTTCAGAATCCTTTAAGTTGTTAGGAGGTAGGAGGACAGGACAGAGGCCAAGACTATCCTGGGTTATTGTTCTGTGATGGGCAAGGTGTGTTATTTCAATCTATTCTTAAAACCAACCCAACAACCCAATGAATCAAACAAAAACAGACTTGCAAAATGGTGCCCGTCAGCAGTGGCTGAGCCATGGTGAGCTCAGGGCAGGCTGTACTGGTCTTTCATTGACAAACAAGTGATTTGAGTATTTTAGATGCTTTCGGAATGTTTGGTTTGATTAAAATTGCATTGCAGTTGGGATTGTTTCACCTGTCCTATAACAGTCAGGTCAACCTTGAAGTGAAAATCATCTCTTCTGGAGTGCAAAGTCATCCCATCTTGAAATGGGAGGTGAGAGCAGAAAATTAACAGCTTGATGCTTCAGTGCATTGAAATCTTTTAAGAGCTTAAATTTAAATTTAAACAAACACTTGCTTTAATAGTTCAATAGTTGAAGGTATAAACTGCTATGTACAAATTTTTGGAATTGCCAGGACAAAAAAAAAACCCTCATTGCCCAAAAATTAGTTTTTCCTGAAGCTGCCATTACTGTCATGATTTTCACCCTGCCAAGAAACAAAGAAGTATTCTTCCCTCTAGGTGAAGACAATAAGATGCCTCAAACGTTTTTATTGAAACTTTGAATCAAAGTAGCTTTCAAAGTTGCAGAGGGTCTTTATTTATGGAAAATTCACGTCAAGAGAAAATGCAGATTTTGGAGGATGAGAAAAATTATGGCGATTTGGAAAGAGATCTTTCAAGTTTCAGAAGTGGTCACTTTCTAATAAACCCCAGTTAAAGAGACACTGAAAAAAGAAAATCAAGGCAAGGGTTTTATTTCAAGGCCTGCCAAGGCAAGTACAGCTTCAAGGCTTTGCCTTTGTTTCCTGAAAGCTTTTTCCACCTGCTCTGGTTTTTGCAGGAGCTGCTTCCATGGGCTTTGGTCAGCCTGAAAGAGAGTTTCTGGAGGAAGATCAGGCTTAGGTGCTTCTACCCCCACCATGGCTCCAGAATCACCTCCCTCCTTGAAATGGGATCTGCTGGGAACTGTGGGATCCTGGCTATGGGTGAGTTCGGGCCCTCATGCTGCCTTTATTTTGGAAGTATTCACATTAAAGCCAGTTTTCCTGCTTAAAGCATCTGTTAACTGTGGGAACCCAGACTTCCACCTGCCTCAGATAAGTGAATAGTTGGCTTTAATTTTGCTCGTATCTCACAGTGTTGCCAAATTAAATGTGCCATGGATGGGCAAGAAGTGATAAAAGCAACACTTTCAGAGGATGAATTGAGATCATGTTAGTGTTTAAAAAGGAACATCCTGGCAATAAGGACATTTTCACTCATGTCAAACATGTCCAGGGACAGCAGCAAAACATGGGGCAGGTCTTCACTCTTATTTGGAACAAAATAGCCCAAATTCTGTCTGTGGGACGAGCAGAGCATTTGGGGTGCTGAGAGCATATGAATACCCTGCAATGCAGATGCCGTGGTACCAGGAGGATGCTACTGCTGAATAAATATGATGCCTTTCAAATAAAAAAATGATTTGGGTCTTTATGCTGGGTTTCTCTAACACGCCTGCAGTGAAATTGGACACATGGCTCCCAAGGCAAGGAGAGCATGTCAGAAAGTCCCAGCCTTGCGGGCAGTCGGATTTGGCCATCAGAGTTTGGAATCAGGCTCTTTGGAGTCAGTGACAAGGCTCATTAATGTCAGTGGCACTGGGTCAGCGTGTCCTGCGGCACTCTCCCACTGAGGGCAGGAGCAGTGCTTGCACTTCCTAGTGGAGGTTCAGGTCTTCTCTGTGTCAGGATATCAGGCCAGAATCAGGCTCATGTTTGGTCAAAGTTTAGCCAAAATATTCTTGGTACAGGCAAAATTTAAGTAAAAATAAATTTAAGCATCGCTTACTTAAAACTTGCAGAAGGAAAAAAACCTGGTCAATATTAATCAATGGGTAGGTGTTAATTAATGTCTTGTTTCTCAAGCCAAACACCATCAAGCTGGTAAACCACTTTTAACCTCACTTCCAGGTAAATTATGTTTAGTTGCCCTTTTATCTGCTGTGCTTTGTATATAAATGAGCAGTAGCTCCCGGTAGACCCCAGTGAAAGGTTAGCAGCCACGCACAGCATCCGGGATGAACGCTTGGGATCCTCTCCATACAGACAAGTGTGGCAGCAAAGAACACTTGGGTTTGATTAATTGGGACAAATTTTACTTTGATGGGAGTCCGGAAGGGACAGTGGCAAAAGTAGTTGTTAATCACTGTGCCTGGAGCTCGATGCTGTGTACTCCGGTGTGGGAAATATTGTTATGACATCAATATGCATCTCCAGGATGGATGATGCGTAATCTGTGTGATGTTTAAAGGTATGTAGGAGAAAGTGGGAGAGCAACAAGGGGCCAGACCCTCATTTACAATCTTTTCAGGCTGTGGATTGTCAAAATATCTCGGAAGTATTTTGGCAGCTTTGTCACTTCCCCTCCCCTGGTGCTTAGCTCTTATTTAATTATTAATGCATGTGGCTCGGTGTTGCCTCGGCAGGTGGAAGAAAAGTCTCTGTTGAAAGTGATGGGAGTAGACTTGAAAATCTCAGTTGCATGGTCCTCATGTCGGACCTTCTGGAATAGTATGAGAGGATAAAACATCATGAAAAGCTGGATCCAAAGTCCGTCAAAGTTGGTGAAGTATTTCCACCACTTCGTTAGCTTCAGGCTAATCCCCAGGCGTACTGCTGAAAGAGGGGAGTGGAGGGAGGTGGGAGCAATCCCAGCCAGGCGCCGCTTCTGTGGTTCATGCTCATTGCCTAACACTGCCCTACTAATTGCAGATTTGGCTCGTTAATGAGTCTTCATGCTTTTCCCCTCTCTCTGGGGGACTCACTGATCCCCATGTCTGCCTCAGCAGTGCCACAGAGCCCTTCCCAAGCAGCAGCTGCCAGCCAAAGCTGGAGACTTCTCGTGCTGCAGTAATGCCTCTTAGGCTGTGATTTTTAGTGACATCTTGGTGCTAGCAGGAGCAGCAATATATGGATTTACACCAGCCGAAGAATGTGTCTTCCTTCAGTGAGGAAACGGGAAAGACTTTTTCCAGCAGAAGATATGTTTGCCTTCAGAAGTGCCAGCAAATTCTTATTAGTGCAGACAAGATCTGGGGATAGGTTCCCTCCCTGGATGACATTTTTGGCAGTTCTCTGAATATTTTCCCCTTCTGTGATGAGCGTGGCCTTGGAGATGTTTCGACCGTCGGCGTTTTAAACAGAAATCTCCCTCACTGGGATTGATGCACTTTGAAAATCTTCTCGTCTGTAAAACATTTTCCCCTTTAATTTGTGAAGCAAAACTACTGAGGTAATTAAGTTCCCCGTTTAGATTTTCTAAGTGGTTTCTGTGCACTTTCCATTTTATCTCAGTCTCAGCAGAAGGTGCTGGATTCCAACAAATAAGGCAGAATGAGCTCGTTAGGTGTGTTTCTGAATTGGGCACTGTATTTATTAGAAGCAGCAGTTTATGCTTCTAAGGGTAACAGAGATGCATCTGTGGCATTGAGCAGCACCATATAAATGCTTCTCACGCGATGGCAATCGAGCACTAACAGAGAGGGAGCAGACCCTGGGGGAGATTCCCCAAAATAGTACATTTGTGGCCTATTACTAGTTTTCTCACTTGCCAACTGTTTTTCCCACTGATGTGACAAGGAGAAAAAAAAAAGGGCAACTCGGAACGCTGCAAAATTTCTTACTCTTCCCTTAACTTCAAAACAATATCCTCTTTGTATTTACATCTGTACTCAGTAAAACATATTGTCAGTTTTCCCATATTCCCTGCCAATCTGTTAATAATCCCCCTTCTTGTGTTTTCCCAGTGGCAGATGGTCACTCCTGAAAAAATTTCTAGAAAGTAGATGGGATGCTCAGAAATCCTTACTGGCAGGGCAGGGACAAGGACATCAGGGTTACATCCTTGTTAGTGTGGCACAGACAAACACGGGGCTGGTTGGGCTGAACTTCTCCTTTTGACCACTTTTGCCTGGGGTTGATAAGGCTGCTTTCCTCACTGTCAGGACCACCTCTAAATTGCTATGGATTGAGTTTATATGGTATGTGAACTTGGTGAAATCTTTAACACTCACTTTCCCTAAAAATGGCAATATTTTTGCTTTTAGTTTTGGCAAGAAAACAGAGAAAATTATGTTTTGGCTCAGTCTCAAGATTGCTTACAAATTTTTTTAGCTTGCAAAAAGAGTGTCTTACTTCTCCTGCTCTCAGACCTGCTGTGCCAAGACATTTTGGGCTTGATATGAGCTTTCTTTTTTTCTCAAATTTGACTTGGTTGTGGTTAAAAATACTTCTGAAAACCAGAGTATAATTTCTGACCTCTAACTCCTTGAGAATATCCCCTTGGTTTCATAATAATGTGTGATTTTGATGTTCTGATGGAAGTTCTCTACATTTCTACTCTTTCTCATGGAGTCAGTTTGGATTTTCTTTTCCACTGTCCATTTTGAAAGTTGGATGTTCCTCTCCTCTTTGAACTTCTCTACTTTTCCATCCAGGAACTGGTCATATCACCTGCCAGGTACCTCTCTCAGCTACCCTCAAAGAGACAGATGGGATGGCACAGAATCGGTATTTACACACTAGACTTATTCCAGTTTACCTGAAATGCTGCTGCTGGCAGGACAAACATTCTCCTGCTGTGTCAAACATCCTGCACACAAAGGAAGAAAAGTATTGGAGCTCCTTTCAGCTATATACGCTTAATCTGTGCTTTTAATGGAGAAAAACTTTGCATTCTTTGATTTACAGCCATTTTCCCCTTGACAGCTACAGATAGTCTGCAACAACTTGGGTGGTCCTCTCTAAGACTGCTCATTCCTCTTGATTTTAGTGAGAATTGTAGCACTGAAGTTTGCTGAAAACAACTTGATAAGGGTTTCTACATGTTCACCTCATTCTGGAAAAATAACTGTGGGTGTAAACCATTTTGACGTCAGCAGAGCTGAGTTTATTTACACCAGCTGAGGACCTGACTGAGCTTGTGCCAACCTGACAGTGATCTCTTTGTTTCTCTGCTGTGATCAAAATATTTTCTGTCTCAACCAACCTTAAAGGCCTTAGAGGCTTGCTCTCTACTCCATACTCAGTGTGTCAGCTGGGCTAACTTAGCATTAGTCATTTGTCATGCAAGACAGACAAAGTTGCTGGTTTTTTTTTTTCATTCAATTTTGCTGATTAGCAGAATCGGTGTTTTCAAATAGCAACAGCTACCAGGATCTCATTTGAAAAAGATTGAGTATTTGGAAACTAAATGTCAGAAATACAAATAGAGCAGTACATACAGCTCTGAAAACAGAGATTAAGAGTTAAAGCCTTTGAAACAGTACAGGAGTTTGCCTCCTTAATGTGAAAATGATGGCTATCATCTGGTTTGAAAATTCTTATCAGATGAACATCTTGGAACAGTTTGCAGATGAAAAGCAGAAGATGCCCAAATGAATAGGAGGGAAAAAACCCTAAAGATAGGGAAAGGGATCCACAAATACCTCATTACATAGGGAAGGGATCCATAAATACTTCATTAAATAGCCGTAGCTGTGGTATTTGATGTTAGCTGAGGAATAAGCTCTTCTACACAAGAGCAGTTTTGCCTCTCCAAATGTGGGTGCTAGAATATAAAAAAGATATAAAGGTATCAGCATCCAAAGGAGAGCTATAAACATGGTGAAGGGTCTGGAGGGGAAGCTGTACGAGGAGCAGCTGAGGGCACTTGGGCTGTTCAGCTGGAGAAGAGGAGACTGAGGGGAGTCCCCACTGCAGTTACAACTTCTGTGAGGGGAAGGGCAGGGTTGGCCACTGATCTCTGCTCTGCAGTGACTGGTGACAGGACCTGAGTGAATGGCATGAAACTGTGTCAGAGGGGTTTAGGCTGGATATTAGGAAAAGGTTCTTTTCCCAGAGGGTGGCTGAGCACTGGAACAGGCTCCCCAGGGCAGTGGTCACAGCACCAAGCCTGCCAGAGTTCAAGAAGCGTTTGGACAATGCTCTGAGGCACATGGTGTGATCCTTGCGATGGCTGGACTTCGATGAGCCCTGTGGTTCGCTTCCAACTCAAGATACTCTGTGATTCTATGAAATGTGTCTTTTTAAAGTAATTTGGATGAAAACTCTACACAACTTGATTCTATGCGCATGCTTGCAAAGAACTTTAGCAGTTTTCTAACTTTGCATTTCTGTTGTCATGTTCTGGGTCAGAATCCATTTCATCACTAGGGGCATTGACATTAAATGAAGAAATCAGGATGCTTGAATGCTTGATGGCATAGAGATGAAGCATGGCTTGGGACTACATCCATCATAATAGGCCAAACAGCAATAATTAGGCTTAAACTGCAGAAGCATCAAGGTGGGAGAAGGCTGGAACTAGAGGTGCTGATGAAGTGCTGTTCACAGCAGTTTTATAGCACCTTTGTGCCATGAGACTGAAAATTACTGTGCTTTCTAATAATCAGTGCAGCTCAATTTAAAATGCCTTGTTTAAATAACCATTTTGGGAGAGTCCCTACTGTTTTATGCACTAGAAAAATTCAGGAGTCAGGATTCAAAGCCTTGGGCATGTTTTTGCTGGCTCCTCAGGCCTTTGAGGAGGACTTGCGATTCCTGATGTGCAAAAACCTGGAAGTTGGGTCTCTTGTTTTCCTCCCAGGCTGCTGGGCAGCAAGCATGATCCATCCCCAAGCCCAAGAGTAGACTCACCAGGAGCTAAGAAGTGTTAGAAAGAGCTGGGCAAAATAAAATATTGTCAAAAAAGGGCTGAATTACTGTCAGAAACAAACCCATGTAGCTACCCAGATATCAACAGAGCAATGTTGATTTATACCAGCTGCAGATGTGACCTCGGTCACAACTCTCTGCTTCATCTCCCATGCTGGGTGTTGCTTGGAGGCCTTTTGCTGAAGTCTCATCACCCAGGAACTCCTCACTAAGCTGGGCCCCACATGTTTACTGGAGACTGAACATTTTACCCTCACATCCTCAGTGTGCTGAGCCTGTCCCACAGGGTCACGGCACATCGCACCCGAGCAGGTCACAACTGACATGCTGGCCTGTAATGGGAAGTGGCACCGTGCATCTGGGAGCAGCAACAGGAAAATGTTGAAAAAGTGACTTCTTTTTACACATTTCCCAGTTCAAGATGTGTAAAGTCAGAGTGTGTCAGAGCACTGTGGCTACAGCAGCCCTTGGAAAAGAGGGATGCTTCTCTCCCTTTTTCTTCCCTCTCCATGACAGCTTGTGCTGGGGGACTCATAAACCTTCTAAAGCAAATAAAACTGGAAGTAGGGAACTTCCCCACTCTTAATCTTGCAGTTTTGGAGTATAAACACAGGAGAAGCAAAGGGTGCTTCCTCTTCTCCTTTTTCCATAACCACAGACAGATCTGTTTATAGTCTTGTGAAGCTCTTTCACTCTGGTTAAAATAACTGGATTTTCAGAGACAGGGTATTTCCCTTCCCTCCAGCATTGCTATGGGAGTCTGTCCCTGCTTGTTACTGGAAAAATTTTATAGCCCTGCAAGTTGAGTCAACAGTCTTTACCCATGTGTGGAAAAAAACACCCTTATTCTTTTAGCCCTGAGATCCCCATCTCTCAGCCCTGGGTAATTTGGATTAGCTGTTACTCATGCAAACAGTGCCACTTTAGTTTAGTTTGAGCTCATTTCCACCCAGAAAAGAGTTTGAGGGCCTCAGAAGTGTTCTGAAGAGCCTTCTACCCCCAACAAGTTCCTCGCATCGCTACTCTGTAAAGTCAAACATCTCCTTTAAAATCACTTTGACTGCACAATCAGAGCAACTGCAGAATCCCGGTGCTCGTGTGAGCCACAGCTACCATGGCAAAAGCCTTCCAGAAATTCTCTTTCAGATGCTGAACAAGAGTGAAACTAGCAAGGTCACCTCCAGTTTGATCTTGGCATGTGCTATGCATTCCTCTTTTCTCTACACTCTGGCAAGGGCATTAACATCCTTTAATAGGTGTGCTGCTTGCTTGAAACTGTAAGCAGCTCTTCCAAAACTGGGTTGTGGGCTTGTCCCTGCCAGATGAAGTTAATTGTGTTACGGAAAACTTACTTTCTCTCTTGAGCCTTGTCTGAGTGAACTCCAGGCAACACCACTCGGTGGCTCAAGGACCTCAGCTGGCTCTGGGTATCCAGCACAGGTTAGGAGTGGAGCTACTGGGAGACAGCCAGCAGGTTGATTAACATGGCAAGAATGTTATTTTTCAGGAATATGGTGCCTTTCTCTGCTTTCAGGATTCTTTAATCAAATACAAGGCACCTTCCTAGAAAACAAGCTGTAGTTTCCAAATAACGTAGAAGTTCCTGGGTGAGTTTTTCTGCCCTGCACCATGCAGAAGGTCAGACAGGATTATTGTAATGGTCCCGCTGGCCTCAACATCTGTGAAAGTTTGCTGCAGTTCCTTTGAACAGCTAGTCAGCTTAGTAGGAGGTGACTTATTTTTTTTCCTGTTGGCATGTTACCAGAAGAGATCAGACTAACTGTGTGTTTATCTGGAATTACAGTTATGAATCTGCTCTAATAAGGCAGTAATTCATATCTTGAGTGATTTATGGGCTGCGCCTGAAAGCCCTCTGAATCCTTTGACTCCACTGGGATTTCCTAAGGCAAGGTCACTGTAGAATTGTGCTTCCTCGTGCTGCTGATACCCCGATGGTGTGGAACCAGCACCTTCATGGTGCCACTTACTTGTTAGTATTTATACAAAACATCACAAGCAGACCCAGAATAAATGCAATTTGTGTACTACTTTCTTGTTCACCTACTTATTTAACAGCTCCCAAAGTCCCCTCCTGCCTTCCCCCGCTGTGGTACCTAGATGACTTGGGAGGAGTTTTAGGAGACAATTCTTCTTCACTCTGGAACTTGTGCTGTTAAAATTCGTTTAGCTTCAACAAAGGAGAGTAATAAGCTTTTATAGTCCCTGTGAAGTAGTTTTAACCTAGGACTCAAAAGACAAAGACTGCTGTTGAATAACAATATTTATTTAGCATTTTAGCATTTAAATCTTTCTCTATTTGGATGAGTCTTTCCTTTTGAACTGGAAGCATAAGTTCCTCTATTTGCCTGCAAACCTCTTTTTTTTTTTTTTTTTCCATCTTGCACTGAATCCCCAGAAAATCCTCAAATATTCTTGCAAATCTCAAAGATACTAAGGCGTTAGCCCCCCTTCCTCCCCATTTAGACCTTTGAAGGCTGGTGTGACTAGAATGATTTTGGAGTTATAGCTCAGAGTCTGAATAAAAAATGAAGGGAAGCATTTTGCAATACCGTAGCCAGTACAATAACTAATTACTTATAGATTTTAGGTCACATTTGAAAAAGACAAATACTGAAATAAATGGATAATCATTTGGAGCTACCACTAACAGTTTGTTTAAATACTTTGGGTTAAATTTGGCTCTGTGTTACAGCAGAGCAGCTGCCTGCACCAACATATGCTCCAGCTTCGCAGTGAGAGCCAAACTGGTCCCTCTGCAGAGATCAGAAACACTTGTAGCTTGGGCTTGTGAACTGCACTGAATGGCTGGTTGGGCCTTTGCTGGACCATGCCGGTGGGAAGAGAGTTAACCAAGCAAAACATGACCAGTGCTGACACCAAGTGAAACAGAAAAAAATTATCTGAGGGTTTTGAGGCCAGATGCTGCCTTCCACCATGATGTTTAGCAGAAAAAGTAAGAAATGTGCTGGAAGATTTGTGGGGATGTGATCCACATGAGAAGACTTCAGAAGAGAGGAATGAAAATACAATTAGTGACCCATATATGATGTGATGAGTTTAATCTTTAGATTGAGCCAGCATGTATGTTAATAGTGTTTCCTGTCTGTAATATGAGCGGAAAAGTCATTCTTTAGTGCATCTTTTAATATGATGCTTTTAATGTATTTATTGCCTTTTTTACTTTAGCAATTGGAATTGTCAATAATTTTGGTAAGGAGGTATAAACTTCAGACTTTGGAAACCTGGAGAACTGGCTTTTAGTTAGTAAACATTTTGCTCTTAGCATCTCTGTGTGCCTGGGTGGGGCCTTGAATGGCATGTGACTTCTGTTGAGGATACAAAACTTGCATTCAGCATCTCACCAAACTCCAGGGGCAACCTGCAGTCTTTCTCCTTCGTGTCATTTTCCTGTGGTTTGACAGTAATGTCGATATCAAGACACAGAAATGATTAGATAAACGCTCTATTTATTAACACACATTCTCAGCAGGATCCTCCATGACCTAAAGCTCTGATGCTGGGAAATTGGCACCTCACTGCAGAGATGAGTTTCCTGGATCCAACTGTCCATGGAAGAAGTATTGGCTGGGGAAGCAGCAGCCTGGGTGCCTGCCTGCACAGTGGGCTGAGAGGGGTAGTACACATCTCCTCCCTTCCCAAGGGACAAGAGATGAGAAACCTCAGTTCAGTTGCTTCTCTGTGGATTTTGGTAAATCCTTCCAGCCACAGCATGTCTCCCGCAGTGTCTGGCTGTTCCCCATTCCTTCACAACCGATATAAAGCCCAGTTTTCTTCCCAAAAGGAGAAAAGTTTTGGCTTGGTGCCAGACAGCCTCTATGAAATGTTCATCTTCTTGGAAAAGTAGTGCTGGGTATGTTTGAAACAATGTTTTAGAGCTCCAGAAAAGATCTGTGTTCTCAAGGGTCTTTGCTTACCTTTTTTACTTACCTCAGAAACACATGTGAGCAGCCAAGAAGGGAAGACAAAGTACCTGAAACTTCCCAATTCTTCCCACCCCAGATCTCTTCAGATCACAAGGAATGGTCAGGAACAGGGATGGGAACATCTGGAAATAACATCATTCCTAAGGGAAAGTGTACCCTTTTAATTAATTGTATCCCTTTTATCCACGACAGTGTAATTGCATTTTGCTTAACTAAGTCTTTTTAATTGGTGCTGGGTGTGAATGATAAGCAAAGCTGCATCATTCCTTTTCAGCTGTCACAGACAGCTCTTTTAGGGCAGTGCAGAGATTTAGAAGCTGGGATCAAATGGCACCGAGCTGGGTATTTGGGGACGAGGTAGTGTGGCCATGCAAGCTGCCCCCACACCTCTGGCAACCCCTTTTTGTAGACACAAAAGGCTTTTTCATTGCTCACCAACCACCCCACAGTGACTTGTGGCAGTCTTCCTGCCCTATTGGACCTTCCTTTAGACTGGAGAAGTGGACACATATGGGGCATGTCTGCCCTCCAAACCTGCTGCCTGGGGGTCCCACTGCTGGATTTCAGGTTCCAAATGCCACTACTGTGACTTTTGTCCTGCTCCCCTTTGAGGTGAGGCTGGGCGGCAGCTGTGCAGCTGTCCCTCCAAGGGGACACCTCTGACATGCCAGGAAAACCTGGGGTTTTGCCTTAAAAATTGTGTTTCTAGCTATTAAGAATGGAAAGCAAAACCTGTACAAGTGTCCTAACTGCCCAGCAGTCTCTCACAAATAGTCACAAGAGGCACAAGAGACTGCACCACAAAAGTACTTTCCGCTCTTTTTTCCCCAAATCTCTTTCTGGGAGGACTGGTTGACCACAGCTGGAGTCACTGAGGACTGAAACCAACCACAATGTGCCTCATGCCCTCAAAGCAAGCACCCTGCTCTTGGACTTTGTGCCTTGCTGCATGTGCCATCAGGATATTCAACAGAATAAAACTCATTTTTGCCCTTCCTTGCAACACATCTGGGACATTGTGGGAACTCTGGCTGCATCACCAGGCCCCTGTGGCCGTCACTGCCCTCCCACACCCGGGATCGTAGATTCACAAAATGATTTGAGTTGGAAAGGAACTTAAAGATCATCTAGTTTCTTCAATCCCCTGGGCAGGGACACCTTTTACTAGACAAGTTTGTTCCAAGTCCCATCCAACCTGTCCTTGAACACTTCCAGGGATGGGGCAGCCACAGCTTCTCTGGGCAACTTGTTCCACTCTCACAGTAAAGAATTTCTTCGTAGTATCTAATATAAACCTACTCTCAGATTAAGGCCATTCTCCCTTGTCCTAACACTATATGCCCTGACCAAAAATCCCTCTCCAGCTCTCTGGCAGGTCTTTGGAAGGGCTCTAAAGTCTCTCTTTTCGAGGCTAAACAGACCCAACAGGAGCAGAGGTGCTCCAGCCCTCTGAGCATCTTCGTGACCTCCTCTGGGCTCGTTCCAGCAGGTCGATGTCCTTCCTGTGCCGGGGGTCTCAGAGCTGGACGCAGTGCTCCAGGTGGGTTCTCACAAGAGCAGAGCACAGAGGGATGCGCAGGAACCGCGGTTCTCCGTGGGAGAAAGCAGGGGGGGCGGGGCGGGGCAGGGGCAGCATCCGAGCGGAGCGGAGCCGAGCCGATGCTGCGGATCTCCCGCGGCGGCTTCGCGGAGCGGGCGGCGGCCCTTGAGCTCCCCTTAGTGCCGGGAAGGAGCATTTGACACAGCCCGGCGTCGCGGGCGGGGAGGGCGATGACCGCGGGGAGGTGGCTGATGGGTCCCGGAGCGGTACCGGCGGCTCCTCCTGCAGGTCCCACCCCGCCCCCGGCATCCCATCAGGATGTGCCCAGCCCTTGTCCTCGACAGGAAAACTTTATATGTTGAAAGTAAATTGCATCAATCGCATAGGAGCCAAGACAGCACCGTTCAATATTTTCTCCCTGATACACCTACAGGTGTGTCTGCAATTTTATTTTATCTGTTTGTCTGTTTACGTGTTGATTTTTAATTCAAATCGATAGCTTTTTAATTTCTGATACACCATGCTTTGGTACGTTTTTTATTTGTCATCCTTTTGATTTATTGGATCATCTGATTTCTAAAGGTGTGACATGCTTAGCTCTATACACCAGATAAGGTAAAGGGTATTGCTCCTGGGGATAGGATAGGAGAGAGAGAAGGCAAAGGACTTGGCTAAGATCAAAAGCAAGGGCTGTGCTAAACCAGGATAGCATGGCACCTAGATCCCAGGCACTTCTTTTTGCACTTTATCCTGTGATCAGCATCGTTTCTGGAGAATATTTATATTTGCATGCCCAGAGAGTTCATCTGATGATTTTTGAGCATATGCTGTCTTGGGTGCATGCGCTTCTCTGGGAGTTTTAGGCTCAGATTCACAACTGTGCTGTGATGAAGATGGACTAGCCCACTCAGCGGCAGTACCTGCCTGTTTCTGCACACTGAGCCTCTTCTCTTTCTGCACTAAGCTAAAATGAACCATCTCCTCCCCTGTGGACTCAGAGGTCACACAGTTGTGAGTTCCTGCAGATGAGCTGATGTCAAGTAGCTGGAAAAGCTGTGAACTGGCTCACATGCCTGAGCTCCAATTGTTTTGTGACAGCTGGTATGTTTCAGATTGCTTGTGGGTCTTGCAACTGTTATTGATTTATGAAAAATTCCACTTTCTTTGTCAATATTTTTATGACCTGGTAAGGAGACTAGAAGCACAGCCTAATGAAATTGGGTTTGCATCATGAAGAAAAGCCCCAGAGAGAGTAGAGGTGTCACCAGCTCCGGAGGCAGCTTCTGTGTCCCATCAACTGCACTCCACTCCAGCATCCTCGTTGTGGTTGCAGTTGTGCACACCCCAGTCGCGCTTTGTACAGTCGTAAATCGAACTTTCAGATCCTCTGCAGTTTACGTCATCCAGCCAAATTTGTCCAGTGCCTTTGGAAGATGAAGCAAACAAAAAAATAAAAACCTGTTGGTCAAGAGAAAGAGGAATATACACTTTTTTTTTTTTTTTTAAGGACAGCCCTGTGAATAGCAGGCATGTGTGGAGTTGCATGGTTGGCTTGTTGAAAACCAAGCCTTTGGGCACAGTTCATGCAGCACTTGACATGAAGCTCCCTCAGCCCAAGAGGAATGAGATGCCCTGTTGAGGAGATCCTCTTTGCTCTGCTGCTGCTTGTGTCGGTGACATTGCTGTGGTGCTTCCTGGGCGTAGGTAACCACCCATGCCAGGCCTGGGGAGGTGGAAAGTTGTTATGGACTCACCTCCTCCGGCTGTGAATTGAGCGACTGCACGGCTGAATCCCAGCATTCGGCAGACTACAGCAGCCTCTTGGATGGTCCAGCCATCATCACATATTGTTCCCCAGGTCCCTTGGTGAAAGACTTCCACACGGCCCCTCCTGCTTCCTCCCACGATTCGTATAGCAGGATTGAAGCCGGCTGACAGTTTGGGGGAGAAGAAAATAACTCTCTGGGTCATATGGGCATAAGGAAAAAAACATTGCAAGACAGAAGCAGTGACCGCCCAAGCCAGATGGACGTTCCCATTTCCATGGCTGTAGCCACGGTGGGACCAGATGTTACTGGTACAATTCAAGACCCCCTCCTGCATCTGGAGACACCAGGCTGCAACTCAGAGCACAGACCCCTCGGTTCTGGTAGCTGTGCTGTGGGTTAATCAGTGTGAACAGAGGGGAGTGTTGGTCCTTGTCTCAGGTAGCTTCAATAAGGTAAGTGAGAGAAGAAGTGAAATTTCAGTACCTTCTCCCTTTTCACCTTTGCTCCCTTTTGTTCCTGGGGAACCTGTTCCAAAAAAAAAACAAAACAAAAAACAAAAAACATTTGACAGCTGCATATCAAGAAATCTAGTTATTATCTTGTTCTGAATACTTGTGTGAGTCAGAGATGTGAAGATTCCCTCCTCTTGTGGAAAATGAAAACTCTGAAGTGACTAAGGGTATGTAAAAGAAATATGGCAAAAAAAGTAGGATAACATACAGCAAAGTCTTCCTAATGTGTGACCCAAGAAAAGGGCCACTTTTAAAACCCCATCCACTCACTTGTGGGAAACGTGTCTCATTCCCACTGTTACTTGTAAACTGACATCTCTGACAGTCTTTGGGCTGTCCAGAAGCAGGCACAGTATCTTCTAAAGATCTACTTCACGGAGTTTGTTCTCCAGGGACATCAGAAAGTTTCTCCCAACAGTCCGCCACATTTCTGTGGTCTTGAGAGTAGGGGTGCTTGAAAAGTCCCAATGAGCTCTTCCCCTAAAAGCTACCTCAAGAAAGCACTCATTTGTGTCTCCTTCTGGGGACCAGGAGATGAGACTCACTGAAAGGGCAGTCCTTGGCCTGGAGTCAGCCCATTTACACTTTTCCCCTCTCCCAGAAGCAAAGCTACAGAGGAGGAGTGCATGGAGCAGCCCCACATAGGATCTAGTTTATTTTATTCCTGAGGATTCTTCTAGTGTTCTGTGTGAACAATTAAAAGAAAATACATATGGAGCACTGGTTCTTTCCATGGCCTGTTGTAACTATTGTTTGGGGGTTTTTTTTACTATAGGTCTTAGGGTTTTTGGAAACTTCTGTGATTGGCAGGGAGGGGGGCTAAGGATGGAGAGTAGCTGTAGTGTTGGTCCTTTTGAACAACTTTTGTGTCCTACAATTAGCAAGGTGTGGTTAAATAGCATCACTATTAGGTGTTTACAGGTTTGTGTTCCTAAGTGCCGTGTTTACATGGGATTTATCCCAGTGATGTGGTATGCTGCAAGATGTCTCTGTAGAAAGCATTGACACAGATTGTTCCAGTGTTCTTTGAGATCTGTGATTTGAGAAAATCTAATGCATCTGTTTACTTGCATGTCTTTTAGCACACCTCCCAGGGTGTACATATGACACTTTGGACATTCCTCTTCTGGGAAGGCTACTCTGTCTGTTGAGTTCCTCCAAATGAGCTCTGTAAACATGCCCCAGAGCAGCTTGTGCCAGTCTGTGATCTACAGTCCCAGACCCAAACGCACCATCAGCTCCACAGACCCCCTGGCAAACAGTCTTACCAGAAAATCCATTCTCTCCCTTGGCTCCTTTCAGTCCTGGTTCTCCTTTTGGACCCTGAGTGCCATAATCGCCCTTGCTTCCTTTTGGACCAGGTAGGCCTTGGATGCCTGGGTGTAAAGCAAAAAAGTCATTGCCTTTGTCCCTTCCCAAGGAAGGAACATGACAAGTATTTCACATTAATGCAGAAAGGTGGAACATAGCATTTAAAGTGCTTTGCATTGTCAGAATAAGCAATGCTGTAAAACAAGGGTTTACCTCGTGGGCCCTGGTCTCCCTTTGTCCCCTTTTGCCCTGGAAGACCTAAGATCATCAAAACAAACAAGAACACATACATTTATAAGACTGATATTTATCCATTTATAAAAGCCTATCCAAACTAGTATTTGTGACGGCTTTTAACTTATCTAGTTTAGGTGCCTGTACTATAGGCATCTGTGAATTGAGTGTCTTATTTCATATCATGCTCAGTACAGACCATGTTAAAAAAAGAAAAAAAAAGGCAGTGGAGAAACATTTTCTCCCTAAGTGGATCAATTCCTGGTGATTTATTTTATATCCTAAACTCCACTGATGGGATAGAGACTGTCCCTTCAGCTGGATCTTCACTAACTATATAGAGAGCCTAGACATGTACAATTTAGGTGCATCAAACATAAATAACCATGTAATGTTGGCCAGGTGACTCTCATCCCTGTCATCCAGCTGTCAATGAAGGCAGAAAGGTGCAGCAATTGGACCTTGGTCACCTCCTGAGGGACTTGAGAGGTTGCTAGCACTATATAAATTCAGGATTTTAAAGGTCTGATTCAAGAGAATTACACCAGAATGGGTTTGTACAGCAGAATGTCACCCTATTGTCTGGGTGCCTGGGACAGAGAGGTGGCCTTCTTGAAGTGGAGCTTCAAAGAAAAGACCTCAATTATGTGCCCAAAGTTGGCCTCTGAAAATACTTCATCCTGCAGTTCTACACAGGAGGCCAGGATAGATGTTTGCTAGTTAATATCCTTCCCCACCCAGCCAGAAAAATTTGTCTTTAACTCCAGATTAGGGAGGTTGTTGTTTGGTTCAACTTAAACTGCTGCTTTTTTTGTGCATTTCCTATTTATACAAAAATTCAGGCAACCTCACCTCCTCATGCATGTTACAGAAGGTAGAAACAACCCTCTGGTGAGTAGCCAGTGCCCAGTAGCCTGGCAGAGACCCAGGACTGCCGTGGCATCCTGGCATGCTTTGGGGCTGCAAGAACAGGACTCAACAGATCTCCTGTCTGCTGTTGTAGTTCCCTTTCCAGTGCCCACTTAAAGCCTGTTGTTGACCCAAAACCTGTTTTATTCTCCTTTACCTGTTATTCCTTGTCCTCCCTTTTCTCCTTTGAGTCCATTAATGCCTGCTATTCCTAAAATAAAACCAAATCAGTAAGGGTGAAGCCATCATACAAAGTGACGCCAGAGTAGGAGGTCGATGAGTTATAGGTTTGAGTAGTGTTGTACCTGGGCTACCTTTGGGCCCCTGATCCCCCTTCTCCCCTTTCTGACCAGGTCTGCCTTCAGGGCCAAGACTTCCTGCAGGTCCAGGCTGTCCAGGTACACCTTGAGGTTGAATAAAAGCAGCACATATGAAATGTAACACAAAACTTGTAGGAGATAAGAAGAAAGACAGCTCAATCACCATCCCCTGCACTGTCCATACTGAGATGACTCTACGAAGGCAAAACAAATCCTGGGTCTCTCCAAATCACAACCCTCCCCTGGCAGCACTAATCTTAGTGAAGTAGGGATGATGGTCTGGAGTGTAAGGCTGTACAGATCCAGGTGCTCACAGACTGTCAGACTGGACATGCACCTAAAAGAGCAGTAAATTTGTTCCCTGGCATGGGCACACATATCAGGAAGGAGAATACAGTCCTCTACAGTACAGGACCCTTCTTTCCCTCTCAGTCTCTGCACAGTGAGTAGGGCCCAGGTGAGGCAGCCAAGGCTGCAGGATGAGTTTGCACAAGGTTGGAACATTTGCATGGTTTCTTCATCTAATTGTCACGTTCTCTTACCCAGCCTGGAATCTAGGCAGTTTTCCCCATCACAAAGTACCATTTAAAAGAGATCGATCTTATGTCTCTAGAAGAAACTTCACCTTCTGTACTGCTTACCTGCCTCTCCTTTCTGCCCAGGGGGTCCAGGTATCCCCATGGTACCTGCAACAACATCCTGACATTAGAGCTAACAAGGTTAAGCCCATTAGCCCAGTGCCTCAGTTAGGGCAGCCCTGCACCACAGCCTGTGAGCGCTGATGGCAGGTCACACTGTGTCCTCTGCACTTACCTTGGAGACCTGGCAGTCCTGGGACTCCCTGATGTCCCTTAGGACCCATGGGTCCAGGTGACCCAGGATCTCCCTTCACACCTGTATCGCCTTTCAGTCCTGGGGGACCTGTTAAATAACACAGCACGCACATATAAATTCAAGAAATCAAATTCATTGTCTCTGCAGCCTGTGGAGCACCTCTGTCTAACCACACCAGCAGCAAAGCTTGGCCTCACACCTGCATTTACCATTCAGTGGCATTCCCATAAAACTGTAGGAGAACAGGATCCACATCTGGCCTTGTCAGACTGTCTGGCCAGACATTTGTCTGACCTGCTGTTAAAGACTTGCAGTGGTGCCACGACACCTCTCCAGTTTATACCCTAAACTATCCCTACCACTACAATGTTTTCCCCTTTAGTTAAATATCCCTTATTGCAATCTGCATCCTTTCCTTCTCATAGCCACAGTGGAGATATAGTGTATTCCACTCGGGTGCTTCCAGAGTTACCTCATCTCCCCTGAGTCTTCTCGTCTCTGAGCAGGTGATAAGCATGCTCTAAAAGAGCTGAATTGCTCTAAAAGAGCTGAATTACTTAAAAGTGCCTCACTTAAAGACTTCCATCTCCTTCATCTTTCTGCTTCAAAATTATCCTGAAGTCCTCGCCTTTTTGTATTCCCCCTACAATCACTTCTCTTTTCTGGAGCAACTTGTGCTAATGAGTGCACTGGAGCATGCAGGATCTGATGGAAGATCTGAGGAAACTCTTATCAACCTGTCCAACTCTCCTCCCTGCTCTGTACCACACACATCATCTGCTTTCTTTTTCTATCCTGCTTTCAGCCCGTATGAGACCACTGAGTAAGAGCTATCCAGGAGATGCCTACTAATGCATGTTACATGGGAGAAACATGTTGCACAACTCTCCTACTTGAGGTGTATAAAGTCAGGCTTATGTAAGATATAAAGCTCTCAGAGGTTTCACTGAAATGAGGACTAACCCACTCTTGTGCATATAAATTATATTGTATTATTTTATACCATGAAAATCCTACTGTAAACATTGGTGCTTTAATCTAGGATAGGCTGAAAATTGAATATCTGTGGCTTTCATTAGACAAAGGTCACTCTGTAAAGAGACTTCCATCATGCAGAGTCAACATTTTGCATGACCCCTTTCTCCAGCCCTCCTTTGGGAGTTTTGCAGAAGCATGACATGAAATCAAACCCCTTCAGATCAGGCGAAGTGTCCTGTTTATCCAGCTACCTCATTGACTGGCAAGCCATGCTCAGGGATACCTGGATTTTTATGAAATACGGACCTATGAAGCCTTTTTCTAGTGTTTTATGTAGAGTGAGTTTAAACAGAAATACATGTGAGAATCTTAAGTGGTGATGAAGTCTTACCTGCAAGTCCCATCTGTCCTTTTTCTCCTTTCAGTCCTGGCACACCGATTGTACCCGCAGGACCAGGAGGTCCTTTGTTCCCCTTCTCGCCCTGCGGTCCACGTATGCCTGCAAGGACAACACCACTTTCCTGATGCTTCATTGGATGCAGGGTCTAGTGAATGGCAGCAGCAGGACATGCAGCTCCTCTGTGAGCAGGAGCCAAACTCCACTCTCCATGCGCTTTAAAGTGGGAAATTGGCCCACTGTGACTCTTGCACATTGACTTTTAAAACAAGATAATTTTTTTCCAGCTAAGTTTTGCTTTTGCTCACATTAGCTTTATATAGGCTTATTTCCTTCAGTGACATTCTTACTGACTTACACCTTGACTGAGGGCAAGATTGCTCATAAAATCATCCATAAAGTCACTTTATGTTCATCCATAGAAGTAATTCAGGTGTCAGAAAAACCTTACCTGGGATTCCTTGGTCTCCTTTTGTCCCCGGTGGTCCCTGTAGCCCTGAGATATAAAATACACATATGAGCTGACACACATCATCTATTCACAGTAATGGCTAAGAAGAGATAAATTTTTTTAATCATCCTTTGTGCACACAGTTTCGGTCACCAGTGAGGCCAATCTTCAGCTGGCAGGGACCAACACAACCACTTGAGTAAAGTCCTTGGAGCTCAGCTTAGTGCATGGCTGGGCAGGGGCCAGCTGTCATCCAGCCAAGCTCAGCTCGTGGGGACCATTGGGGAGAGCTTTCATGAAAATGTACTGAACCATTGGGCTCTGATATGTAATAACACTGTTTGGCAGGAGGTGCTGTTTCAATGGTTTAAGTGCAGCCAGGAAGATAGGAAAACATGATTTTCAAAAAATAATTTTTTTTTCTTCAGGAAAGCTCATCACTGTAGCCAAGAAGTAAGGATGGATGAGCTACAGGCCTGACCCAACAGGGACTGCATCTTAGATCATCATCATAGGAGCATAGAAACTGTTGCCTAGTCCAGCCTCTGCTCAAAGTGGAGCCAACTTGCTGAATCCTCACAGTCTGGAGACATTTATTTCCTGCCTCAGGTGCAGTCCTACCCAAAAGCCCAGGTACCCAAGGCAACAGCTTATGTGTGGCTGTGGAGGGCAGCCCTTGCACCCAGCTCATTCCTGAATCTGTGCCATCGTTTTCCTAGGGACAGGGTGGGCAAGGTCCCATATCTGTCACTGTTTGCTACATGCACTGTTCAGCTGTGGCTCTACAGAGCAGGGACAGGGAAGGTCTCCCTGAGTTGTCCTGGAGTAAGCTGGACAGCAGGAATTGCTGTCTGTGTCAGAAAGCTCAACTATCCACTGACTGTGGGATGCACACAAACTCCCTCACTGGCCCTATCTTGTCTCACATGGAGATTTGGGATGGTATTGCAGATAATGACCAGGTACAGTTTCTCCATCACCCTTGAGCTTTTCTGGTGGGGTATCAGTGAGGAGGCAGAGCCAAAATGTTCCCCTGTGGTGGTCACTGACCTCTTTGGGAGCACTCAGGCCAGCCAGGGCTCCTGGAGGATCTGTCAAAAGGTACAGCAGATCTCCTCATGGCCAGGGCATTGGGTGTGTGCATATAGAGTAGGATCTGGGTCTAGAGACTGAAATCCCATATCCTCACTTAAGGTCTCTTAGATGAAATAAAGAGAAAGAGGAAAAAAGGAAAAGTTGAGGCTCATTTAGCAACATACCTGGTGGACCAGCATCTCCCTTGCGTCCAGGAGGCCCTGAAATAAACATTTAATGGTATTTTTCAGTAGTCAGCACTCAGTGAGGAGCATAGCACTATGGGATTGACACGCTTGAGGTCTAGGCTGAAGATATCACATTTCAGAAGGCACCCAGAGCCCAAATCTACAAATTACAGGAGGGAAGAGGAACCCAGAGCTGCATGTGGAGCTTCAGAGGGGATGTGGGGGTCTGGACGGGGCAGTGCTCCAGCTCCTTCAAGTGTGTCCAGCTCCATGGCCAGAGGGTCTGGAGCTGACTCCACAGTCCTGGGTAATGGGGCATCACTAACAGACAGGGAGACCAAATCTTGCCCTAGTTTCTGATTCATCTGAACTAGGTTTTTTTGCTCAGATGGTGCAAGGGAACCAGGTCTCCCCACTGCAGAGCCAGCATGGAGAAACAGAGTCATACCTGCAAGCAGAGTGATGTTGTTCACCATCATCATGAGGTTTTCATTGCTGCTTTTGATTATGGTGATTTCCTCTTCTAAGCTTCTCCTCCAGTTTCCTTCATGTCCCAAGTAGTTCTCAGCAGAGCTTCTCTCCAAAATCAGATTGTTGGCAAAGGAGCTTTTCAGAAACTCTTCTGTATAGGAGGTATTTTGCTCCTGTAATTTCAATATCTCTCTCTGCATCTTAAACACTGAGGAAACAAAAAGCCCGTGCAGTGAATATTCCCTGCCCAGTCTGGCTGGGAAATGCCTATTTGGCAGAGCAGTTCCTCAGCACCTGGGGAGAACACCCAGGGATAAAGACCACCCCTGTTTGAACTAAGGAGGTGATTTTCATGTGCCAGTCCTTGCTGCAGCCAGGAGTGCAGCCAGGAGTGCTTTTGCAAATGCAAAGCACATGTATGGGGTAAGGGAATGGTTTCCTGCAGCAGCTGCTTTGCCTTGTGGTGTGCAGAGGAGCCTCTGTGCTCCCTCAGAAGTTTCCAATCTGCGTGCTCATTCCCACTTGCCCATGCCCCTGAGAGAACCCAGCAAAGCTCTCTTTTGATGCCAGGCCCACACTGAGGTTGTAGCATTACCTTTGTACGCCAGCAGCCCCTGGCCGGCCGTCAGCAGCAGCAGGTAGACACCAAGGGTTGTCCGAGCACAGCATGTGGATGGCTTTCTTCGGCTTCGAGGCTCTAAAAACCAACAGAAGTAGAGCAGGCACCCCCTCACATCTCTCCCCTACAAACTGCTTGCTTTCAGCCATTTCAGGCTTGGCCACACTAAATTCGCAGTACTTTCCAGCAAGGGGAAGCAGCAAGGTCCTGCTGTGAGAGTGCTTGGTCCTACTGGCAAGGTAGGCTGCCTTCCTCTCCTCCAGGCTTTGCACTGCAATTCACTGGGCTGTCTTTTTCTTAGCCAACTTAACCAGCTCAATTCAATCAAGACTTAACACAGCCTATAACAAGTACGAATGTGGTGGTTCTCCCCTTTCTGCATCAATAAATTCCCTGTTTCCACCACTTTTATTTGTCCCAGGCTGCCATTCAGAGGTTGCTCAAAGCAATGCCCTCTCCATCCAGAGTGTGATTCCAACAGTGATGGACGTATGCATCAAAACAAATGAAAAGTCAATAATAAAGTGAACTGCAGAACAAACAGAAGCAAGTCATAACATATAAAACAAATCATTACCAGCAACTGTAAAAGAAATAAACCGCTTTGTCAAATTTTGGTCTTCAGGAAGGAAAATAAGTATTTCAGAAGCATTAATAACTACTTCAGGCACTCAGTAAGTTACCCTTAATTGAGGTTTTTTTCTTCTTTTTCAAAGTAATGTAATCAGGAGTTTAAAGTCTTAGTTTTAAAAAAGTAAAATATTTTAATTGGTTTTACAATTTAATTGGTTTAGTCAGCAATGAAGTATTTATGTTCAGCTAAAAATTCACAAACTTGCATTTTTTTATTGAGTCTGGTGATTTTAGTATCTTAAATATTAAGACATGAAAGTTTTACTCAAGAAAATTAAGCATTTTCTGAAACAGGAAAATAACTAATTTTTTTTTCTGATGATCAGCATCAGCTTTTGACTGGAAAGGACATTTTGAAATACTTCTATTTTTAAATGAAAGTTAATGTACTAGCAAAATCACTGTAAAAAGAATTTAATATGCAATATTTCATTTTTACATGTTGTTTTAGACCAGTTAAAAATCCATATAAATCCATTTAATAAAAAGAAACCTTACCACTTATCTGAAAGGTTGTGGTAGAAGCTGAGGCAAACCCAATCTTGTCGGAAAAACTGAGACTATTCATATCACTCAAATTTCCATCTTCTCTGTACCTGTCTTTGATTTGCATGACAAATTTCTTGTGGCTAACCTAAAGCCTTGTCAGATTATGGACAATAAAAAACTGAAGGGATTCTTCTCTGTCTCCTGATTTGATATGCTTTCTGATACGCATTTCCTATCTACTCAGTTTTTATAGACTACTGAGAACTCTGATGTGGTAATTTGAACAGTTCCTCAAAAAATCCCACAGCTAAGATACTCAGCTGTTCTCATGTGCTCACTTGGAGTCCATGGAACCTTGGGCAGGATCCTGAAAATGTTCAAACTTGAGTTATTCAACATCTCTGCATTGTAGCAGAGTTAGGCATGAGATGGACATTTTGTTCCTAACACAAGTAAACCTTCTCACGAAGTCAAGAAGATCCCTTGTAAAATGTCAGCTTTAGGGAGATTAAGGACTTTGTTGTAGTGAAACACACAGTAACTTGCACCAAGATGACACCTTAGTGATGGTGCATTGCTGAAGTGCAAGGAGGGAAAGAATCAGGAGCAGTTGTACAGACAAATGAATGATGGTGGGGTGGGGAATGTTGATGTCCAAATGGGTTTGGGATGATGTGGAGAAGACACTTGCAGCCTCCTTGCAGTCTGGCCAGCCTCTGCTATCTCTCTGATCCATTTTCCACACCCATGGACACAAGTCTTCACCACTTCTTTGCTCACGTCCTGTAAAACGCCCCTGAAAACCCTGCCATGGCATTTTGCATTTTGGCATCTCCATTTGTGTTGGCTTTGATTTTGATTTTGCAAAGCAAAGTGACTCACCCAAATCCACAGGCAGGAGCTCTTGGTAGGTGCTGGGCAGAGCCCTCCGCATCCACGCTGCCACTGCCACGTGCTGCCCTCTTCGAGGTGCAGCGCAGTCCCTGTCACACAGTTTGCTCGTGGGCTGCAGCTCCGTGGTCACCTCTGGGGCTGCTGCATCCTCGCTGCTTTGCTTGGCCATGGAATAAAATGTGGCCTAAGCTTGAGGCAGAGGTGAGCTGGAAACCCACACGCTGTGTGCAGAGCAAAGCCCTCTGTTCTGCACCTGATGTACAGATCTCTGAAAGACTTAAACCAAACACATGTGGGGATTTTTAAATCCACTTCTGTGTTCTCTTTTCAAATGTGCTTGTGCATCTGTGAACCAGCGTGTCACCAGCAAGGAGGAAGAGAAATCCTCCCTTATCATGCATTCAGCTACACTCTGCAGGGATTTGGATAATTTCCTTTATTGTGAAGGGCTCAGATATTCCCTTGAACTAGCGTGGCTTCAGAGGGTGCCACTGATCAGCTGAGACATAGTAACTGCCTGTGCATCCTCTCCCTTCATGGCATCACCTCCTCGCTCAGGTAAGGGTTCATATCCAGCCCATTTCTGATGCTTTGGGTGGTTCAGCTGACCACTCAGAGTAAGCCTGAAGCCATCTATGCTTGTTGGCCCAGGTGATGAGCTGGGAATGATTGCACTTGTGCTGCCAAGTGGATGTGTATAGGGATGGATGTGATTCAGTTGCATGCAGAAAGTAGATTTACAGCAGAGAGGCTTTTAACAATATTCCTAGTCAAATTCATTTTACTTCAAAGTATTAAAAATAAACTGGCAGCTGTAGTTCTCAAAACCCCTCCTAAAGACAAAAGGTGCAGTGAGATCTTTGTGCCATCCTTCCCTGAGAAGGAAGTACAGGGATAAGCTTTTGCACCACTGATGGTCATGCTGTGGCCGTGCCACTCTCAGTGACCCAATGGCATGGGTGTAAAGCAGGGGTAGACACCCTTGGTTTTGACAGCCCTGATCTCCACTGTTTCAGGGTTCAAAGTCCAATTCTCCACTTAGGGGGAGAAAGTCATGAGCCCTCTGACTGCAGTTGCTTACCCAGAGGGTCAAACCTTTATTTCTAGTTCATGTAGTCCTGTGCAGCTCTGTGAGCTGCCACATTCCCATCGCTCAGGTGAGCCTCTGGCTGCCTGGGAGCATCACAGAGTGTTTCTATCTGGGTGTCAGGCTCTGCAAACAGGCAGTAGATTTCCCAGTGCACGTGGGAGTCTTGGCTACACCACAGATGCCGGAGATAATGTATGAACATGCTGGCTCAGCCTTTGCGTGTGCTCACTGCTGCTGCTCCCTCCCTGCCTTCTGCTGCCTTTCATTTCTCACTGCACCATCACTGACTGCAGCAATAGGTCAACTCTGATTTTGCAATCAGGGTTACTAAATCAGGAAAGAAAAAAAGAAAAGAAACTGCTGATTCAGTGCACTGTCCCTGGGTTGATGTTTTGCTGAAACCGTGGGATTATTAATAGAATAAGTCTCCAGCAAATTATGTGCGGTCTACTGTCCCATCAGCCTTACCCTTTGGGCTCTCTATGAGGAAACCCGGGTCCCTCTTCTCCTGCTGGTCATCATCTTTCCCTTGACATGTTCTACTGACATTCAAGGAAGAGCTTGAAGTCCTCTGGCTCATCCCTTCCCTTCCTTCCCTCTGATATGAGTGGCTCGTGATAGGCAGAAGGTGCTCCCCATGCTTTCATTGTAAATGTGCACCACATCTAAACCAAGTTTTATAAACAGCTTCCTCGAAGTCACGGGCCTGGGGGGAACTGCTGGTGGAATGAAGAGGAAGTGGCCTGGAAGTGGCTGGTGGAGGGAAAAGTCCCCAGCCATATCCATTATCATCTCCTTCCACAACCATTGTCTGCTGCAGGCATTTGCTGCCATCAAGAGCTAATGGTAGAGCAAAGAGATACAACACCAAACTCCAACCTGGCAACAGCTAAACACAGTGGTTCCCAGCAGCTGTATTGCCAGGATGTCTGGACAGATGCCAGCCTCCTTAGGATAGCCATTTATTCTGACAGAGCTGAAGTTGCGATTTTCTGAAGATTTTTTCCCCCAAACAAGAAGCTATCCTAGCTCAGAGGTGTTTCTTCATTTACCCACAAGACAGTAAATTTTCCAAACTTACCTATTTCATTGCAAACTGTCTTGGGCATAAATGTGCAGAATTCAGGAGGGTTTCATATCCCTTCAAGGACAAGGAAAAGAGGAGGTGATGGCACAAACAGGTCCTATATTGGGTTAAGCTGAGGTAGGAATCTCTACCATTTCTTCTGCCACCTCTAGACTGAAGTGAGAATGGTGGCCAGAAAAGGTGACATCCATCCCTTATCTCAACATCTGCACTTATGTTTCTGCAAGTGGCCTTCAGAACAAAAAAAAAAATCCTGCCCACAGACCACACTGCTCTCCCACAGAAAAAAACCCCAAGTAGTTGTGCTTTGACCTGTGACACAGCCCATCCAGGCTCACTGCAAAGCCAACAGTGACCAGAGCTGTGCAGTTGACTCCCTGGAAGACAGGGAGGCCCTGCAGAGAGACCTTGACAAATTAGAGGACTGGGCAATCACCAACCATATGAAGTTCAACGAGGAGAAGTGCTGGATTCTGCACCTGGGGTGGAGCAACCCTGGATGTTCATACAGACTGGGGAATGAGATGCTGGAAAACAGTGCCGTGGAAAGGGACCTGGGGGTCCTGCCCAATGAGTCAGCAGTGCCCTGGCAGCCAGGAGGGCCAACCTTGTCGTGGGGGACATCGGGCACAGCATCACCAGCTGGATGAGGGAGGGGATTGTCTCACTCTGCTCTGCACTGGGGCGGCCTCGCTTTGGATAACGTGTACAGGTTTGGGCACCACAATATAAGAAAGACATTGAGAGTGTCCAAAGGAGGGCAGTGAAGATGGGGAAGGGCCTTGAGGGGAAGCCACAGAGGAGTGGCTGAGGGCACTTTATCTGTTCAGCTGGAGGAGACTGAGGGGAGACCTCATTGCAGTTATAACTTCCTTGTGAGGGGAAGAGGAGGGAGAGACATTGACCTCTTCTTTGTGGTGACCAGTGACAGAACCCAAGGGAATGACCTGAATTTGTGTCAGGGGAGGTTTAGGTTGGATATGAGAAAGAAATTCTTCACCCAGAGGGTGGTCAGGCACTGGAACAGGCTCCCCAGGGCAGTGGTCACAGTACAAAGCCTGACAGATTAAGAAGTGTTTGAATGATACCCTTGCGCACATGGTGTGACTCTTGGGGATGGTCCTGTGCAGAGTTAGGAGTTGGACTCAACAATTCTGGTGCGTCCCTTCCAACTTGGCATATTCTGTGAATTGTCTCATCAGTCACAGACTCGTTAGTAAACTAGCTTGATTCTTCTTCCCCTCTTCCCCCATCTCCCTCCCAGTTTTACCTGGTCTTTCAGTCTTTGATCTTGTTTGAATGAACAAGATTGTTGAACGAGCTCTTGTAGTGGATTGACCACAGCCACCAGACAAACACCCACCCAGCTGTACTCTCAATTCCCTTTCCTAAAGGATGGAGAGAAAGTAGCAGGAAGGTGAGAAGATTCGGGTCAATGTAATGACAGTTTAATATGGAAAGCAAAATATGCACTTGCAAGCAAAGCAGAAAGAGGAATTCATTCTCTGCTTTCCCATCAGCAGGAAGACAGGCAACTGATTCCTGGGAATCAGGTTCTCAGCACGTGTGATGGCTGTTTGGGCTGACAAATACATAAACCAAAAACTTCCTCCTTCTTTCCCTGAACTTCTATCACTGAGCTTGATGTCATACAGTGCAAAATATCCTTGGGGTCTCTTTGGGTCAGCAGCCCCAGCTGTGCCCCCTCCCAGTCTCTTGCCCAACCCCAGCCTGCTCCCTGCCTTCACACTGTGCAAGCTCTGCTCACCAATAGCCAAAACATCAGAGTGTACAAACACTGGTTTAGCCCCAAATCCAAAGCACAACACCACACTGTGTTGGGCTGCTGTGAGAATGTCACCTTCATCCCCACCAGACTCAGTGCAGCTCTCCAGTATGATGGTGTTTACGCTAAAATGGAAGGACCAAGGACTTTGATGTCCATGGATATCAGGAGGCACTAGTGAATTTGGGGAATGACAAAGAAAGATGGGAGTGGTCTGCCAGCTGGCAGCTCATGAAGGTACCAGATCTGGAATCTCCCTTGTGAGTGTCCCACTGTCTGCCTGGCTCAGCCCTGGCCAGCACCTCCTGAAAAAAACTTGTATCTGGCTCTAAGGGCAAGAAATGGTGCATTACATGGAGAGTTTCCATGCAGAAGAGAGACTGAGGCCAATAGACAAGTTCTAATGCCAGGACATTAAAACAAACCTGGAGTCTGTTACCACATGGGAGCAGGAGCCTTATTGTGAAGCCCCCCATGTCCCTGAGTGGCCAGACCTGTGCTCTGGAGGTCTGGCTGCTGCAGTAGCACCTGAGCACTCCTGAGACCGTGGAGAAGCACTTGTGCTAAAGCAATAAAATCCTCAGCACTGCCTGGCTGACATTTCTCCCTTCTAGCTTGATGCGTTGCTTGGCTTTGTTGTAGAGATTGAAACCAGATTTTCTTTCCTTTCTATGCGTTATGTTAATTTGTGTTTCATCAGAACTTGCCTCTTCTCCCCTTTTTCTCTTTTTTTTTTTTTTTTTCCCTTTAGGCTGGATCCAGCTGCACCATGAATTCAAGGAACCACCTGCAAAATATTTTAATGACTTCAACCTGCTCTTTGAGGTGAATTAATACCAGGGCAGCCTCCACAGCATGGTGAAATAGTCAGGCTTGGCTAAGCAGGCCACCCTCAAAGCTGAAAAATATGTTCTACAAGGCAGATGCTCCTGACAGGCAACTTTGTTTTCAAGGTCTTCATACAGTGTCCTGTTCCTCACCTGAAGACGTTGCCCCCTGTTTGGGTAAGAGCTGATCCTGGGAACTGGATGTATCTCAGACCAGTTTAGAAACAAAAGGCATAATGAGACATGCAAAAACCAGCCACACAAAGGATGGATTAGATCTGTTAATGGTCTGCTTTAAACAGTGCAGTTACAGTTGAAGGCAGGCATCTCCCACGGCTTGCTCTGCATGTAGCAGCCCTGTGCTGTAGGGAGAGATCAGCTGCTCCCTAATGCTCCTTTTTTTTCTGGAATGCTTTGGTTCATGCCATGTGTTCAACAAGGCCAAAAAGACTTTTCTCAGCATAGCTCACAGTGTAGCCATGTCCCCACTTTCGTCCATCGCTTTTGGGCTTTTAAAATTCAATAGTCACTTTAGGTTTGCTGAGCAGCTATTAGCAGTATCAAATGATGCTGCAGGTACTTTTCTGCCTAGGTCTGTGCCCCACAACCAACTCTGCCAGGTAAGATTGTCCTTAACTTGCTTTCATGTTTTTTCTGGAAAGTCTCTGGGATTATGTGAGGTTTGAGGTCACTGTATTTTAGATATTAAACTAGGCAGGTAGTCAGCACACTGTTTAGAAAGACATTCTTAAAGAGGTTTATTATCAAGTATTGCCCTTGCAGGGGGGCACATCCCAATTAATTGCCTGCACATCAATGCATTACTCTGGATTTATCTCAGGGTAAGCATAATAAGGAGCTAATACTTGGGCTTCCACTAAGGGACACCACAGAGTGGTTTGTCTCTGATAAGGTTTCTGGCAAAAATTTCCATGTCCTGACTGCTACTGGCAAACACTTCAGCTTGAAAATCCATTAACCTGTAACCACTCCATGCCCCTTATTCAATGAATGCGGAGAGCAAACATGTGTGTGAGCAGCAATATACACAGACTTGAAACCGTCACTGACAGCAGTCCATACAGAATTAACTCAAAGCAACTGTCCTGTAAAACATGTGTGCAGTGCTAGGCATCAAAGCTCAGACCCTGAAAATGCTCCAGACTTCCCTGCTTCTCAGTTTTCTGCTGTCCCTAGAGAGCAACAACCAGCCCTTCTGTTAAATCACCTCCTGTAATTGCTATGGTGACATGGGGTGCTTCAGAGACCCAAAGTCATGACTTTTCCCCTTGAATTTCCTTCCTTCATCTCCTGCCTTTTGTTCTCACATCCCTTGTGCAGCAACTGTGGGTGCTGTTGCTCCCGTCTGCTTGGCACAGCTATTCAGAAAACCTTAATTCCCTTTGGTGTCTTTCCTGCTTGCCAGTGACAGCTGTGTGTGCCTGAGTTTGCTCAATCTCCTGCTAGCAAATGATAAGCTTGAGTGTGAAACTCCCAGCATCAGCACATGGGGAGAAAAGTGACAGAAAAGGAAAAGGTACCTTTACTGGGAGGTTCATTGCCATCCTCCAAGGCACAGCACATATGAGAAACCACAATCAGTTTGAAATCACTATATTACTCCCCACAGATCTTGCCTTTAGATCAGTCTGCATTGTTTTCTCTTATTTGGGGCCAATAACTTACTGCTTCATCTCCATTATGGTCTTTAGCAGTGAATAACTTATTCTTAATTAATTCTTTTGATTCTCCAGTATTTCTCAGCATGAAGGTGTCTGCCCCAGGAAGTACCTCAGGGAAAGGGAACAAGAAACTGATGAAAGATGGGAAGAGTGGGGTGGAGCAGAGACCCTGGTCAAAGTGGTGAGGGCCTGGGAAAGGACAGTGCAGAGGGTGCTGCTGGCTTAGCAATGTCAGTCCCACAGCACTGAGAACAGGTCGGAGGCTCTGGAGCCATCAGTAAGGCTTGCCTTTGTACACATGGGCATGTAGGGGATGTGTTAGGACTGGAGTGTGCATAAAACCTTTTGACTTGCCTTCTCATCTGCCAGTGGCAGGCTGGTGGTTCTCATAGTTCATATATTCTGTAGTGCTTGAAAGACAAGTGTCATTGCTGCTTCTTTCATGTGCAGTAACAAAAGCAAAGCCCTGGTTCAACTTTCTCCTCTGAGCATCTCACACTGTGGGCTAATGCTAGTAGCAGGAGTGACTTAAGATGGTATCAAAAGAGCAAAGAAAATTACTTTTTCTTTTCATGCTTTCAAATGCTTTATTTCTTTATAAGAAACAGAGCAAGTGTCCAAATGCCTGGAGAATTATGCAATGCTCAGTGGCTAACTTGGGGTGTGGGCAAGTCTTTCTAGGGGAAAAAAAATCTTTTATACTGACCTTCAGGCTTTTGTGCCTTTTTCCATAATCAACACACACCTTATTCTGGGAACTATCTGGGAATTCCCTTCCGCCTTCTACACTGGCAATGACAGATCAAGCAGTGCTGAACTGCTTTGATTGCTTTGATGAATAAAACTAGAATTTGCCCCATGCCCCTGACTCTTGCCTAATTCCAGCTTTTGCTATTGAGCTGCCTGGGTTTTTTTTTCATTTTTTTTTTATTTTGCACCCTCCCCCACCCCCCTCCCCGCCCACTCCAAAGTAACTGGAAGCAGTGAGCCTCTAGGGTTCTCACACTTGAGTATGAGTTAAACCTGAAAGACTTGGGCAGAGTGGCTGGAACTTTCAACACCATTAAGTATTGCTGTTCTCACAAATCTGTGGATATTTGAGCAGAGTTTTGACAGAAATCTGATGGAGTCAGGCTCTTCTCAGTGGTGCCAAGCAACAGGAAAAGAGACAGTGGGCAGAAACTGATGTACAGGAATTCCACCTGAATATGAGGAAGAACTTTCTTACTGTATGGGTGACCGTGCACTGAAACAGACTGATCAGAGAGGTTGTAGAGTCTCCCTCACTGGAGATATTCACGAACCATCTGGATGCAGTTCTGTGTCATGTGCTCCAGGATCAGGTTGGACAAGATGACTCACTGTGGTCCCTTCCAACCTGACTCATTCATTCTATGATTCTGTGAAAAGGGCTTTGCATGTCACAGCCTCTGCATGTCCTCTCTGTGTTGCCTAGGAAGACAGGTCCATATGGCAATGGTGGTACATGGCAGTGGTAGAGCAAAGAATAACCAAGAGTCATTGAAGGCTGGTTCAATACAGAGATTATAATCACAGAAATAAACAAATATGGTTCTTAATAAATTCCTGCTGTTCTAACCACCAGGGAACTTGGCAGAAAGCACAATTTAAGCAGAAACAAGCATCAAACCCACACAAGTATATGTACTTTAAAAGAAACAGACTGAGGAGGAAAGGGAGAAATCAGTTAGAAATAGGTTTTCATTATCAGTCAAATATTTAACTCTAGCTCAATAAAATAGTAAGATGGGCTTGGCATTATTTGCCTTTGTTATTGAGTTGGATATCTTTAGTTCAATACAGCACTCTTGATGGCATTGAGAAATTCTATATGGAAGCCCCTAATTTACACTCACTGTTGTGTTCAAATGAGCTGAGCTGGTGAAAATGACCACACTAGGTTGTTTAACCTTCCCAAGGCATGTGTAGATTTAGAGCCTTGCTCAGATGGTGTTGGTTTAAAACAACAGCTTTTGGGACATGTCTGCAGGCTTCAGGTCAGATGACAAGGCAGAATGTTTCTGTGGCTGATGTTGTGGTCAGTGGGGCAGGAGAACTGGAGGACTTTGGCTGGCACACCCCAGGAGCTGTGATGGTCCCCAAAGCACTCCTTAGTGCTCCTCAAAGCCTTCCTCTTCACTAATGTTGGGCCCACAGAAGGACATGACTAGTGTTTCAGACCGCTCTTCCTTCTCAGTGAGTCTCCAGCAGAAGCCCTGGCTGATCCCACACACATGCTTTGGGGCTGAAATCAAGGGGTGAGGAGAGTGTATGAGACTCAGCGTGTTTGCCAGGACTGGACTGGGTGAGGGTTGATAAGGGAGGTCAGCCCAACCAGTTGGATGCCAAGCCAGTTAGCCTGGCTCCTGCTCCCCTCCCAGCCACATCTGACAGGGATTTGCGGGGACAGAGTCAAAAATTACAGCTCCTGGTGTCAATAAAGTATGTGACAAATGCAGTGGATTTTTGGCTATACTAATTTCTTTAATCAAATTGCACCAAGCGAGCAAGCTGGTAAGCAGCTTTCCCTGCAATGTAAGTGCATAGCTGAGTGAATTGGACCAAGGTGCCACATGTTAATCATTATACGATTTTGTCTGCACAACATCAGTCCTGCACAGATTATGAAATCATACCTTTCCCATTAAATGCAGTTTGAGTTCTAAAAGAGAACTCAGATTGGCTTGCCATGAACCTTTGTGTAGAGCTAAGGGAATCTGGGGAGAGGTGGCCTCACTTTAGGTTATGAAAAAAAAGTTATCCCGACTTCTCTTTTATGGTGCATTAAAAAGTCTCTGCTTAAGTACTGTGGATTGATGGAGTGGCCTGAGGTGGGAAGAATATTAAAAGAGTTATCAGCATGCCAATAAATGTATGTACCAGAAATAAATGCATTACCTGGTAGCCCATCGGCACAAGCTCAAGAGAGGTGTTCTTTCATGGAAAGAGACAGTCCGGTAGCTCACATCATTAAGGAAAAAAAATTATCAAAGTAGAAATGAGTTAAAGTCTCTGAAAGTAATCTCATATTCAGAGCTCATTTCCTCAGTCAGTCAAGGGTTGGATATTTGATGAATAAGATCCAGAGGGGATCTCAAATCTGCAGAGAGTCTTGGGTGTACATTTTTCCTTAGCTGTCTGCTGCTTTCCATCTGTAGGTTGCCTGAAGCTCAGGACCAGAAGAGGCCTTTGAGGAGTCTCCCAAAACCTGTCCCCAGACCAAAAAGAAGAATAGCAAAATCCTAAAGAAAAATTAAAAGAAAGTGGATCAAGGTCACGGATTTAATTTTCTAGCTTGAGAATGTGAAGATCCAGACTAATGATAAGCAGATGGGAAGTTAGGCACTGGTCTAAGTTGGCTGCCTTTTGCAATAGCAACAGGGCTTGGTCCACAGTGGAGGCATGCTGGCTGGGGAGAAAAAAGCATTACACCTCCTCACAGAAAGCTGAGCCAAGAAAGCTTTTGTTTTAGATAGTGTTTTTAATGCCTAGCAACATTGTTAGCAGAGAGGATATAGCTCTGCTGGCAAGAAAAATCCTCAGCTGGTACATGCAAAGGTCTTATATGAGGTCTCCAGTAGCATGGTTTATCACGGCCAGGTTTATCATGCCAACAAGCTCTTCCTTGGTGGTCTGCATGGGGATCCTCTACCTGGGAAGTCTGCATGGGGATCCTCTACCTGGGAATAAGCCTGAGCAGCTGATGGCAGGAGGAGGGAAGATCCAAACTGTACCTGGCTCTCTGCTCTGTCTCCTGGTACCAACAAAGGCAGTGGGGTGAGAAATTGGGTCTTTTGTCTGGTTTTTGTCTGGTTTTCCATAGATAGAGCTCTCATCAAGGAGAAGTCCTTTTGCATTTTGGTACATGAATAATATTCCTGAAAAGCTCTCCAGCAGTGGCCCATCACGGGAAGGGAACAACCATGAGCAGCTCATGGTGAGTGTTGCATTGCGTAGACTCTACTCAAAGTTCAAGTCCTCAGTGTACCAATAAGGGCCCTTGAGGTTCATTTGTCACACACCAAA
>JAWWEU010000163.1:8853743-8874936 GCA_035583155.1 Acropternis orthonyx | reverse complement strand
AGAGACAAATATTAAAAAAAAAACCAAACACATGTAGAGGTATCTCCTGTCGTAGTAAATAAACACATCCCTGTCCTGTTGCAGTGCCCCAGACAGACAGCATGCTCACATTACTTAATTATGATATGCTGCATATACCAAATAGCAGGGGACATCCCCCTCCTTTATTCTCACAGTCTACTGTGGCTGTGTCTGCCTTGCAGCTGTTCAGAGCACATATATCAACATGTCTCATCATCCCAGTACAAGCAGAGGTGCTGGAGATGCAACTCTGGAGACAGAAGCTGCAATGGGGAAGACCTGATTTTACCCTTAACAGTACAGAACTATCTTCTTCCCTTCACATGCTGATTTACTTCTCTTTGAATGCAGGTTTGGTTATAGCTCTTTGCAAAGTTTCCCCTGAAAGCACCAGCTGCACTTTTGCCTCCACACCAGTTCTTCCCTGTCACCATCCTGGGCCCAGTGCAGGGAGGACCAGCTGCTGTATTGCCACCAGCAGGATTACATGGACAGTGAGAGGAAAAATGCCAGGAAACTTCAACACCTCTGAGAAACCTGGTCTTGTGCATCCCAGGCACACTCTCCTGTTCTCCACTGTTTATTTTTCCTGGCCGGTGGCTCAATTATACCTCCCAGCTCTGTCCTGGGCTGAGGACAGAGCAGAAACACTCTAAGTACAAAATAATTTTTAAAAATACAGTTATTTTTTGTAAAATGAAGAGTATTTGGAGAGGAAAAAAATGTCTTGAACAGACTACTGAGTCACACAGTCCTACAGGGAAGAGCCCAGGAATGTGCCTCCCAAGCCCATGGTACTCAGAGTCATGGCTGCTGTGCCAGGCAGACCTAGGGAAGATGCAGGTCTGGAGCACCAGGATATAAACCCAACTGGGAAGCCCAGAAATGAGAGTTTGCCAGTGGTCCTCCTGGCTTTAATTAAGCTTATTGTCATTTTGGTCAACTCCCACTCCCCTTCCCTCCCTCTCTCCGTCTTTTTGCCCTGAAAGTCTGTTCAGCAGATTGTTCCCAGCTCTCAAAGCTCAAATTTTAATTAAAGTCATTCAGCGGTTTTGAATGACTAATGACCTCTTATCAGGTATTGTGCTACAAATAACAGGCGAATGACCTTCCCTCCCACTCTTCATTAATACGCTGTTATTTTTTTTTTTTTACTGCCTGCCCTGCCAAGACTCTTCCTGCTGCAAAATAACATGAGAATTGAAAACCTCCTTGAAATACATCTTAGTTAAGTGCAAAGGGCACAAAGAAGCCCATGGATGAAGATGCACCTTTACAGGCCCACCTTGAAAAACCTGGCTACAAAAGGGTCTAGTTTATAACCCAATTTTCAGCAGAGAACAAGCAAGTCTTATTGGATTTCTAACATCAGAGTCTGTCTGATGGGCATTTCTGTCCATCACTGGACAGCAAGTGTCCAGTGCTGACTGAGTGTGGCTCAGGTTTGGGTATTCCTGAGTCCTCCAGGGATAATCAGTAAGGCAATAGGAGAAAAACATTTCTGCTGGAGCTACAGAAAGGACAAGGATTTAGGATGAAAAGAACTAGGTAAAAATTCCATTTTGCTCATATTGCTAGCTTTTTCCTTGTTTAACTGTGAAAGTTTTGACAGAGGAGGAAAGCTTCTGTGATCACTCTCCTGAGCCCGCTGGGCCCCATGCAAGGAAGAAAAAGAGCTGAGATGAGCAGAAGTTGTTAGTGTGGCCTTTGCTAAAGTGTTGGGTTCTATCAGAAAAACGATACTGAGAAGTAAGAAGAAAAAACCACAGAAAATAGAGTTTCTTTTCCCAGTGGTAGTTCTCTTTTTGAGGTGTGGGATGGGTGTAGCACCTGGCTGTGCTACTTCTGGGTAAGTGGCTCTTCTGAGCTCCTCGGCAGCGCTTTGCTTTTTGGGAGCAAGTAAATTTTGTGTTCCCTCTGTGCTCCTTCACATCCATCAATGCCAGAGATGAATGTTTTATGAAGTTTTGGTGGGTGTCCAAGGGGTGAGCTGGGAGCACAGGAGACCTCTGCCAGGCTCCCAGCATAGTGACTGCTCTGGAATGATGTTTCCCTGTGAAAGTCCATCACACATGTTTCCAAATCAGCAGGTGCATGGGGAGGTCCTTACTATATATTTGAGGTGCTGTGATGATAAGAAATGAAAATAAACTAGTAAAATAAACTTGTTGAAGAACTACTTTGTGTCTTCTTGAAGTTGTCTTGTAAATATATACAAACCAAAAACAAAACCAAAAAAGGTGAGTTTTTTAGCATAACTCCTCCCTTATGACTGACACACTAAACACCAGCAACAACTTTCAGTCATGAGTGACACCTTGGGCTTGTTTTCAAGTGTTCACCTTGATGCAAAGTCTTCAGACTTGCCATTTTATATCCTTTAGGTCAAGCTCAGACATAAGCACATGTTAAACCCAGATATTTTTTCAAAGCACTGGCCAGAGCAGTGTCTAACTGGGACTTAACTCTGTCTGAGCTGAAGGAGAGCTGAACTTGCCATTGTTTTTCAACAGCTGTTTAGCTCTTGCTCTATGAAATGCTCAGCCAGCGGGCGTACGCACAGCTGCCATGCTGCAATTTGCTCCGGGTTTATGGCTCGAAGCTGTGGCTTTCTCCTGATGCATCTGCAGCCCAGGGTGGGAGACCGCAGCACGGAGGATGGAAACATCCATGGACTTGGATTTCCCTCATGTGAAGCCACAAAGCCAAAGTGGACCTGGCCATGTTTGATGTAAAGCTATGATGTACATTTCAGTGAAAGTGGCTTTCTGAGCTCCACTTCTGCTGCAGTGGGTGGTTACGGTCACCCACCTGCTCACACTGCTTGGACTTGGACAGCCACTGTGAGGCAGCTCAGCAAACCCATCATGAGGCTTCTGGTTTCTTGGCCAGCCCAGCTGAAAGGAAGCCACACCAAGTCATGTTCAGCTTTGCGCGAGTGGGCAGAGCTGAGATATTTTCATTATTGATTTTTCTGTACATTTGGCAACAAAACATCCACACGGCAGCTCTAAGCAAGGCAGCAACAACCAAACTTTCACAATCATGACAAGAGCCCTGCACTTAGCCACTACACAGGCAGGTTCATTTTGAGCATCCTCTTCCCTCAGTTGGCTGAGTCAAGCTGGAATCAAAGTCCTATCTCTTCTATCAGTTTTCCCCAGAGACCTGCTCACAGTGGGATAGCCCCAGGGCTGGGGGAAAACAGGCTGTTTGGTGTCTACACAAGCCCCATGTTTCTGTTGGTGGTGAGCTGCAGCACTGTGGCAATACCTGGCCTTGGGCAGGACAGGACTTCCCAGGGATGGGGGTCCTTTTAGGCAGGCAGAGCTAGGCCTGTCAGCACTTCCCAAACTGAGCAGGATTGAGGGATGCCCTTTCTTTGTATGAGCTCATGGGATACCCTCCTTAGCAGAACTCTCTGTTGAAAAAGCACCTTTGATTTTTCTGGTCTATAAAAATTGCCTGGGATAGCTTTACAGCAGTATGGCAAAGAAATTCCAACTCCTGCCATGACCTTAGTGTTTCATACCACACATCACAGAAATAACAGAGAGATAAAGAATAAACTCCTGCACATGATGCTTCATTTGGGGATGGACAGAATTAAAGTAATCACGGATGAACATCATCTCCTCAGCTGTGTAGAGATAAAATTATACATTAATTTCTTCATTGGTGTTGAAATGTAACTTTTCTGTTATGTCCCAAAAATAAAAATACAAAACTATGGACATTTTGTCATTTTGAGAATATTCATGACCCTTCCTCATTGTTCCCATGTGATTCACTTGTTCTTGCTGTGGCTGGGCTGTAGCTCTGCTTGCTTCCTCTCAGCAGAGCATTGCCTTCCTCTTCTAAGCTGCTACTGTCAAATATCAGGTGCCAGCTCTTCAGCTGGGTTAAAAATGGCCAGGGACAGTAGTAAATTATTGCAGAACTCATCTACTTTCTTTTCATGCAGGCGCCAGTCTGTGAATCTGTGGACCATGTCCTACTGTCTCTGAAAGGCTACTGAAAAAAAAGTAGTGTGTGTGGTCAGAAGGTTGAAACACCCACTTCCTACTAGGGTCTCTGTGAGGAAAACTCACTCATTTAGAGAAACAGTTCCTGTAAATTTAGTTCCATTCAGCCTCTCTTGACCACAGTATACGAATGAACACAATTGGCTCAAAGGGACTAACACCTTAGGTAGCCCACTGCCCTGCTTGAGGTTTGCCAATAGTGAATGCCTAGGAAAGAGCAGAAGAAAGGGATATAAAAACATATTCATGATGTTCCCCAACCATTTTCTGAGCATCCAACCATTCTCAGCTCAGGAATTTCCTGAAATGACTGGATGTTACTCCCAGGTATTTCCTGCTTCTGTCACTACTTGGACCATACCAACATTTGTCATCTACATCCTCAGGCCAAGCAGTCCCAGCCCAGTTGCCTCAGGGTGCTGCTGACCCCGTGACCCTGGCGTGTTCAGCTGCTCCATGAAGCCCTGGAGTCTTTTCACTGTTCCTGACCCTGCTTTAATATTGAGATTGAATCAGTTGGTTAGGCAGAGCTGTGGGATCATGTTCACCCACACACCTTTGCCGAGGTGGCCAAGGCTGCTGCTGAACTGATACTTAAGGAAAGGCCATGCCCCATGTTGCACTACTTCAGAGCAAGAGAGCAAAGTCCCCACTGGCCTCACTAAGACAAGATTCCCCTATGCACTCCTAGTCCAGCAAGAAGGAGTTCTGTAGAGAGATAAAATTCTTCAGGTAAAACCCAAGGCTGCTGCTGCAGGAAGATGGGCAAGGAGCTGGGATGTTCAGAGCAGAAGGAACTCCTGGGAAGCAGTGGGAATGGGACAGGGCAATGTATGTACTAACAGAATTGAATAAAGTGGCTGAGATGCCTCCAGTTGTGTCAGAGAAGCTCCTACGACCATATCTAAATGGGTGACAACTAAGGAAAACCCTCCCCAGATACAGAGACCCTCTCTGCCACACTTCATCCCTGGGGGTATGAGATGTGAAGTTAAGACCTGCAGGAGGGAAATGTTAAAATCAAAAAAGCAAAAAGTATTGGTCTGGGAGAGTCTTAAGATGACTCCTGCCATATGTTTATGCTATGTGCTCTTAAAATTCAGACTCCCAGCCCTCCATAGATAACCTGTCCTAATGTGTAATTACCTTCACAGTTAGAAAGGATATTTTTCCCCCCAAATGCCTATTACTAAGCTCCATTGCTAAATGTTGAGCTCATTCCTTTTTGTCCTTCCTTTGGTAGCTATGGAGAGCAATTGACTGCTGCCCTCTTCATAATAACCTCTTGCATATTTGAAGACTATAATCAGGTTCCCGCTTCTCTTTTCTAGGCTGTTAAATACTTTGTTAACTCCAAGAAGTATCCCAGCTATTGTTTGCCAATATTCATTATGTCAGACATCTCATTACCAGCTGGTGGGAAGTACCACTCTCACCCAGCCTGAAACGTACAGGAGCCCGTGATGCCTGAGGGGTGCAGGGTGGCCATGGCTGTCAGGGGAAATCACAGGCACAGCTCTGAGCCCTGGCACTCTTGGCAGTGGGTGTTTCAGAGCAGGAAGAGATGGTCAGTGTGCAGGAGGGAAATGCTTCCGTGCTGCCCACTGCACACTGCCCTGCAAGGCAAGGCTCTACAGCTTGTCTTACAGTTTTTAAGGAGCCGTCACCCACTGCCTCTGTGCAGGAATTGCTTTCACTGTGCCATCTGCCTCTGGAACCCCAGTAATACTGAGTGGGAGCATGCAGCACTGAGTTTTCCAGCACAGCTGAGCCTCTAGAGGAAGAGGCTCCCTTAATTGCTTGAAATCCATCACCTTTCTATGACGTTGGTGTCACCTTGCATGAAAAATATAAAAGAGGCACATGATTTCCCTTCTCTCCCCTGATCCTTGCTGTGTCTTGCAGGCTCCCCCCAGCCCTAGGAGCAGCCTCGGTGCCGGCTCTCCAGGCGATAGAAAAAGCTCTGGGGGACCCCAGGACCAAATTGCATTTACACCAACGTTTTCCACAGCCTTTAATGCCGCATTATGTAGGAGGCACAATGTAGGGTAACTTTTCGAAGAGTAAAGCACGCTATGCAGGGCTAAATACGCCTTGCTTAATACACCTTACCTTACCTAGTATTGGCTTTTGGCTGTTAGAAACTTCATCTTAGACAGAGACGGATGCGATTAGCTGGGCGCTGCCCGGCCCGGAGCCGCTACCATTCGGCATTGCACCATCCCCACCTTGTGGTGCGCCTCGGAGCGCTACGAGCGCCCAGCCTGCATCCCGCTTCTCTCCGGGCTGCGGGGACACCTGGACATCGGGCTGCAGTGTGGGCTCACCTCAAGCCCTGGCTAAACATTCATTGCTAACAGATTCACAAGCATGAGATCTGTCTCTTCTAGACAGGCACTAAAAGGTATGGGGAAAAGCCTAGATAGATAAGGAAAGTTTTGTTGAGGTGGCTTTTTTTTGTGTGTGTGTGTGATGTTGCTTAAATCTTTCCTTCTAGAAAGATGAAACCTCTGGTTCTGATATATAAAAATCTCCCTTGGAAATTCAAAATACCACTAACAATTTCACAGACGTTTTACACAGCTGTCCAGTACCTTCTCCTTTGCTGCTTATTCAAGAAAGGGTCTCAGGGGTGTTATGGGCTTTACTGAGAGCATATTTTGCAAGTAAAAAGAAAACACAGCCATTCTTGACTCCTCAGTTAGTGCTATGAGTGTCACTGGTCTTCAGAAAAAAACAGGTATTTCTAAATCCCACCGATTACCAATTCACTCAGTGAAATAATCCACCATCCGTAATGAGCTGAAAGTGTTCCTAGTTAGGTGGCAGATACCCTGTGCCTGGAAACATTCAAGGTCAGGTTGGATGAGACCCTGAGCAACCTGATCTAGTTGAAGGTGTCCCTGCTCACTTCACAGGGGTTGGACTAAGTAACTTTTAAAAGGTCCCTTCCAACTGAAATGATTCCATGATTCTATGATCTCCTTTTATGGGTAACAACTCAGAGTAAACTAGACATTTTTCTCAAAGACCTGGATATTTTTCAGCCTCAAAGAGCATCTGCATGAGGATAACTTGAGCCTAAACTCTGCCTTCCCAGGTCTGATACAGGGAGCTCCATGGTATATGGCCCATGACCATGGGTATAGAAAATGCTCAGAACCTTCTGGCAGAAGTAGAAACTGGGCAAGGTGGAAACAGGAGTGGAAACTCAGCACTTTTCTGCCCTGTGTTATGATGAAACAGCTTCAGTCCTTTTTCTTTGAGAAAAGGTGGCACAACACTGTATCTTGTAAAAAAAAAAAAAAAATTTATGTGTTTCTGTGCACACTGACTGTAACAGATCCAGGTAAATATTTGATATTCAAGGGCTGCATTTTCTCCAGTGGTCTTCAGAACTTTCTGAAAAACAAGAACAACTTATAAAATATAAAGCCATTGGTGACTTTGACAAGCTCAGAGTTTGTTTCTCTTTTGCACTTCTTCCTTGTGTGGAGAGGAATTAAGACTATTCACATCTGCTTACTGGAGGAACTGATGGCTAGAGGGACAGGAGGCGACCTCCTCCCTACAGCTTCCTTCTGTGGTAAAGGGACGATGATCTGCAGGGTCCCTCTTAAAAAGCTTTTCTCCAGGCTTGCTAACTTTGCAACCTGCTGATGAGTTAATGTGAAACAGAGCACTGGAGAATGCAGGGAGCGAGAACAGCAAAACAGCCCGGGGGTGTGGGGTGGATAAATCACGAACATGCCGGCCGGGAGGGCAGTTGCAGGGCTGTGGAGTCATAAAGGCTGAGCTTGCTCCATACGCCTGAGCTGCTCGCCGGGCTGCTCCGGAGCTAGTTGACAGAGCTCTGCCTTACAAGCCTGGTCTTCAAAGCATTCCTGTCTTTACTATTGAATGCACCAAATGTCTCCCACAGCTGTTTAGTTGGTTTGTGAGCCTTGTTAAGTGCTGGGTTTATCATAGCTTTCCCAAGGAATGTTGTGCTCCCAACAAGTAGCTGAAAGATATTATCTGGTTCAGCCAACTGAGGAGCTCAGGCTCCTTGGAGACTAGCTGAGAGTGTACAGCTAGTTTCCTTACTGGAGCGGACACTGGACAGTTGATATGTTTAGTTGAACTCGGTTGTCCTTTGGGCTATATTCTGCTGAGTAGAGAGGAGTGGGGAGAGTCTCAAGATCATCACCCTTGTAATGGTAGAAAAGCACCAAGCATTACCTGGGAAGCCATTCAGGTAGTCATAGCCCTTCAAACATGAAGCCTTTAATTGATATGTTTATCCTTAAATCACCATAAAGAAATACCCATCAACTAAGTCTTGTCCACCTGCAGCTGGCAGAGCCCTCTGCCCACACTGACCTAATATTACCTGCACCTTGCATCCTCTCCATGGTATAAGCCAGAAAAATATCCCTTCAGTGACAAAGGCCACATCCATACCAGGATTTGTTATCCCATCAGAGCAACATCAAACTATGCCCTCCCTTGCAGAGTAAGGCAAAATGTCTACAGCCCACTCTGAGGGTTATACCTGAACACAGCCTGCTTCCCTGTGGATTAAACCTCGCCCAAGCTACTGGCTGTTAAAGTTCCCTCCACAGCATTAAGCAACTCTAAGCTTTCTTTGAAGTTCACTTTAAACATCTCTCAAAGCCATAATGGGTAATGGGAAGGTGAGATATATAATGGTCACAGTAACCTTATAAAGCACATAGAGAGACAGCCAAATACTTGAGTACTGCAGAGTACCAAGACACTGAGTAAATGGGCTTAAGGGCCTGCCTCTCTCATTTGCTTGTCCAGCTGATTGATGTGACCATAAGCTCCCCATCTGCAAGCTCTCTGGGCTCCTCATAAGCTAGTTTTGTCCATGACATGCAGTTAATATTATTAATTATTGTCTCTCTCATCTCTGTGGAGAACAGTGTTCTCTGAGTGAGAGCCGAGGAGAGCCACTCTGGTCATTGGTGCACAGAGGGCAGCAGAGTAAAACAAGGAAGAGAAATATTAGGGGAAAACATGCCAAGATGGGGTTTCCCATCCTTTTTCAATGGGTAGGAGGAGGCTTGCAGAGGAGTGCTGTGTGCCACTGGATGGAGGATACAGGGCAGAAACTAAGCTATGCTTTAAAATCCTTCACTGGAGCATGATAAAATTATGGTATGTAATGAAGGCATGGAAAAGTACCAATGAAAAACTGGGAAATTCTACAAAACAGATCATGAGATAATAAATCAACTCTGCTTAGAAAGTGATATGAAATTAGATCACTGGTGAAAGTGACGATACAAAGTTCAGACTGTACAGCATGTTGCTCTTTGCAGTGCTGTCTTAATGTTTCTGATGTGAAATTCAGAACCGGAGACATAGATTTGCATAAACTGAAGCAAAATTTTAAAAGGTAGCCCAAAGAACTGAATGGCAATCCAAACCAAGACCATACCGAACAGATGGAAAAAGAAAGAATTCATCTTGTCTCAGAAAGGAGACAGTATGGGAGTACAAGGGACAGGGAGATACACTTGATTTTCAGCAAAATGAAAAAAAATGTTTAAAACTATGTAGATACTGCAAAATAGATTCTCTGATCATTGTTTTTCTCCTTTCTCCTTGATGTGAATGTTGGTGAATGGCAAACCACCACCAGTTCAGGTGTGTTTGTCCTTCCCTTGGGAAGCCACTGTTTTGGTGGCCAGACCCTCTGCCCAACTCTGCCTACCCAGACAGACACCTTCCTGAAAGAGTGGTTGTGGAACTGGAGGCATTTTAATTTGCTCTGGGATGGCATCATAGGCACCAAAAGTTTCTTGAGGGGTTAAAACTAATTTTGCCTCCTAGTCATTCAGTTTTAAGTCCCAGCTTGGACCACCTTAAATGAAAGAGAGCTGTTGCTGGTTTGGGTTTTTTTTTTTCAGTTATGGTTCAAAATCAGAGGTATTGAACTGGATGCAACAACTATTGCACTTTTCACTTCATTGCAAAGTTTTCTAGAGTGACAGAAATATTAAGCCATCCTTTCAGTGGTCCTAGCAAGCAATGCTCTTGACATTAAAGGGGAACTATCTTCGCTGAGTCAACTCTGCAGGTCATGTCTCACACAGCTCCTGTCTCTGAAGGCCATGGACCAAATTCTTCATTAGCATAAGAGTTACAGAAAGAATCACTACGACTTGATGAGTCAAAAGTTTACCCAGCATCAGCCTGGGTTGACAGTTTCACTTCAGCAACCCTAGATTATTTTGGATATCAATTAAACTGGACTGACTGGTATTCCCATTCCCATGTGTATGCATACATACCAGACAATAATCTCTTGAACAATCCACAGATGAATTCCTTAGCTTATGAATCTGCCAGAAAACACATAATTTTCCCCATCAAAGAATGTTGCTTGGCACATCTTTAATATATCACTTACACAGCCCTCAATCAACTTAAATGATTCATCTAGCAACATCTCTTAGGCGAGGCTTTACATGATTGAATGGTTTATCCTCACTGGAAAAGCGCACACCATTCAGTCCCACGTATCAGCTATAAAAGTTATTAATAACTAGGAATTATTTAGATAAGAGTCATGAGGTCGGCTTTAGCCTGGGTGATGGCAGCTGGCCCACTTTGAGATCCATCAGTAAAAATGAGCCAGAATTTGCCCCTGTGGGAAGAGATCAGAGGCTTGGAGGCTCAACACCAACCAATGCATCATATTTTATGTTGTGTTTTACAGTTTATCAGCCTTCAGATTAAGATTTATTAGTGTTGCCTTGCTGTTTAGTGGTCATAACTCATGATGTGTTTGTTGCTTAGCAGTGTCTGTGACAGAGAGGCTGGGTCTTGCTTTGGACATTGCAACAAACTACAAACCCATGCAGGAAAACCACCTCAAGCAGCAATGCAGGGATACCAGGTCATCTGTGTCTCTGCCAGGCTGATTGTCCTCTCCACATGGAGCCTCACATCTGTAAGAGGCCAGGAGACATTACTATAGCCAGTAATGGCTATGAACCAGATCACAGCCGTGGGTCAAGAGATTTGTCTCCTGGGCTCTCATGGATGTGAGAGGCTGTGTTATGGGCTTGACCACTTCTTGAGTGGAGACACCAATGATTAGCTCAAGGACAGAGTGCAGCAAGCTGTCTGAACCAGTACAGCAAACACATTGTCCCGGGCACCTGGGAAGTAATTTTTCATCTGTGATATCTTCTCTTCTCCAAGGCTGGATGAATTACGTAAGGTTCCTTGGACACCACACAGGCGAAATGGGGTTAGAGCACCATGTGATCTCAGCTATAGTTCCCAGCCTCGCATTCAGATATTGTGCACAGACATGGTAACTTGGCTCCTTTCCTGTTTGACAACATTAGTTTGGATGTTCTGAGACTTTCTCAACATTGTGAACCCCCACCATAGGGCGTTACATTGCTTTAGATAAGAAATCTCCATAAAACTGTAAGCAATGTGTCTTCTGCAGTAAATCTTTCCTCTTAGTCAAGAGTGAAGCAGTCACATTATGTTTCCTTATATTACAGCCCACCTGTTGCAAGGAAAGTGCCAAGAAGATTACACACCAGTGGGAAAATATAGATTGCATAGATGGCTTGAACCCAGCAAGAGTCAGCATGGCTATGGGATACACATTTAAAACCACCCCTCGTCTATGAAATTTTCTTTGTGCAATCAGAAGGGAATCCCCCACTGGATGGAGACAGGCAATCTGCTGGCTCAGACACCGTAGCTGTTGCTGCCATCTCCCCATCGAAAGGAAGGAGGATTAACTGTATGTTGGACAGACAGACCCTGCATAGCATGGCATCGTGGCAATCTTGGGGTGCCTGAGTCATGAGGAACAGCCTTCATTTCCCTGCCTGAACCAGACTGCTCCTTTCTGTGCTCTGTGGAAATGAGTTAGGAGTTGGCTGGTAGCTCTGCATGTAGTCAGGGGTGCAAGGCTACCTGCCCATGCTTGGTGGTACAAGCCACCCTGGTAGACAAAATGATGGGCTTGCTGTCTAAACAAGAGGTTTGCAGGAAAAGATCTGTTGACACTGGGTGGTTTAAATGACCTTTCTTTATTTCTTGAATAATTACTGCTAATTCATTGCTTTTGAAAATATTTAAAAAGCCCAGCAATGCCTTGGTCACTGCAGCCTATGAGGACTGTGGTTTTGCATCACTGCCTGTGCAGTCAACAAGTGGATGGATGGGACCTACACAGTCATGGGATCTAATCCTCACTATTTGTTTCCAACCCACCCCCTTTCCAAACAGGATCATCTTTCACAATCCAGTGAGGTTCATCCCTCCCACTTAAGCTGAGAAGCTGCTCCTGGAAGTTTCTGCTGCAAAGGCTGGAGAAGGCCCCCCATCCACAGCAGAAAGGAATTCAAGGTCAGCCCCCAGCTTCTGCCATGTGCCAAGACTGCCCTTCCCCTGCTTCTCACAAGAGTGCTTTTGCTTTATATTTCTCTGTCTTTGTAGCAAATAACAAAAAACCCCAAACCCAACAACCAAACAACACTAGGCTGCATTATCTGCTGAGCTGCCAGTGCTGGGTGCTGTGCAGGAAGCAAACTCTTGTCTCCTGTGACCACACCAGTCTGGGAGGGCTTTCACACCAGTGACACTTCTGCAGAGATTTTCTCTCCTGCAACATTGATACTTAACACTCATACCCTAACCTGAGCTCTATGTGATAGGGGAGTCCCACAAGGCCAAAAATACACATTGAGGGGTAAAAAAACTACAACCCTCACTCAGGGTGCAAACAGCAAACAGCCTGGGAAGCGGCTTGGCTGTCTAACCCCGTGGGAAGAGCAGCGTGCTGGGATGTGGTGCAGCTCAGCTGTGATAGCTGGCGAGAGCCACAAGATGTCTCTGGAAACCAGCATTTGCACAAAAAAAAGGCATTAATAACCCCAGGAAAGGGGCCGGGCTGTTTCAATCTGCAGTGAATACTGAGCCCTGGAATGTGCACTTTGCTGAGCTTGTACTTGAAGAACCAGGGCTGGGACAGCCCCACTTGTTGAAGGCCCCTCTCCACAACGATTTACTCCAGCTGAGCATTTGGCCCGTGAGGTTACATGCATGGCACTTTCTCGGTGCACTGATGAGAACTCTGGATCAGTAAGTCATTGCTGCACCAAAAACTGTATTGACTTCTGAAGTAGAGGAGCAAAGAGCAAAGACTGCCCATTGAAGACCAAATTAAAGAAGAATCACAGTGCAGCAGAAAACATTAAAAATGGGAGCAGTCCTCTTGGGAGCCCTTCTGCTGACTGTTCCCTGCACAACAGAGCAGTTACTGCATGGCTTTGGAGCTCTCACAGCAGAGCCTGTAGTTGATGGGGTCTCAGCACTGGCTGTCTCAGTCCAGAGCAGTGATTGATAATCCCTTTCTCTGTTGGTGTCCTGCTTCTGCATCAGGTCCCTCCTGAGAGAGCTAAAGGAGGTATTTTAAGCTTCTGAGGTGTTCCCTGTAGGCAACATAGGCCTGGGTTTATAACTTCCACACTTTCCAGCTCCTGTGGGGTTTCACTACCTGCACCATCACCCCCAGGGATTGATGACTACAGAAAAAATCCTGCTGCGGCACACCCACAGACAGACATTATGGGAATGAACTTTCTGGCCCTGACACAGGGAAAAATCCTGTTGAACGTGACTCAGAGCTCAGCAGAATGCCTGCAAGTTCTGATTCTGCATCCATGTCACTCACTAGGGGAACTCCTCACGCTTTCACCAGTTCCTTTTGGCTTCCTAGTAAACAACTACAGAATTGCAGGGTGGAAAAGGGCCATATAAGTATAAAGTTGTTATTAAGAAATAGGCAAAGCACAGTAACTAGTGACTCACAAGTTTAATGTGAGAAAACAAAGCTATCCTTCAGTGGACCACATAGAGAGACAGCAATTACTGTAAACTGGAAAACCTCTTTAACATCCAACTAAAATGTGTGGCAAATAAAATCCATTGCCCACCAGGCTCAGTGATTCCAAGTATCGTTTATTTTAGGATTTGTTTTCCCTCTTACAAATCATAAGACAGTCATTTAAATTAATAATAAGCGAGTTATGGGGATAATGGGATTTTTAATAAGCTGTTTCTGGTTGGGGGTTGCTTTTACAGAAACTCATCTACTGCATTGCAAAAGCCAGTGCTTAGCACTGAGGGATATGGTGAAAAGTCCATTAGTCTAAGTCTGCTTGAACAGAAGGACCAAACTTTGTTCTTGCAGTGTGTTTAGGAAAACTCCTCCAGGACTGAGCTATCATTACATGACTTTACTCGAGGCACATACATTTGGACAGAGCAAGACAAGAAAAAAAAGATGTAATTAATATCTCTGGCATGATTAGATGAAAAAGAAAAAAAATCAAAGATGATGTTGGGAAGTCTTCCCCTTCATTATACAGTCTGGGTGCTTAGAGTTCTTCTTAATAATACAATTGTGTAGTAGTCAGACAATTTTGGAGCCGTTATTGTGGAAGATTATTAAGACTTAGTGCACTTCTTGATGATCTTTAGCTTGAATTCTACATTCTGATTTGCCTGAGATGACTGATTTTTTCAGTCAGAAAGTACCAATTTCCCTCCAAAATGTGCTGTAACTCAGAAGCAGAAGACCCTTTCCCAAATTGCTACCCATCCAAAAAAATGCTTGCCCCAAAGGACCAAAATCCCACAGCACATTTAATTTCCTGCATGAAAAAAAAGCTGCGGTCCTTCATTTGGGATCTGTGTCTCTCATGATGTCTGGGCTGAGGCCTCAGGCAACTGAAGGATGTGTATACAGCTAGAAGAACCCACCCCAAAATGCAACCGCCCTTCCCACAGCCACGGCTTTGTGCAAAATGACAGAGAGGGCGAAATGGCGAATGCGAAATCTCCTGAGTGAAAAGGAATTAGTAAAACCCCATATTCATGAAATATTGAGAGCTAATTATATGTGCATCGGAAACCTCTGGGGGAAGGGAGATGGAGGCCTTTCATTAGACGGTAACTGGAACTTTTTCATCATTTGTCTAGCTCAGGAATGTAAGGCTGCTGTCTGGAGAGGGATGTGGGATTTGGCTGCAGGGCTGGGTGTGCAGGTGAAGTGCCATGCTATCGAGTATTTCTATTGTACTCTGGCATGTCTTGGAAAAGGGTCTCAGCTGTAGCAGATCGGTGGGGCTAGGTGCTCCAACATCTCGGTGCTCCCATAAGACCTCTTTAGTCAGATGCACCGGGAAGAATCGTTGCTCCCAAATAACATTTTCGTCTTCCTCCCGCACTGCCCCCAAATGGGTCCAAAGTCACGTCCCTCACTTCAAACCTCGTAACGATTTCTCCTGAAGGGTGCAGACCGCAGCGTCTGCCAGGCTGCCTCCAGAAAGTTCAGTTTTCTTGCTTTTGACTTGCTCTCTGCTTTTGCAAACTAAATGAGTGGCTAGTTATTGCCACTGCTCCATCGACCAGATTCAGGAGCAAGATCAGAACCGATAAAGACGACGGGAAGTTTTTATGGTGGAGCCAGAGAAAGTCTCAGAAAGGCAATCCTGTCTGCTGCGTGGTCGGCAGTGCCCAGCAGCCACAGGGCAAGGAATGCAAAGCAAGAAGGCGGAGGGGAAAGTAACCTGCAGTGGATGACTGAAGATTTTGTCTCTCAAAGTTTGTAGAGACTTTAGACACAAAGTTGCTCGGGGAAACCCATCCCAGCTCTCTGCCTTATGCCCCCGGCTCCCTGCTGCCAGAACCCCTGCCTGCACCCTTCTCCTGTAGCTGAATTTATTTTTCCTTGTGGTCCCCTGCCGGTCTCGGCCAGGAGGGACGCGTGTCCCTCCCCACGCAGGGCAGCAGCCTCCCTCCTGGGGAGCGCCGGGACAAGCCTCCTCCCGGCCGTGGCTCCTCCACAAGCTCAGCCCGGCCGCCCCCGCGGAGCCCCCGCACCCGCGGAGCTGCTCGCGTTGCTCCCGCGGCGGCGGCGGCGCGCCCCGGCCCTTGGCACATAAATCAGCATTAAACCCATTCCCCACTCTGAAACCCGTTGCCACCATCTATTACTCCCCCAGTGCGTTTTCTATCACCTTTTGTTAGAATTACACAGCCGGAAACTTAATTTAACCCGAGCTTTAAAGACAAATACACCCCGGCAGGCCGGTGGCCCTGCGATATGCCTATTTACTCCCGCGATCCGTAGATTATTATGAATCGTTGTCATTTTCAGACTGCTGCTGGTTTGAAAACCTTCTCGACTACTCTTCTCAGCTGGAAAAAAAAATTCCTCCCACCCTTCCCGAGCAAGAACCAAGGAGCAGGAGACCATCTTAGTTGCACTGGGCTCTATTTACTTTTGCTACTATTGTTATTATTATTTTTGAAATTTGGAGGGAGTGAGGTTTTCAATTGCTGAAATAATTGCCTGGGAGAGAGGTTCCTTAAGCTGTTAATAGATTATTGACTTGGGCTACAATATTTGGCTTGCTGTTTTTTTATTTTTTATTGCAAAAAGATCACGTACGAGAGTCTTTTGCATAACAATTTTTAAAGAGGACACATCCTTGTATCAAAAGTGGACGTGACTTGAATTTTGCCAGCGTTTGTCCCTAAAATGACCCAATTCCGGTTACTGCCACTGGGCAGCAGTAACATTGCATCATTTCTCCAGGCAATAGACTTATTTTGCTTTACTCTCTGCCCCCTTCCCCTGTCCCCCACCCCCAAGTCAACACATACTTTTAAAGCTGATTATTTTGTCTTGCTGCGTTTTAGCCCTACACACACTGTTTTCTTTCCCTGGGAACGGATGAGCAGAGAGCAGCAAGTCCGGCTCGTAGGAGCAACACGGATAATTAAAGCCGAAAGTTCCCAGACAAGGCAGAAATAGTGCCTTCAACGAAATTTTGCTGTGACCCGTCGCAGAAAGAGCCTAGCGCCCGTGTCAGCGCCTCCAGCCACCTTCCTGAGCACCATTCTCCCCGATGAGGAGCAAAAGAGCCCCCCTTTCCCCTGCTTTTTCCAATTGAAGTCGTGCTGCTCCCAGCCACACTGGTCATGTTAGTTCCGGAACAAAGGAGGACAAAAACACAAAGGATTGCTCTTCCCCTCTATCCCCCCTTTCTCCCCTTCTCAACTTCCCTAGTGCCTGCGCCCCGGCCCGCGCAGGCCGGGACCCCCCCACCTCGCATCGCCTGTCGGGTCCGGGGCCCGTCTCGCAGCCACGGCCCGACCGTAGGAGTGTGAAGGGACAGAAGGGGGGAGGGAAATGTTGTGGTGAGGGGCACGGGTTTGGGTCCCTTCCAAAGCACTGGCAGGGAGTACGCCCTGAGCTGCCTGCGGACCGGAAGGGGACAATTGGTGACAGTCACGTCCCCCGACACCGGTGCTGTCGTTCGGACCTCGGGGTAAAATACCTAAAGAACTGCCAGATCGTTGGTGGAGAGCCCCTGCCACCCCTCAGGCAGACGCCTGGAGCGGGGTGTGCACCTGAGAGCCGAGAAGAGAACCCCGGGAGGGAGCATCCCTCCACGCGAAGAGTTGGGCAAACTTCCCACGGCGGCGGACCCCCTGCTCCCGGTCAGGGGACAGGCACAGAGTTGGCAGGAGGAGCCCCTCAGGGCGGCCCTTGTGCAGATGGAAAACGCAGGAAGGACTAGAGGTGGAGTGACGTTGTGCCCGTGTGCAGTCTCTGAGCTAACAGATACACCCATTTGCACACGCGTGTGTGAAAACGAATATTCCCTCACACCCTCGCTGCACCCACGTTTAGCCGCACAAATGCACTCACAAACCCTGACACGCAAATACACGCTCAGAGAGTGCAGAAGAGTTGTACGCGTGGGCTGGGAGACACGGCGGGGCTGCGTGGAGCTGGACGCAGACAGCCCCTGTCCCTACACCCACGGCAGAGCAGCGGGTGTGCGGCGTGGGCGCCAGTCCCGCCTGTGCCTCTTTGTCAGCCAAATATCCAGAAGCCGGGGAAGGGAAAGCCTTTACTACCACGGAGAGCCCTGAACCCACTGGAGGTGGGAAAAGTCTCGGGATGCCGTTCCCAACGCGGGGCCCCGGCACCCTGCCCGGGCAGGGAGCCCTCCCCGGGCACGGACACCCCCTGCGCCCGACAGAGCCCCGCGGAGCCGCCCCGGGCCCGGCCCCGCCGCCACCCGCGGGGTTGGGCGGCGAAAGTTTTCCCGACTCTTCCCTGGGCTCCACGGCTCCCCGAGCTGAGGGGGAAGCAGGGCGAGACATAGGTGGGGAGAGCCGAAGGAAATTGAAAACATATTTTGAAATGTAAGCGGGTCGGAGCCAGTCCGACCGGGCGTGCGGGTGATGAGGCGCATGGCTGACTGGGACCGGCCCGGTGGAGCAGAGGCGGGTGCGGACCCCAAACCTTCCACGGAACTTTCAGCTCCTATTGGTAACGTCTTTAGCGAGGGGACAGAAGTATCTGTCCCGACGTGGGGTAAAGCAGCGCTCAGAAACCTCCACTGTAACTTAAACCAGATTGTCAGGGAGCAGCCGGGGCCGGAGAGCCACCGGAGCTGCTCGCCGGGCGAGAGAATGCCGCTGCCCTGCTCGGATCTATTCCTTCCCCGGTCAGCTAGCGAGAAACATCTCCGGGAGCTGGGACTTTTTAAGGCAGCCGATCCAGGTGACTTGTGCTGCTCGCAGCGAGGTCGGGTGGGCTACAGATGTGGGTGGGGGCTGGAGGGGGCTTGGGATGCAGATGGGAAGGGGTTTGCAGCCAGGTCACTGGAAAGCAGCGAGCTTTTCTCTTTTTTCTTTTCTTTTCTTTTCTTTTCTTTTCTTTTCTTTTCTTTTCTTTTCTTTTCTTTTCTTTTCTTTTCTTTTCTTTTCTGTTCTTTTCTTTTCTTTTCTTTTCTTTTCTTTTTCTTTTTCTTTTTCTTTTTCTTCCTTTTCTTTTCATATTTTCTTTTCCCTCTTTTTTTTTTTTTTTCAATTTTCCTTCTAATTTTTATTTTCCATGCAACTTCTCATTTCCCCCCTATCTTTTCTGGATTCTTGTTCTTTTTCTCTTCCCCTTGGTTCCTTCTTCTCATTATTATTATTATCATTATTATTTATTTATTTATTCACTCTTGTTTGACATTTACTTTTTTTAATTTTCGTTTTCTGTAGTTTTTTGTTCTCTTGTTTGCTTTTTGTTTTCTTGTTTAGTTTTACTTTTTGTTTTACCTTTTCACTTTAATTTTTCCTTTACTTTCACATTTTATCTTTCCTTTTCTTTCTTTTCATTCTTACTTCCTTTTTACTGTTTCTTTTTAACTTTTTTTTTCTTATAGGAAAAGAAACAAGCTAATAATACCACTAAGAAAGACAATTTTGTCTCCTCTCCCCAGAAACTTCTGTGGGGTGTTTTCGTCTTCGTCCCCCTTGGGAAGTGGGGGCAGACAATGAAGTAAATGAAATTAAATCTTTCCTACAGTTCCCCATGACTTGAGACCTGGGCTGCACTGCTAGGGTGGGGGTGGTCCGGGATGGTAATTGATTCATAACTCTGCACTAGGACACCAGCGCACAACATTCCCGGCGCCCCGGGAACTTCTCGGGGGAGCGGGGCGGCCGCGCTGCCCTCCTGGCCCGGGGTGCGGGGCTGCCTCTCCGGCCAGTCGCGCCGGGGTCTCCCCGCAGCCCGGCGCTCCTCTTCATAAAAAACATCCCTTCCTCTTTCTCCGCTCCCCGGCTGCTACCAGGAGAGATTTTGAATCCCAGAGATATAAACCTGTGCTCCGAAAAAAGTTTCGAGCGGGGCTGCTTCCAATACCTATTTACCAACGAATTACACCGCTATTATTGCTTTCAATGAAGACTGAATCCCCAAGCGATAATTGAATTAGTCTATTGAAGAGACTGTCAGGTACAATGACGTGGTATATCCCGCGCCTTTCCCAGGGTCTATAGGCTTTGGGGACCCGGAATGTATAGTCTGACCTTACAGCTCATAATAATAATGCTGCACTTGTAGCAGAAATCTATTCGTATTCACTTTTAACAAAACCTCTGGTCAGCCAGTCCCTGTAGGAAGGATGAAATCTATTGTATTAGAACAACTCATTTATGTCCTTCAGCAAAGGCCCCAATGAGATCTGATCTAGACCTAGAAATAGGATTACCACAGCGTATATTAACCACGTTTCTATACTTCCTCCTTCCTATAAGGGCGCTGAGGGGGAAAAAAAAAAAGGATTTTTGTTCTAATTTTAACTTTATTTTTATTTTCAATTTTAAAAATTGTTTCCTTCGGTGGCCTACCTCAAAAAGAAGAAAAAGAAAAGAAAAAGAAGGAAAAATAAAAGTAAATACAACGAAATCGGAGAAATTATTTCGCCCGGTTTCCGAGGAGGCTGCGGGCGCTGCGGGCTGGGGTCATATTGCGGGAGAGATGCGAGCGCCCTCCGCACAGCCCGACGACGGGCACCGGGGGTCCCAGCCCGGCTTCCCGGCTCCGCCGTCCCTCGGCCGCTCTCCGCCTCCCGGAATGGATTTTCTCCCGCCCCATGCCAGGATGGCTGACCCAAGCCCCAGCGCCGAGAGCCGGTGGGGACACCAACCTGCAAGAGACTCAGACGGCACCGCGGCACTTCCGAGGGGCAGCAGAGCCGTAGCACGGCCCCGGCCCTGCAGCACTTTCTGGGCAGCCCTGGGTGCCCCGGCCCCGCTGGACTCGCCGGCGGCTCCTCGGGACCGGCCCCTCCTGCTATGGCAGCGGGCTCGGGGAACCGGGAGGCCGGGCCCCCCGACGGGCGCCCCGAAACCCAGAGGCACCCACAAGTTACAAAGGGAACTTTCCCCTAAGAAGCGGTTTTTCTAAAAGCTTCCGTTCGTAAGACGCCGTGTGCAGACATATTACCCCGATTACTGTAACTACCTGCGAGCCGGGGAGTAATATTTATCTATTTAGATAGGAAGGGTCGCGATGGAAAAAAATATCCAGCCTGGAAATATACATCGTCTTTTCCTTTAACCCCTCCTCATTCATCCAGCCGATCCCCCACCTCCTCCATACACAAACCTACTCAATTTATAGAGAAGCCTTTACAATCCAGAACAGTTTCTAGAAGAAGGGAGGACTCCAGATGAAATAATCCCCCTCCCTACACACACACGTACACACAGACACACACGCACATACACACCCTTCCCCC
>JAWWEU010000163.1:8765868-8843867 GCA_035583155.1 Acropternis orthonyx | reverse complement strand
CCCGCCCCCCCCCCCCCCCCCCCCCCCCCCCCCCCCCCCCCCGCCAGATCCCGGCGCCCGCTGCCTACCTGCAGTCGGGAACCGGCTCCCGGGCGCGGGAGAGCCCGCAGGCTGGGGGACTCGGGAGGAGGAGGAGGAAAATGAAGAGGGTTTTCCTCAGCCGCAGGGTGTCCAGCCAAGCTCAGCTAAGCTGAACAAGTCAGGAATAAAGACGACGGGAGCAATATAGGGCAGATTAAAGGGAGTCTAAAGAGGATTATTTAAACAAATCAGGCTTTTTAATATAATTACACTTTTAGGATTTCGCATCGAGGGCAGCTGAGCGGGGCACATGAGGGATTCAGCGCAGGTCAGCACGGTCCAGGTCTGCCATCCCTGGCTCCACGGGTGACCTTGGTCCGCCGTGGATGCCGGGGGCAGACAGACCCGCAGGGACCGTCTCCGGCCAGAAGTCGTGGAGGGGAGGCCTCTCGCGGGGGCTCAGCACCACCTCGAGCTGAGAAATAAGAGCAGAGGGCGCAACACCCTCCGCGCAGCAGAGGGACCAGGTCTGCGCGGAGCGGCGGGGGGAGGCGTGGGACACGCATCGGGCCCCCCGGCTGCAGACGAGAGCTGGGGGCCGGACGTGTGAATAGGACCTGAGAGCCCAAGCCCCAGGAGGAGCACTCACTAATCCAGGTGGAAAAGCCCCGGAGGAAAGGCGGTACCTCCCCTTCCTTCTTCCCTGCTGTGTGGGTCTGCTCCCCCACACCCCTACTCTGGGGAGGCAGACGCGCGTTTGTGGGATGTCAGTATCATCCAACACCCAACAGACGGCCCCCCGTCCTCTTTCCGCTGGTGGAAGGGCGCACCGACGCTCATTTCTCCGTCGAAAGCACCCCGAGAGTCGGGCACAACTGCTTCCACGACCCTGGGCCCGGCCTGACGACCACCCCCGGGACGGGGGCTGCCCGGCGCTCTGCTGCTTTGCATATGCAAATGAGGAGCCGGAGAGGAGGGGAAGGTCACGCGTGGTCCCCCCCGTCGGTCCCCGCGGGCCGGGGCGCAGATCCCGCTGCCTCCTGTCACGGACCTTGTTCCTTTGTGCCGCCTTTCGAGGAATCAAAGCAGACACGGTTGTGACACGTAGCCCGGCGGGTCAGAGGTCAGATTTCACAATCCCAATTACAATGATTTCTAATGATGTTTATCTTGCGGGGTCCGACGGCTGGGAGCTGTACAAGAGGGTTTCGCTTCCCTTCCCTCTGCCTGGAGGGCCGTAGGTATGGGGGCCCTCGCCTCGGCTCCGGTCGAGGGGAGATGTGCTGCCCCCAGGCACTGAGCACCGCGTCCGCCCCGACGAAGAGGGCTGGGAGCCGGACGGCGGCGCCGGGGGCAGGCCTCGGGGGTCCGGTCTCGGCCCTGGGCTCCCTCTGTACTTCCCTGAGGTGCTCGAGGCCACGCCGGAATTAAGCGAGTGAATACCACAGTGGTTTACAGTGATTATTATCAAGCACTCACCTCTCCCTCCCCGTCGGGTAAGGTCCGAGGCAGCGCTAACAAGTGACTGATCGGAGGTAGGAACTCTGCTCATCCACCGTTTGTCCGGAGCCCGTCGCAGCTGGAGGGCCTGTAGGGACCGGCTTTGCCACGGTCGCCCTCCCACCCCTGGGCCGCCCAGCCGCTTCCGAAGCCGCCTGCGGAGACCTGGGGGGAGACGGCGAGCGGTCCCATCGGGGAGATCCCACCACGCCCAGAGAGGGACCTTGGCAACAGTGGCGCACGGCCCAGAGCACCTCCAAGCGCCGGGGCTCCGACTTCTTGTCGGCGAAACCGGTTCGATTTAACTTCTATTTTGTCTTACAAGAAATAAATGCAGAGCGGCGGTCGGATCAAAGCACAACTCAAACGGTTTCCGATTAGATCTAAAGCCGTTTGGAAAAAGCTTTGCCGCATGGCTCAGGGGTGAAACTTTGAGAAAAAGGTAATAAGTTTTGAGTTTTTAAAAAAAAATGAAAAAAATCTGACTCTTCTGTTGGGGAGTTGGACACGTAGCGCGTAAGCCTCAGCCTCGGGCTGGCTGTTGACAGCAGCGCGCAAGGTGCATCTTTATGCTCTACATCAAATGCCTTTGCAACAGACTTTACAAAGTGTATGTAAAGTAGCTAATGGTGCTCTTTCTTCTGGCTGAGTAAGTCGGAGAACCAGACTTTGCTGGAAGTAGAAGCCCTTTTCTCTGAGAACTGATCGTTACTACACCAGGTGAGCAATCCTTACATTAAAAAGAGTTTGTTTCTTCTTGGTCACTTTATCAGCTTGAGATAACGAGGATGAGAATAAAAACTTTGGTAGCTGCGGCAGCAGCAGAGCCACCGGGGGCGGGTTAAGGAGGCTCAGGGTTGCCGAACCCCATCCGCTGCGGCCCTTGGCCGAGGTGGTGCCGGTGCCGGAGGTGCAGTCGTGGGGGTGGACAATGGGCACAGCCCTGCTCTGCCCCCGGCTCTGCCACGGGAAGCAGTTGTGCCAGGGCGATGCGGAGGCACAGGCGTGCCAGGGCACTTTTTCGGTGGTGTTTTTTTTTTTTTTTTTTTTTTTAATTTTAATTTTCTCTTTCTCACCCTCTGTTGTGCTGCTCCGCCGAGCTCGGGGATCAGCGGGGTCACGCCAGAAGTAAAAGTAGCCCCGACGCCGGGCGCTGCTCTTCCTCGGCGCGGGTGGGGTGTGGGAAAGGTCTATGCTTGCAGTGGGGCTGGTCCCTTCCACCGTCCTTCCCAGTGCCGATGGAGGAGCTCCCCTTCCCTCTCCCCGGCCCCTCCATTTGCGAGGACACGCTGCCCCTCGAGAAAGCACCGCAGGGATCCGAGGAACAATGGCAGTAACAGGGCGTTTTTATTTCCTCTTCCTTTGATAGCCAGATGAAAAAGACACCCCACTTCTTACTCTGCCCTTGTCCACCCCGGGCTCCCTCCAGCGGGAAGCGAGGCTCGGGGACCCTGTGGGGGCATCGGCGCTCTCAGGTGTTCCCTCATGCCAACAGACCTTTGAAGAAGTAGGTGGAGGAGGAGCCGCACCTGCACGGCATTGCCGGGCCCAGGAGCCAGGCAGGGGAGAGGTTAAGCTTAAACCTCAAAATTTGGAGTGAATGGACCCAATAAGGACCATGCTCTGGTGAGTCCCTTCAGTTATGAAAAGATTGAAGAAGGCATGGGAAATAATATTAACTCTAAGATCTGCCCCATTTCTTTTTCCCGAAGAACAATGAGTGCCTTATCTCCCTCTGAATAAATAAATCATAATTGCCCGACAGTTACCGATCACAATAAACTTGACCAGATCTTCCAACAATTCGTTACGCGTTCTCTCTGCTCTGGTAAAAGTCTTGTTAAATGTGATGAATGTTAAAATAAGCTACCCTTGAACATACTTTCCAAGATCTTTATTGGAAAAATACGAGTATTTAAGCCTCTTAAGGAGACCATAATGAAAGAGTATGACTAGTAAAAGATAAGAGATAGCACTAGATATTCAGACACAAATGAAATACTAATTGGATCATGTCTTTTAATGGGGTTTGATGTTTTCCTGATGCCCTGAAGCAGCTTTATAAAAAATAAATATAATGTGTACCCTTTTGCTTCAGGAGCTGGGCACTGACTCCTGCAGCAGTTTTGCTGCAGAGTGCTGTCAATTTGGACCTTCCCACTGGCAGCTTCAGCTGCCTAAAATACTGCCTGGGAATATCGCACCTTGGCTATTGCAGCGCTCTCCTCCTGAAGAGCTGCTGCAACAGTACCCAGACCCCAGCTGAATAGGTGCTTTCCATTAGACCAGGCTGGGGACAAGCCCATGCTGACCATCAACCCTTAGGAGACACTACTCAGTGGTTTGGATGGAAAAGAGAGGCTTGCAAGATTTGAGACCTGCTCCTGCTTCCCAAGCAGAAAGTGGAGGGGAAAGTATTTTGAAGTCTTCTGACTCCAGCTCCCCATCCATCAGATGCTAGTGCTGCTCACAGGAGCCCTGGGCCAACTTTGTAATCAGGTACATCCATGGAATCTGCCTCCAAGACATGAAATTACAAAACAAGAGCAGATCAGAAGACTTGAGTACTTGCAGGAAAACAACCCCAAAAGTTAACCCTAGGTGGTCCTTCTGGCTAAGGAACCAGGGGAGACCTTGACTCGTTTGAGGACCTTTAATTGAATTAGAAAAATGAACAATATTTTTTCTGTTGTTGCCCAGAAAGCACTGACTTTTTCCATGGGATCACCCCATTTGTGTGTTCCTAGGTTATTAACCTGGTTGTACCTGTGTGATAAGTCCTGGGCTGGAAACTCTGGTTCTCCCTTGAGCAAAATAAGGAGAAGCTGCATTGACGTTCCCACGTGCATGTGGTGTGAATAAGCGTCAGGCCCTGGAGGGGGCAGAATGATTTCTTTCTGTCTGTGTTGGTGCAGAGCAGGGCACTGCGATTTTAACCTGAGCTGGGCAAGGCTCCTGGGCCACCTACACACCAGGAGACCACATATTTTTGAGCTAAACCCACTGCACAGTGATGGATGTCTCAGTGCAGCCCAGGTCTGGACATTTATAGCCCTGTGCAATTTCCATGGTACTGGAGGAGCTAGTGAAGCTCTATGACTGTACAAAAGCAGGTAGGGAATTTCCCAGTGGAGGTTTATAGTCTGGAGCAAGAAGGAAGCTAAATGTTAGAGTAGCAACCTAGAGGTTTCACTTGCAGCCTTTAACTTCTATAGGTCTTTTTTACATGCAGGGTCATATTTAAAGTGGATTTCTGGATTAATGTAAGGTTGTTTGAGGCTCCCTCCCTTAAGTAAAAACACACGAGACCCTTGCTTTTCTTGTGGAACTGAACATAAATATGGATCCATTTCTGTAGTGGTTTAACATACAGCTGAGTTTACCCCAGAACATGTCTGTTATAGGATGCATTATATAAATATATAATGAGTCACATTTTAGATACAGATCATGTCCTCCATAGATAACAATATCAGTTTGAGGTTATTACAGGTTCTGTGATGTAGCTGTTTCATATTTGACTTTTTAAAATATGTTCCACTTACTTGTAGACCACACAAGCTCTGTGGAGGACACCTGGTATCTATTAGATTGTTTCAGTCCGTGGAACAAAGCTAATCTGATATGACTAGGGAAGTTGGGAGTTTTGCCATTGATTTCAATGGCAGCAGGATGGGACTCAGAAGGCTGAACTGTAAAAACACAGCTCCATATGATTTTATTCACATCTAGCCTGTCAGGAATAAAACCCCACCAGCCAGAGGTCAGGGGAGCTGCACTGTGCTAAGGTGCCTGCGTGCAGGATTGCAAGCACAGACAAACCATATGCACGTGTGGATTTGCCAGCTTTCACCTAAGGCTTAATTTGAAAACGAGCATCAGCTCAGCCTGAGCTACAACAATAGATTAGTAGCCTGAATATTGCTGTAGATAGGATAAATCTTGGCAAAAATAACAGGCATATAGCAATGCCAGCAGAAAGTAGAGCATTCCTCTTTGCCTTGCATATTGTAGCTTTTTCTTCAGCATCCAGCTGACGGTACAATTACAGTTCATAGTGCCAATCCTCCCACCTGAAGTAATTCCTGAGCACTGATTTCAGTGGGAATGCTGAGCCCTTGTAGGCTGGTCGTGCAGTGTGGTCAGACACAAGTCAGGGACAATCTCTAACTTCCCAGGGAGTTTAGTAGCAAGGATGAAAGATTTTTCCCCAAAAGAGTGAAAACGAGGGTGCTGTAGAAAGCTTCAGGGTCCTGCAGATCGTCTTTCATCCACTAACTCTTGACCACTGCCTGAAATTCCTGAGTGCTCCCCTTGCTGTTCTCCAAATCCATCACAGGATTGGTTTGAAGGCAGTGCCACGAATGAAGAGCTGGCTTAAAGTGGTTTAGCCCTACTGGTTGCACTGTTGTGTGACAAAGTGAATGCAGATAGCATGGGTTCCCTTCCCTTGTACGCTGGTTTACACAGCTCCAGATAAGTCCCTGCAGTGGTGATGCTGAGTGAAGATGAGAATGCAGCATCCAGCCCATGCTTCTGCCTTCCAAGAAGGCTTATACCTCTGCTGCAGATTTTTGTACTTCGATACGCATTGCTCAGTCAGTGGGTTTCACTACCCTGAGCTGGAAAAGTTACTTGTAAGCTTTATTTAAAATTACAGCATCTTGTCACACTTCAAGCTCTTCTTTATATCCACTAAATTATTAAAAATGATTTATGAGAACAGGTACATGACTGAACATGAATGACATCATTATTGTCAGTACTACATGTTAGGGACCCAATTCCTGTGTTTTTTGATTTTTGTTTTTAAAGACTCCTTTATTTTGAATTCTTCCTAACTCCACACTTATAGCAGTAGCGATTATGAGAATTGAACTTATCATTGTTGTATATCTGGCAAAATCATCCTTGAAATCACCAGGAAAATTTGTTGATGAAGCTGGAAGTAAATCAGGGCTTCAGGATCTGTTTCCAAGCAGAGTGCACTTGAAGTGAGAGTTGAAGCACTGAAAATAAATATGCCTCTTTCCCATGTGTAGAATAAAAGAAGATGGACTTGGAGGCAACTTCTTGAGACATCTGACCCAACCCTTTGCATCACACAGAGTAAAGGTTGTACTAATCCAGCCCTAAAGTTCACCATTCTTACCGTACGCATCTCTATTGGTGTTTTAATTATCTCAATAGGGATTTATTGTATTAGCCAGGAAAGCAGTGAGCAACTGTACTGCTGCAATTATTGTTATGCTTCTGTTTCTGCAAAGATTCCTCCTGTTAAAAGAAGCAAATGTTTGTGTGTTAAACGGGTTTTCTGGTCAGTTAGATGAAAAAAAGAAAATAATACGGTTGTGTTGGAATCTCAGTAGCTCTTTAATATGTAGTTAAATAATAGAATTAACTTGATTCTAAGTTTTTTTTCAGTGTTAGAGCATTCATTGAATGGTAAATGGTTTAGAATGATTTCTGGGTAAACCAAGACAAGTGCTAGAATAGACCTGCATGCAAAATTTATCAGAAATCCTCCTTTTGAACTGTATTTTGGGTAAGAGAGTATAAAATTAATCCAGTTTATGTAAGAGTAGCAAACTAATTGCAAATTCACAAAATTAATTGCCACAGAGTTATTGAATTGTTACAGGACTATTTTAAACAGTCCTAGAAGGAAGACAAGTCTCTAAAACCAGAGATCAGAGCTGCATCAATTTTCAGCAATCCACAGGTCCTGGGAGTACAAAGCCATCCCCAGAGCCAGCCCTAATTCAGAATAACTACAGCTCCTGCATTCCTGGCACACCATAACAACAGACAATAAATGGAGTCAGGTTTTGTCCGGTCCAGTCAGCCCTTGCTACTGTGCTCAATGGTTTGCTTCACTCGAATGCAGGACTGGACTCAATATGTGCCTGCTTTTTTTTTCTTTATCCTGCCCCCCTGTCTCCTCCCTTTCTTTTTAAATGTATGTGGAAAGAAAACGTCCCTCCATAGTTTTCAGGACCAGTCCCCCCAGATTGCATCTTATGGTGCGTCTTTGCTGTATTGCTTATTGCCCACTATAAATATGTCCCAAGCACGTTAAGGTTCCTGAGACCAGGGAGGCTCAATATTAGTGAAAGGGACTTTACAGGAGCAAAGTTCAAAACCTCAGAGCCCAGTCCTGACCCCTCTGAACTTAACAGGAGCTGTTGCATAGGCTTCTGTGGGAGCAAGCTCGTGTGCTCTACGTGCAGAAGTATTAAACTTAAAAGTAAGCTGGTTAAAAGGCTGCATTGTTTCTTGCTTGTACCGATAGTTTTTCATGTAAAGTTCTATATATTCTTTCACAATAAATACATGAAACAGTTAATCCAATGTTATATTGTTTAGTAATATTTTACTTGCAAATGACCCTCATTTCTTCTCTGCTCTGTTTGTTCTTCTGAATGTCTGTTTTATATTCTGGAAATAGAAGAGCTATTCTTTTAATGCCCATTTCTTTCTGATGATAATCGTTCTTTCTGGTGAATGCTGTGACTCGCAGCTAGTCTATATTTTCGATCAGTAAATATTGAACCACAATGGCAAGGAAGGTCTGAGCTATGATACGTCTAAAATAAACAAATAGAAACCAGCCCACCATTTTTTTTTTGGTTATATTTCTATTATTTTCTGGATAGATGTACCCTCCTCTAAGGTGGTTCTAAACTGCTGACTACCTTGTCCTGAAGGGGATGTAAACCAGACTGTTTTTCAATAGCAGCTACAGTGAGGAGGACAGGAGTCTCATGGGTTGGTGGCTAACACCCTGTCTGATTTCTGCCTTCCCCATGGGGCAAGAAAAGTGGCAGGGCTCCCACGGGTCATCAGAGAGGTGGCCCAAGGGGTGATGTAGGGCATCACTCAGCACTGCACACTGGAGAATGAGGCTGGCACCAACAGCGGGGTGTTACCACGAGTTTTTGGGGCTGAAGAGAAGGTAATGCCCGAGGTCTGGGGCAGGCCAGACCCTGGTGTAGGCTCTAGGTTGTGGTAATCCCCTTCTCCTGGTGATGCCTGATCGCAAAGACAACCAGTGGCCAAATCCCCAGCCCTTACTGGAGCAAAATGCCATTGACTTTAATGAGCATTTGCAGGCAGATTTTGGATAAGTCAATGTGGACTTTTGTCTGCATGAGGACTGAAGGATTTGGCCTACAGTCTTTTACAGTATGAGGTTAATCAACATGCGGGAAATTCCCACACCCTGTAAAGGGCCCTATTGTACCTCTGTTCGACAGAAATCTCTGCTAAATCACTGGGTTCTCCCCTAAAAAAGCTGTGGGTATGATATGAACCAAAATAACTCCAAGTCAGTTAACAGGAACTTCCCAGGAATGTATCAAAAAAACTGTCCCACAAAAAAAAAAAAAAAAAAAAAAAAAAAAAGCAACCTGGATAATTCAATGGGAGCCAGTGGGGAAGTACACACTCCTGCCCTCATTAACATCAATGGGAGTTTCCCCATTGATGGAGCCCATTCAGTGGGAGAGGAACCAGGCTTTACAGTAGCATTTTAAATTATATTCAAAGGTCACTTAAATTATATGGTCACTTTAAAACCGCCTTCCAGAAACCTGAGTAATATTCAGTTATGCTGGGCACTTGCCTGAAAGTGTCAATTAGGATCTCTTTGGATACATTCACTTTTGAAAAAGCCAGTTGGCATCAGCAGCTTGTTGTAGGAGCTGCTGCAGTCTAAGGTGTTAAAATGAAGCATTTGTTTTTGAAATGACCTATAAAGCCTGTCAGCATTTGCAATCCAGCTTGCGAGCGGTTGTGCAAGGCAGAGTGTTTGATGTCCAGGCGGATAGTTTGCGATCTTGGTCAGGATCCAAGTGTTTCAGGGAGCTGAAATTATCACCAGGCAGTATAGAAATACTAGCATTTGGCAACATGAAGCATAGATAGAGACACCATCCTATAAATAATCTATTCCTTCTCCAGTTATATGGGATCCTGGAAATAATATTCTCTATTATGAATGAAAGGTGTCGAAGAATAGGCTGGAAAAAGCGAATGCAGCCAAACGGCTCACCTGCCAACGCAGGCACAGCTTGCCCTGTAAGTTAGCTGTGCTTTCCTTGTCTGGCATAATATCTACAAGAAGCAATAAACAGCCTAAATAAAGCATTAATTCTCAGCTTTATCACTTATGGATCCATTATGCCTTCATATAATTTGCTAATATTTATCTAGATGAACTAAATGTTACTGAAAATTTAAAGGTGGTGAACATGCTGTCTACTGAATTATTCTGTGCGTGCCGGGAAAGTAGCTCATGGCAGAATTGAATTATTTAATATTATTTTCCAGTATCATGTAGAAGCTTCATTTTTGGATTATGATTTGTATTATGAAATGCTTATCAAGTGTTTTCCAAAGATTAGTTTAGTTTTAATTAAATAAACCTTTCTCAGGAGAAAGCTCCCAACTACTCTTTGTACCCAGAGGCTACCGTACTTGTTGTTTTTAATTATTTTTCACTGTTACCCAAACTGCTTTGGGTACTCCTGCCCAATTAAATCACAGACACGGGCTTCTTATACACAATATGTTTAATATTTAATTTTAATTAAATTAATTAAATTGTTTATTTAATTTTATGTGCATTATTGTGCATGAAGCAATGCAAAATTTATGATAGGAAGAATTTGTGAGAGCTTACAAACAAGCTAATTACTGAGGTAAAAAGAGACTTCTTCTCTCTTTCTAGGGAATAGACATTCGACCATAAGGAGATAACAGAAGTTGTTTGGATAAAATAATAGGTGGTTGCACAGCATTAAGAATTATTTGTTTTACCTTACTTTATCTTGTAACCATTACTTGATCGTATTACAATGGATTTGACAACAGCCTTCTCCCCAAGTTGTCGCAGGCAGGTAATCAAGTATTTATCAGGGTAAATAAACCTAAAGCTACAATATAAATACTAGTAACATTAAAAATCAACAACTCACATGCCACAAAAACACATTTTTGGTTACACCCTGAGTCTTTTTCCTTCCAACAGACCAATTTATCTCCCAGGTAATCTTTATGAGAGCCTGCTGTTTATTAAAAAGAGTAACAAATAAAAAAAACCCCCAACCTCTTTTTTCCCAGTGCAGATTATTTGTTGTGATAGATTTTTTTTTTCCTAATGAAGATTTCTTTTTCATCTGAAAAGGAGTAGAATATATTTGATGCTGTTTTAATCTGGTGGTGTATTTTTTTGAGAAGGTCACTGATGCTGGGTATAGACAGAACACTATTTTGGATGACCTTCATGGGTGTTATTTCGGCAGCAAGAAAAACATAAAAATGCCTCTTTGTAACGTTGTTTTTTAGAATTTATAGAAAGGTAGCTCACAAGCCTCTCCTATGCATGTGGAGGCTACGGGGACCTCCTTGATTCGGTGGGGTTCTTTCTAGTAGTGCTGGGGGAGGGTTGAAACAGGCCCTATGGGGCTGATTTCTTAACACTGGAGGAGGCAAACTTGCCGCTGTGCCACGGTTGTGTTTGTCAGGAGCGCAGCTCTGGGGAGGAGAGAGAGGATCAGGCCCCGGTGAGAAAGGGTCCTGGAAATGCAAACCAGGCTCCTGGCGAGAGCAGCCCTGGTTGCTGTTGCAGCCTTGCAGTTGCTGTGCAGCTACGAGCACGACCATCCCGGCTGAGTGAGACGCAGGTTCTTATGGAAAGAAAATAAAGGGAATTTTTTGGCTTCTTCCCCCAACCCCACCACCGTGGAAATGCAAAATGCATTTTGTGAACTCAATATGTGATATGCCTGCAGAGTCGTGATGGGCATTTTCCTTCTCCTTGTTTAAGGGCTGAAAGTGAGCTCATAGTGAAATATAACATGCTACTTCTCTGAGTATTGTGACAATTAAAACAAATATAAATAAATGTATTCATAGGAATTATGCATATAATAATTAACAACTCCTCAACCCTAAGGGCAGAAGAGCTAAAAACAATTTTTCTTGAATGTTAGAGATATTCATAGAGCAATAGTTTTATTTCAGCAGATTAAATAGTATCATAAAAGTAGCTGATGATGCAGTAAATTAAAAATCAGACTGGGGTTGACTTTACAGCAGCTTTTTTAAGTCTAATACAATTACCCATTACTGGCTAAACATTAGTTTTAAATCAACAGCAGTTGTCACAAAGAATTTTCTCTTAAAATTATTACTAGAAGAATTTAGAATAAGAGCAACATTACCGGATACACAAAGCCTGAAAAGATCTTAATACTTAATCCTTAATACTGAAGGAACACACATCATAAAGACTCATCTAGATATAATTTTTTCCCTGCAGTCTCTATTCCTGTGTAGATCCAGGCAGAACAGTACATATGCATAATATGCCTCCCTAATGTACATGCATACACTGGGAGACAAATCACTTGAATTCAGAGATACAGCCTCACCTCCGAGTGGTTAGACTTAAAGGAGATACGTGAAAAAGGAATGGGGCTGGGGCTGAGCCCCGTGCAGCAGCTCAGTGGGGCTTGTTGCTCACCCCTGAGTGTTCAGTCCTGCTTTGGGTTTCCATACGCTTGAGTGTACAGGGCAGCATTATTGAGGCAATAGCACCCAATTATTTCCAGCCCCTTCTCAAGGTATTCTGTGCAGTATCAGAAAACTCAAAAGTTCAAAGTCTTTGCATGCTAATGAGAAGAGGTTTTATGCCATGAATAAAATGGGAAAGGGCCACACGTTGCTGGAGTCTGTGGGGTCAGTGGGGAGACTCAGGAGACTCAGGGTGCCATGTGCAGCTCCCCACAGCCAGTACCAACACAGCGTTCATTCTGTGTGCACCCATTCCCAGCTGCTGTGACAAGAATGGGTACAACACAGGCATTATTGGTTGTCTGCCTTTCCTTCCCTTCTCAGGAATACCTGAGACAAGACTGGAAAAATGACAAGTGTATCAAGCTGATGTGGCATATTTAGAGCGGGACATTTCGCAAGTGTAAATAAATGTTTTTTTACCAGCCACAAAGACACACAGGCACTCTAGTCAGTGTTCCCATGCTTGCAATAAGGTGGGGAGAAGCTAGGAAATAAGGTTCATGATGTAAATCAGGGCAGGCAACTGCAAGGAAGAAGTAGCTATATGATTTACAGAGTAAATTATTGGCTTCACTAGATTTCATTATCTTCACCAAACTGTTCTTTATATTTCAGTGTGTTTATATTTTATTCAGAGATCTTTTCAGGGCAGGAGGCTCAGTGTGCGCATCGTTGCCATTTCCTGAGATGCGTGCAGGGTTCCAGGAGTTATTTATAAAGACAAACTTTGACTTTTATAGGCAGGGCAAGATTATTTTCCCTAGCTAAATATACGTTTTAGTAAGTGTGCTAAAGGTACTTTAATATATGTGCCTGTTATCTGATGAGCTTGCTGCAACAGCTGCTATTTATCCATGACGGCATACTGCTTTAAGATTGATGGGTGGAGGACTCATAGGAGCCAGCGTCTGAGAGACCCTGCCCCGGCACCCCAGGCTTTCCCAGCTGGTGCCCTGGACACAGCCAGCATGGCAAATACAGGCATGTCAGTCCATGGGCACCATTGGACCGTGCGGCTTTGCAGTGGCCATCCCCAATAAAAATGGAGCAAAGGCAGCTGTGGGAACCCTTTTTGGCTGATCACAACATTATTGCTTTTTACATGGAGTCCCAAAGGGAGCTGATTATGGAGGGAGGTAGGGTTTGGACAGAGCCAAGGAAGGATACGTGCTGTGAGCTTTTCTTAGGCTCAGAATTTGGAGACCTCTCAAGAAAGGAGGTGAAGCAAAGGGAAAGTGAGAGGGTGGAGGGTTTGGTGGCTAAAATCTGAGCTGGTGACTGCTGACTGCTGGGACAGCTCATCCCTTTGTGATGGTCACTCCTGTGAGCACAACTACACCATGTGTTGATTCTGTGTTTAATTTCTTTTCAATCCAACACAGGCCATTTTCCTTCCCTTTGTCCATGTCATCAACTGCAGCCTTACCAACTTCACCTGCCAACTTTCTGCAGAGAAATCCTCTGTCTCTGGCAGTGCCCATTTTCCCAGGATCTCTTGCAGCTGCAGCTATAGTTTCACTCCCATAGCTGTGGCCACTGAGGGGTCATCTCCTGGTGCATGGACCATCTAAAGGACAGGGGGAACTTCCAGGTCTGTGCCCTAGAGCCTTTGCATGATGCCTCCCCTTCCTCCTACTGTGGGACCAGAGTCTCCCTGGTGAGGTAAGGATGAGGGTGAAGGGGGCCACTCTGGTGGTAGGGTACCACAAGCCATAAGCTCTGCCTGGTGAGGGTGGACAAATTTCCTGTGACTTAGCATCTGAGTCAGGAGTGCAGGTTTTAAGGAAGGGTAATCCTGACGATGATGATGTTCAGAGCCATCATAGAAGTCCCATCAGCTCCAGCATGGCCACCCCAAACTGTGATGTCAAAGCTGTATGCCGTACCACAAATGCAGTCTTATTATTATTTAAGAGAAAATAAAAAAGAATGCAGAAAACAGAAAAGATAAATGTAGAGTTTATATAGAAAAAGCTATTTGATCACTGTACCTTTAGGAAAATAAACTTTAAAGCTGGTTGAGAACAGTACTTCTGGATTTTAAAATGTTATGACTTTAGAGTGGTATAACGCTCCCCTTTCTAGCTCTGTATTTCTCTGTCCAGCAAGTGATCTTCATCACAAGCATTTCAGAGCATTTTCCAGTGTATTTATCATCACAGTTGTTTGATGAAGTAGAGTGATTTAATTCCCATTTTTCAGCAATGGAGCTGAGGAATAGGAGAGCTAAGTGATCTGCTCAAAGTAGCACTAGAAATCTGTGGCAGAGAAAGGCTCTGCCCTGGGGCTTTCCTGCAAGACATTATTAAAACTCAACTTCAAAGATGGGACATTTTGCTACATAAAACGGCCACTGCTCTAGGATGGAGTTTTACCTCAGCTGCTTCAGCTTCAGGCCAGCATATTGCATAGTGGTTGAGTGTAAATTTATTATTCTTTGGGAAAGGAAAAAACACTCAAAAAAGAAGTAGAGACTAAGATTTGTCTAAAACTGAGGAAATTGATGGGAAGGAGTCAGAAGCTCCTGGTGATTTCTTTTCCTCCCTATGCAAGCAGCATAGGTGGGCAAGTAAAAAAATACCACGAGCTAACTTACATGTGTGCGCACATGTATGCCAGTGTGCATGCATACATGCATTGTGTTTCTGTTCATGTATTTGATCTGTTTAACCATTTTGGGCACATTGTTTCTATTCCCTGCAACAAATAAAATGTGGCCCCATAGGCAGAAGCCTTTCACACCAGGTTTGAGTCTAGAAGTAATTTTCTTTTGTTCACAGTGGAGTTATTAAGCTCTTGCAATACGGGTTTACAGCTGAAGTGCTGACAGACTTAATTTCAAGAGCAATGTGATTAGGGCAAGGTGCAAGGTAGTGCTGTACCAGTGCTTACCTTTATTAGCTGTGACAGTGGTGTAAGTCCAGCTGACTGGGGAAAAAAACAAAAAGGCAAACAAACAAACCTCCCCCAGCAGCAGACAACTTCGGCTTTCGGAGGCAAGCATTAGGGGATGCCTGATGCCAAGCAAATTCCAAACTGGGGGAGATTCGCGTGTGCTTTTGCTAATATTTATTTTATGACACATTATAACTACTGTGTGTAACCGTTGCTAAGAACCCTTGGGAAATAAAACCAGGAACTGTGTTGTGGTGCAGCCAAGAGTCCACAACTTTATTAAACATGAAAGCCGATGTACGCGGTGCAGGCAGGAGCCATCGGTCCTGGCCGAAGGCAGGCGGTGGTGCAGCCAGGCACTCTCCTCGGGCACCTCCGTGTCCTCCTCGCAGGGATGGAGACAGCGCTGCTCCCGAGGGTCCCGCTTTGCACCTGCTCGTGTCCACTGAAAACAGCCAAAATGTCACCATGCCAATATTAGCTGCGCTCAGGGAGCTGCACCCCGATCAGCTGGAGAGCGGAGATTATTCACAGATATTGCTCTGAGGAAAGCTGCAGAGGGAAAGGAAAATTAAAGAAAAACAACATTCTCTATAAAAATTCTCTGGCAGCATTAATCAGCTGCATGTTTGGTTCTTGGTTATTTGCCTGGCTCTTGCTCCAGGTTGTGTTTCTGCTTTGGTGTCATGAGGCTGCCAGTGCTGCTGCTGCTTGGGTGTGCTTGCAAACACCAATGCTGATAAAGTGAATGCAAACACAAAACCCAATCTTCAAAACATCCTTCACTTTTTTATGAGATGGTAAACCCCAAATCTAATGAGTTTGTACAGTCTGAATACCAATCTCATTAAAATGTTCTTTTCCATTTCTTTTGGATCAAACCCTGCTATAGTCCTTCCCTAAATATTAATCATTTGTCTGCTGGGACTATGTTAATTTTCCATTTTGTTCTTCTACCAGCATTTTTAGGGACTGAATAATTGCTCTCTGGAAACAATTATAAACCCAGTTAACTCTTCCCTTTCCTATCTTCTCTTCCAAGTGCATTACTTTATCCTGGTTTTAAGGGACATGTGAATCTGATTCTGTGCTCTTTCATTGTCTGGGAACTAAGGGCTTGTATGTAAAAAGAAAAAAAAAAGAGAGAGAGAAAAAAGAGAAAGGTAAATCAATATCTTTTCCAACCTTTTTTAAGTCAGTGGCTTTCTATGTTAGTTTCTATGGGAGAGTAGATTGAGAAATATGAGGCAAAACCAAACAGTGTGAAAGGACTGAGTGGCTGGTTGGACTGGTGGGCTTGTGCTGATAGTTGTTCCTAGGCTGGCATTTGAAGAGTATGTCACAAAATTCCATTTTGAATAAAATACATGTCCAGAAGCAGAAGATGTAACCTCCATAATCCTTTGATTTTCAGCTCAAATACAGATGTATTTTCCCGCAATTACAGAAGAACAGCAATGTGAAGGATGATTTTGTGGAAGAGGTCTTTGCCTGAGTAATACTAAGAGTATCTTGCTAAGAGACAATGGGTTATTCCTTTCCATTCCCTGTGGCAAAGGCACGTGGTATTTGTAAAAGTGTGAAGTTAAATGCCCAAAGTGAGGAAGTGTGTAGCAAAAAGCGGTCTGAAGTTTCTGGCTCTTCAGGGGTCAGATCTTAGAAGCCAAAACTCAGATCCCATAAAGGGAATTAGGAATTTCAATACTAATGAGCTATTGTGGGACACAACAGTCAGCTCCGGGGGTCCTGCTATCCTAGGGCATCAAAGGATGTTATAAAGCTACTGCTTTAGTTTGTTGTCCCATTAGGAGAAGGATATCATTTCCCTGACAGTACACTCTTTTGATATTTTGATTAAAATTTATGAAGTTCTGTAATCATCTGTTCTTGCCACTCATTGCCATTATGATCCCTAAATGCCCTCTTCTGTGATTTTCCCCTTCTCAAAGCTTTTTATGGTATTCAGATCATCTCTGTCTGACAAAGTGGGAGGACAGAACATTTGTGAAGGCACTCTAGCTCCTAATTGGAGTGATAGTAGCACAAAGGGCTCTGGAAACAATACGTTGTGCTTAGGAACGAGGCCAAGAGCGGCTGCCGTGCCCTTCACCACAGTGTCAGTGAAGTTGTGAATAGCTCAACGGTTGTGAGCAGTAAACAACCTGGCTCATCAAGGGCTCTTCCCACACGGTGACAGTTGAGCTTTTCTTACTGTGGGGATTTTTCCAATTACTGTCCTGACAGGATCATTCAGCACCACACTGGTTTTTACTTTCTTTCTGGAGGTGGAATAAGTTCTTGATGATCAAATGCAATCTCTACTGCCATCTCACAGCAAAGGCATTGCAAGAGGTCAGGCAATATTTGGGACACTGAGACTGTGCCTCCCCTGAAGTCTGTGCAGGTATCATGCAGGACCCAAAACTTGCCAGCAACTTAAAGTTCTTCTTTGAAAGAAGCAGTTGTTAAAGTCTTTCTAACTAACTTTTCTTGACTCCTTGAAAACTCTCAGCTTTAAGGAAGACTTTTGAGAATATTGTAGCAAAATAATTGGGTAACTTTTGACTCTGCCTGGTTTCTTACTGACACTGACAGTTTAACCTGGCAGCTAGGCAGTAGGTGAACTTGAGTGGTGACATCGAGCTGCCCTTGTGTGCTGAACACTTCTTGGGTCAACATGGCATTTTTGGCCAGGAAGACTGAAGTCTGTTCTGAGATCTAAGGATCAGACTGGACATCCAACCCTCAGCTTTTGCCACAGTGAACATGATGAGCTCATGGCATCAAAACATGATGCTGGTTATGTAGACACAGGTAGAAGGGATGGTTGATGGACTTGTCAGTGAGCATAGACCCAGGAGATGTTGGCCAGTTTTGCAGTTCAGTTTAGGGCTTTTATCTGGTCTCTTTTCTTGCTTAGGTGGGACTATCTAGGGGACACTGAAGAGCTTTTGGGCTTTTGCAGTATCCAGCTGTTCTTGTTACTTGTGCATGCCAGCCAAGCATCCTGCATCTTTTTTCTTTGCTTTCAGGAGCTGTCATTCATCAGACCTTGCCTTGATTGCTCATATATTTGTTCCCCTAAACCCAGACTTTTTATGAGGATCACTCATTTGTCTATCCAGGGTTTGTGAAGAGCATGCGATGTGCTGGCCTAGCTGTTAACATTTCATGCAGAAAGTACTGCACTGGCCATTGGTGGCACAATTTGAAAAGCTGAAGGATGACAGTGTGTGGTCCAGTCTCCAGCTACACAAGAGATCTGGTCTTTTGTATGGTAGCTGAGGGAACTTGAAGTGTTTGGTCAAACTGCTTTAACAAGATACAATTGGGTAACAGGACACTCTTTACGAGGAAATGTTGGCACGGGAGTTAATTTTCCACTAGATCTTAAAGCATCTGCCTTCACTTGTGGGAAGTCTCCCAATCTACCAGTGTGACAGGGATGGTCTGGGCATGGCTTGAAGACCTGGAGGACAGCAGGGTGGACAGCTTATCTTTGCAGAAGGCAGTGCTGTGAAACCTTTGAGGAGGAACAGGTAGAATTACAGGTATCAGTGGGTGTAGTCCTGGGGGCCTTGTGTTAAAGGAGATATATTTTCAAAATCAGCTGTCTCCCTTCATGCTTCAAACCTGTTAACTGGAGTTAACTATTTAATAGAGTCTGTAATGACTTCTGTGTTTATGTATTGGACTTAGAGAAAATTGTTTCCAGTGTAATGTCTCCAGAGTTGCTGAGACAGTGCTTGCTCCCTTTTATTCTCACTTTTATTTCTGCAAGACTTAGACCTCAAATGTTGGTTGTGCACACATAATAACTTATGCATAACTTCTTTATATGCCACTGTTCCTCCTCATAAATATACTAATAAAATTCATTATAGAAATCAAAGCTGGCTAATACAATATATCTGATGGACAGCTGTCTCTGAATACAGGAACTACAATTACAGGAAGCAAGATGGTCTTATTATACCAGGATATCTTCTCTCTGAATAAATTTCTATTACTGGTGTGTAATCTTTTGACTCAGGCCAGATGATAGGAACTTGCCCAAATAAGTTCCTTACAGTATAACTATTGAGCTATGCTTTCCCTTGTAGAATTACAGTTAGATAAGTGATGTTGGAAGTTGCGACTTTGAATATCAGTGGCCTGAGTGAAGTTGAGGGCTGGGGGTAACAAGACACATTCATCACCTGAATTGGTCTTACCAGTCCAGTCTGCTTTTAGACTATAAGTTAATGCCACACACTGATTTAGATGTAGCACTTGTCAGCCAAGAATAAGACTATAAGACACAGACATTTGAGGACTTGACCCATACTTTATTGTGAATACGTGATTGAACTCTGAGCTGACAGACAGACAGAGACAGCCATTAGTGTGGGAAAGAGTAATTGTTCTGCCATGTAAGATTTCAAAATGTCTTAAACTCAGCTCTGTAATTTAAGCTTAGAACTCTCTTGGCAAGTTTCTCAATAGTATTTGATGAGCTGAGTGATTTTTCTAAACTTATTTTTCCCTCCTTTTTTTCTGTACTTTGACAATAAAAATGGCAGCCTCTATTTTTGAGACATCTCTTGGGACAATCTTTATTTCGAGGGATTTTTCTCCTTGCATCTCCAGTATTGATATTAACCAGAACAAACTGATACTGAATGCTGAAGCCACAAACCTTGAATGGATCCCTTAGCTCTAAATTTAAGACAAGTTAAGACATTTGCATGACAGTGATGCAATACTGGGTATCTGCTTAGCCTGAGCTGCAAAGGCAAGGACTAGAAAAGTGCAAACTATCCATGGATACTGGCATTTCTTTCCCTGAAAGTGTTTTGATCCTTCTCCAAGATGCTGAGTTAACACTGATCAATGTTGACATGAGGGACCTGGAAAAAGAGTTTGGGTCCTCAAGAAACAGGGAACACCTACAAATAGGAAACTTTGTCCAAAGAAAAGGAGTTTCCTTATTGCTGTGTCTGATCTATCAGGGAAGGTGTAGCATGTCATGTCAGACAGTCTGTTCTCCTTCTGATCTGCTGCAGATGCTAAAGTAATGGGGGATCACAACTGTTATAGGAAAGAACAAGAGTAAATGAGCATGTGACATCTCCCACTTTTACCCTGGGAGGTTGTCTCATGTATCAGGCAGAATTAAGAATATTCAAAGGACTCATGAAATACCCAGAAAGTAAAACAAAACAGGAGAAGAAAAAGCCTGTTTCTTGACTTTTAGGAGGCATTAAAATAAAAAGAAGACAACAGTTCTCCAATCCTTACTACTAAAATATGAATAAATCAGATTTTTATTTAGTGATAATGAAGGCATCATATGCATAGTTAGAAACATGTCCCTGTACTTATTATATGTAAGTTTTGATTTAAACTACTTCTGTTCAGAAATGTACTTAATATCAACAAGAACAGTATTTACATTGATTTTTTAATTAAAGGAATGTAGCAATCTTTTATGCTTGCAGTTTGCCTGCAAGCGGATTTTTTAACCCTTCAAATTCATTCTGTCAAAATGGTTAGACAAATTGTTTCTGGAAATATTTGAATTATGGATTATTTTTCAGTCGTCCATAACACAATATTGGCGGTAGCTAAAAGATAGGGATATACCTAAACTTGTCTTCTGAGATCCTTCTTATCCAAGGAGAGAAATTAATGTCTCAAAAGGATATTTCATCCTATGAGGATGAGGAAGATGTGAATTCCTTTGGTTGTACTTACCTCTTTCTGTTCTCTATGGAAAAAGTCTTGCAGACCTGGAGCCAAAAATTTGTATGGTTAAAGATATCTGTGGTGTTTTGTGACTGTTTATGTTAATTTGGATACAATTTTTGGTACTCAACAAATTGATATGGTATTTATGAACTGTTGTTGCTTCTGTCCCAACCAAATTTCAACTCTTGACTATGCTGTTTTCAATGTTAGGGCAGAATTCACTCTTTGTGAGCATTTGTATGGAAATGTCCTAGGAAGGGTGGGTTGTGGAACAAACAACCTCTGGCCTGGTTTCTAGTTTGGTGCTTAGTTTGTGAATAGTCTTGTGGAATTCAGCAATTCAGAGGAAATATGTTGTCATTGAAGGACAGCAGTGCCATACACTGATGCAGTGGATGCTGTGGGTCTTGTGATGAGAAATTACGAAAGGGAAAATTAAAATAAACAAAAACCTCGGAAAGCTGTTTGATGCTGGAAACATTAACTTAGCAAGCATGTTATTTTTCTTGGGGAAAAAAAAAGAAAAGGAGAAATAAGAATCCAAGTTATAGTGATTGGTGAAAGCTCACTTGAAATTTTGTGGATTGTTTTCTGTGAGGATTCAGACTAAAACAGGAGAGGGCACAAAGCCCAGTGGCCACCCAGAGCTGAAGGAAATGAAATGGGGACAGTTTCTCCGTCTAGGGTGGCAGCCAGGTGCCCTCCATTTCCTCTGGATGGTCCCACTCCTACAGGGCTCCTGCTCCCGTGCAGGGGTTTCATCCACAGCACGAAGGGTGAGGGACTGGGCTGACAGCTGTGATACTTCAGGACATCTTTGTCACATCGTTGTTTGTGCATAGGATGTAAATAAGCCACAACGTAAAACACAGAAAAAGAGAAAGTGTTTTACATGCTTTTAAACACAGGGACTACTGGTGCTGTCAGTGCCTGGGCTTGCCTGCAAACAACGCACCCGGCTGAGTAATTTATTCTCAGTGTATAATCTTTGACAGCCGAAGAGCAGAAAAGCTGTTCAATACATTTGGAAATGACTGCAGCTACAAGGTGAGAGAGCAATATTTAATATCTATTTTGAAACCAATACTGGAGGCACCTGATAAACTGCCATACGACGGGGTTTGTAACACACACAGTGCTAAAATTTGAAGGACTAACAAACACTGAAGCCACTCATAGGGGGCTATAAAATGCTGTGAAGTCTCACAATTATTCTCCCTTATAAATTTATTTATTTATTTCACCCTTATAAAATGCAGTTGTCTGAGTTTTTTTAATCTTATGGGTCAACAATTGGAGACTGAAAATTTCACAAGAGTGGGCAGTTTTGAGGGGATCCTTCTTCTAGTGTATTGCAGAATATGAGGCACCTGTGCCCTGATTCAGCCCACCATGACCAGGAGCATAAAATGCCAAAGGAGCAAAGGTAACAGCAAAAAATGAGCTAAACTTTTTTAAGCCTCAGAATAATCAGTGTCTGGTTATGGTTGAAGCCTTGCTTAGTGTTGCCAAGACTTCTCTTATTCACTGTCCCTCTTTGGAACCAGGGAGAGAAATGCTTAAAATTATAGCATTTAGAAAGGGCATCAATACACACACACAAAAAGCTTAATAAATGCCCTTTTCACAGTCACCTTTGCATTGATAGGGTGGGTATTACATCAAGCATAAGACCAGGAATAAACAAACAACAAGTAGGGTGATATGGGAAAAAGGTAGATTAACTCTCTTAAATCTGGAGCTACAGTATTTGTATGGTTTTAAAGCTTGGTGGTGCTGTCTCACAGGGTCCCTTAGTGAAGAATACAGGATTATAGAATTAACTCTGTAACAGGCAGCCGTTGGATGACTAAGAAAAAACCTTTCTGGAAATCAGGTCTGATAAACTGAAGTGCTCAGACAGACTTATTTTGAGGACATTTTCCCCCCTTAAGAAAGCCTGGCTTGTTGCTCCTGGGCTAAATGGGATGTGATGAAGCTGGTGTTGCAGGTGAGGTGCAGGGCTGTCCTCTGTTCCATGGGCCCTGGGGGACAGGCACCCCTCTGAACAGGAAGTCTCTCTTGCTTTACTCCATCTGCAAAACGGCACTGCATATATTTTCTTACTAATCCCCAAGTTTCTGTGAGTTTTGTCAGTAAAACACATTAGTGTCTCCAGGAGAAGGACCTTCATAGATTTTAAATCTCCATTTATCCCAAGGCTATGCCCCATGGCCAGGTGGGTGCCATGAGGGCTGAGGGTGGATCAGAATGATCCAGTGCTGTGAAATGTCATCTCAACAGGTGTTACCAGGAACCATGCAGGCACCTCTGGACCAGAACCTGGTGTTTTTTGCCGTGCCAGTCTTGAGCAGCAGAAAGGAAAGGTATAACAAGGAAGTTTGCTATGAAACTAGAGCTTGAGCTTGACCCAAAGCTCTGAAGTAAAGGAGGTGCTCACCCCTCAATGGACAGAGGCTACAGAAAACCAAAAGGTGGGGGTAGGTATAAGATTATGATAGGGGTGGAAACAAATGGAACTTTTTCTCAGCTATCAGTTGCATTTCTCCAATGAGTAATGAAGGAAAGGGTTTAAGGGTTGTTTTATAGTTGATAAGAAAGATCTGGACATACAGATGGGTATCTATAAATCAAAGGCAATTATTTTACTGCTGCGGAGATGAGAAGTGAAACTTTTACTGTTGCAGCACAGTCCAAGTTATAGTCAATTGCCTTGGGAAGAATCTTTATGGTGTTAATGTTGACTTGGCAAGCTCTGTCCTTCTGTGTGTGAAATCAGCTGTACAGCAGTGTGTGTTCCATGTTCAACCTGGTGTTGCTGACATGCACAAACAGGGGCAGGACTTCTCTGGATGAGACCTAACCCCATAACTAGGGACTATCTCAGTCCAGAAGGACTCATGTTAAACCAGTCCCACCAACACTTTCACCTGCATGTTAGTCCATATTGCGCAGCCATTAATGTACATAGAAGACTATTCATAAAATTCACCATGCATACAAGCACTTGTAACATCATTTATTAATATGAACAGCTGCAAAATTCAGACACAAGAAGTAAATTGGTGGCAGGCAGGAGGAAAAAGGAAATTGTGGTAGCAAGCAGTCAGCTGTAAGGACTAGCAATGTGCCCAGCTAATGGTATTGCACCCAGAATTTTTAAAATGTGTAATAGGGGATAAATAAACTGATAAATAAAATTGATCTCAGAAGGCCACATGGGAAAGATGCACAGTCTTGATTACCTAATTACGGAAGGAATATTGCAGAAATGGAAATAGTACAACAAAGTCCCATAATGACTTCGAGATTGGAGGCTCCAAAATGGTTAGGGAAACTAGGTCTGTAGCCCTCGCAAAGAGAAAAGATTAAGAGGGGACCTCGCTGAGCTGCAGAGGGCTCTGGGGGGAACCGCAGGCATCAGTGCTGCAGTTATTAGAGCTAATGTCAAGTATGAGGACGAGGGACATGGCTCCAACGAGGTCTTGCACTGTACAAATGTAATACATTTTTTTTTTTCCAGAGGGTATATATTATAAGCTACCAGATGCTGCTCTAGAAGCAACTGATCTGACCAGATTTCAAATAGAGCAAGAAGCATATGGAGAGAGAGGGGGAGAAAAACAGTATATTATGGAGAACAACTGTTAACCGGAGGAAAGGATAGGTCTAGCTGGGCTTCCTGGCCTCCTGCCATCTTAAGATTTTCTTATGTCCCTATGTAATCTTCTGACTTTTGATTTAGATGTTTCCTAAAAATGTGGCTCAGTGGTTGGTACATACTAGGCATTAGCCCAAGAAAAGAATGAAAAAAAAATATGCACTGTATCTCATTAAAGAATTTTTAAAGGGAGACTTTGAGGCGCCATTTGCTTCTTGTTACTCATCTTTGCAAATGTCTCTTGTCTTCCCAGGCTCTGCCCTGATGTGTTAGTGTTAGCAGCCTGTGGATTTCTGAGCCGTGCTGAAACGGGAACTCAGAGCGGCCAACCTAAGTCGGTCAAGCAGAGACGGCAGCGCCAAGCAGAGGAGGAAGACAAAAATAAGATCGAGTGAAGTAAATGATGCAAGATCTTTTCATGCACATAAACAGTATCAGGCGAAAAAAATATTGTCTGGTAATGGCTTTTCAGGCTGCTATTGGGAATAAGGATCATGCCTATATTTGAAATATTTACAGCTCGATTAACAGAATTTGTTTCCATGAAAGACTTTAAAAGAGAACAGTATTTATCTTTAATTATTTTTCATTTTCTTTGACAAAAGATTCCAATATAGGTATTGCTGTAGGCACAGGGGGCACTCAATACCAAGAAGTGGATTCCGTAAACAATTTTTCTCAAAGCACTACAAAGTTTAAATATTAATTTGGCCATAATTGGAAGAGAAGCAATTAAAAATGCTACAAAGCTGACTTTCTCCCTCCTTTACTTTCTCTTCCCTTTTCATTTAACCACAGTATAGAAAGTAGATGTAAAACAATAGGACCCTGAGCTGTATGGCATTCTAAGCCTAGCTTGCCTTAAAGCTACAATATGGATTTAATTTATATGCAAATGTAAGCAATAAAAAGCCAGACACTGTAGAAATTATAGTATTTTTCATAGATGTTTCAGCACCGGCACACCAGCCAGCACTGATTTCAAACAAGGAGCTAATTATTACTGGTCACTAAGCTACCTTTTTCTTTTAATATCTTTCTCTTTCTTCCTCTGATCCCCCCCACCCCTCTTTTTTTAACAATGAGTAAATTATTTTCTTGAGCAAAGGAGGGGGGTGGGGGGGGGGTGGAAAGAGAGAGAGAGAGAGAGAGAGAGAGAGAGAGAGAAAGAAACTGGAATATTGGGGGCGAGTGAATGAAAACAGCCAGAAATATCTCCTGTGAGATTCAACATCAGGATAATTTCACAGTCTCGCTTTTTGACTGCTGTGTCCTGAAGCTGACCAGCACCATGCAAGGCTGATCAAAGGCCATCGGAAACATCAAGTAAGCCTAAATGGGGCTAAAGTATGCTAATAGAGAAGCTAAATGTACTTTAATCCTGTTATAATACAAGGTAACTTAGAGGCAGTGAAGGGCCTTGTTGCTTTTCCCTACTGGGTCCAGGACCCCTGCAAATCTTGAATAGAAGTTGCTTCCTATTCTTCGCCGGCCAGGGTATGGCTTTCTCAGATGCACACACAGTCCCCTCCTCCTCCGTTTACTAAGTGTCAACAGTCGGCTGAGCAAGACTTCTCCGCTCCTTAGATCAGCACCCTGTGACCTTCCACATTTAAGCACAGACCATTAAGCTAAGCTTTCCAGCTGTTGCCTGAATTATGAGGGATTTTTTTTTTTTTTTTCAGAGGAGGGCAAAGCTTAGAGGAACACTAGGCAACAGTTTTATATTATGGCCCCGCTGCCACCCAACTTGCTATGCAGAGCAATGTGCTGTTCGCAGGGCTGCAGCAGACGGGTGTCCTTGGCTGAAAACAGGGGGCTGCTTTGAAGTGATTCAGACCCGGGGTTGTCCGGCTTTGGCATCATTGTGCTCGCTCGGGGAAACGTAATCTAATTTTAGGAAGAGGAGGAAACAAAGTAAATGTGGCTCAACTGCACTGCACTGTACACACCGGATGGGACGGCATCCCCCAGGAATATGCTTGCTTGCTCCCTGAGCAACTTTCTTCTCCATTTTCTTCCTTCTTTTGTAGACACTGATTTCAGTGCGTTCTACCCAACAGAGGAAAAAAAGAGTGGTAGTTCTGCCTGTGAAATTATATGCTTTGGTGGATGCCCCAAACTAACTACTGCTTGCAAACCCTAGATTAAAAAGAAGACTTGGTGTAACTTTAAAGCCAGCCAACTGTCTTAAGGACTGTATCAGAAGATTAAAAACAAAGATTTCATTGAAGCACTACCTCCCACTGTGCAGCTGAAAGTCTCATGGCTGAGGCAAATGGTCCTAAATATCTTTCTGTTAAGTACAAATTACATACTGGGTATATTAAGTTGTAGTAGTGCATTTTTCAAGAGTCACTTTGCTTGTGTGAGAGCATCAGTGAAGACTCAAAAAATGCTGACTGTATGGCACATGGAAACAAAAAGGAATCTGCCTTTCACAAAAAATGTTTTGTTCCTATCAAATCCTCTTTTTCCTCCATCTCTCCCCATCCCCCAGCTAAGCCTGGAGTTTCAAATGCCAGAACCAGTATGTACAGTAAGTCCTTTTGAAATCCATGTCAGAGAAATAGTATCCTGGCCTAGCAAACTATTATCTGCACTTACATTCCTAAGCCTTACCCCTCTGTGATAGTGCTGATAGGAGCCCTTTAGATCCACTGAAATGTAACTGAATAAAGATGCTCCAGAAAACATCTTTTTATTGTGGAATTATCTTTCATTTACATAGGCAATATCCCTTAACATATAAGGCTTCATGTGATAGGAACATTCATATAAAACTTAATGATTAGCATTCATCCTGCTGCCAAATGATCAATGAAATGATAAGTTGATACACAACATGCAAAGGAGTGTGTAAGAAAACACAAACTTGCATTACTGTGTGGCATGTAGGTAAATAGCGACTGTGGAGCAGAAGAAGAGAGCAGTGCCCCACTTGGGAAACGGGCAGTGGCACCAGGGCTATCCCTGCCACCAGCTCCGTTCCCAACTGGAGTTGGAATGTCTTATGTCACACGCACGCTGCCATGCATGCAAACATCCATATGCACAGGCACTCATATACTGCTACAGCAGATAAAAAGAGGACCAAACAGACAAATACAAATAAAAATCTATCTATATTATCCTCTCTTTGCATTATCTGTGAAGGACCACTTGCGATGTGATTTCTCTATGGAAATAATTTGCAACTACTAAATAAGACAGAGGTAGCATAGATGGGAACTGTAGATGGAACTTAAACTAACAGAGGGGTACACTTTTGCCCAGATACCTTTACATTGATCATGTGCAAGTGGTTTTGAAGGCCTTATTCCAACAAATAAATTGTGTAGAATTTGAGAGAATATGTTTGAGTGGTATAGAGTTAATATTAGAATTATAGTTAATATTAGTTTTTGGCAGGGACATGCTTAGCTTCTGTTGAAATATTTCAGTTCTAATCTGCTCCTCTTTACCCCTTCTAAAAATAACTGTCTCATTTTTAAGTGTTTATCTACCTATCTATTCACCATTCAACATTTATATTGTTTGTATGTCTTTCCCTTATGAGATTAACTGAATTGCTGTTGTGTTTTAATTATCAACAAATTTTGAAATGAAAAGCTTTTTCAAGACTCTCGCCAGTACATCTGCAATTTCCTGGATTTGTTTTTAATTAGCAGAAGTCCTTCCAATTCATATGAAGTTTGAAGGAAATATTTTTGTTCTTACAAACACCCATACAATGTTTTTACTGCACAATATATTTCCAAGGCTATTTCTCCACCACCCTTTTAAAAATAAAAACTTAAATAAATTAAATGACCAACCGAGACCAATCAATTTCAGTCCATAAGAGCTCCAGAGACAGTCTTTGAAATTATTAGAAGTCTACTCGTTCAGATATATTGAATGAAAAGATGTAAGAGATTTCCCCCTCAATTTCAATCTAAATTTAGGGGTTAATTTTTTTTTGAGGTGCTCATAATTTACAAGATAATGATAATCTGAGGTAATATTTGATTGCTCAAATATGTTTCTTCTCAAGTTCAAATTTTATTTTTTATTATTGTTATTCATCTAGCTTCTAAAATATCAGAATCTCTATTGCCACCACAAGAAACCACTATGGTGTGAATAAAAAGGAGACAAAACCCAGCCAAACATGAGCTATATGTTAACAGCAATGGTGAATTGACATGCACAGTTTGTTTTGCTCTTTTGCAGTTTTGTAATTCTTTGCACCATCTATGTTTATCATCAAAATATTTTTTTTTTCCTTCATCAAGCATTTATAATTTTGTCAAGATAGGCAATTAATGTTTCATGGTTTTATTTCCAGACCTGGCAGTTAATAGTCTTTCCCATACAGAGAATTACTGGAGCTTCTGGCAAGGGCAAAACCACTGGAAGGCAAAGTGCAGCACGAGAGGTTATGGACAAAACTGAGTAATGGGAATTGTTAAGGCACGTAGCAAAGCTAGGAACATGACTCAGTCATTAGTTATCTGTCAAACTATCTGCACTTTATTAACAGAGACGAGGTAGGTACCCTGCCCACACAATCTATAGGTAATACATACACTAAGCACACTCTGTGTGGCAGACACTGTACTTAGTGACTGCTAAGTTTTCCCCATGCTAAATGTTTTCAACTTGAAAAGTCACTAAAAACAAAAAAGAAGAGTTGAGGTGAGGTTGTGCCAAAAATCCCCTTTTCTATGTTGCAAATTAGAGTGTACAAATCTCAGTTCTGATTCCAGCTCTTTGGCCCCACCAAATTTCCTAGACTAGTTTCGAGCTGATTTGCCTTTCCTGTCTCCAAGAAGATGAGGTTGAAATGTTGGCAGTGTCTCCTCTTCTGGTGCCCAGAATTGAACAGATTCAACATGGCTGCAGAAATGCAGCTCTGCGTGCTGTGGTTCGTGGGATTTTGTGTGCTTTATTAAGATGTCCCTCTTCTGAAATTAAAAATATGGAGAAGGAAACCACCCAGTAACACTAGGAGAGTTCGTTTACCCATGTTATGAACTGGGAGTTGAGCTGCAATGTTTACAGTTTAGATGTGTGGCAAATTCTGGGAGGAAGTCACAGCTGATTGTTTTTCTGAATCACACTTGGCCCCGAGTCTGAGATGAAGAAAGAGTCAGTATATATTTGCCTGTGAAGCAGCTAATTAAGAACAATTAATCTGAGAACCAGGACAAGCTGTGAGACCGTGAGCTGATTCAGGCATGCCCTCTCCTAACTTAAATTTTGATCAATGTTTAAAGCACCATGAGAAGGACTGGGGTGATGAGGCCCAGTGGCTGAGATTGAGGTCCACTCTTTGTGCCCCTGTTGCTGTGACATGCGGTCAGACCTCGGGCAACGCGTTTTCCTCTTGTCTCTGAAACAGGCCAATGATATGCGCTGCCTTGTTGAGCTTTGTGGATACGAACAGCATGTTGTGAATGAAACGTTAAGTACATCTCAAAGCCAGCCAAGACAAGAACTGCATTTTTCTTCCTAATATCTATTAGCTCAGAGCAACGGAAGAATTCCACTTGCCACCAGCTCCCTCTTCTTGTTTGGAGATGTGGAGCTAGCCTGACCATATCCACCAGATATTTGCTTTCAGGGTCGCATGAAAGTAGAGCAAAAGAAAGATCTTTTGTGGGGATGACATGCTTGGAAATATACTTGTCCAAAACAAACAGTGCTTGTTCTTTCTTCAGCTAATTCACTGAAAAGATATTATTTTAGTCAAGAAAACGGTATCAATTCTCTTCCTTTTAGGCAGGATGGTGGCAGGTTTCCCATGTAGATTTGTGGAAGGTATAATTTTGACAGGAGCATCTGGCTCCTTTGTGAGCTTCACAAGCAATTGTGTGGCAGTGGCTTTAGGTCTGCCTCTGGTTGAGCCATGGGGGCAGCCCTTTGACATGTCTGTGCTGCTTTTCCTGCTCCACTCGGTTTTGTTTTGACTCTCTTTTGAGCTTCCTAAATATGCAGCCTTGCTCTGCAGATTCCCTGGGACAGTTTCATTCAAGGTCCCTGACAAGGACTGTAGTTTTGCCAGGGCTCATGGATCCATTCTTACAGTGGTGCTGTGTGTTACATTAGCCGACAGCTGCTTTTGGCAAGGTTTTTTTTTTTCAGAAATCCTCTTAGAGAAGGGAAAAGAGCAATCTCTGGATAGCAGAGCTTTCAATTCTCAAGATAAACCATGCCAGGTTGTTTAAGAATTTAAAAGCACTTGTGAGCCTCCCTTGTACAATAATATGCAGTGTGGTCCTTCTGCCCTCTTTAAACAGATGTTGCCTGCCTGTTATCCTCTAGGTATATTTACAGTAAAAAAAAGCTTGAATTTCTTTTCTTACTTCCCCATGTACAGAGTCATGTGCAAATATGTTTTCAACCTGGTTTACTTGAATTCGATCACAGCACCAAGATTGTGCCAGCTTGTTGCACTTGGCATAGAAAAATGGTACAAAGATTCAGGATGCCTTGACTTCTGCTCCCCAGATCCTCTGGGCGGTTTGGGTACCATGCCTTAGACATATGTTGTTGAGCCTGTCATTGTGAGTGGTGAGAAGTGACCAGTAGCTGTGCTGCTGCTGGGTTTGTCCAGCCACAGGTGGTGTGAGTGAGGAGATGGGCAGGCAGGAAATGTGCAGCCGGGAAAGCACAGACTCCCAGGCTTGGTTCTCTCTTAGCCCATCCTTAGGCTGTTTGAAGGAACTCACCTATGTTGTCCACATTGCTGACATGGTGAAGAGGGTCCCCAGCTCCTCCTGGGACCAGCAGGTGGGGATGCCTGTACAGCTCCATCACTTAGCACACAGGACCAGCTGGTGTGTGAGCACAGGGGATGGCTGTGCTGTGATCTGTTCATCGTGGAGAGGTGTGCTGTGCCATACAGACCGAAATCACCAAAAGGTGTGTGCAGGAGAGATCTGTTGGCTAAAAGAATATCTACTGAGCAGGGAGGATGGAATAAATTGTAGCTGGTTGGACAAATTTGAGGGCACTGACAACAGTTCACAAATCAGGCAGCTACGCTGTTTCAGAATGAAGTAGTTCATGTTTATTAAAACTAGGAAATAGCTTGGCTAAAATCAGTGTTTAAGGAGGAGCTCATGGCTGAAGCATATTTAAAGACATATTCTTGAGTCCATGTCATTACTGCATAGAGTGTGCTGGCTTTCTTTGGCATGAAAAGACATAGAGACAATACAAATACAGAAAGAGAGGGTGTGCATGTGATAAGATGGAGGGAGGAGCCCGTGCATGTAACAAAATTACAGCAGTATCAGAAACATCAAAAAGCATTACAGTAGTATTGAGAAATCCAAAATAATGCACTGGGGAAGCCTGGGAAAAGTGACAGTGCACTGTATCTGATCTTGCAATGTCAGTGGAAAGGAAGAACAAAGCAACTGGTTCATTTGCAGCTAACAAGTTGAAGGAAGAGCTATAACCAGAGTCCTTCCATGTGATGATAGATTCCCCAAAGTGCTTTATCAATTAGGCATCTCTAAAGCCATCACAGCTGTTTCTTTACAGAGTGGAGCCACTGCTGGTGCATGATACGTGCAGCAGAGTGTGTCAGCATGCCCAGCAATGGAAATGTTATCAGGCAAATAGAGATGCTCCCCCACTCCTTGCTTCCCTCCCACCAGCTGAGAGTTTGGTTTCACGTTGCTTTTGCTTTCTAAGTTGATCTAACTAATGTAATCAGACAGAAACACCTTGTTCCTGTGTCACTAGTGCCTTCCAAACTAGAAGGCCTAATTAAGGTCACTAATTTCATTTACTAAGACAGTTTCTTGAAAAATATCTACGTGGATACTAGAATAGGTCATAACATTATGTAAAACAATCAGCAGAGAAAGGTGAAAGAAAACACCCATGTCAACTGGAGAAAAAGACTTTGGGACTTCAAAATTTACAGATGACAAAAGCATAATTATAAATGATAAAGAGTGGAGTGAGAACAAAGAAAAACTATGCAGAGAACTGAAACTTTTGCCAGCCTCAGAACCTGTGGACAAATCAAAGGTTTGCCCAAAGATGCAAAATGAATAAATGTGGTGCTGCTAATTTTTTTTCTGCTGTTGTGGAGCCTATATCTGGTTGCTGGAAGACAAAACAGATCAAAGAAGAAATAGACCTGATCTGTATTAATGGGCCACAATGGAGGAGGTGTGCAGTCACTCCCTAAGCCTATTCATTTGCCTCAAGATGTGCCTTGCAAAAGGATGATGAAACCTATAGTGGGATCTCTGGGGTTGCAGTTAAACCACCATAAAGCTGTATGTCCAGAGGCAAAGTAAAAGTCACATGAATGCTTCATATCTGCTGTTGAATTATTTTGGTTAGAATCAGCTGGGAATATCATCTTCACCTTTGCAAAAGCAGTAGCCATCTCAAATACTAAGAGACCAAGAAGTCACGCTGGGATAAAAAGTATTCAGAATAAGCAGAAGTTTCAACAGTAGAGAGGGCTCTCCTTAAGAAAACCTCAGGCACATTAACTGAACTTATATGACCTCATATAGAGAGGTAATGACTGAAGTGGCCATGCTGTAGTTAAGGTTATGTGAGTGACATCTGGCCAAGGGCTGCTTTTTGGGCTGCTGCTGTGTGTGGTTTATGTCTGGTAGTGCATGGCAATGCAGGAGAATAAGCTGAAGCATGAACTCCCTTAAGCACATCCAGACTTGTCTTGGTCCCTGGCAGAGGTAGGAGCTGTGGGTACAGGAGTTCTCCAGAAATGTTTGCTGACCTGGGAGGAAGGAGTGTGCCAGCCCTCAGGAGGCCCTATGGGAGTCCATCTGGTACTGACTGCCTAATTTGGAGAGGCAAAAGATGTGTGGGACTTGACTCCCACTAGTTGAAAACCTTCATTGGGACACACGGGAATAAAGGCAAGCACAGGGCAAGATATTGCAGGAGGACACTGGATAAATCTAATAATTTATGCAATGCATACATCTCTTACAGTATGAGGCTGGAAAAACTAAGGGTGTAATGCATCTTTGTTATCTACCATTTACCAACATTTCTATTGATAAAAAAAAGGTGTATTAGGGTTTGAACAATGTGAGTGTTAGACAGAGAGACTTAAAGAAATGCAAAGACTTCTAGACCATTTCACAATCACAGCTTCATTTTTGCTCCCCATACAAGCCCAGTTATCAAACAACAAACAAGGACTTAGTACCTAGCTATGATTCTTTCCATGCTAACAATCAACATCATGGTGAAATTTATGGATTCAAATAAACTGAAGAACAGATAGTGAAATGACTGCCAGTGAGTGTGGAGGTGACCCAAACCCCAGGTGATTTTTGGCCACCAGGAGGATTTTTTAGCATGATCGACCACACTTGGAGTTTGCCTCTAGCCACCAAAGTACATTATATTTCAATCCCCTAATTTGTCCAAGTTAGTCAGGTTGCAAAACCATAAATTGACTCTCTGGACATTTGCAATGAAATCTGTCCTCTCTCTGAACTCAAAAAGCAAATCTCTGACATATCATATTACAACCAGCTTTGAGATAAATATCTGGTTAGTATGGAATACTGAATATCCAGGACATCCTGAATTTATGTTAATGGTAAACTGGATAATTTAATTTTCTTTTGTAGGTGTATAACTTTGGCTATTTGATAAAGTTTTCACACTAGTGCTGAAGTTAGAAACCCAGTACAGACAACAGTATCCAGATTAGTATCAGTTAGATTTTCTCAAAATACATCTGATTAGGAGTGGTAAGAATGGTTTCCAGGGATAATGAGCTATATATTCCACGGCCCTAATTTTTCTAAGAAAGTTAATGCCAGAGCTGTGTTAATATTGACATGTTTTTGCAAGAATGGGGCATTGTAAATAACTTCATGACTGACATCTTAACTGAATGTATAGGCAGCTTGGTCTTGGAAGAAATGCTTGTGAATTAGTCTCTGCGTTATTTTATGAATTCTTTATTCTTTGCATAAAGATCACTAATTCATGATTGTTTGCTCTAAAAATTTCATGTCACCTATTCCAACAAAAGCATTACCAGAAACATCACTTTCATTTATACAACACAGGAAAAGAGTTCCCTCTTTGTTGCCAAAAGGATATGCAAAAGGAAAAAACATAGGAAGTACTATGAACCCATCATAGAAAAAGCTGACAGTTCCTCCTAACCCCAGAAGTCTCAGACCTTGTGGCTGGACCTTATACATTTCAATTTTTAAAAAGTTACTGCAGTGTTAAGTATTCCTTCAGCTTTCATTAAACTCCAGCACACCCCAAATAACACAGCACTTTATTTCCACCATAAAGCACCCTACAATACGAGCTTATTTTTATCTTAAAAAAGTGCCAAAGATGCTTTGAAGCATTCATCTTGTAACCATGACTGACTCCTTTTTCAATTATGTCATAAGAAAAACTTCTGAGAGCACTTGAAAAGGTCTTCAGACTTTTCAGATGCTCTTTGCGCCTACGAGACCCAGCCAAGAAGAGTCTCACAATCTCAGTGTGTGTCAGTAGCTTTATTTTGCATTAGGATTTTTCACCAGTCAGTCAGTGGTAAGTGAAAATGTGCTGCTTTGCATGCATGAACATAGACATGATTTTTAGCAAATCTGAGATCACTCTTGCCAATAGCCCCGTTAAATTGTTTTTATCAGTCTGGTTGACTGGAATGTTTGAGTATTTACAATAGACTCAAGAGTATTAGGCTCAAAGTCTGTCTAATGTACTACCAAATTAGACATGGCTAAACAGTTGTGCAGCAATTTTCAGCTGCTTACTCCAAAATAAAAAATTAAAATGTGATGAAAAAATTCTTAAAAAATATATTTAATTCAGAATCTACAGGATTTTCTCCTCCCTTTTGCCTCCTGACAGTGTTCTGATAAAACAGAGAACCAATTTGTCAGGCCTGTGCTCATCTTAAATCTTCTTTCTTTGGAGGCTGAGCTGCTTTTGGTAACTTAGTACTTCACTGAGGAATAAAGGCATGTAGCTGGGGTATTCCTGTGGCTTGCTGCTGTGCTGCAGTGGTGGCTTGTTCATGGCTCATCCATCCCCTTGGTGTTGAAGGCACACATCTGGTCCTGTGCACTGTGTTTGTCATTTATCCTCCTGTAACAGGATGTTTCCCAGAAGCAACAGAGGGAAAAGTTAAACTGGAATGAGGAAAACAATTAAACATGTGATTGAATTCGTTAGGAAAAAACCCTTAGCAGCATTTAAACGGGAAAAAGATAAAGGATGTTTAAATAGCACATTGCAAGTGACTGAAACTGAAGGAACAAAGGGGCAACCAGGTGTACTGTTTGGTCAAATGATATAAGAGAAGACTGCCAGTAATGGGATTTGATCTCTGGAATTTGTTGAGTTTACCATTAGGGCTTGTCTGCAAGACAAGACAGTTGAAAACTAAGAAAAGGCCTAACTAAAAAGATTAAGAGTTATTTGGGATTCACTCCATATATATCTCTGTATTTATATATATGTGTTAATCCACACGCACACATATATTTATGATCCCCTTCACTCTAGGATATAATCTGGGGAAAAGCTCTTTTGTTTCAGCCCAGGACAAACAGCATACTACTGTCCCAAAACATCCCCATTTGCACCCTCAGGTGCACAGAGGTAAATCTGTTCTGCAGTTGGTTGCATGTAGGTGTCACAGCTACGCGTGGTTTCCATTACCTCACCTAAGATGATGCTGCAATTGGTAGTGTAAATTAGAGTGGCTTTCAAACTCGTCTTCTGTCTTTCTTTTGAGCTACATTCTCTTTTGCTTCCATCTAAGTTTCACCTTTGTGCCCTGACGTAAAGGAAATGTCAGGTCTTGTCTTGCAAGCTCGGTTTAAAGACTGGGATGAGGGTTTGGAAGAAGGGGACGCCACCCGATGACTGCATGGCCTTGCTGCAACAATACCAAACCTCTTGGTCAAGGGAGTACACTGGACATTTACTTTCTTTGAGGAGAGAAGAGGATCATGTCCACATTTGAGTATATGACCTGGCAATGGGCTAGTTCCCCAGAACTTGGCAGGAGGAGCCCAGCTTCTGACCAGTTTGACTCTTGCAGCCATTTCTCACAGTAATTACATGTTGAGCCCAGGCTGGCGACAAAACAGCTTTTAGGAGGGGCTGCACTTTTCCAGGGAGCAGAGGCCGTGCAGAAGGCGGGCGTGAGCACCTCGGGCAGCTCTGTGTGCAGAGAAGCTTCGTGCCACTCACTTGTATCTTGCATCAGTTTGCAATGAGCTTGCATCATTTCACTCATCACTATTGCTTAGCTTGAGATCTGGCATGGCAGGACACTGCTCCTTTTCTTAGTTCTCTTTGCAGTGACTGCTTGGGAAGCACTTGAGCTGGAGCTTCTGCAGTGCAAGGATAGTAGTTTTTCCCTATTTTCTATGGAGTTGGGACTTTTCTCTGCCTGACACCTGGGTGTTGGGGCTTGCTAACAGACAGGGCACTGTGCTCTGCTACCGAGCCTCCCCATTGATGTGGTGGGTAGGGGAAGAGATGTGTGGGAGTTGCCTGGTATTTTTGTGCTGCAGGTGGTGGTTTAGTTTGGGCAGAATTTGGCATTTGTTTGTTTTCTGGCTTGCTCTTTTGTGTACATCAAATCTCCATGAAGGGTTGCAGTGCTCTCAAATAGAGCAAGCAAAAGAAACATAAACATAAACATACAAGTTGAAAGAAATATGGGCATATACCGAGGCCTGAAGCCATCAGGGTTTTGCTCCACTGGTTTGATCTGCTGGGGGAATAGGCATCTCCTGAGAGAGATCTCACCTGTCCCATGGGAGTTCTCAGCCCTGTGGCTTCCTCCCCTACTGCACACTCCACCCATACCAGCAGACAACTGCTGGCGCACCCATCAGACTTCCCAAATCCGTTCTGATGCTGACCATGGAGTCTGAATCCTACAGACCTCATCTGAATCCAGCACTACAGCTTTCTCCCTTGTTTTTGCCACCGTTTTAGCAAGGGATAAAGCTGAGTAATCCTCTAGGTGACGCTACCCAACATATGCTGCTGATTGAGATGGTTGCCAACCAGAACATTATATAGATTGATTTAGGTATGCTTTGTGTACATACAAGTCATTAAGCTCAATACAGGATGACATTTTATAGCCTGACTCATGCTGAAGGTTGGACCACATGATCTAATGGTTCCTTCTGGCTTTAAAATACACACATGCAGCAAAACCTGCTTATACTAATCTTGACAATCTTACACTTTTCTTTCTATTGTGCTGGTACTGTAGGTGTTTGAGTTACAGAGATGTTGGAAGACTCTGCCCTGAAGGACGTCCATCTATAGAAACTGAACTTTGGTCTCTGCTGGCTTTATCACTTTACAGAATTCAATTTTTCTCTCTGCTTATTGATACAACTATCTGCAACAGCCATGCTGAGCTCATCCAGTCTGGGGCTAGGAACAGCCTCATGGAACTCAGCTGTCCAGTCATAACCAAGCTAATAGATTTTTGCTAACTTGCAGGAGTTAAAAATGTAGAGGCAAAAGAAAACAACACCCCCAAATTGCAAGATATATGAAAATGTAAAACTTCAGGGAAATGGTGATCTGTTCATGGAATAGTCTTGAGAAGAAAAACAAGCTAAATTAGTCTGATGAGTTATTCATTGTGAATGATTCACTCCATTACTGTCTGCTTCCTCCACAAGCCATAGAAGCTAATATATAAACTGATAGAGGAAGGGTGGGATCGATTGAGAGCAACCTCTCCCTCCTCTCCCGGGAAAATAGGTCACCTGTCCCTGCTACACTGCTCTCTGGGCACAGGGCACATCTCAATAGACTAAGCATTCATTTTCAGATAATGAAGTTTGTTTTTTCCAGGGCTAAATTTTCCTGAGGAGTGTTTCCCTTTTCCCCCCATCTGCTATCAAGCCTGTGCTCACGGTTTGGCTGGCTCCCTTCCCCCGTCCTGACAGCTCTCATTGTTCGCAGATGATGGCTGTTTGCTGGCCTGTGCAAAAAAGAAAAAAAAATGATCTAAATGCAGTGTCCTTTAAACAGTTGGTGCTGTGGAAGAAGGAAACTCGTGGCACCCTCAGGCTCTGCTCAGTGTGGGACTGGCTGCTTACTCTTCAGGATGGAGTGAGCCTCTGGGTCCAGGGTGTGACTGGGTGGCAGGAGTGCAAGGTGCTCACTAGGCACACTGGGGCTCCTCATGCTGCCATGGGATGTGGGTTTTCCCCCTTTTTCCACATCCCATGCCAGCCCTAGTGTCATCCCAGGCACTGAGAAGCCCAGCAGGGAGACCTGCCATGGCCCTGCCTGCACAGGAGGGTATTGATCTGCAGAAAGCTGCCACGCTGGGAAACATTTCTAAGGCCCCTTTTAGCCCTAATAAGCAATAATATTATCTGTGATGACATCTCTGCTGAATTTTCTTGTACCCACCACAACCCACTGTTTATCATGGGACTATTTATAAACTACTGCTGAAGCTTCATAAATACTTTTAGCTCATTGCACAAATTGGAGCTGAACAGCTGGAAACTGTATTGCAAGCACAGCCCAGGCTGAGCCTACAGAGAAACTATGCACAAAACTTCTATGCATGGTATTTATTAGAGAGCTGGTGGAGAGGAGTTGCCAGCTCTGGATGCTGAATGCATTCAGAACTTGGGAGTGTGGGGTTTACTTGCCAGTTCATCTGTAATTTATTATAGAGGACAAACAAGTAGGGAAAGAGGCTGCTGCCTACCTGACTCATTAGGGCAGCTAATGTGCTAATGGAGATGTTTGCTTCTGTGCTGCTGGGCTGAGCTGATCCCCTGCCATGACTCTTCTGTGGCCCATGTGAGGTCAGGCCACAGTGTCCAGCTTTAAGTACTAGTCAAATTCCCATCCAAGACCCCAGAAAGAAATGGACACATCAGGCAACATCCATTTCAGGTAGGGAGTTGAGGATTGAATGGGATTGTGGATGGCATGCTCCTGGCAGTGCTTCCTCCCTGCACTCCAAGGGGAGTTTTGCAATGTTGTGTACTCCTGGTAGATTTGGTTGTAAGTCTTCATGTTTCTTCTCACTTAATGGTTTCTGAGCAATATATATTAAAAAATATAAATGAGTGCAAAACAGGTTAGTGTAGACTTATGTTAAGTGGCTGGGCATAAAAACCTCTGGTTTTGTAGATTTAAGAGCTTTTTCACTCTGAAAAAAAGAATTTCAAAGATTCTGTTGTAAAAAACAAGGAAAGAATAAAAGGAAGGAAATGTTGCAATCATTTTGTGGAAGACCAAAGCTCTCCAGGCAGCTCTGGTATGTATAAAACATGGAGTTTCACACGTTTGGAGAAACCAAAGACCTCACTCTACATGAAGTCAGAAGAAAGAGTATATTGTGTGAGAACATTGGTCATGAGGTCAGATCTTCAGAGGCAATGTTGTGCAAATACACAACTACATTTGATGACCAGGCCTCAGCTACTAGAGGACATTAATCACTCTTAAGCCATGATTCATGTCAAGTTTGGTTCAGGAGACCCAGGATAGATGTTCTAAAGCCTGCTGCTGAAATTGAGGAGAAAGAAGTCATCTGTTAAAAGGAGCTTGAATCATGCTTAACTCGAATGAGATCCAGGCCCAACAATATAACTCCCATCTTTTAAGAAAATAAATCCAGAGCCATGCCTGAATTTTGTGGCTGACATCACATTCACACTTAAAATATTTCTGCAAATCCCTCAAAATGAACTTCAGAAACCTGTCTGTTAAAACATCATCACTTCACAAGTTTGATTCGAACTGCAAAGAAACAAGCAGACCAAAGGCAGAACCCACAATGGACATCAGGATTTGATGTGCTTCAGTTTAACCAGATTTTTACTATATAGTTAAATAAAAGAGATGGCAGTCGCCAGGTGCAGTGAGCCCAAATACACCACATGGGTTGATCAGCACAGCTCACAGCCAGCCCTTGAAGTCCCCAAGCTCCTATTTGCTACCACACAGTGACCTGCTCTGAGTGTGTACCATGGTATTGAGTCTCCTCAGGCTTGGGGAGAAGAGGAGGAAGCAGGAAAATGGTTGATGTACATGATTACCTGATTTTTTCCTTTCTTACTTTTTCCATCTTTTCTTTATACCCTGATGTAGAATAAGTTGCATGGACAGAATATAAATATACAGTTATAACACATGACAATGCAGCAAAATCCTGGACTCTGTCAATTACTGTGGTACCGTATATTTTTATTTTATTCCTTTGGGGAAATAAATCATTCAAGTGAAAAATCATTTGGACAATGCAACTACACAGAGAATATCCAAGGCACGAAGACACCTTTGCAGTGAACTGCACACAGAGTGATATGGAAAATGGTATGAAACTGTGGGAAAACTTCCCAGTCTAATTGGTGACACAGTGCTGCCAAATGAGTGTCTCTCTAGAACACACTTGTTGGCGTAAGTCATCTTCAGAGATCCCTACTGATATTTGAAGTTACAAGGGACACAGTTGACTCTTTCTGTAGTAGCAGTACTCTGAAGCAGCGGAAAAAATCCATCACAGCAGCCAAATTGACTTGGGCAGCAGAAAGTTTAGCACCTGGGAGGAGGAGCTGCTTGGGAATGTATGGGGCAGGGTTGAAAACCACCTCCAAATTATTTTGTTCAAGTCCAGGAAACCTGCCCAGTAACATGTGCTAGACAGCCTTGGATAGATCAGAGTAAACTGGTTTTGAAAGGAGGACGTGAGCCAAAAAAAATGCATTTTGGTTACCTGGCAATGACTTCAAAGTTAAGATTGAATTATTTTGAATTGTGGGGCTGGAGATTTTTGAGCGAGTTGGGAGAGAAAAGAGAAGAAGCAAATATTCAGAGGGTGGCTTGTCAAGTTGGGTCTTTATACTCATTAGCCCAAATGCAGAGGTAGGGAAGGGAGAACTCAATTCCCTCCTCTTCCTGGGGAATGTGGACCTCTGGGCTTTGCTCCTGGTGGAGGCTGTGAGCCCAAAGGCTGGGATAAGGCTGCTCCCATGGACCACTTCCCATATGGGTCTGCTTTGCATAAGTAATGAAACATTTCTGGATGCAGCGAGCTGCATGGGGGCCTTCTGCAGCCTCTTCACGCTGAACAGGTCAGTCTATGATGGGGCTTTCATCTTGTGGATAAGACTTGTTTTGAATGGAATGCTGAGCCAATGTTTAGCAATGGGGAAAAATCCCTAAGTAGTGGGATATTAGGCTTGAGGTTTTCAGTTGCCATGGATGACAATTTTCTTCTTTAGCTGACACTGCCAAGAAAGGATCAGTCAACTCCCATAATTCCTTTAACAATTTTTGCCCTTCCATCTCCATTTACCTTCATATCTTTTTTTATTAAAAAACAGCGACTGTAATAACTTTTGCATCGAGAGATATGCATGAATTGTGAATTACTGAATTTAATATAGCATGATCATCTAAGTCTGTCCAAGCTTTTACAACTTGGTACTCAGGTCTGCATGCAACATGTCAGTTATTTTGCCCTTTCAGTATCTATTTTTTTTCTTTTTTTGGCTTGTACAAGGTATTATTAACAATTGTGAATCAAATTAATCTTTTTCAGGCAATAAATTTAAATAAAGATCAATCTTGAGAAAATTTTATGCATTATTTTAACTGCAAAATAGATCCCAATGAAGATGAGATGTTTTCAGGCAGTAGACCAGTCAGTGTATACAAAATTACACCCAATCTTTAGTTATATCTAGGCTTTCACTAGTCCTTTCTCTAATAGCAATCAAAACATTTCCACATGCAGAAAAGCTTTCACCTTTTAAAAAATATTTTTCTTTGAAAATCTAGGTGACCAGCTAACCTGCACCCTGGGATAACCGATGGAAAATGAATGGCAGGGGCTGGCTGCGGGAGAAACCGGCTGTGGGTGAGGGTCAGGGCTGGGCAGTTCTGTGCAGAGGGAGGACTCGGAGGTAAAGTTTCCCTTGTCTCTTTTGCATATTCATGTGATGGACCTGGATGTTAAATCAGTTTTGCTTTGCTTTCTTAACAGATTCCACTCGGGTTAATTATGTGGAAAAATTGCTAGCAGTGTATATCTATACATATAGCATATATCCAACTCTTCTCCTGTAATAAATTAAAATTCCTTTAAAAGTCTCATTATTTTGTCATTTAAAAAAAAGACTCAAAGGTAAATGTCGATTTTAATACGGCTGTGGTGATTCTCCTGAAAGTTTAGTGGGTAGAATACCAACATATCTTTCAATGAATACTTATGAGTTATTGATTAAAAAAAGTAGTTGCAGAGCTTGTGGTAAGATATGCCTTGTATTTGGGAAGCTGTATAGACATCTTTATATTAAGTGTATTCACAGCATCTCAAAAGATCATGCTGGAGCTGTAAATTGTAACCCTCTAGCAAAAGTTTAATGTTTATTTAAAGGGGGTAGCTTTCTATTACAGTGTTTGAACAGATCTCCTCAGACAATGATCATAACCTCCTTCCCTTCTCCTTCACACTCAGGTTATGATATCTATACTCTTCTTATCGCATGTGACTTCACTTTTATGAGCTGTCTCTGGCTCTCACCTGATTTTATGCTTGAAGTCAAGAGGGATAACGTGAAGCCCTGAACAAAATGACAGGCTCAGATTTTTGAGAACCACTTGCAATGGTCAAATGTTTGAGCCTGGGCAGGGAGATGGGATTTCTTTTTTTTTTTTTTTTTTTTTTTTTTTTTTTTTGTCCCGATGCAGCCCCTGCGGGCGGAGGAAGGAGCTGGGAGGTCCCCGCTCGGTGTCAGCACTGCCCCTGCAACTCGTGCCGGGCCCGGGGCTGCGGTGCCGCACGGACGGGGCTGCCGTGACCTTTGCGGTGGGGCTGGGGTGGCCCCGCACCGCGCACAGGCTGGTGCTGTGTGGCTGCAGGACCCCGCCAGGCTGGCTCTGGCTCCCGGTCCGGCGATCACTCCCATCCGCAGCCCAGCTCGTCTCGCTGCGGCTCAGGCAGCCCCACGTGCAGCCCCGGAGCGAATCGCGCTTCATACAAAGCTGCCTATGTGAAGAGGCGTATTTTTTTTTTTTTTTTCCCAGGCAGAAATATCAGTCCACGCTGATTTTTCATGCACAATTTAGAATCTTCGCTCTTGAGAGCGAGGCTTGCGGTTCCCTAATGTAAACATACAGATTTTTTTTTCACTCTAGATCTAAAAGCAGACATTTTTTCAAAATACCATTGGGCAGAAAAGCTTCCTGTCAGATTTACGTATCAGGTTTTTGTTTTTTTTTTAATTTTCATTGACAATGTCTTTCAGATCTGTTATTGCCTGTGACTTCAACATTTTGTAGAAAGGAGTTGGAAATCTGCATCTAAACTGTACATATTATCAAAGACAAGTCCACCAAAATAATTCAGCATGAAGTTCAAACATTAAGCTGGTCACTGAATAGCTCTTCCAGCCTGTGTAAAACAGCTGTTATCCACTATATCACTAATAGCTAAAAAATATCTTCATCATCCTGATAAAAAAAATTTTATATCCAAGCTATTAAAAATCAGTAGTACTACCCTTTAAAAATGTTGAGAAATACACAAGCAGGTTTTTATAGAAAGTGTATTTGGACAAGAAGAAATGCCTCAGCAAGGAGGTAAAAAAGATCTCAGTCTGTACATCTTTGTGTGTATGGGAAAGGCACGTAGGATCTGGTTCCCAAGCCCAGCAATTCCCTCTCACTCGCTGCGTTTGGTGAACCTGCAAGGGCAGCAATAACAATCCTGTTCTACAGAGACTTCAAATCCTCTTCTATCTAGGTTCTCGTGCTGTGCTCTCATCACTGGGGTTTTGCACCTAGGAAGGGCTAATAGGTACTAATTATGATTATAGCAGCAGCTATTTTTGCTATACTTAGTATGGTCCCATATGCTTAGGATTCTAGAAGACAAAGGGGACAAATTGAATGATTTTGGATGTGAAATTCATTTGCAGTGCTTTAATTCGTTAATCTAAGACTAAAGGGTGCATTGCATATGCTGGCCTAAGAGTGAATATGCACTGAACATCCTGGGGATTTTGTGTAATGTGAACTAGCCCCCAAACCTCAGAAAATAGTAGAAATAAGATTTTTGTTTTCTTTCACCCTGCCTTTTTTTTTTTTTTTTTTGTTAGCAGAGTAAAATATAGTTTTTCTGTATTTGCTAATCTATTCTATAAATGTAAGGAACTGAAGTGCATCTGTAATGTTATCACAGATTTGAAAAATGCACACAGTAATGAGGAATGAAATTCTCCTCTGAAATAATTCCACTGATTTTAGTGGAGTTAGGCCAATAGGGAATTTGATCCTTAACAAACTTGTTCAAATCATACTGAAGTTTCATGCTGGAACATATTCACAAACATCTAGGATGCCTTACAAAATTATTAATTTGATTAAAATGCTTATATATTGTGCTTTCACTATATATTTTTTCATATGTTCAATAAAGAATTTAGTATAAATTCTTGAAAATTCTTTGACAACTGTCTAAAGGCACGCAAATAAAGTAATACTACTTCAAGCATAAAAAGAAATTAATTAAAAGTCTAGAATTAATGTGATTAATTCCAAATTAAGGCATACTTTAAAAAATATTTTGCCAGGAAATAAATAAGGTAAGGTTTCATACTTGTGCACAGTTTCAATTTTTTTCTGTCTCTCTCTTTTTCTTTCTTTTGCTGCAGGCTCGAGCAAAATCTTATAATACCAATAAATGAAAAATATGCGTTGAGGGAATCAATATACTGATTGTATGAATCCTTTTTTAATAAGGTTCATTTTGTGGTGGCAGATTAATTCATGTTTTACTTAACTTAAAATTGTCTTTAGCCTTAATTCAGAAGTAAATTGCTCCTTTAAGACTTTTGATTTTGTTTTCAAATAATTAACAGAGAAAAAGGAATTTCAAAACAGTTCAATTAATTTGACAACAATAGCCTTTTGAGGTATAAATACAACTGTTTGCTCCATTCAAGCAATAAAACTAACAATAAGCATACAATGTGAAATAGATTTTAGTATCTATCTCAACGGAGGGACACACCACCCTCAGTGCAGCAGGAAAGCACTCACACTTCCAAAGACTAACTAAATCCCAGGAATATTCAGGTTTCCTCAAAAGCCTGTGTTACTGAGCAATAATTTAAATTCCAGTAGCTATTAAAAAGTAGCAAATTCAATGTGGAGAATCGTCCACTTAGGCAGGAGGGGAAGAAATTTTTAAAGTTTCCTTTCCCAAAACAGGTTTTGTTTTTTATTTACCTTCCCCTTGTCCCCCCCATAGTGTTCCTATAGAATATATGCATCACGGCTACTTAAAAGTTCGAGACTATGAGCACAAATGTCAACTAAAGGACATTATTCAGCACAAAACATCTGCACCAAGTTGTGAAATCATGGTAATACTATAAGGAATAAGCTGAGCAAAAATTCCTGTGTCTAATATTGTTACACAATTCTATGTGATAAATAGCCAGAACAAATGCTAGTCAGAATTATGTTTTTGTTCTATTTTATTCTGCAAAACTAATTTGTGAATGACCCCAAAGATACATGATTTGTTCATTTGCAGGTGTCTCTCCACTTTCCTCCCTGTCTCTGGCTGTTTCAGGAGATTGTGCATTTACTAACTGTGTGTGCATGTATAAAATATCTCTCTCTTAGGCATTTCTCAATCACTCATCGTACTATGTTTAAGTGCTAAATATATGTATTAGGCACACACATGCCCACCCACAAATGCGAGATACATATACATATCTGCTAGCTAGACATTCAATTAAATATGTATTGTAAAAGGCATAAGTGATTTCAAAGATTTGAAGACAACTGTGATGACAGTATATATTACTGTTAAATTCACCAAGGCACATCTGCAAAACAGACTAGGGACTTATCTGTAAATCTTTTCTAGGAAGCTAAAGGTAAACATTATTTGTTTGCCAGAACAGTGTGGAAAAAATATTTATGATTTCAAGAAACAGTTAGTGAAACCTTTGCTAAGGGAGTAGCAGCACATTTGCTTTTTAAATGAATTCATCTCAAGTAATCAGGATTTAGTTAAATGGACTAATGCCACTGAACGTTTCAGTCTGTCATTTGGGGTGTGAACACTGGCACTCAGAGGACACCTTTTAAGCACAATACATTTATGAACTCATTTCTATTTCCCTAAGGATTAAAAAAATAATTTTTATGCACAGTATCAGTGGCTTTCTTTAATAATTTCCTCACTGCCGCAGCTCACCTTTAGAAAGGATGGAGAGTTTAACCTCATATGGTAAAAGTTTTAGCCCTGGGGGGTTTATTATAGCAATATTCCTTTTCAATGCACTGTCCACCATAACGGGTCTTAACATTTCCTCACCAGGCAGACAAGCAGAGAAGCACAAAAATGAAACAAGCTATGTTTAGCAGAATTTTTACATACCATAATCTCTTTACCATGGTCAGGCAAGGCTGGAATTTTCAAGATGATCTCTTATGGCACAAATCCATTGCAGGACCGAGCTGATTTACAGCTTAGCACCATTCTCCACTCTTCACTGAGAGTAAGTTAAATGACCCAAGAATAACATTAATATGTACTGTAACTAGATAGAATGGTGGTCTAAAGGGTGGTCTAAGGCATTAGCTTTCACCCAAGGAAACTCAAGCTCATATATTGCCCAGAAATACTAATAAGGGTCAAGTATCATTACTATTTTAAGAGGTTGACAATACAGTGAGTTATGGGGAATGATAGTGAAGCAGGGCTCTTCTCCTGCCTTCTATCAGCCCTCTTGTCTCCCCACTGCAATGTTTTGAACAAATCTTGGCTAAATTCGGACTCATTATTTTGCATGCTTTTTTGTGGCTAACCTGGTTTAAAAATACCTGCTGACCAATTGTTTTTTCCTTTTTTTTTTTGCTTGGTTGTGGCAATCTGTTTAACCTCAGCTGAGTCTCACAGCAAACTTTCCCCCTTTTTTCTCCTTTTCATTAGGGAAGTAGTTTAGAATTAAAAAAACCCACACAAAACCAACTTGGAAGAAGCTGAAGCCACACTTTTAAAATCAAGTTAGAAGGGGTGCTAAAATATTTCCCCTGTAACAAGAAAGATCTGACAAAACAATAAATAGAAAAGTAAGATGTTGAAATTATTTTAAGACAGATGCCTTTTTAAACTGTATTAAGAACACCTATCATGGAGCCTGACTCCAGCAGTTCCTCACACAGGAGGTATTTTATCTTCACAACATCTGGCACTGTCAAGGAGGTACAGTTGTAGACCTTACCAGATGCCGACACTCCATACATAAAAGTACACTAACAAATCATACCATTAATAGCAGGACAACACAAGTGTTTCTTATACATCCATGAAGAGAACTATTCCATGGTTATGGGAAAGCTTAAAGAAAAAAAGCCACAAAAAAACCCCAACAACCCCTAACAGAAATTTCTTGCAATTCCTAAAACATAAAAATAACTCCAAGAGCTTTATTTTCAGCTTTTTTATAGATGACTGACAAGAAGGCTTTTTTCTTCAGGGTGAAAAACTCCTTGTCCCATAAATCTGTGTGGTTGACATATCTAGGTAAATTTGTATCCTTGCTCAAAGGGATCACTGGTTTTATTCTCTATGGATTTTTCACTCACTCTGTTGTGGAAAGTGAGTTGAGGCAGAGAAAAAATTGCTTGATATTTGAAGGAAGGTTTACATTATTTTATATCATCCACACTGTTGTCACTTGGTTTCTTTTATGAACTGTTTAAAACATCATACTATATTGCATAAACCTTGCCCATTTTTGAATACGTAGTTAATTTCATACCCTGAAGGTCTTGAGCTTGGTATTTCTCTCATGTCCTTGTCTGTTAGTTGGACATAACTATATTAATCCCAAAATAAAATGTGAAGGTATTTGATGTTATATTTTTATAAAACACGTGTTATATTTCCTACTTTAATATTTATTTATTTTAATCACGGTGTCTCTGATAGTCTCTCTAATATGAATGAGATTTGAAACTGTGTTTCAAGTAAGACTCCCTTGAAGGTAATTCTGAATGTCAGTGGCATTAATGTAATTACCAAAACACAAGGATTCGGCTTGCATATGTGCCACTTGATCCTTCCCCTTTATATTTCACCAGCAATAATCAATAACCCATAGGACTCATCAGTCCCACGCATAGGACTTACAAGAGAGGCAGAATTTCTATTTCTGATATGTTTCTCCTCTTCCAAACAAGGTCCTCATCCTTTTATTAAATGATTAAGTAAAATAAATAGATCCCAGCAAAATACTCTTTTAAGATCAATGTTTTGTACAATAGTATCATAACAAAATGCAGAGAACAGCAGCGAGCTGCAGTCCCAAGGAATTACTTTAGTACAAATAATACCACTCCTCTCAAGGCTTGAGCCATAACATGTTGCCAGGACCGTTTTTCCTATTTCAGCAACATGCTTTAAAATTTAATTTTCTCCAAAACACGTGCTGCTTCTTGGAACTGAAGTGATTTTAAGTGCCTGTGCTGTGTTATGACAGCAGTGATGGTGGTGGGTGCACGCTTGGCAGAGGGATTAGATATGGGTCAAATGTTTAACCATCTGGATTTACCATGAGCTAAACCTTATTTTTGATACCTCTGTTCAGACTAACTAAAAAGCGATTCCTCCTTCGTCCTCTCCAAACTTTTCCCTCTCCTCTCCAGGCTGGTGTGGATGTGGAGCCGCACTACTCCTACCACCCTGTGGCAATCGCATGCCATGACACACGTCAGCTCAGCCTGGGCTGCTGGCAGCGAGCTGCAGCCATCTACAGAGTTATTTGTCTTCTGGTGATTAATTCTAGGAACAATTAACTTTTGTTCTTCAGTGCAAATAATACACACGCAGGTGCAGAGAATTAAGATGAGAGAAAACCTTCTGTAAAAGAGATTACTACTGCTAAGCTCTTTTTGGATGTGTAACTCAAACTATTTAGAATAACGCTTAAATGCTGGAAGCAATAGATTCCGGTTTTGTACCTGAGCTATTTGTGTATTATAGAGATGGAAGATCTTAAATAAAACGTCTGGGCTGTACTTTAGACATGTCTATTTGCTTACTTAAGAAATCAGGAGTTGATGAATACAAGAAGTTATCTTGATCAAAAAAAAAAAGAAAGGTTAATACATTTAAAATTTTCTCACTGCATGCACATTTCACAAATTCTCTGCATTTTATATGTAGCAGATGGTGTTCAAACAAATCAAGAAGCTGCAGCTAAAAAAACCACCCTGATGGAAAAACTCATATATTTCTTCAAACGATAAGATGAACTGCAGATGTTTGTTGAAGAGTACTGCTGACGCAGGCGACCTAAGAAGCAAAGGCTTAAAAAGAAGAGTCCAGTTGTGTTTAGCACTAGCCAACCACGCTAGCTGTCACTGCATGATTTATGAAGGTTGCTTGCTGGATTTTATGTTGACAGAGAAATTGTGATTAAAAAAAGCCTGACCAGTTACCGATGTTAACAGGGAACATGGCAAAACACTAGCTGCAGCATACCTTGCAGCCCACTTGCAAGTTTAGCTCTTCTGGACAGACAAAGATATTTAAGCAGCATAACTCACTTCCATCAATCTTTCAAACTTTTGACCAACGTGCCTTCATGCTTCTGCATTTTGTCCACATGGTTCTCGGTAGTGCTGCTAAAATACTGTGCTTATCTGACACCTGCAGTCAAATTAATCCCAAGTTAAGCCTGACAAAGTCACTAAAAGGAAAACAGTTGTCTGTTTAAGAACTTGGGAATCAGACACAAAACCAGCTGCTTGATACGTGGTTAAAAATCATTAGCAAACACTTAAAAATTTATTTCAAGATTACGCTTGATAATGTTTACAAAACCTACTATTAACTCAGTGTTTCACTGGGGGGAAGTCGCGCCATTATGTCAGTGTTTCCACACAGAAAATCACATATTCTTAGAACTTGTTGCAACTTGGCTGTAAATATTTACTCTAGACAACAGTTTAGTACACAAGGTTACAGCCCAAAAGCAAATATTTCATACCAAGTTTCAAATATATGGATTTTCTGATTTGTAAATGATTCAGGCAGCCTTTCCCCTCCCTTAGAACTGCTAACTCAATCTATAAACATAAATATACCATTTCAGAGGAGAAAGGATGCAAATTACAGATCAGCACAGTAGTCCTCAGGGAGTTTATTATGGGGTAATTGGACCAAACAAGGGCCAACTTCTGGCCTGATTTACAGTTTCAACAAATCTATTGACATCAGCTGAGGTCTAAGGCAAGGAAGAATTTGGCTTTGAGGGGCTGAAGAGAGTTTTAAATTATTCCAGTTTAGCCTCCCTGTGCTGATTTGTAATCTGAAGGGGCACCATTATAAATGTGACTCGCAAGCAACTCGAGACTCTCTGGCTGTGGATGGGTGTGTAACCCAGAGCAAGGCTTTGCCTCCTGAGCAGTGCTTACTCATCAATTCTTAATTTGGCTCCTCTAAACAATTATAACCCTCTGCAGATACTGAGTAACATCACAAAACGTGCGGTTTTCTTATGTAATTCCTTAGGTTGGTTGCAAAGCAGAGCTCCAGGCTAGAGGCCAAGTCACACAGAGTATGAGCAGCTTCAGAAATAACCACCATTCAGGTTTGTTTACTGCAAGGAGCTTGGGAGAAAAACCATCAAATTAAGGAAAATGAAGTATGTAAGGAGCTTGTGTTAGTGCAGTTTTTCTATAACCTTCCTAAGATTGTTCTGTGGGGTTTGGAAGAGGTTAATGTGTCTACTGAGTCCTTGTTAGTGAAAAAACATTTTGTAAGGTTTGCATGGGGATGTTGCACTGTCAGTGAGCATTCACTCAGTTACAGCTCGAACTGGAAGTGACCCAGAGTAACTGTTTCATAGGCCATGGCAAATTGCTTGGAGATTTCAATGCATGTGACCATATCATTAAATCACACATATAATTCAAATTGCTGGTTTTGTGGCCCCACAGTTGTTAACAGAGACTAAAGGGCAGCAGTGTCTTCATCTCAGGGTTGATATGAAGTAACAAGGGGCATGAGGTCTCTCTTTATTTCAAATTAACATGTAGGTAGGTCAATGTCTCTGAACTTGCAGAAAGTACTTTTCTCATTTATTTTTGTGCTGGAATTGGCCATGCTGTTTCTCTAGATTTCTTCCAGTAGCTGCTCTGGTTCTGTGATCTTCACCAAATTTTCCCTGGATACAAACACTGACAGTTGAGTCTGAGTCAGACTGTAGTTCTGCCAGCCACAGAGTTTATACCTAATGACTCAGTTTTCTGCAGCTCTTGAGCAATGTGCAATCAGAAATAAGAGAGATGTTTCCAGCGTAGTTATGGTTATTGTTAAACACAGGAAATATTTGCAAACATGTCTTAAAAGCTCAAGAAGGGTATCTGGATCTACTCTATAGATGTGCTGTTTCTGTCCATCTTTAGCACCTATGCAATAGGGCAGGTCTGTACTTACCTGCTTTAGATGCTATGGAAACCATTGGGTGCTGGACTGACTGGAGAGAATTAAATCTGGTGTGTAATGGGACTACCCTACATGCTTTTTGTTAAATTTGATATCCACTTTTAAGCTCAAATTCATTAAAAAAAATGCTGCATCTGACAAGATTGGAATTTCTGCTGTGTGCACTTATGCCATTGTCTGCCTGGAGATTTCCCTTTGCTGTAGTGTGTCCATCTGTGAGCATCTTGTGCCTTATCCTATGCCTCTTTCAGTTTTCTGTTTGCATAGGACCTCAGAAAATGGAATACCTGTCCAGTAGAGGAACCCCCACCTTCCCCAAGGGTATGGGTGACATTATCACTAAGGGATACAGTAATACCAGATGGGTATAAAAACTCACCTTCAGGGAATGCAAAATATACAAAAGTGACTCAGAAACAGCTACAGCTTTAAGTACACTTGCTCTTCTCTTGCTTTCTTTGCTGGAAAACGTGATGCCAAGTTGCTTTTCTGCCTGAGACGGTGTGAAACTTGTCTTCCACCTGCTTCTATGAGACATGCACATGGCAGAGTCTGACTTTACAAACTCCTACCACCCTTGGTAATGTCATTCCTTTGATAAAGCACCATGTTAGATACCCTGCTGCATTTCATATATCATTAGAACTTTGATTAAGAAAAGTCATACATATAAATAAAGTATTATACTATGCCAGCAAGCTGCAATGGGGTCTGTTTAGCCCCTGAAAGTGCTCACATAACAAACAGTGCTGTGAAGCCATTGTTGGTAAAGCCTGTGTTATTCTTGCTCCTGATAAATGCACTATTGAAATAAACCAGCTCTCCCAGCATTAATGATCATTTGATTAAAGAAAATTTTCTAGTTAACATTTTGTAACAATGTAATAAGTAACTTTCAATTAAATTTTTCTATATGTGGAGAAAATGTGTAATGAATAAATCAGTAAAGACTACATAATGGAAGCCTATTAGCAGGGTGAATATATTCTTGTAACTCAAATTTCTATACCACTTTAGTATTATCTTCTATCAGAAGAGAAGGTACAATTACCAATTTTATCTTATCTTAGACGTATTATTAAAGAGTAGTAAAGGAAACTTCATTCCAGAAGCTATAATGTGATTTTTGATTAATGGTGGGATTTTTATGTGACAAGAATATTTCTCCTAGGCAAAGTACGCACATGTATCTTTGCCTGAACTGACTTGTTTCTGGCAGGCTTTTCACTGACAGAAAGTTCTGCTTCTCTAAAGACATGTGTATTTTCCTGTATGTATAGCAGATTTAAGTGTACAGGATCTAAAAGAGTCTGAACTGAATCTATGCTACATGAAAGGACTTGAGCCTGTACTTCACATTTTAATCCATTTAACAAGACTCACTAAGCAATAAACACCTTCCACTTTATCTTCTGAAATGTCAAAGTTGCAAAGTGAAATGTTACAAATATGAGCAAAATGAATCATCTTTTGAAGTGTTGCAAGTAGATCTCACACCTGTAGGTAGGAGCAACAGTTATTGTCACTGAAAGCTGTGTGCATATAATGATGGCCGATGGGATGTCCAAGAGATTATTTAAAATACATGGAAAAGGATATCCATTCAAGGTTTGCAGTTCTTAAACTGATGTGTATGACACTTTTAGAAAGGCAAGGTTGGACTGTGTTAAAAGAGAGCTAAGTCAAGCTCTCAGTAACATCAGATGAAGGAGCCTGCTCAGATTTTCAGGTCGCTGACACTAAGACTTCTTGCCAAGGCACAGCGCTGATATTCACCTGTGTGCAAGGGGCAGCAAATAGTCCCAGCCTACACCAACAGTAAGTGTTAGGCATGGGAAGGTGTATGATTAACACAGGATCTGCTAGAACTCTTTAGCCACACACAAATGCTTTAAGAAGCACAAGAGCTGATCATGGGGCAGTGCAGCCAGGTCAGCCTGCAGCCTTGGCTTATCCTCCCCTTCCTGCTTTCCAGCACCACTTGGCTCCTCTGCTGAGAAAGGGAACAGCCCTGTGTCAGGCTCAGCTAAATGTACCCACCTTACCTGTCCCTGCAAGGCTCCCCACCTTGGCACACACACTGCTCTTCACAGGGGAGGGCCTTTGCCCAGAAAAGGACAAGCTGTAAGTCAGCAAGTCCACTCTGTCTCTTTGATTTTCAGGGCTAATGAGAACATATATATATATATATATATATATATATATATATGTATGTTTGTGTGTGTTTCTTTAGAGAGATTATTTGCATTCTTGTCTTGAAATGATATTAAAGTACACAATTTTATTCTTAGCCAAACTTAAGGGAGTTACTCTGGATGTCAATAAAAGAACCAAATTAATTGAATTTGGCCAGGCTTCCCCTTCTAACCCTCTCTTTTCTTTCTTTCTTTCTTTTTTTTTTTTAAATCAATTTATGTGATTTTCTTTTTTTCTGTAGGGGTACACACAAACCTATTTCTCATGTTCACTTTACTCCTTTCAACTAGATTTCTTTTTCCTAGATTCTCCTTAATTCCAAATAGCATAAAGATTACTTTGATTTCCCTTTCAATATACTTGTTTTCCACACATGCATCTTCTTTCGTATACATACAAGTAAAGGAATTTGTATACATACATACATATATATATATATATATATATATATATATATGTATATATGTGCTTATGTAGTCAATTGTCCTGGTTTTGTCTGAGATAAAGTTAATTTTCTTCCTAGTAGTGGTACGGAGCTGTGTTTTGGAATTAGTACGAGAATAATGCTGATAACACACTGCTACTAAGTTAAGGACTCTTCAGTGAGTAGGCTGGAGGGGCACAAGGATTTGGGAGGGGACACAGCTGGGACAGCTGACTCAAACCAGCCAAAGGCATATTCCATACCATATGGCATCCACGCTCAGAATATGAACTGGGGGGAAAAGCTCAGGACCGGCTGGACACTGGTCAGTGAGTGGTGAGCAATTGCATTGTACGTCACTTGCTTAGTACATTTACATGCTATTATTATTATATATTCTGTTATTATTTTTTAAAATTAATTTCTGCCCCATTAAGCTGTCTTTATCTCAACCTATGAGTTTTCTCATTTGCTTGTTTTACTCTTCTGATTCTCTCTCCCATTTAGCTGTGGAGGGTGGTGAATGAGCACGTGGCTGTATGTCTGGGTTTAAACCACAACATCAATACATAAATATACACTCACATATATGTTTAGTCATGCATATGGGCAGGTATTTAGATGACAATTCCAGGATGTCTCATTTCTAAACTGTACTCCACTGACTGGCATATTCTTTCTTGCTATCCACTTTTTCAGTCTCTATTGCCGATATACATTTCATAGGTCACTGAAAATGCATAGTGTACTGATGCGAGGTGCTGCTGTATTGAATATAAGGTTTACTTCAAACAAATTCAGTGGGTGTTATTCCACAGAAAACAAGTGCTTGTGTCAGATGTGGCATACGTGTAAGTCTTGGAATTCTTGAAATTGTTCAAAATGGGTGTTTTTATTGATCCCTTCAAATACCAATGGACTTGTTTTGGAGTGGGACTTCTATACAGTTTTAACAACATGATTTTTTTTCCTTCCTTGAAAATAGAGAATGAATCAGAGCTGTGTTCACACTCTTCATTCAATAAAACCCTGGAAGAAACAAATGCATTATGTGTGTGCAACCCAATAGCTGTTTCTGCCAAACCGTATGGAAGAAATATCTTTTCAGGTTGCACCCGAATTGGCAAAATGAACATGGCCAGTAGTGTTTGAACATCTGCATTACTGCATATAAACCTGATGGTGACTCACTGGCTGCTCCTGCTGCATTCTCCACGGTATCAGTAAATATGCACAACATATGAAACACCTTTGTAAAGGCTCTTCCGGCTTCTGTGACCTTCTGCCACAAAAAAATCCAGCGTCATTCAGACACAACATGGGCCACCGTCATATTTTCCAAGGCAACCACAGGACTTACAAACTCCATTCCAGTTTCCAGCAACACTGTGAAACCAGTGCAGATCTTTATACAACCCTTTCAAAAACAGAAGGAAAAAAAATGGGCCTTTCAATTAACCTCACATTAGTACAAGAAAGGTGATGGCATAATTTTAAATGCCTGTTATCTTGCATGAAATATAATGCCTGCATAGAATAATTTCCAGCTTCCCCTGCCACTAATCTCTGAACAAATACAAACAAAAAAACAGTAGCAGGTCAGAGCCCCTGTAATTTATTCATTTCCTTTCCACTGAAATATTTTACAGTCCTTCATTTATTTGTAAATTTTGTTCTAAAACAGAAATCCTCTTGAGATCTGGCATCTTGTTTGCAAGAGTGTCTGCAGGGAAAACAAGGCTGATGGCAGCCACGAGAACAAAAAGGCTAAAATGAAATGGAAGATGACATCTTCAGCCATTGTATAGAAGTCCGCAAACAGGTTTAATGAGATGTGCTCATTTTTACTTTAAAGCCTCACAAATGGTTTTTCATCATGCAGTGTTTGCTCCTGCATCCCTGTTGTTTAACCCCCTTTATCCCCTATGGTGCATTCTGCCCTCTGGTTTATACCTCTGCCCCACCCCAGACTGGTGTCCCTGCCCTGCTCGTGATCGAAGCTGATGAAATGTGATTCTAAGCAATACCCAGGCAAGATAGGTATCCCCTCAATTACCTGCAGAGATTACACAGAGGGCAGGCACAGATCGCCTTTTCTTGTCTCAGGGTTTCATGGGGAAAGGGGAGCAATGATTATGATCTTTTAATTAACGTTGCATTTAACATAGTGTGAAACAAAGGTGTTTTTTTTTTTTTTCTGGTGTTGGGCATCGACAAAACAGTATCAGAACCAAACCTGAGTTAATAGAATTGCAGACTTGGAGTTTGAGAGGAAGGGACATCTAGTGGGGTCATATTGTTCAAAGTCCCTGCACAGAGGGTTGCAACACAAAGAAAAGGGTTTAGACACCAATAACAAATGCTACTGAATTTCACTGCTCAGATGGCAGCTCAGGAACTGCAATTTCACAGAGAGTTTCTGCCAAATGAATCATCTTAAAAAAACCGAGAAGCCACAACACCTTGCATTTTTTCAATCTCTCCTCATGCTGCCCTTACCTTCATTAGTGTTCAATTTTTCAACAAACTATGGAATAGATACAAAGGCTGCAATTTCTTATGCACTGTTTTGAGACATCATTACTGTGAATTGATGAATCTGGTAAGGGTGAGTCTGGTCCAATCAGCTTGCACAAAGTCATTTCACTGAATTAAAACTTGAAAGTTTCCGCTATACTGAGCAAAGTGTAGATTCTGGGGACATTCCTCACACCAGTGAGGGTATTCATATGTAAAATCTCTGTTTTGGAAATGATGCCTACTCATTTCTTCTCTTCCTTTCTACCTTTGTCTCAACGCAGCCCAGATTCCACCAGAACTTCTGCTTGGGCTTTCTATCATGTCAGGTCCTGTGTCCACAAATAAATTTCACAAGTGCAAAACCAGTGTCCAGTTCAGAAAATGAAAATGCCTTTAGCAAGGTTAGAAAATAAAAGCCAAAGTGGTCTACAGTCCCATGGTTCAGACCTGTATCTCCTTCCTGTGTGCACAGGACCTCACACACCTGTGGGGCAACAACCAAAACTAGTAACACGAGATTTCAGAATAAAATACAAAGGCAGATGTGGGAACAGACCATAAAGCCTGTGAACTATTACACTGAGTGTGATCCTTCTCTAACTTACAACTGGTGTAGAACAATTTACAACTGATGTAGTACTGATATAGACTTGATGTGGTGTAGATTAAACCCCTATTGAAATCAATGGAATTAGACAGGTATAAAACTTGAGGCAAAGGAGTGGAGAACTAATCTGATCATCTCAGAGTTATGAAAACATAATTTATTTTCAGAATTGACATACTTTGTGGTTTCTGCTGCTTGACTCTCCAAACATTTCCTTATACTGAAAGTGAACTTGAAAACTTTAGAGATTTATGGCACAGCCCTCAGTTTGGGTAGGTAATTAATTGTGAAGACTATTTATTTTGGAGCTGCTTTTGTATATTCTTGGAGAAAGAAAGAAGCTTGCTGCCAGGAAAGAAGGAATCTTTGTTTTGCTTCTTATTATTTGTGGCTATGTCAGTGGCTGACACATGAAGTTATAGGAATAGCTGCTGTTGCTTTTTCTTTGTGAAAATGCACTGAGCAATTCCTAGTCCTCAGTTTTTTGTTGTTTTTTTTTTTTTTTTTACCTCCCAAGACTTTGGCATCTGTTGCTGTCAGATAATTTGTAGCACGGCCCACTTGACCCTTAGTTCATAGGTCATCAGAATCTATATGAAGGGGGTTATTCTCTGCTATTGTCGAGCAAGGGATTTACATCCTAACTCGTATTAATGCTTGTAAATCTCTCATGCATCATTGATGAGAGGAGGCCTAAATTACAATCATATTTGCTTATGAATACTACCAGAGTAGCGACACAATCCAAACAGGCATGGAACTGGGATATTCGAAGGAGGTGAAGTTCTCATGTGAAGTCCAACAGGAATCTGAACCTGCAAACCTTACAGGAGTGCAATTAACGAGATACTTAGAAATATGTTATTAATTGCTCTAAAAGAAGAAAAATTATTAGGAGATGTATTGTAGCCTTGTGGCAACCAAGTTACACACTGGAGAAACAGCTGCCTGACCAGTAGGGGTGAACAGAGTGAGCTGCACCAAGGACTGGACTTGCTGAAATCAGGCAGAGAGCTACTGAGAGGAGCTCATCATCACAGCCAGTTAAGCACCTCATGATATAGCTTAAGAAAATATGCAATGTGAAATCAAATTTGTTTTTAAACACTACAGACAGGAATGTTGTAGTCCATTCTCTAAGATCTATATATAATAATATAATTTATATATAATAACCATCTCCAATCCTGGCATCAGGCATTTGAAGTAAATCAGGTATTTATTTAGAAAATCATGGCAAACCTCCTTTTTTTGACTAACACTTTTAGGAATAACACCAGTAATCAATACCCCTTTGAGGAGAAATCAGTGAGCAAGATGTTCCATGGGGTCATGGAGCTGGTATAATCCAAACTGTGCTGGGTGTGCAAACACCCATGACCACCCATATCACCTTGCCATGGCTGAGCCCTCCTCGTTCCATGCTTGGGTTGTGGTATTTGTCAAAAAGCTCCTCTATTTTCCAGTTTCAATGGAGAAATGTACTTGCAGTAATGATCTCTGTGGTACTGTGTGCCTGACTTACTAGGACTACCATGCCAACTGCCACATCCCAAACTGTCTTCTGGAAATGTGGTGTAAAAGGGTCCTTCGGGTATGGAAATAAAAAGGAAACAAGTTTTTCCTTGACTGGAGAAGGGTTATGTTACTAATGTGCCTAAGACTATCACAGCGGAAAGCTGGGTGCATCCTACTCAACAGCCTGCTAATAAATGCAGTTTTACTCCTCTGCATAAGCAAAATCTCTGACTTTATCTTGTCAGAATTGTTTACTGTTTTTTTTTCATCTGTAGGAGCTCACCTGCATATGCTCTACACTTCTCTGGATACAATATAAAGGACATTCTGCTCATGTTACTAAACTGAGGTACCAGGGTCTGAAAGAGTAGTCTTCAGTCATGGAAGTAGTCCCTTTGACTCACATGAGCAAGGGTTGCTCCATCAGTCCACTATACATCACTGCATTCATTGCCACAAAGGCTACAAATGCAAAAATGGAACAAATGTTTGAGTAAGTGCTTCTTCCTAAAGTAGTAGTCTGCTATTTTAAAAAATCTTTCACAACAGTTTTCTCATGTGCCTAAAAAAATTATTTCCTTATTATTGAAGAAGCTGAAATATTATATTAAAATAATTATTTATAACTATTAGTTACTTATGAAGGATTTTATTTCTTAGAGATTCATGGATATTTGCCAGTAAGCATTTTGAAGGCTTGTTGTCCCTTAAAAAATTAGGACCTATCTGCTTCAGTTTAGACATTCATTATCTGGATGTTTCAAAGAACAAAATGGATGCACCTATCAGTGTGAGGAGGAAAGACTGGACTCACTATGGGTATCTTGCTTTACTCTCAATGAATGATGAACATAGGATGAATTGTATGTTACCTACATATAGATAATATGCCCTGTATTATGGACACATTATTAAGCCAGTATAATCACAAAGAAACAAATAAGGGATATCAAAGAAACACATATAAATTAAGTCTTGTCAAAGATGTTTGTGTGCGTTTAAGACTGTCCATTTTATGGATATTATGTATCATTATTTAATCTCCATGTTAAATATCAGACCAAATCACTCTTTTGCAGGAAATAATAGAAAAACAAAGAAATGTAACTTAAGCACAATTCAATTAGATGCAAGGGAATTGAGCACCTCAATTCTTAATGAAATTAATGATCTTTTATAATCACAAATGGCCAGACCTTAATTTTACTTGCTATTTAAAAGATGACACCTAGAGTAAAGTCATGTCCCAAAAACCATTAAGTGTCTCTGGGATTCAGAAAAGACTGTCCCTTCCTGGATTTATAAGAGAGTGTCTTGACACACCTTTAATGCTTCCAATACCAAGACAGCTCAATTATGACTACAAGATTTTGATTAAAAGGTAAGTGGAGCATCCCAAGGCCAAATGAGATCAAGCAAAGGGCACTCATTAGCTGCGGTGGAATATGGCATCTGCCTAGAAGTCTTATCAACAGCCATTGTCATACCTGGTTGCTTCGCATTTTTACAGACTTGGTCATAGATAAGTCCAAAGTAACAGAGAAGTGATTTTTAAATTCTGTCAATCTTAGATAAATATTAAAAATTTTTTTTCTTAATGTGTTAGCAAAACTTATGTTTCCTTGCAATCCCTTTGCTTTGTGTTAAACATTTTAAGAATAGATTATTTTACTCCACTTTCCAGGTATATTTTATTAATTTTATGACTATTATCTAGCTCATTACGGGGTTTGTCAGAAAGAATTTAAAATAATATATTGCAATAATTTGAGACGTCTTCAAAAGAGAAATCTCTCCAGCAACAGCAACATATGACTTCCGAAAAAAACCTCTCCCGACAAAGAAAGATAACCTTCCACTATGTGACTATAATCTGAGAAAGTTATTAGAATGTGAAAGTCACCCACAAATTTTCATTACTGAAGTTGGGAGTACAGGGATTATTGTGCAATTTAGGGTTGCACAAAAGGAAGAGATCAAATGTCCCAGGATTTTGGCTTCACTCAAATAGCTACAGACTGACTTGTGACATTGACTTTCAAGCTTGTAAAAAGATGTAAAATGAAAAAGTGAATGAAAGAATACTAGAAATGTCAGTGCATCAGAGACTGAACAATAGAAATATTTTGGCAAAACTTCTACCCTAATCCTGAAAACTGTGTAAGCTTTCTGAGCTGAGGAATACTGACTATTTATTCATATCCCCTCTTTATAATTTTCTTACAAATAGTTCTTGACAGTAGAGTCATTATCCCAAACTTCCAGAGTAGAAAAAAATTATATATATTGAAAGACTTTTGTTCTTTCCATGTGACCCTCACATTACAACCAGATGGTAAATTACTGCATTTTTCCTCCTAAAGCACCAGGAAGATGTAGCCCATACTGACTTAATCTGAGGCTGATGAAGTGGTTTGCATTTGAGATAACAAGATTAGATTATCACAGTTTATTAGTTTAAAGTCTTTCTGACAGAGCCTTGTGTTACCTGGTATTAAACCATGAATCATCTCTGCGTGCATTCCACGGGCCAGATTCTCCCCTGGCACAAAATGATACAACTGCACTGATGTCCCTGGAGCTGCCCTTGCCAACACCGACTGAGGATCTGGCCCTTATCACACAATACGTTTTTCAAACGTCAGTCTTTAGAGCAATTCACCAGCTTGATCTACCTCACCAGTCCTGGTTAGTCATGCCCTGGGGGTAGCTGTGATAATCTCCATTCAATCTGTACTTCTGGAATGGAATTGTTTGGAAATAATGCTTTCAGCTGCACACCTTGCTTTTGGGAAGTTTGCCAAGAAGCTTCTTGCTCTGTTTTGAAATAAAGACTCACATCTCTACTGAGATTTTGGCTCTATTCCCTATTGCAGAATTTTCAGTAAGTTATTAGGTGCATCATTACCCCGTTTCATTTCCTGGCTGTTCTGACTACCACCCTGGTGCTTAGACACTGAAACCAAATCAAGATCCTTTCCTCAGTCCTGTCCCTGAGTGCCTGGCCCAAATCCCACAGAACTCCATTTGAAGTTTCCCAGCAAACTTACTTAGACTCCTAGGAGAAGAAAAAGGAAGGTATCTAAAACTTTTGATCATGAAATCTTTTATGTCACAGGTTGAGATGCTTAAGTGGAGTGCAGAGTAGCAACAGGAAGATGAAATTTTCATTCCACAATGTCTTCTACAGTATTTTCCTCTGTCTCTGTATCTGCAGGAAGATAATCTCTTGGGGAGGACCTAGATATGTGACTTTTTTTTCCATTCAGAGCATATTGCTTCCTGCTGGTAATGAGCAACTGACTTCACTGGAATCTTTCTAAAGATTCCTCATGTTCATGGTTTTCAAGGAGAGACAAGACTTTGAAGACATGAAATAAATATTTGTGGGTTTACTCTGTGTCTCTGCAGTTCTTCTCTAATATACCACAGTGGGATATCATGCTGATTCATATTTCTGCATTCTTTGTGTTCAGTCTCATAGACTGGTGCCTTGTTAGAATCAAAAGAAGGAGAAAAGATGAGCACACAAACAGTTTTGTCTAAATAATGCACACGATTTCCCCTTTGGAATCAAGCAGCTGGCTAAAACCCCCAGATTTTTCAGAGAGAAATAAAATCTGAATGCACTGGGAGCATCTTCCATACAAATTTGTGTACTTTTGAAGGTTCATAAAGTCTAATCTTCATGAACACAAGAGTCAAATGGTGTGAGATATTTCCTTAGCCTACACCTTGAGCCCATCTCTTGAACTCTGGCAAATATTTTCACTCTCTCTTTCTGTACTTTGTTCTTGGCTTCTGCTCCATCTTTGTATGTCCTCGGCTTCCCTCTCCTCATCCTTCCAAACATTCCTGAATGGCCGGCCACTTGCCTTTGCTTTTTGGGTGATGACAGGTTTCTTGGCTTTGATTTGGAGACTGCTATAGTTTCATAAGTGACTGTAACTGCTGCTTTACGGTTATCTGAAATGAAGGGCAGCTGTTACACCTCTGAGCTCAGTAACATTTTGTCCAGCCAACACTGACTTCTTCATCACCTCATTGAGCTAGCACTGGTCCTAAACACTCACTCTGTTGGTTTGTTCTCTGGACACTAACCTGCTTCTGAATCTGCTGTTTTCCTCTTCTCCAGCTGCTCTGGTATTTCCTTCATCTCAAACAGACACAGAAGTGCTCATGAACAATGTCAGTGAAATCCCCACAGTGCTTGCCTTTCCTTCAGGCCATAAAACCTGACTGTGTTGTGGATGGAGATTACTGTTGTTTCAGCTGTTTGCTTCCATAAAGGAGCTTTCCTACTACTTACATTAATCATTATAAGTAGTGGACAATTATTACTACCAAAACCTACCTGTTTTTTTTTTTTTTTTTTCCTTTTCAGCTTCTTTGCTCATACAGACTAACAGTTTGGATGCTTTCTGGGTTCTGAGTAAAAGAACCTGCCCCATGTGGCACCCATTATTTTATCTAAAATTATTTTCCTCAGTGTTAATGGTCTTCAGTAGAAAACCCCTTAAAACAAAAGTAGGCAAATCAGAAATCCTGCGTGTTTGGTGCATCTTGCTTCATCTTGGCTCACCTGCAAGGCAACTTGCCCACGTGTGCTGCCCTAATAGGAGCAGAAACTCGGGAACAGAAGTTGGTTGAGCTTTTTGTCTCTGACTTGACAGGGATCGGTTAGAGGACAGAGAAAGAAGAGATGAAGGACAGAAGGGTGAGAAGTAGGGAAAATAGTACTAGAACTCCACCTTTGCAAACTCTTTTTCTGGGGAACAGCATTAGTTTTTAAAATAAATAAATCACTCTTACTTACAAGTGTTTCAGAAGGTTAATTAGCCAGTCTTTGCCAAGTGTTTGGAAATAGAACCATAAACAAATTGGGCTGGGAGGGACCTTTAAAGGTCATCTAGTCTGCAATAAGCAGAGACATGTGCAACTCCAACAGGTTGTTCAGAGCCCTGAGCAACCTGGCCTGGAATGTTTCCAGGGAACAAACTTTCACAAGGCTTCTACTACCTCTCTGGGCAACCTGTGCCAGTGTTTCACCTCCGTCAGATAAAAATTTTCTGCCTTATCTCTGGTCTAAAATACATAAGGTGAAGTATTCTCCCTGGGAAGACTGTGGGGAGTGGAGGTGGAGAGTGTAGGAGATATTGCCATCATCAGTGTCCGCACGCTCAAGGTGATCCGCACGAGGGGCAGGAATACCTCTGGCATTCCTTTAGACCAGGTGACAGGTGCGACAGTGTGGTCTTTGACACAGGGTAAGTGTTCCAACATAGGCCCTTGCAGGGACCTCACATACCCTGCATGGTTGCAATACAGAGCCTTTTGGTATGGTGTGGAGCACAGGAATGGCAGTGCCTCTGGGAGCACAGGCAGAGAATGAGGTGGTTGTGTGAGCAGCCAGGCTGCACTGAAACCTCCTGGTAATCAGCGTCAGTGTGGTTGGGCCGTATTTCTTCAGAAACCCTTGATGCCTCAGTATGTCTTTGTCTTTGCAAGGCTTCTTTAAACCAACCCACATACGTGCCTAGAGCCTGCAGCAAAACTGAAGGTTGATGAGTGTAACTGCTTGCCAGCAAATGCAGCTCTGAGAGGGAAACCAGGGAGAATGAGTCTTCAGGTCTCCTTGTGGTTTTGGAGGTTTTAGCTTTTCGCTACCAAAGACTCAGCTGTGGTAAAACACCTGGGAATCCTTTCATTGATCACAACAGATATTTTAAGAGATTTTACAGAAAAGTATCAGAAACAGTTTCAGTTCAGCCCTGGGAAATGAGACACTCGGCACTAACAGATTTAATATTTATCTTGTCACATTCTAGGTTGCCCTACTGAACTTTGAGCTGCTCACACAAAAAGCACCCTATCCAGTTTCTGCTGAAGTCTCTTGAATGCTCAACAGCATGACTATACAGTAGAATATATAGAAGAGTTTTAAACTCTTCCTTCAGAACAGAAAATTATTTTCCCTCCAAAATTTTGATGCAGTGCTTATAGATAAAATGGCAGACTGCAGTAAATATACTCTTATGAACACATTACAGTATATATTGTGTACTTACAAAAATAAGTCTTAGAAACTTTTCATTTAAATTTTCTGAATATTAAAATGAAAGTTAAATGCTTTGTTTAACTTTCATCATTTTTTCATCAATTATTTCACCATCATAATTCATTAATTATTTCATAATTTCTGATGCAAACATATCCCAAATAGAAATGAAATTTTCTTATCTATGTGTATTCAACTTTGCTTGGAATGTTGTCAAACTTCAGACTATTTAACAGTAATAATTTGGACTTTGACAAAGCTTTGCAGGCTTCATCAGGGCTTTTTCAGGCTCTTGATAGACATTAATTAAAGCTGTGAGAAGCTCTGTGTTCTTGGCAGTATTTAACCTATTTAATACTACCTCACATGCCACATATAAGGTCAAACAGCAAATCGGTAACAAAAGGAGCGGCAGAATTGGGATATCAGTACTCCTGAGACCTGCCTGAGCTGTTGGACAGTATCTTCTGCCTGACCATTAGTTATAGAAAATAACTTTGGATCACTCAGAGAACCATCTGGGTACGGTAATTATGAAACTTATCAATATAAGGCTGCATGAACTTCATTCACACTAAAGGAAAAACCCCCCAAAATTGTGGACCTGCTATTGACAGGCAATTTCAATAAATCTGTTTTCACTTTACTTGGGCTATATATTCCATTTCATAGAAACTTTATCATAAAGATCTAAATCTGTAAAGAAAGACATTAAGCAATTCTTTATTACCTTTGCTGGTCCATTAAAATAAATTGCATCTATCCCTTCCCCTGTTATTTCAGGGAGTTCAATGGATATATTTTGGCATAATTGCTTTGGTATCCCAGGTTTATTCTCGAATTGCTGTTGTGCGAGTATTTAGCTTTTTTTCCCCTATATGGTCCATCACCACAGTATATAAGCAATATATATAGTCTGTGCATTTTGTAATGTATAAACCTTTCAACAATTTTATTGGCACCTTTTTTGATAAAGACAGATGTCAGGCTGCACCCAGTTTATTCATACAGTGTAAGGTGTTTCCTGGCTTCCTAACTTATTAACAATGGTCATTCGTTATGATGACAACTTAGAAAAACAGATTACTTCGAAGTTATGATGGGGTAATTCTGCTTATTGGAGCCTCTGTGATGAATCACTATTTTCCCTCCCTCCCTTGACCTAATTTCAAAATCACATACCTGTGTAAAATATTGTGATGAGAATTGTGTCTAATTATCTTCTAAATTTTTCTTTTAATTGCTAGAAGGATGCCTCTTCTTGAATAAGGGAGGTATTCATGATGTAATAGTGTTAGAGAGTCCTTGAAATCTAGATTAATTATTAGTTGTGTGGACTTCTGAGAGTTTTTGATGTATTCATTTGCATTCACAAAGATGGCTTTTTAATTAAAGACAGTTTTTGAACTTAGACAAATGAGCTTTTTGCAAATGTCCCTAGAAACGTGGAAAATGTTAAAAGTGAGAAGAATCAAAGTTTTCCTGAAACATTGCCTCTTGCTACCAACACTGAATGACCAAAGCGTTTGAAATACCAGACCTCGTGTCAGCAGCTCTAGTGGATCTCCGACACAAAGTAGAATTATTAAAGCCTGTGTTTGTTTCAAATACCATAGAAATGGTTCTGTACAAAAGAGCAATGTAAGAATATCTTATTTCCATTTCAGCTTCCACTACAGCATATGTTTCTACCTTTACCTGCATGCTTATTTTTTCCTCTTTAGAAATTAGATCCTCTTTCCCAAGGCCTCCAATGTTAAATGTTTCCTCATTGTAACTCCTGTGATCCCTTGTTGCCACCTCAGACTTCTGTTTTTTTCTTTCTTTCTTTTTCTTTGTTCGAGATCAAGAGAACAAACTGAAAGCTCTCAGTCTCCAGGTCTGTTTCACAGATTTATAAATGATACCATATTTTCTGTATTACAGCCATTCAGTTCTTAATGCAGCCTAACATCTAATTTACAATTTTGACTGCTGCTACATATTGAATTTGAGCAGATGTCTTTACTGAACTGTCCATAGTGATGCCTAAATCATTTCCCTCAGAAATTCACAGAAAATTCAGATCCCAGAGGACTGAATATGTAGTTTAATTTGTACATTCTAAAGTAAATTATTTTGTAAAGAAGTGGCATTTCATCTGACAGAATACTGTCTGATTTCCTCATTTTTGTGATATCTACTCTGAGCTGCTCATCTCTCACCTCTCTGCCAGGGCTGGCTGTCTAACTTCAGTTTTCAGCATGTGCATAACACCAGCACTTTACACCACAACTACAGTCCTATTCCAGGACTGTGTCATGGTGAGACTGGGACCTCTAAACTTCCTCCATGGTCCTATCACTTCCACAGTTGCCAGTTACACACAAAACTGTAATCCAGACTTACAGGTGTCTTTAACTGGGTCTTGTGAAGACTTTTAAAAGTCTGTATCACAGATACCCACTGGTTTTCCCATGTTTCCTCTTGTCTTTTTAAAGACCTTAGTTAGAGTTCAGAAACCCAGTTATTTTTGAAAGTGAACCACCTATATTCTCATAGGGGGATTAAAATACACTTATTTGCATTTATTTCCTTGTGTGCTTTTCTTGAAGATAAAGTAGTTCAGGGTGCTCACCATTATCCTCATAGCTTTATTGTATGTTGAAACTCATAATTTTAACTAGCTATCTGACCAAATGCTATATCCACTTAGAGCACATCTATTTCATGTTTTATTTTCCAGGAGAATTAATGTTTGATATAAATTTCCCTAGAACCAATTAAATATTCAACTGGATCAGGGCTATTTTCTATTTTTATTGTTGTTCATGCCCTCTGTATTCAGACTTTTTATCTCTGAGGATATCTAAACTTCCTGACATGTGCAGGTACAGGGCAATGTAGGTATTAATCTTTCGGTTTGATGGAAAATAATCTTACATGCTATTCTGGTTCCCATTCCTCTTCTATATTTATTTGGTTTTCATTTTTGAAAGTGACTTTCTATTCTGAAGCACTCAAATAATTTATTTCAGCATCTGGTTACTTGTTTTGCCGATTTCTTGCCATTCTCAGAGATGTTGCCACATATTCCCACCTTTCAGAATTCTCTCCTTCTTGGCCTCACTTGGGAAAAACTTTAACTTTCAAATTATATATATATATATATAGCTTGAATAGACTTTTGCAACTTTGATTTTGACTGTTTCTTCCCTGGTAGCTTTCCTGTTCTGTAATTTTAGTAGGCAGTGAAATGTGAACACTATCCATGGTTCTGTCAGCGCTTCTTTAAACATATTCTGAGTGGACTCTCCTTCCTAATTTTTCCCTTTAGTATATTTCTATGGAAATAGTAATTTTTTTCTTTACTTTCACATGCATAAATATAAACTGCATAAACGCCAAATCATGCTTATCCATCCTACAATCACAGTGTTACTTTTGTTGTCTCTCTTCATGTACCAACTCGTGTTCCGCAGCAGAGGAGTTGTTCTGAGAAGCAGCACCTCATAGTATCCAGCTATTACTTTTCCTGACCATCTTCTAAGGCAATGCTCAACCACCCTAAGGCAAGACTCCCAAAGGCATTCGTTTTTTACCAGCATTTGTGTTGTGCTCCTTCCAGTGACTCCCAGGGACCTGCAGTGTTGGAATTGCAGCTATTGCAGTTTCTGCTGCTGCTCTTGGTCTTGCTGCGAATTGGGAATTCTACCTGTGAGGTTTCTGCATCATGGTCTGCATGAAGAGGACCTTGAGACCTCTTGAAGTTTTCTGTGAAAAACAAGGGGAAGAAAACCACACACCTGAATATTTAATAGCTGTGTAGTCAGGGCCCAGGAGATGAGACCCGGAGGTTCAGGTTGCAACTGTGTTTGCTTTCGAGGAGCACCTTGAACCTGAACTTCTGACAGCTGGGTGAAAGCTGCAGTTAACAGACTCTTTGTGGAGTCTGTCTTAAAGTTGTCCCTGCTTCTCTTTTTAGGCGTAAAAATAAAGATTCATTCGGACAAAATGTGAGTTAATGATCATTGGTGCCCTCAATAATGTGTGTCTCACTTTCTTCAAAAGTTTTATTCAAATTCATATTTTTCTGTGAAAGATTTTGCTTTCTACAAGACAGACTCATGTGGGAGTACCAGAGAGCCTAAAATACCCCCACACATCCAATTCCATTCAGCCATCTTCTTTTAACCTTCATTAGTAAATATCTGCACGTCGCTTCAGAAGACATTTTGCTTTCCTGTTGGGTTGCAGAAATTTATCCATCCCTGATTTTAAATACAGACTTTACTCATATGCTTAGACACACAGTTGGTGCTGAACCAAATTACTTATCTAGTACTTTTATTGTGTATAAAATTCCTCTGGTTTTAACATTTCCCCAAATCTTTGGCTTAAATAAATCTTCCCCAAATATTCATGGTCTTCCTTGAAGGCAGTCTGTTTTCATGTTGCTTAAAATGTAAACCATCCGTGCAATGTAAATGCAAACCTCCAGGCAATTCATTTTCTAATTTGTTTTCTCCCGCATTGGAAACGCAAGAACATGTACTTCATTTACATCTATTATTACTGTATTATATATATTGTCATTATTATTAACATTATTATTATTATTTACTCTGGGGGTGCTATGTACCCTCAGGCAGATACACTGTAAATTGAAACCAGATGTCCGACGAGCTGATGGCACAGAGATTTCCAAGCAGGACTGAAATCTTTTCCTAAAATTCACAACGCTGCAGACAAACTAATGGGTCTGTGTGACAAACCAGGAACAGACCACGGGCAAGCCTGAAATAATGTCACATATCACCTTGTGCTTACACACAAAAAACACACTTGTCACAGTTTTAAGTTTGCTCTTCAAACCCAGAGTGAGAATCTAACGAAACAATTAGGAAAGATAAGAGGCCACAGTAAGATTAGAAAATAGGGAAGGTACATTCGGAAGCCATTAACAACCCAATGCTACTGACTAAAGCTAACTTTAAGATAGTCCCTCCAGGGAGGATACTTCAAAGATGCTCAAATAAAAAAAGGCAATTTATTGGCTAAGTAATCTTCTTAGAGGCCCCAAATTTCCTACCCAGCCCATTTGTTTTTCATTCCTCTTAAATTTTAAAGTCACCTTTGCAATTGCTCAAGATCTTTAAGGAATTTTTTTTAGAAATTACACTAATTGGCCTATTTTTACTCCCCTCTCTTTGCCCTTAAAGACTGTGAAGCTTGGTGCCTAAAAATAATTCGGAGTGAGCTGAAGTCTGTGCTCTCCAGATGGCTATCAGCAAGAGAGTTCCTTTTACACCCCGTGCTTTGTGTGCGGTTACCTGCGCTCCCCTGCACTGGGAAGTTTAACCATTGCAGCGGAGTTGAGAACAGCAACTCTAGAATGTAGGGCACAAACCCGCCCCTTGCTGAGGCCATTTCCTACCGAGACCAGGGCTGTGTTCTCCCATTAGCCCCCCGGTTCTTTGATTTGGTTCAAATCCGCTGTGCAACCTGAAATGTTGCAGTGATTTGAGGAAGACCTGAACAAATCCTCCTGCAAAGCTCTCATTGTGAGCGAGGGATTAATGACAGTATTTAACACCTAAAAAAGTAGTGTTATTATTTATTTCCATTAGAAATAAAATCGCTGAAAGTCTATCTACACCTATACCGATGAAGAGATATGCAGTCTCAACTAGCTATTCTTTTTGCCTTTTTTTAAATGATATTTTCATTTTCTACCGCACTTTCAAAAGTATTGTGACTAGTACTTTGCCACCAAAGGAACGTGACAAATTATATCATGGGAAGCTAAGGGACTGTTCTGATGCCCCTGTGCCTGGCCATTCCAAGATACCCAAAGCAAGCTGAATGCTGGGTTAGCTGCGATGCATCCCTGCAGTGCTCTCTCTGCCATGGCAGCAAGCCCTGCTCCCCTGCAAGCCACAGCCAGTGCTAATGGGGCTGTGTTGATTCTCTGCCTTCCCTACGTTGCCTTGCACGTGTAGGAGACAAAAAAGCATACTCTCCAAGACCTCCAGCTGGCAAGGAGGTGAGAAGCTATATCCCGTAAAGAAATTAAGTGTGTGCTTAATAGTAAATCTGTGGATCTCACTAAATTTGTATGTGTTAAATGGTGACATTTTTACAGGACCATGGAGTAGGCTTAGAAGCTGAAAGCTCTCAGCATAAACATGCACTTCTGTTCTTCGTGGGACTCATTTACTCATATTTGTTAGAACAGAAAATGGAGAAAAGTGTAAATTGAACCCTTTAAAATCATTATTTAACACTACAAGTCTGCCAAGACATACAAACAGGCGAGACTTGAATTGTGTGCACTGTTGCAAGATGAAAATATGTACAAATGTCTGAAAGACATAAATGTAAATCAGGATATTAGAGCAGTGTTTTGCTTTTGAAAACTAGGGTAAAGACTGACACTCTCAAGGAATAAAGAGTTCACCTGATGCCTTTCAGCTATGCAACACTGTTTTTATTCTTAACAGAGCCTTCTTATGAGCAGGGAGGAATGGGTTATTAAAATATCCAAGAAGCATTTTCAATGGTACCTATCAAAGGGAGGATTTACACATGATAAGCTAAGACAGTTGTATAGCTCCTGCAAAGGACAGCTCCTGGCCACAAAGTGTTAAATCTTTTCTGGATTAAACCAAATTTATTTCCTGGATATCAAAGATACTTTCTTACTTTTCCATGTAATATCTGTAATCTGTTTTATTTATACATTCATGAGCTCCTGGAGCCCTTTGTGGCTGCTCATTCCTTCCTGCAACACAAGGGCCATCAGGTCTGGCACAGCCCCACAGCAGACAGAGACCATCACTGCCAGGCATGGGTGGGGGGATGCCCCAGAGCCAGAAGGTTCAGTCCCACTTGACATCATTTAGTCTAAGTTCTGATACCTATCTCCTCTTGCAGGTGACTGAGGAGGAAAGGGACAAAGCAGGATCAGGATCACCGTTGTATCTCCTAATACCTGCCTGCGAAGGAGAATTTAAATGACATTTCAAATGATGAAAGAAAAGATCCCCCTTGTCTAGTTTGTGCTGAATATGTTTCCCCATGCTCTTCCTCATGTTTAGTCATTTGCACTGTGATAGAGATCAAAGACTTCTGTCAAAATACAGTTTGCACTGAAGTAGGTATTTTGCAAACATACAGGGAGATACTTTTGTCCCCTGGTGTCTCAAAATTTAAAACTAGTCTGAAAATGAGTTGTGAAAGGAATGATACCTACAGATTTCTGCCTCTTGATTGCTTGCATTTTGAATTGAATTATAGTAAAATAGTCTATTTTCATTTTATGTGCTATAAAATGCACCTTCTTATTATAACCCTTGACTTGCAGAGTAATTTAGCACCAACAAGCAAACATAGGAACACAAATTCATAAACAGTTACAGACGTAATCAGTGAACAGGTTCAAAAGATCTGAGTTATCATTGCACAACAAAATGCTGTTCTGCTAGAAGGCATTTTATGTCAAACATTCAGTTGCCTTTAATGATTTTATCTGAATGATGTAAGTTAGTAAGTTAAAAATGTATTAGGAGACCAGACAAAAACTTCAAAACTAACACATATTAAAAAGGAGGAACAGCTTGAAGCACTCAGGAGCACAGTCCTCAGATATATCTCTCTGTCATTTATCTGCATGAAGGAAAGGTCACTTGCAGTTTGGCAGCAAAGGAATTGTAACCTCAAGAGAAGGGAATCTCTCCTTCCCCAACCAGAGAAAAGTATCACCTGATGTATTAGGACTTCAAGCCTCTCTGTTTTCTAAATAAGTTCAGATGCCTCCTGTTTTGTTTTTTAGTAAGAAAAAGGTAAATCCAAATCAGCCTTGGCTTCCTAATCTAAAAAGAGGATGCATTTCTGTTAAGACAACCCTCTGTAACACCAGTTAAATACTTCAGAGATGCTGTGTGTCCATTTACCAAAACCAAATAAGCATGGGACCAAAGAGACTCTACTCTCTCTACAAGATTTTTCTGTCCAAACTATTTTTCTGTTTGCAGCTCAGGTCACCCTCCAGCCCTTTTCCCCTCAGCTTCTGAGAGAGGCTGCCTCTAACCTCCAGCATTGGAGAGGACCACCAGTCACAAGATTTTGTCTCTCCTCTCATGTCCTTGAGCTTAACAACCCATCACATGGACAGCAAGCAGGATGACCCCATGGCTGTCACTGACAGCATCTCGATATCATCTCAGCACTGCCATCAGCAGCACACATGCTCCTGGAAGGCAGGAATTCCTGGCTGGGAATACACAGCAGCCCTCCTATACCAGAAAGCACCATACCCTCCACTCTTTGTTGTGGCTGTTCCTTCTCAAAAGCTCACACTTATCCCTTGTAAGCACATTTGCCCCTTCAAATCTGCTTCCCCACAGGCCATTTTACTTCATCACAACAACCTGTTTGCATTTCCCGGACTGCCACATATTTTCTGGGCTTTTTTTTATGCAGCTTGGGGAAAACACCCTCCACCTTTCCCTTTCAGATTCTTATTTCTCTATCCGGAGCTTTCTGCAAAAATTCCCCGTGAGAATGTTGCTTTTATTGTTGCTGCATAGTTTTATCTTGCTCTTTTGTACTCAACAAAATGCTGCCCCCTCGCCATGCCACCTGTTATCACCTCTGGCCAGCGTTTCCTTCCGTTTTTAATTACCATTTCACTTACCTGTTATGACTCTACGCAGAATCACTGACACCAGAAAACACGCTGCACGTTGCTCTCCTGTCATTGAGATGCTGGCTAGACTGGTTGTTGTCTTGGCCATGGGGAAAGGATTCCACCCAGAGACCCTAAGCAATTATCTTTCTCCTTCCCCTTTGAGGCTGGAGCATAGTATTGGTAATTAAATTCATACTTCTGTTTGTTGTGGGCTTTTTTTCTATATGTTCCCATTTCCCAGAAATCCTTAGGCAAAGGATTTTCTGTCGGGATGAGGAAGCAGGATCTGAGGCTGATTTGGTTTAACTCTGGAATCCAATCTGAATTTAACAGTTACATGAAGAATCATTATGTATTTTTATTTTTTTGCAAAAAAAAATATGCCCTAGATGTTTTGTGAGCGGCTGAGCATTTTATTAGGTCACATTCACAATTTGCTACACAAGGACCTGCCTGGAATATATTATTTTCAGGGTAAGTTATTCCCAGGCCAAAAATGAACTCTCAGTTAAAACAAGCAAGAAGTGGACAGGGGGAAGGGAAATCCCATGGGATGGTTCCCCTTGTCTGGAATCACTAACTCTACTTTCTAGTCAGCCAGCCAGCCCATCTCTTTTGCATCTCTGGGCCTTGTTTGCTGCCACACACTACAAAGCACAAGCAAACAAATCTCTCTCTCAATATTTTCAGGTCATTGCCAAACTCCTGCACTGGGAGTTGCCAGCCTCTATATCTGAGTTCTCAACTGCACAGGGCCTCTTCTCCCTGCCAGACCACTCTTTTTTTTTTCTATACAGACGTGCCATCTCCCTCTGACACTTCCCAATTTGTTTGTCTCTAAAACTGTTCATTATTTCTCATTTCATTTCCCTGCAGAGGTCTGATCCAAGGCCCATTGAAATGTTTCCATCTACTTCAATGGGATTTGAATCAGGCCCAACGCCTTTGTCTCTTTCAGGCATCCTTAGCTGCCTCTAGGTCAGTCTTTCTTCTCTTTCTTCAAGGACTCTTTTTCCCTTGCCTTTTCATTCAGCAATGCAATATGCCATGAAACCTCCTCTCCCTGCATGGCCCACCCCAGCTGGCAAAGATGATCCAAGGGCCAGTGAGTGAGAGGAGCTGGCAGAAGGTCTGTGCATTGCTGTGCACAAACCCCGGCTGAAAGTTGAACCACCTAAACCTTGGCTGAAGGTAGAACTGCCTAAACCTTGGCTGAAGTTGGAACCACCTTTCAAAAGGCTTGATATTTTTACTTTACTTTTAAGATGGCTATTATATTTGGCAATATTTCTTGGGTTTTGCCACAGTTTTATGTAAATTAAACAATTATGAGCTGCATACAAGGTGCTGGGGTTAAACCAAACCACACAAGTGGTACATTAGGCTGTTGCTGAAGGATGGAAATTTCACTAGTATGTTGTGAAAGAGGACAGACTTGGGTGACGTACAACTCCACTGAAATCAAAGGGACTTTGGAGATTTACAGCAGATAAGTATTTGTCCCTGAAAAATCTAAATTAGATGTAAAATGCAATTCAGACCTTTGAAAAAAAGAAATCCCAGTTGCAGTCTTGGGTGCAGTTAAAATTTCAGCTCATACCATTTTGGTTTTTCTTCTGAATTACAGAAAAGATTGTTACATCTCTTTTAGCAAAGTAAAACTCCAGATGCAGAAACCATGTTTGGCCTGTCTCCATAAAAAATGGTTAAGGATTTTCACTTTTGCTGAATGCCTTTTTCCTACCATAGACATTTTCCTGTACATGGAAGACTTACCTACCTTTCAAGTATCCTGCTGCTGTAGCTGTTTGCTTGTTTTTAACAAGATCGTCTTTTAATGGCAGCCTAAAGCCTTTGTGTTTATCTCCAGTGCAGTCATTTTCCCCTACCTGCTGTGCTGACAGCCTTGCACATTATTCAGGTCCAAGCCCATCTCAGTGCTCTCCCACCCCTCTGCAGGCAGGGATGAGCTGCATTGCTGGGAGCCCAGACAAGGGCGAGCGCTCGGTGTGCTTGTGTGATGTGTAGCAATACAGAGGAGGAGACCATATCAAAGAACAAGCTTCACCCCTTTTGTAACGCTTTTTCTCTGGTCTAAAAGGTGGAGCTGGTATTTTCACATAGCAGAGGCGTTGATAATTTGAAGTTTTAATTTGATTATTCTTGCAAATACTGGGATTGTCTGGGATCCAGTAAACACCCTCTGAGTGTGTGACTGTTCCAAACCCCATTGAAATCAGCAGGAGTCTTTCTGAACTATTGAATTGCAGACTTTCCTCGGGGTTGTGTACAACGCCACAGACTTAATTACCATGTTCCTGGCTGGGATAAATATGCAAATGGAGTTTTCAGCTGGAGGGCCTTAAAATACAGGTTGGACACATGGCAACTAATGACTTGATTTGGGCTATATGCAAACATTTGCCAGGCAAAGGCCTGCTCCTATTCCCATGGAAGCAAAAGGCACAATTATTACCAGCTCCAGGGAGAGGAGGACTTGGATGCCTTCTTTAAATAGTGGCCTGTGTTCTCAAGCAGCTCAAATCTGTCAGCTGTCTTTCCTCAGCCTTCCTTCCTTCTTCTCTCCCTGATCCGCTGTGATAAGAAAATGTTCACGACACAGATTTTATTATAAATGTTAGAGATTTATGCACCTGCAGGTTTCAGAGCTGCAGGGCAGGCATTTTATTGCAAATTCAGCTCCAGCTACATTCAACACATGGGTTGTTTTCACAAAGTGGGAGCCTTTCCCCAGAAGGAGGAAGTCAACATCTTAAATGTACCAATACAACCACTCTCCTCAGCATCTCCTGCACGATACCACCACACGCCCTCTGTTAAGGTGCTGAGCACGAATTCAGGCTCTCTCAAATCATTAAAGCTTATTTGTATGGCCAGTGGTGAAGGGTAAGGGAAGATTCAGCCCCACAAAGCTTGGCTTGCTGACTCAGCTCCATGGGGCTCCAAGGCCAGCTGTAAGCAGACTTGTTAAATCAGCTTCTGTTACGGGCTAAGAACATCTGCTGGAAACCTGATGTCCCTAATAATTCACAATTCCCAGACTGTATTTATTGACATTCATAGTCTATTTTTGACTTTTTTTTTCCCCTATCAAAGAGATGCAATCAATAAAGCACCATCTCAGTCATATGCTTTTGAGAAGGGTCATGTAAAGAGACACAAGCCGTGACTGGTGCATTAAGCAGCTCAGTGCAGTATTTTTCATCAGTGCAAGAAAGCCTGAAGTGTTTGCAAGGAATGGTTTCACACTGACTTCTCCTGAGGGGCACACAGCCTTGCACAGAGAGGTACAGTGAAACAGCATGAGGAATTAGGATAAAAGGCCACTTCCTTGCTGGTGCCGTGAAGGCTTTGCTGCAATGTGACGGAGGAATGGGAGAGCTGGAGGAGCGGCAGTGAGAGGTGGGTGACAGGAATGTCTGGAAATCACACTTATCTGGAAGAAGGCTCCATCCCTTCCCAGTCACTGATACAGGTACAGGGCAGAATATTTGAATTCACTCAGGACTCCTATGTTATTATAAACTGTACAAGGTGCAGACCTGTGGTTCAAAAAATCCAATTTTGTGCTGGTTCTTTGTATCATATTTTTCTGTGTGCCTACAATCAAACACTGAGCTTTCTTTTGGCAGAAAAATATCCTGTACTTGGATATCAAATATGAAGGCCAGCAATACCAAGTTTAAGCATGAAGTGAAATACCTTGAGTCCCATGTGACTACATGTAGAAAAGGGCAGGAATTTGGTGGTGCTGATCCACTCATGTCTGTGAATCAGCAATTAAGTGATCATAATAAAATACATAAAAATAAGTTATTTGTGAGTTGCCTCTTAAATTACTCCAGTTTGTGTCAGCAAGGACATCTGAAATAGAGGTTTGAAAACCTGACAGCAACAATATTACAACAACCATGCAGTGTGCATTCCAAAGAAATGACAAAGCCTTGCTGCAGTATTTGAAACCACAAAAGTACCCTGGGAAAGAAGAAAGGTTCATTTGGCAGAGCAACAAGCAATATTGAAGGAATCCAGAAAAGCAACAAATTGATCTCTATTAATACTGCTGG
>JAWWEU010000163.1:8660869-8765768 GCA_035583155.1 Acropternis orthonyx | reverse complement strand
CTTCCCCCCCCCCCCCCCCCCCGCCCCCCATATATTTACTCCAAAGCAGCACACAGCACTAATCAGACAAAGAGGCATTGATAAGCAGAGGTTGATGACAGACAAGGGAAAATAATTTATTAGACACCTATAGAGATAAAAGGGAATTAACATTCTAAGTGCAAAGCAATACTGTGGTACCTGTGTGTGCATGTGTGTTAGTATGAATGCATGTGTAAGTGTGCAGACATACATGTGTGTATTTGGGCAGTGGTCGAAAGCAGGAGAGAAGAAATCTATTCTTGCCTCTTTAATATTTAATTTGTAAAAGAAATAAAATTCAATCATGGCTATACCTAAGTATTTGGATTGTTAATCCAGCATCCAAAAACCCCCAAACAACTATCCATAAAAATAAAACTCTTTTCTTGTCAATACTGTTGAGAATTAATTGATAATTATGGGAGAGTTTTGCATGATCATAGGAAAATCGTGTAATTTATACCCAGTCAATGAGAAGACAAGGAGAGGAAAGCTCAAGGTAGCTAGTGCTGGTGAAAGTTTGTTTTATTTTTGTGAAGTTGTTGAGCACCATACAGGGTGCCTGCCATGCATTAACCTGTTTGGATGAAGATTCACAGCAGGTTGCTTCAGTATATTGGTGTCCTCTGCAAATCATCTGGACAGCTGGGACCATGAAATTTACCCAGATCCAAAAAAAGTTGACCCTCACCAAACCTCAGTGCCCTCTAAGGCCATATGTGCAGACCACTTCACATTTTGCACTTGTTTTGCCACTGTGGAATGACAAAAATGCTCTTGTCAAGTGGACATGAGATTTTCAGGTCCTTCCACACAGAAAACATGTCAGCAAAACTTGTCAGATGGTTTTTAACTACAGCATTATAGACACATTTTCCCTTTGTTTTTAGTGTCATCTTCTGTACTTTGAAATAAATAATTAAAGAAAGAAAAGGCAGAAGCCTGTTTGACTCAATTTTTTGTTTCTGAACCAAGTATAATCCCATCAGTTTGGTTCATCATTTGTAGTAAACTATTCACTAATCTAAGACAGGTGCCCCTGGGTGTTAACATTTAGTCTTCTAGTAGAAAAGTGGGTGCAAAGTCAAACCACATGTTCTACTTAAAAATAAGTGAGGTGTGATTAGGCAAGGTCTTTAAAACGTGCGCTCAGACACACACACATGCACACACACGCACAGTTTGCAAGGAGAAGATGCTGACACTTACAGGCTCTATTGTGCAGTTATGGTCTGGACTTAACTGTTTGCCAGGTGGATCACTCTGTAGAAATCTGAGGGGCAAAAGGTTATGTTGAGCTCATTACTGTGGACAGCTTTTAAAACAAAAGCGATAATATGGACATTCCTAGGATGATGTGTTTCATTAATATTTGCACACTTCTTCACTGTGTGAAGAGCGTTGCTCTTAGGAAACCTTAGAACTTATTACAGTGTTATCTCTACAAAAAGTAGATCAACATGGCCATTAAAAATATGTGTCAAAATATTTTAATTTTCATGGGCGACCTCCAGTCAGCTGAATTTTAAGTTTTATTGATAGAAGGAAAAAGTCTACAAAAAGTCCACCAATGGCCTACCAATTGTTTTTAATGTCATTTCAGGTAGAAATGAATACTTAAAATCTGGAGTGAAGACTGTAGAAACCCAGCAATTCAAGAACTGTGCTCACTGTATACTCCCTTACTTTTGTGCAAAATGATTGTCAAAGATTTCCAGTTCTGAATTCTGCTTTATTTTCTCAAGGGGATCAAAGCTGTTATTGCCTGGGTGAGTTACAGAGCAGTTGAGACTCCTGGTTGACATCTCACAGTGCAAAAACATCCAGGAACTTGCTTCCAAAATACAAAGGGGACAAAGAACTGTTCTTGGGTTTGAATTAATTATTGAATGTGGTCTGACAGTACTTGAAAAAACAAAGCACAGGAAACATAATCAATTATTTCTGTAAGAATGCATTTGAGGCTCAAGTTGCAAATGTTTTGAAAGAAGGTAGGAAAGCAGATTTTTTAAAAAAATTGAAAACAGTTATTGCAGTACTGCTGGTAGCTTTAAAGTCTGAAATATCATAGATCTAAATGTCTTCAAACGTTGGCAAAAGAGCAATGGAAAATTAATGATGCAGTATTTCAACAGAGATGTTCACATCATCTGTTATTTGAGGATCACAGCATTCCAGAGAAATGAATAGCTTATCCCCATTTTACAGACAACCAGACAGGGAATTTCCGTGGCTCACCTACAACCACTCAGGCTCATGGTGACACTGCTGTGGGTAGAGCCTCTTAATACATGCTTTCATGTCTACCTATACAAATTCTAGGCACAGAAGAAACTATTATGCCATACTGGAGGCTTTTGAGTGCAGAATTATTTACATCTGTGCTTGAAGCCTTGTTTCAGCTACTAAAATTTTAATGTTCTCTTACTCCACAAAACTGTATACTAAAGCTATACTCTGTAAGTGTAAAGAGAAACTTATCTGTGAACTCAAGTACTTGTTCTTATACTGTCTTATTGCAAAACAAGAGATAGTTTGATCTAGGAAAGGAGATGAAGTTGTTTTTTATCAGTAGTGAATAGGAATATCCTTTAAACCAGGACTTTAAAAAGGGAAGATTTCAATGATATTATATGAGATGCAGCGTGCCAGTAATATGCTTCTGGAAAACTTTACAGATGATGCAGAAGCAAAATAAAATTGTTAAATCAAAATTGTGCAATTAAAATTGACTAAAACTGATCTTTTTCAGCATTAATTTTCACTGGAAATTGAAAACATATTTGCTTTTGCTCCAAATTTGAGAAACACCTACTGGAAAGTTGAGACATCTCATGAAATTCAAATGTAGTCATCATTACTTATCCGTCCTTGCTAAGTACACCTAAGACCTTGGAGCACAGGCACACCACTGCTTGCCAAAAGAAATATTTCTCCCTCCCTAAATGAGGAGACTGCAGTGCTCTGCAGTTCAGGCTATTGTCACCTCCCTCCACTGCGCTGAAATGGAGCAGGAGTGGGCCACAGGGCTCTGTAATAGAAAGAAATTAATTCCAAGAGCGTAAATGAAGCCTAAACAAGACCTATACGAATCTATTACAGATGGGTGGGGTTTATTCAAGTACAGTTTAGGATTTTCACCCCTCTCCTCTTGCTATCACATGTTGCTTGTTTTAGTGGTTGGCAGGAGGGAGGGGGAGAGAAACTAACAACATGTGTGCCTATCATCACCCTGACCACTGCACTTGTACATCTAACTCACTCCCCTTTGCTTTGTCTGCTTTTTGTCTTTATTCTTGATCCTGCGAACACTTATGTGTGTGTAAGTTCTGCCTGTGTTGACTTCAGCTGGGCTACTCATGACAGTAAAACTGCAAACATGATGCTTACAGCACAGAACCCTTTCACTGTTTCCTTAAGGGAGATTCACCCTGAAAATAGGTAGGTGCAAAGAAACAAACAAACAAACAAACAAAAAAACCCCCCAAAACAAACAAACAAACAAACAAAACCCAAAAAAACCAAAAACCAAAAAACAAAACAAGAAACAACAACAACAACAACAACAACAACAAAAAAAACCCACAAGAAGAACAAAAAAAAAAAAAAAGAAAAAACCAGAGACAGGAGCAATCTTCTGTCCCCCTCATAAGCCCCAAGAAACCTACTGCTCTTCCCTCTAGCACATCAGCACAAGAGATACCTCTCCTAGAACATGGGCTTTTTGGAGACAGTGTAGAAGGAAAGAAGCAGAAAATACAGGAAAGAGCAGAGACGGAAGACAGATTCTCCCTCTTGCAGCTTTCAGGTTTGCTATTGACAAAAAGCGGGCTGGGGGAAGAGTTGAAGTGACTCCCTAAAAGGCTGGGGCCCTTCCTGGGGATCAGGCTGCCAGCTGCACAGGAGATACTCACATCAAATCTTCTATCTTGGCCCCAAGAGTGAAGTGAGCTCCAAGACTTTCTGCAAACAAAACACAGCTTATCGCAACTGTGCAACACCACAGAACATAATGGATCCATGAGACAACACAAGAAATGTTAAAATAAAAGTAATTATCTATTTCACTGAGGCTAAACTGAGGTAGTCCTCTCTTACATTCTAATTCAGTAAAAACCATCTGCTTGTACAGCCTGTACTAAGGTGCCCATCCCATATTAAACAGGCTAAAGGTTAGTAATGGGCGGGTCCTCTAAAAATGATTGTAAATATGCACTTAACACATTCTGGGGATGTTTCCACTGAGGCTGAGGAAGCAGTTTCTTAAGCAATACCATTAATTGTCAGGATTACTAAAAACTTTACAATTTATCTCATTTCTAATAAAAAAATAGGTGATTACCTAAGCATTTAATAAAAAAAAAAGTGAAAAGAAATATGAGAAGAAATTACTGCTGGAAAAACCAAAGCTGAGTTAAAAGTTTTCAACTTTCAATTTTTGTCAAAAGAACTGACTACGGGTTCAGATGACTAAAAAACTTATGTTAAAAAACTTATGGTTCTCTGCCCTGCTGTTTCTTTATTCTACAAATATTCTTAAGGTGGATACCAAAACCTTGCAGGTGAGGAAGTGAGAGATCTTTCCTGGTATGTTCATTAGGAAAGGTGTAACTGGTTCAGGACAGAGAACATAAGAATGCTTGTGCTGTATGGAGCTGATCTGGGTTACTTCAATGACACACTTTAATACAAGCTGTATTCAAAGGAGAAAAGGCCTGGATCACTCACAGAAAACCTCAAAGAATGCCATGACACTGAAAAAGTTTTCTAAGAAATGGAAAATAGTTCAATGAACATAAGCTGTAAGTGCAGACACATAGCTAAGATGTCAGTGTCGTTATTGAATAGAGAGGGTGAGAAGATGAGGAGTTGGAAACACTCCACAGGACAATAATCTGAGCACCTCCTTCCACTGGAAACAGTAAGGCAATTGTGGATGTTGACCTTCATGGGCTCAAGAGTTTTGTCACTGAAACCCTCAGGAACTGAATTAAATGCAGGGTGAACACACAGGACCACGGAGAATTTAGAAGAGAAGCAGAGGATTCGTCATCGCAGCTATTCTTGAAATTAGACCACAAATGCTTTCTTGCCTGAGAGACTGAAACTCCAGTCTAACACACACAGCCATCCTAGGTGTGTACAAACTTAGACAGAGAAACAAAACTGACTGAAGGATTCGACCAGCAAGGGCTAACATTTATACCTGCTGGTTAGCAAACTGCTGGCAGGTGTCGAGGAGAAGCATGAGTTTATCCTTAAAAGAAAGAAAATAGACTGATGGGCGCTGTCAGCATGTTTTCAAGGAACCCTCCTTAATGTGCTTGGGCTGAATCAGTCCAGTATTTTGACTTCTACAGCCCACAGCCAAAACCGCAGGGTTCTGATGCAATAGCTGTTACAAAAAGACCCTATTCCTATAGCACTATAAATGCAAATGATTGTGAAAGGATACTCAGCGAGGTTCAGTAATAATTCAAATCACAAATCCTTTTGCCATGCAACTCATATTATATGATATTTTTTATGGAAGCCCTTCTCCCCCTCCAAAAGGCATTAAATTGTTATTCATATTTCAGATTAAAAAATTCAGGAAGAGTATTAAAAGACAGACAGAGATAGCAAGATAGATTCAAGGCGTGTGTATGTATATGCCTCATGCCTACTATAGCAAGCGCTCCTGCTCTAGAAATATAAAAAGGAAGTCAACTGAACAGCATGAAAATGGATGTAAACATGGAATTACAGAGATCAATCTCCAAAAGTACAATAGCATTTTTAAGGGAAGGGTGTGTAATTTTGAACAAACACAGCTGAAGACAAGAATTAGCACCATATGCATAATCACATAAATCAAGATAAATAAGATTGGTAGAATTACACATGATGCTCGTTCGCTCTGAAGAACAATGAAGTAGATAAACAAGAATGTCTCAGGGTTAGCAGGAATTGCTATGCTGAGTGACAGTACTGGTAGGCTGCAAGTGCTTTCTAAATGCATTGCTAAAGAAAATGATCACAGTACAAGAATTGGAGCTAGAGAAACTCTGGCTACAGAGCTCCACTGATAGCCATCAACATATGCAGGTGCAAGGGGAGACATGTCACTCTTAAACAGCTCATTCATTTTAAGTCTCAGTTCATTTGCCACTGAAAAAATGAAAGCAGTACACTGGAGAGAAAAAAAATCTGTTAATTTGTGCATCCCAGCTCCCTGACAAGCAGTCATCTTTTAAAAGCTTATTCATGTAGTTGCAAAGGTGGTGAAGTTTTGTTTTGGATCCTTCACTAGCACAAAGTAATGTAGTTTGATTTTTTTTTTTTTTTAATGTGCTGGTTAATTTATTCCTAAGAAAAGTGTATTTTTTATGCAGCTCTTGATCCTGAATTTGACCTGATGAACCTAGAAGCACTAGAAAAACCCAAAGTGAGACCAGTCATTAATATTAAAATGCACAGTCCAGCATATTCAGAAAGAAGCTGACATATTCAGAAATGATGCTCTGCCACTTAGGAGGAACTGAGACTCTCAGATAAAGAGTTTTGGGGTTCTGAGGCATCTTTGTGAGCATTGGGGTGCAATAGGAACAGCTCTGCAGAGACAAAGAGTTGTCAGGAAACACCAGGTGAGGCTTTGCTTTGTACCATTCCTGTGAGCTGAATGTCCACCATTCATGTAGCAGCCTTGTGGGATGGAACTGCAAGTGTTCGGAGTGTGCTAGGCCACCTGGATTGCATCCTCCAGCTGAGCTCCTGTCAACAGAATACCAGTTGGTGTCCTCGGGACTGCTCTGTGCTATGACCTAAAACACAATAGGTGAGGGCAACCAGATTTGCTTCCAATGCATCCCCTGGACCAGAACTAAGATGCCAGCATAGACACCCTTGTGCAGATACACATTCCTCAAGTCAGGGGACTTTAGGGGCAGTGGATGAAGCTCAAACAGTCCCAGTTCTGGGAAAACTGAAGAGAAGATCAGTCCTGTGAGTGTACAGAACCTTCAAGCAGAAAACCAGCTTTGTAAGCTTTTTTTTTTTTTAAGTTTCATATTAATTTCTTTCACTCGGAAGTTATGGATAATGGACAATTGAAAAGATCGAGACCATCTAGGTAGGAACGTTATAATAATGTCTCTTCCATGTGGCTAATGAGAAAAGACATATGAAAAGATGTGTAAAGCATGAGAGTTAAGGGCAAAACACTGTTGACATTGATAAATCTGAGCTGATTTGGCTTTGGTTAGGTTTCCTCCAGCTGTCACAGAGCAGCTGCTATTCAGCATGACTGTATTTTCTGCTTCTTTGCAAGTGTAATACCATTAGTTCAGAAGTTCTTTTATTATTCTAGGAAAACACAGGTTTCATGCTCATTTACTAGATTGTTGGGACTTTTTAGGGCTACAGTTGACTCTTCAGAAGGAACTGCCTCCAGCATTATTAAATGCTTTCTTGCACCTTGGTGTACTTGATAGGAGTTGAGATACTGCTCCTGTGAGGCTAAACCAAGAAACTTCACTTTTTCCACCTCCAGCATTTTTCAGAGTTCCTCTGCTTCAGGCAATATTGCAAGAGCTTTCTTCCAGCTCTGGGCTGGGGTTGGAGAAGGTTGGGGTTTGTACAGCAGAGCTCCCTTTGTGTCTCGCTTCCCCTACAATTGTCAGAAATAAAGAGGAAAAAAGAAAGAAAATACACAGGAGTGCAGAGATAAGAGGCAGAGCTCAGCTTTTCTTTGATCTCCTTCTCTGTTGCAGGCAGAGGAGATCAAAGAAAAGAGGCATAACAGAAAGCACGTGAGACAGGCATGCCTGTAAGAGGTTGTCACTTGGAGTGCCTCGGCTCTGTACTTCGCGAGTATGGCTGCCTGGTGAATGCTGCATCTTCTCAGAGCTACAGCAGCCTGGATAGAGGGCAGGGGACTTATTATTGCAGCAGCCTTGCCTCCAGCCAACCCTCCAGCTCACCAGTGGACACCAAGAGTGAATATGACCTTTGTTGCACGACTGTGGCAGAATTAGTCTCAATTTACACGAGCGTAATTCAGTTCAGGCCCACACTTCGAAGGCCTTTCTGGAATAGAAATATTCTTCCATTATATTGGAAGAGCAACTTGCAGCAACAAAACTCCACTGTTGTTGTTGCAACTTTTCTCATCTTGCCAAACAAAGTAGGATGGAAATGGCAATGGGGTATTTTTGCCAGTTTACCTGCACCGACATTGAGAGCTTTTGCTCATGCCAGTCACAGATCACACCTCATTCTACCCTTGAACGACACAATTATGCCAGAAAAGTCTGCTGTGCAGGCTTAAGAGAGAAATTGTGGTTCCATTTTATCACATTGGAGTTTTCTCATTAAACTTATTTGGACTGGGATTAGGCTATTAGAGAAAATTTAACCCCAAATGATTGGAATGGAGAGAAAACCAAATTAAAATATTCTCATATGTTACAAAGGAAACAGCCCCCAAAGAAATTGTAGAAAATATAAAAATGTATAGATTTATAGGGCGAAAGAGGTAAAATGGTAGAAGAATTCAATGAGCTATTCCAGTCAAAATAGCACAACCTGAAACAAAAAAAAAGGGAAAACAAAACAAAACATTAAAAATATTTGAAGTACTTTCTGTACTCAAATAATGTTTCTTTTATTGTAAGGACCTGCACTATTCACATATAATAGTCCAGAAATTTGAGTTAATAGGCTTGTTTTAAGGTAGTACAACTTAGATTTTAACAAGATACTGTTACTACATATAAATAAGATTCAAGGTGAAAATGATGTCATTGTACCCAAGTTAAATATATATATGTAGGGTTATAATGAATATAGAAGTAACCAACATAGTCTTTATTTGCATTCCTGGCTCTTAAGCATTTGTATGACTTCAGAATCCTTGGTTATTTAGCAATTTTTCCTACTAACTGAATTAGCACTTTTAAACTCCTTTTTTTTGGTCAGATTTTGTCTTGAATTTTATAGATTTTTAAAGATGTTGAGTGTTCCTTAAGACTGATAATACACTGTTGATAGAGGGGGGATAAAATAAATTAAGACAGTTCTGTAGACAACAGACTGCCAGCAGTTGGGGTGGCTGAGTGGGCTGGGACCAGTCAGGAGGCCCCAGGGGATGGCTCTGCCAAGCCTTTATTGCTACATATACTAGTACCTCCTCCTTCCTCATCATCTAGGGCTTTCAGTCTCCTTCCTTTTTTCCCCTTGCTTGCCTATCTTTTGTTTTGATAACTTCCCTTTTGCTTCCTTCCCTTTCTTTGCTCTTTACCCTTTCTTTTTTCTAACTCTTTTAATCTCACAGCTTCTCAGGGTTTCTCCAGCTGCTCCCATCTCCTCACACTATGGTAACCCTCACTAAGGTTCACTTTTTTTTACAGCCTTCCCAAATTTGGGATTTGGACTATTTATAATTCAACACTCCAGTCTTCTTAACAATGTGTGGAATTATTCATTACACCCTCCAATCAATTCCCAAATTATTTCATTAACATTCTTCGGTTACTCAGCCTAGACTGGACCAGAATGATAGATTTACCCTCAAAGGTAGGAAAGGAAGGACCTCCCTGCACATTCACACTCTTACCCTCCTGTAACAGAGGCACACTTTACTCCTGCCTTTTATTTTGACCCTATCCTTTGCCTTTATTCCTGTTTTGTTATCATCATGTTAATGCAACATAGATCCCCACATTCCTCCTCTCCCACACGGCATATCAATACCCAGACAGGCATCAGCTTAAGTACCCCTGTCCAGCATATGTAACACAAAATGATACAACCTATGCCCAGCTTGCAGAATTGCTGAGCACTCGCAGCTCAGGCTGAGGTAATGCAGAAGACTGGAGTGGAACAACAATAAATGGCCAGCAGCAGGGTCAGGCACAGGATCCACCTCTCCCGGGTCCTACTGTCAAGGTCAAAGCACAGTAGCTGCAAAAGTCAATGGTTTAATTCACAGTCCAGCCCTGTATTTGGCAATCATCCATTGTTTGGCAGCTGGTGGATAGGGCTGTGATCTTTTTCTGTGTTGTCATTGCTGGTTTCTTGGACTTGGTGGCCACCAGACCTGTGGCACACGTATGTTGGACTCCCAGGTATCATGTGCTGCTCTTGGACTTTAGGGCTTAATACTTTTGATAAATCAGTCCCATAATGTAATGAATTGGACATGCAGCTGAATCATCTTGTGGCTGGACAAGTTAATCCTTACTAGTATAGAAAAGAAAAATACCGTAAACTGAGATAACATATTGGTCAAAAAGAATAAAAAAGCCCCGGAGCTGAAAATAAATAAATCCAAGCAGTAGAAGCCTTGTGTATTGTGGAGCTGTTTAGACACTCTGTTGATTTTTCAAAGAGTATAAACTAGGAGCCCTTTTGGCTTTGAAACGTTTTAAGTAGCTTTTTATATGACAGTACCATGAGATATTCATTTGTCTGCGGCAGGTTGAAGGAAGGAATGACTGGATCTCCCAGACAGGAAGATATAAACAGCCCTTGAAGAGGTCAGATGAATTCATGTTTCATAACAGCCTGAAGGGAGCTGTTGCAGAGAGGTTAAAGCTGGTTAAGCATTTTTCCCTATGGATCCAGAAACAGAAGTTTGAGCCTCACTGCAGACTCGTGTCAAAGGTTTTGCTAATCAACCTACACGTAAACGGGTATTTAGTACTTTGGAGCAAGTGGGCACAGGCAGGTGGATAGAGTGCTGTATCACTACCTGTAACTACCTTTGACTTACTAGTCTGATAGGTTTGTGTTGACATTTGGCCTTGCACTGAAGAGGGAAACCAGCTCTATCCATGTCATTACCCAGCTACCCATGGGATTGCTGTGCTTGGGGTCTCACCAGTGTAAAGGACATGCAGTGCTTTAGTGTCTAATCGATATCTCTCAAGGCGGGGAGCATTTCCCTGGTGCATATTTTAATCATTCCAGTTTGGTGAGTGATGAAATAATATATTTTGTGTAGAATTTATTGCAGGTTGGAAGAGAAAGGACGGTCAACAGTCAGACTGCCAATACTCACAATAAATCAAATCCACATTTTGGCTTAATGTTTTAAAATATTTAGGAATACTAGTTTTCCGCCTCTTAACTCTATAAGAGGTTTCTAAAGAGCTAAAGAAAACTAAATTATCTTATAATGCCAGCAAGCAATTTTAACAAATCTTGTCTTGCATAAATACACTTTCTGTTTTGCTTCTCGGGACTACTTCAGTTTTTCCAACATAGGGGTTTTATCCATGAAGCAGAAAATACAGACTATTTTGTGGTGGGAAACATGCTAAAGGCAAGCAGCTGTGGCAATTTGAGACTATTCTCAAACACAGTCATCTTGCTGCTGTATGTGCAGTTCAACACATTTGACAATTTAAAGTTCCCTGCTCAACTGACTATGCAATTTGTTTCCTTCACAGCAGCAGTGTGGTGTACTGGAAACCACCTACTGCAAAGTCTCCAACACAAAGTGACACCAAAGGCTCAGGCTGGAAGAAGAAAGTAATTTCTTCTCATGCAAATGCCTCCTGAAAGTCATAGGCCGTCTAACCAAGCCTACTAATTATTACCATGATTTTTCACTTTGATATTGCATATGCAGCTCCAAGTACTGCCAAGTTCAGTAGCCACACAGTGGCTGATAAAACTTGTAAATGTGTGCACCAAATCTGAGAAAAAAATTAGGGAGTTTCATTGATATTTTCCCTGCATCTGCAGTCCTTATGTTTGTGTTAAAACTGGACTCCAAGCTAAAAGATGAGCATGAAAGGAAATAATTATAAATTATCTGCATAAAATCTGCAACAAATTACCTATAAAACTATAACTATCTAAACAGGATGACATTTACTTTATAGGTTCATGACTTCCTTTCTTTAAAGTTAGCTAAGAAGAGAGTAAAGTAATTACAGTTCTCTTTTGATTGATTAAACATGACATATATGCTAATATGAAAGTAACTTCTGTCCTTTGTTACCCAAGCTTCTGGTTTAAAGCAATTTTGAAGATAACAGATATAATCTCACCAGTGCTGCCATTTCTAACGTATATGCCAAGAATGTAATTCCTCTGCCTTTTTTCTCCAACAGAGAAAGCATATTTTATCCTTCATATTTTAAATTTTGGATACAGAAGTCAGATGATATTACAGCCATAAATCCTCTGTTTCTTTGCCATTATATATCAGGAAAGGTCCGTGCCACCAGTAGAATAAATAGTTCTGCCTTTTCACAAAGGTTGTCCCACCAATTTGAGGGAGAGTATTTGACTGAATAAGGTTGATGGGGTACAGTCCAGCAGGGGAAAAAAAAAAAAAAAACCACTTGCTAAATTTCACTTGAAAGTACTACACACTGAGGAACAGTGTCCATCAGATTCACCTCTTTTAAATTCTGGCTCCAGCATCAGAAGATTATTCTGATAAACTGAGGTTTATGGGGCTCAACATCCATCAAGTTTTCATGCTCCATAAAGCTTTTACCTAAAATTAAAGTTTTAGCCATCCTCTAATTCCTTGCCTTGATGCCTTTATGCTGTTGTTTCACTTTAATGCCAGCATAACACTTGTATTTATAGTGTGGATGTGCACCCTCTTTGCCACTTCTCCTGTAAATGGCACTGATTCAATTCCCCAAATTCTCTGAGGCTCTGCTTACAGGATGAATCCTCAGGTCTCACATCATCTGCTTGTGCCTCTTTTTTTTACTCTCTGGTTGCATCCTGCCCTTCCTGCAATTGAAACCAAAACAGAGCATTACATTCCAGCTGTGGTTACGCTAATGTGAACAAAAATTAATTTCAAACTCTCTGAATTTAGCAGAGACATCCCAAAAATACATTTACCAAGTAGATGTGGGTTTCTTTTTCCCAACACTGCATCATATTACATACTTCAATTAAACCTGGTGGACCAAATTCCTCCCTGGATTAAGTTTAGTAATGTCTGTGGAGTCCAGTGAGAGAGAATTTGGACCAATAGCTATTAACATTTCCCTCCCTGAAGCAATGGTCTTTTACTGATATTAATGTTCCCCTCCAGAAACTTGGAAGGAATGCAATCCCAGTATTCAGTTTCCTTAAGTCTTCAAACAAACACACAGCTCTCTGGCAAAGGTTCTGTCCCCATTCTATCCCACCCTCCCATTCCGCCCCACCACAAGGACAGCTGACGTTCAGGTTAATGATGAGGTTGCAGCAGGTGACCTCTAACACAGAGGGAAAATGGATCCCATAGTAATACTGGTTTTAGAGGTGATGATCCTCAAGGAATAGCACAGCGAGGTGTCAGAGGTTATTTTATGTCTTGGATCACATGCAAGCTGTAAAATAAGCAAAACGGGCAGTGGAAAGGGCAGCAGGTCCTGGGGAGGAAGGAAAGGAGGAAAGGGCTGCCTTCAGCAGCCTCCTGGATGTGGAGAGGGAGAGAGGGATTTCACAGGGCAGGAACTTAACTTTGCTACCAGAGAAATTACAGCACGCAAATACTTTCTTAGGTACTCCAGCAATTAAATATCTTTGATTTTTTTTTATGATATTTGGAAATTTAAATGAACAGAGACCAGGCTTGAGCACAGTGCTGCATCAGGTATTTCATATGCACTGTTAAGGAGGTACCAGAGCAGCTTGCAGGATTTTTGCCTAAAGGCAAGGACTGGATGCATAGGGGAATCTCTGTTTGGTTCCTTCCCTCTGTAGTTCTGTTTTTCTTGGCTAGTTCTACTAGCACCGCCATGATTTTGTGCTTGGTGTATTACACCCAAGAGGTACAACAAAGATGCAGCCTAACTTCGTTGCTTGGAGAATTCCAAACTGTTGAAAAAAGGCTTCCAAGGAATAAAAGCCTGTGGCTTGAAGTAGAGTGATTTTACTAGAAAAGGAGAAAGGAGGCTGATAAAGTTTTAGAAACAAATATTATGTTAATGAAAAAAGAAAAAGTGTTTCAATCTCCTATTATTTCCTCAAGTATAAACACAAATAACTTAAAATAAATTAGTATTACCCAAACTGCACAATTCACAGAGCACTGCCTTAGGTCAATAGATTTGCCAACAAAGAGGAAAGCTGTCATAAATAATAGGAAAAAAAATTCTTTTTGTGGACTATCTACTTTATGTACCCCTTAAGATCTGTAACATTTATAAACGCCACTATAGTAATAGTACCACAGAAATGCAGAGCTGGGTCCTTGACTTTTGTACAGTATTGTATCACCTCAGCTCTCTCTTGGCACAGTGCTAATTTACACTAGTTAAAGATCCAGACCAGAGCAGTTTTCAGGAGGAGATGACTGATTCATGAAGTCTAAGTGACTGAATACAGAAGTAATTCATTAGCTCCACGAGATATATGAAAGCTTGATCAGAGATGACTACAAAGTGCAGCATATGTAGGCTAAAAAAAAAAAAAGGTAAAAGAATAAAATTTAGGAAAGCCCATTAGTAATTTGCCTTGAGTTAAATAATAGATCTGCAATGTAATTTATTTTGGCATGACTTGAAATAATGCAAGAGAAAAAAAAAAGGAACAGCAACAATCCTGCACTGACCATGGATCAGGGTTTTCTGGAAGAAATGTATTTCATACCAAATTTACTTTTCTTATATATTGTCCAGATAAACTGCCTCTGTCTATTGTGCTTTTTTTCAGTTAAGTTCAACTCTGCTGTAGAAAACATAGCTGTTTTCTGTGTTTCTATTTTGAGTTTAGCTGTAGGACCTTTTGACCATTATTATCATGGAGCAAGTCCTGCTGGCAAGTAAAATCCATAAAAGTCAAGAAATGTCCCAGGTGAGTTTATGTTGATTCCAGTCTGAGGATATCTGAATGCTTCAAGTGTCTGTTTCTCCAGTCCACATTTAAATTGATATGAGTTCTTTAAATACAAGGTCCTAATTATTACATAATTACCCAAACCAACAGTACATTAAATTATCTTTGCTTGTTGTAACTTCTCCAGGCTTCTGGAAATCTCTGATTAATTTATTGAACATATTGCTTAGCTCCTCCCTTCTCCATCCAGATCTGCATTGGTGAAACATCACCTAACCCATTTTTGATTTCTTCATTAGGAGCACCCTCAAAAGGAGTCCTTAAGTAACCCCCTGTGCCATGTTCACAGACTTTATATAGATGATCTGCTAGGCTCTGATCTCTGAAATTGTTTTGTTTCTCCATCTTTGGCCACTTCTCAATAGTCTCTTCAGAACATTGTCAAAGGTGTTTTAAATTATTGTTTCCTTTCTTTGCAAACAATGTGCCTGAAAAGCTCTAATAGATTAGGAAGGTATGTTTTTCTTTGCCAGGTAGACACTGTCTTTATTCTATTATGATTCTCATTTATTTATTTTTGTTTCACAATACCCACGATATTAAGAAAAGAAATTGGTGTTCAATTCCCAGGATTACCTGTAGCTCTCTTATTAAAGATAGCCACTGGTGATCAGGCACAGTAGTTGATTTTAATGAGCCTGAAATTTTAGGGGTTTTAGCAGTTCAACCATTTCATTCTTAAGTCCTCTGGATATACTCTCCTATTTTAATAACTGATGGTTCTCTAATTCCTTCCTTCTGTTCTGGTATGCCCTCTGTTGCTATTGCAGCCTCTGACAGTACCTCATCTTCATTTCCAAAAAAGAGAAGATGTATCACCCAACATTCTCTGTGGTGAAGACAAAGGCAAAGAAATAATTTATTTTTTTCTCCAATGTCTGTGTATTCCTTAATTGCTCTCATTAATCTGTGGTAGTCCAACAGACACACAATTTTTTTTTTTGATGACTTTCTGGGCAATCCGTCAAATCACACTCAACTGTCGCTTTAGGTAAGATACACATTATGATTTGACATATGTCCTCACATTTTTCATAAGTAACTCAGTGCAATCTAGGTAAATCATTTTGCACAGACAGCCTGTATGTGATACTTGGATTGAAGGCAGGGCAGGCCCAATTGTCTCTTGTCACAAATACTTCTGGATTTTCCTTCGGTTAGTAATCCCTTATCGTTGGTGATTTCAAGGCTTCTTATGGACATGGGCAGATTTTATTACTTCCAATTTTACAGTTAGGAAAATGAGTGATATGGAGAGGTGTTCCTTTCCTATGGCTTGTCCTGTTGGTACTGCTGATGGATCTCTCACTGCCTCCACCAGACCGACGGCAGCACCTGATCTCTCCTCCAGCCTTAATTCCCAGCCACACTTCCATAGATCATCAGCATGATCTGACAACATGGCCATGTACTTCTCAAAGATAACTCTTTTGGCAAAGTGAAAACAAGTTACATTGTTTCTTAATAAGTGATAAAATACTTTCCCTCCTAGACAATTGTTAAGTGTTTGTAGGCAGCACGGGGAAAAATGGAAAAGAAAGACCATGCTCTAACTGTGTAGTCATAAATTACATGAAGTACATTTCATTATAAAGCACTGCATTTTTTTCTAATCCTTTATGAATTCTCTCCATTTACCCTGGGGGGTTGTAATGTAAACTGACATCTTATTCTCTACTCAAAAAAAAATCACTAGTATTCTCTTAGAATGTTTGGTCTAGGAATAAGAACAAGCAAATAAAAGCAACAGAACACACAAGCCAAAGAACTATCATTTTTTTTCCTCTCACTTTTTTTTTTTTTAAGAAAAGGAAAACTATAACATCTGTATGGCAGTGAATGAAAAAGTTCAAACATCATATGCACAGAAGTAATGATGACCATACACCGATCGCCTTAGTTCTATGAAAAGGGGTACATAGATGTTATTGTTGAGATATAACTCCCTTAAAGAACAAGAGATATGTTAGAAGCATTACATACTTGCTATTCATATATGATGTACATTATTGTTATGATTTATATTGCCTGACAAAGAAATAACACTCTTATTTTGCTTAGTTCAAATCACTGTGAAGAATTTTCATATTTTCTTCCTATTTCTATCAGTTAAACAGCTCAAAGCAAGTTTTTTTTCCACTCCTAGTTTTGAATAACACAGAACACTGGCTTTGTACCCTTGGGCTACTTGGATTTAATATCAAATTCTTACCTTGCACAAGGTCAGAAAAAAAAAATAAATCTTATAAAATTGGACTCATATGAAGAATGAGTTTCTATCTTTTAATACCACCAAACAATCTGCAAATTATTTAAATTAAGACAACCAGCACTCCAACATCTGCAAGCAAAATGCTTAAATGCCAAATGCAACTTTACTGGCATAAGAAAATAATAAGTGGAGTTCAATTTGTGTCAGCATAGCTCAGGAAAATAAGATATCATGTCTTGCTGTCTGCTTGATGTCAGCTTCTCAGATTCAAACCCTAATGCCTCATCTTAGGCTGTCCTTACTGGAGGCTGCCAAATAGCAAGGTTCAGCCAGAGTTCATGCAGCTACTACAAAATAGCTTTTTTTTCCCTTCTCCTTTTTCAATCATTATGAACCTTCTGCTTTATATTGTACGCACTTGATTATATCTATCCTTGAAATGTATACAACTCTATTAGCCTCTTCTCCTATTCTTTTAACATACTGTAAATTCCTTTCTGTGCTTAGTTTGTTTTATGACTTACAGAATTAGGCTTTTAAACTTTCACTGCTCAGAGGAGATTGAGTTGTGCGATTGGCTACAAGGAGAAAACAAAGGAATGGGAATTTATATTAATGCAAAAAAAGAAACAAAAGTATGAGTACTTTTCTCAGTTTATAGACTCTTATCAGTTTTCTACTAAAATATTAGTTGCCATCATAACCAAGTCCCAAAATAGCTGGAAGGGGGTTCTGCCTAGAAAGGGAAGATTAGCAGCTCTCTAAAATGCCCGTTCTTGTTCATTCTGAGAAGCCTAAATCTCCTTCTGCCTAAAAATCTCATCTCTCATTGATACTGATATTTCAAATGAGACATCACACAAGCTTAAAATGAGCCATTTAAATGGATTCATTTTCTCAAATTGTTTTAAACTGGGTGCATATAAAATTACTCTAAATGGAAGTTGTGGGACAGATAAGCCAATAATTTTGTGATAATATATATAGTTTAGCACTGTCAAAGTTTGCAGTCATAAAACAGCATTTTAGAGAACTCAGCAAAGCCTGTCGGGATCTGCTCCCAGTGGAAAAAAAACCCAACAAAACACAACACATGTGGGTTGGAACGTCCAAGTCATGATCTACCAACACATGTATTTTGAAGACAACACAACAAACAGCGGTTGAAATTTTCTGAACACTTCAATCATAATAAATATGCAGACACAGAGATACCTCTATACACATGAGGAAACACATACAGAGGGTAAGAAATTTCAGCTTGTCCCAGCACTGCAAACAGCAGAGTTTCAATAATTTTAAATTAATTGATGAGAAGTTAAGAAAAGCAGCTACCTTAATACTTCCTGAAATACAAGGAAGATTTAAAAATATTGCTTGGCTTTTCTTCCCTTTCTAACTTGCTGTCCTACTTTAAGGGAAACAAGTTTCTTCACTTAGGCTCATTCATTGCAAACTTATCTGGTATGAATTACTGAAACAGATTTGCAATATTCAATGTCTGAACAGATGAAACCTTAGATGGCTCATTTCTGGAATCAGCTGGAGTGGCATATTCCCCAAACTTTAAAAATATTTTTTACAAAATTCAAAGGCAGTCAAGATTAAAATTCCCAAATGTGTATTCTGGATAACCTCCAAAAATATTCAGTCATTATTGGATATTGTCTTGATTAAAATTCCTCTTGGTTTGTTCTATGGTTAAAGAGTAATCTTGTATCTTAGTTTTTGGAATGTATTCCTATCATGTGACATCTATGAAGTCCAAATTAATATAAAGAGATCTTTCTCACTACTCAGCATGGGAAAAGGTTTAAAATGTTCAGATTTCAGGATAAAAGCAGTTCAGAGAATGTGTTTTGCACTAATATTACCATTTGGATACTTCAAAATTTCCTTCAGAAATACTGAAAAGTTAATTTCTAAAGATTTGCTAGAAATATTTTCAAAGCATTATCACTGAGAATAATGTGAGTACAACCCAGTAATTAAACCAAGAATTATTTATTGTCTCCTTTGTAGCTTTCCACAGAACCCTCATTTTTTATACTGAAGATAGAGCCATTCTTACTTAGCTCAACTGAAGCTGGGACTCCAAAGCTGCAACAATAAGCCTGAGGTATGATTTTCACACTTTATAAAGTTATGTGACATTACCTTTCCAATTTTCATCTACCTTGGGACAAAAAGCAGGACAGTTTTCCCCATGACTATTACATCACATGACCAAGCCCCAAGACACCACTGTGCACAGGCCACTTATAGGAGGAAAATGCAGATCAGAGGTCTTGCTCTGCCATTCTCACACCTAAAACTCTATTTTTAATTGCTATTTAACTATTGAGGTGCTATTTAAGGTCTTGTTCACCAGTGATAGGTCCTCCTCCTTCAACTAATTGAGGAGGAATCTTCAACCTGAGCCTCTGAAATTTCATGAGGTGCTGCAGAAAGATTTGCTTTTCAGATCTTCTAGAAACAGTAAAAGTAGAAATTCCATTTTAGGTTCTAGGAAGCTGTCCATGACAAAGTTTCATCAGCACTCACGATGACAAGCCAGCAGTCAGTTTTTGAAACAATCAGTGTTTTCCTCCTCAAAATCTTCAATTAGTAATTCCCCAACCAGATCTCCAGGTCAAAATTACATCTAATTTAGAATTGCTTCCACACAGAAATTTGCAAAAAAAATTGTTGTAGGCCTGGAAAGGGGAAAAAGAAACATTTTCCAGTGTCCCCAAGGAACAGTTGTAGATACATGGACAGCCTGAAGTAACTGACTTGTATGACAAGTTACCTAAAAACTACAACAGTCATACTAGAGGGAATCAGAACCAGAATTAGTCTCTGAATCTGTCAACAGAAAATTTTACTTAATCCACAACGTGCAAAATCCTCTGCTGAGAAGTTCTTGTACTGTATATTATTTCTCTCCAGAAGGACATAATCCAGTGTAAATGTACTCTTGCATGATGCTCACAGTTGCCCAAATTTTTGGGAAACCACTTTGTGCCCCCAGTATTGATTCTGCAGGTATCTTTTAGCATTGTGAGTGATGGATGGTGCCTTCTTGAGGTAAGTACAATATGAAAAGTTATTTTTGAAATTTGGGAACTACGCAAAACCATTTTCTTTTTTTTTCCAGAAATACCTACATAGCAATACGCAGAAGACGTGAAAATCACAAGCTGAGTAAATTACTCTTACCTTGCTTCAGCTGTCCTTAAATTTAATGTGCATCCATTTGTCACTCTAAAATGTGATTTGTATATGCCTGAAAAAACTGAGAGATAGCAAGTATGTCAAATTCTATGTTTTATAATCTTCTCCTCCTCCCCCTTTATGTTTTGAGATTGTCTCTTGCCTAGTCTGTCTGCCTATTTATCTAATTACAGTGCTCTGATTTTGACCAGGATGTCATGGAAGGCTTATTGCCCTGGAGGAGTTTTCCCATTTCTAAAATGTCATGTTCTCAAGGTGAAAGCTCTCAGAGTTTGAGCAGGTAGGACTCTCATTTGGGAGGGAAGAGACAGACTTCCCTCCTCAGTTTTGACATAATCTTAGAGTCATGACACTGGGTTATGATGGCCAAACTATAGGCATTTACTTCCACGTTTTTAACTTATGGGCATTTTAAGTATCTTTCATGATTTCTTGACTTACCCAAATCACAGTGTGATAAGAATATAACCCCTAAAGCCTTCTGCATTTTAGAGTGAGACTAACCACATCCCCTCCCGTCTGTGGAGAACTAACACCCAGCAGCAGTGCCCTGTCCAGTTTTTAATAGAATATATTATACTTGGCAAGTAGAACCTACATCAGGACATATGTACATGCTGGAGTAGCTATGGAAGAGATCTGTTTTTTGATAAATATTGGAACTGGAACAGTGAAGAGTATTTGACAGTTTATAAGTTATCCTAATAATTTAGGAGTCTGCCTTTCAACACATATTTCAAACTGTAGGTTCAGGCTACTCATTTAACCATGATTACTCAGGCAAGTTAATTTTATTGACTTCAGTAATAATATTTCTCTAAGTAAGGTTTTCACCATACTTTCCCCCCACCCTATTTCTTGATATATTTTTCTTTATAGTTTGGAGGTACTTTTGACACATTTTGGATCTGCCTTTTCATGTACAACTGATGATTGCTCATATTACTGCTAAGTACTTTGTGGTTCCTCAGTGACACAGCCTTGCCAGACTAAAAGATTTCTAATGTGGCAATGAATGGATAGTAATGGCTGTGAGTGTTCATTCCTGCATTTGTTTTGTGCTGGTTTTCTTTCCTTAACAATTCACAAGTCTGTAATAGTATTGTTTTGATCTGGTTGCTATTCTGTTGTGAATATTCACACAGGATGTGTCATTAGTAAAACAGTTAAGCTTTTTTTTTTTTTTTTTTAAATATTAGTGCCTCCAGGATATGTGTAGATAAAAAGTATGTTCTGAGTCCAGCTATGGAAGAAGCAGCTGGTGCACTAGTACCAGAGAAAGGGGAGGCACTGCTTAAGAAAGTTAGAACTGTAAAATAGTGCTGGCTGATAAGAACAGGAGGATGATGACACTGGATCAAACGGTGTAACCAAATCTTGAGCATCTGAGTTTAACTGAGACGAGAAGTTCCTGCAACTTCCTTGTGCACTTGATGAACAACCACTTCCTTCCAAGTCTTTCGAAGCTGCTACTTGCTGGCATCCCAAGGTGCCTTGGAAAAGACAGTGTGCAACTCTCTTTGACTTATCCAGCCCAGGTCTCCATGAGTTTATAGACACCTTCAGTCATCCTTCTTTCAGAGTAACAATCCTTTCTCTAGTCATTCTGTAATTCTGATGGTTGTTAAAGACCTCTGAACTTTCTCCAGTCCCAAGGTAAGCTTTCTCTAAATGAAGTGAGTGGGAATAAGGGTCCAGAGCTACACAAACTATTTAAGAAGCAGGAGCACAGTAGATACACAGAGGTATAATGATGACACACATCTCATGGTCTTTTCCTTTCCAAATAATTCCTAGCATTTGATTTGCTTTTTGGCTGCTGATTTGAAATGTTCAGTGAGAGTCCGCCAGTGATTTTACACAGCCATGAGTATTCTTTTCCAAACACACATCACTTCACACTTATTTCCAATGAACGTATTACATCAGTCAGTAACTCAATATTGTAAGCTCCTTGTGTGTTTATCACCCTTCTGTTTTTGACAAAATACACAAGAATATTTCTCTGTTACACATTCATTGGGCACCTCAAAATGAACTTTCTTCTCAGTGTTCCATGCAGGTGGTCTTCTCCATGGTTTATGTATAAAGGATTTTCTTCACAGAGTAATTCATTTTAGTGGAAAAACATCTTAACACAGTAAAGTGCCTACTTTAATTTTTGAGTTTCCATTCTGAATTTACTTATTTCTTTCCTCTTGTCTACACAGAATTAGTTGATTCAGTTTGTTTATAAACCTCCAAATATTGTGGAGACTTTTAGTTGAGTTCTCTAGACACTACTGTAAGGAATAAAATAAAGCAACAACAAAATATATTACCCTTGTGACAAAGCAGTCATTCCTTATAAGTACTTTGCCACTAATATTAGGAATGTATTTGTGTAATTTTAGCTGTTGCTAAGGAAAAAAGAGTTTTGATCTTTTCTAGAAAGGAAAAGATTAAGCACTCTGTCTACATTTGATTCTCATTTCATCTTCCCCATATATTCTATTTCTTTCTTTGGAAGTCAGCCAGCAAGCCAGCTCCATATAACTACCTTCTTCCTTCCAGGCCTCGAAAAGTATTTGGTTTGAAAAAGATGTTTATGGTGCCTGTTAAACTGGTCATTCTGTGTTCCTCTTTCCTCTTCATTGTCTGTTCAGGTTGTGTGTCTTGGTTATTATTGTGTGTTTGTACAGAGCCTGGCACAATGCAACCCTGCTCTTGTAAAGATGATTAGGTGCTGCACTGAAAAATGTCATTACCACTGCAATAACTATTAATTCAATTTGCTATAAGTTATTTAATTAAAACAATATATCATTAAAATTATACATTGATCAAATATAAATGATTTAATTAAATGTCCAAATTGTAAAAGCTTTAGGATTTTAAGTAAAAACCTCAGACTTGACAAGGTTTCCAAATTTGAAGTAGATCTCTCTGAGTTCTTCTTGCAGTACTGGAACAAAGTTTCTCTCTAAACTATTAAGATTATCCAGCTAGTATTCTGGATGTGGTTTTCAGTTATTTATTCAAAATGGTACAGTACAAAGAGCTACAAGGCAAACCTACAAAATCCTTATTGTTTTTAGGAAACACAAGCTTGAAAGATTTCTTGCACCATGCTGTTCTGTCCCGCATGGAATGGTAGATCCACAGATCCCACACAAATAGTAGATCACCATTGTTAACTGTACCTCTTCCTGGACCCCGTGTGCTCTCTCCAAGGGCAGTCTTGCACATCTGTTATTGAACAAATAACCCTTGAAAGGCCTGATGCTCATAAGTGAAATAATTGCTTTGAAATTTCAATCAGCCCACGATCTACACAGAAAGACAACACAAAGATGGTCTCCCATGTTGACCCTTAAATTTATAGTAGGACATAGTCAAAATCACTACACAAACTCTCAGCTATCTGCCATATGTTGTCATTTAGTAACACAAAAAAGAATCAGTTCACTTTCTGTACTTGTATGACTTGTAAGCAATATGGGTGATGATTCCATATATATAAGTGCTCAGACTAGTTTGAATCTCTTCTGCAGATTTGGTCTCTGTACATTTCTGTCGATTTAATTTTTTTACAGTTACGTTTTTAAAAGCATGCTTCATTTATAAATCTGGCATTTATTACTCTCTGTTCAGCTAAGTTGGACTACATTTTCAGTTTTGAATCCTGTGTGATCACTTAAAAAATGAATTAAAAAGAAAATAATTACTTTTTAAAGCATGTGTGTTTGGAACTCCCTTTGGTTTTAAACTATTTTTGAAGTAATATTTCTCACCACAGACATAAAAAGTTATGCATTTAAGAAGTAAATTCAAGGAATATTATATATGCAGTTTCACTGAACAGTCAGGTTGCCATGTGAATTTTGTGACCTGGAAGAATAAAAGTTCAGATTCAGAGCCTTAAAAACATGTTTGAGGTACATACACACAGATGCTGCAGTACTAGATGAAGCTGTATCTGGACAAAAATTTAAAGTAACATACTCAAACATAAAAAACTAAGGAAAAAAATTAAACAAAATATGTCAGGCTTTTTAAAAATATTTGAAATTCCACATCTATAACAGTTGGAAAATATAGAAGCAGGAAGACAGTGAAATGAGAAAATCCTGAAGTTAGAGATAAAAATTATGGTTTTCTGAGTTACTGTTTGAATTCATGAGATTCTTAAGATATGTTTTATTCTTTTAAGCACAGGTACCAGTGGGTTTAAAGTATCCATTAAATAGATTTGCTTTCACAATTTTTTCACTGTTGAACCTTTGAAATTAATGAAAAATAAAGAAAACTATCCTGATATAATAGGAATACCAGGAATTACTATTCTAAAATATTCAGAAGAGACTGTCATGTTATATCCAGTTTACCCAGACCACAGGTAGTGAGAAGTGCAGAGAATTCCCATGCAAGGTCTGAGATGTTTCTAATTCATTGCTCCATCATCACTGCATCCTGCAGTCTCTGTCCCTTGCTGCTGATGGCAGGTGGCTGTGGAAGCCTTGGAGCAAGCATTATTGTGCTTTTTCTTCTAGGAATACTTTCATGAGAGAAATCTGCTCCAGTGCAGAAAGCCCATAAAACCCCCAGTGCATTAACCTCCTGAAGGTGAGCCTCCCAAAGCAGTGCTGGGTAAATCTCTGCAGCTTATAAGTGATTCTGTCCAGCTGTATGGAGAATCCAGGTTCATCTTTCCCTGAAACACTCAAATAAATGCTCCATCACATTGGTTTTCATCCTCTGGGCTGGAGCCAGTTTTTGAGAGCAATTCAGCAGCTCCTTGCCAGCCCTATTCCTCTGTTTCTGTGTCTCTCAAATAGTTGGACACTTAGGGACTCCTAAACAGAACTGCAAAGTGGGTTCATGAAGATAAACTTTACCAACAGACATACAGATGGTGTTTGGAGGATGAAAAATTACAGAAGTAAAGAAAATGCATATTGCAGCTCAGTCCTGAACACGTCCTGAACTGCCCTTCTCTTTCTGCAAAAACTCGTTATTTCACTCCCAGAACATTGTTTGACGAAGGCAGAGCAGTCTGCATTCAAAATGCTGCATTCAAAACGCTGCTGTGTTGCAAAACTTGGACCCAGGATTTTAGAAATGCCTAAAGTTTCCTAACACTTTTTTTCAAGGAGGTCTTAGACAACACTAAACTTTAAAAAAATCCCCAAACCAAACCCACAACATTTTGTGTGTACACTAAGATGACACAGATGCAACTGCTGCTGTTGGAAAAGTCAGCATTTTCCAGAAACATTCCATAGTGAGCATAGATCATTTCTCTGCTAAATATATTGGGCTAAAGACTGGAACATCACCTTTCTCTGGTTTAACTTAGCAGATGCTATTTTTTAGCAATGAATGAACTAGAAATAAGTTTCTCATAGTAAAATCATACTACATTATTCACACCAGTTGGAACGTTTCCTAATTGCTGCCTAATATTAAACAGCAACAATATAGATCAAAGATAATGCATACAAATTTGATATTTACAGTGTCTCCATGCCTAGAAAGAAAAGTGATATGACTGTGTATAAACAAGAGTTATGGCATTTTCAAGGATCAGCTACCCAAATAGCCAACATGTGCAGAGATATAAGTTTAATAGCTGCTTATTAAAAGATGCAATAAAATTTGAGAGTGTACTGGCAGTAGATAGATTAAAGATCTATTAATCTACCTTCAGACCAAAAATATTTCATATGTAGGCACTATCAGGTGGCTGGGTGTAAGTTCATATATCCACATATCATTTTTTTAGAACTGAAGTTGTTAGGTTTCAATTATGTACCATACTTACTTCCATTAAATTAGCTGTTTTGTGTAAATGAACAGCAGGAAGTAATAAACACCCAGTGCAAACAGTGTTTTGATATCAAAATGTGGGTGACTGATAGTTGAAAAACACATTTACCAGACTCTGCAAATAAACACCAAAATATGAACTGACAATTGGGAAGCAGAGACATTTGATACCTTTAATGCATGTCAGCAGGATGCCTGATGCCAGAAACCAAAATGAAGTGTTTGCTGGTACTTAAGACAAATACTGTCTCATCATCAGAGTATCAAGGTAGAGAAATACTCAGAAAGAAGATCAAAAGAAAGCAGTGGATTGGGGCTATAATCAGAGCACTAAAATCAATGTTGTCGAGAATCAAAGTTGGCTGCCATTCAAGTTCATGTTAGACAGATGTTTGTCATTTTGCCTCTCTCTCATTGGTGCTAGACAGCAAAGCAGGATGGAAAACCAGAAGAAATAATCAGAGAAAAATCTCCAGAGGGGTCTCCTCTGGGAGATCAGGTAAAACACAAACTGCTCACATTGGGCAAAGGTTCAAATCCTGTGGAACCAGAACTTGCTGTGAGAAAAGACCACCAGGCCAGTTGTGGAACACTGACCACAATGCTTTTCTCTCTACTAAAGAAGAGACAAAAAGCCCCCACCTTAAAAACTGGTTTGCTGCCTACTAGTGTGGGGATCTACTACCCAGACAGGGAAGGAATGTAAAACCTTTTTTATCTCATCCCAAATCACATTCCACTCTGAGCTAGTGAGCCTGTGAAATGATCATCAGATTTGTTCTGAGGAGAACAATTCACATCAAGTAAACCAGTTCCTTAATACTGTTGAGGGACTGTTATCCTTAAGGGCATCATGGCAGGAATACAATGTTCATATGGAATGAGGGTCATTTGGTTCAGTTTCACCAATGCCCTGCTAAAAAGTGTTCCCTGAAGATCCCTTAGTAGAACTTATATTGAACACACCTATTTTGACTAACCTTATGCTTTGAGGCTTCTATATATTTTTTTATATTCAGTTTATTGACTACATAAAGAATTGTTTTCCAGGTGCTAAAATTTCCCTCAACAGTTTGTATTCCTTTGAGAACATATTTGTTTTTATTGACTTTCCATTCTGGTAGTTTTCCAGCCTACAAATTAATCTTTGCCATGTCAGCATGTGTGCCTTTGGCTAAAGGTAAACCCTACTGTGTTTGGAAGGGAGACCACAGACTATAGATTTATATGGTGCCATCACAAAAATATGTAAATAGGGGTAAAAATATCTGTAGAGACTGATGAGTTTCAAAAGAACCTTGTGCATGAAAAATAAACATATAGAATTAGTGTCCTAGATTTGCCAGACCATCATTGTGTGTTCCCACCTTCCTGAACCTCTGATGTGCTAAACAGCTTCCAAGGCCTTCTGCTGTCCTGTAAAGGGCTGGTCCTCTCGCTGGCATACCCAGGGCCCCCAGTTCTCACTGATCTCAGGCTGCCACTCAGCCCTGGCGGGATTTGGCCTTAGGTCTGCACACTCCTCTGCTCTCTTCCATTTTACAGGGAAATGAAACTTCATACAGTGCTGTGCTAATACTGGTTTGACCCCTTCACACTCCATGTACAGTTAATTTAAAGTTTGAAACAGCTTTGACAGATATTTTCTTGAACATATATAATTATGTTTTAAATTCTTCCATTGCAGTACATGTTTTCACTGGGGTCTCACAAATCATCCGGTCGGTTCTGGGGTCCTGATTAGGATCTTTCACAGGAGTGGACTAAAACACTGGGAAGAAAGAAAATGGCACACTTTTTTTTTTTTTTTTTTTTTTGGCCAACATATTAAAAAGTAATTTCTTTCTACCTTTTTTCCGTTTTTATTTCTGAAAGTACATTTAAAGCCTATGATTCTCACTGGAGAAAAACAAATATGAAAACCCTATCTTCAGATTTAGTGCATATGAAACTAAAAGTTTACTGTATTTGAACTAAAACCAGGAAATCCATTAGTATTAGTGGTACCAGCTGTTCTTTGTATTAGGCCAAACTCTGCAAGGGGACACTGGAAGTCCTGCACTACAAGGTCAACACAGAATGGATAGCTTTTATTTAAAGCGAAAGAAACAAAGAACACAAAGAAATCTCAGAGAAAAAAAGTGCTGGGCTTATGACTTTTTCTGTAAGAGCAGCCATTTTTAATGGATTTGAAGAACTCATGGAGCAGGACTGCAGAACTGCTTTTGGGAATTATGCTGGCTCAATGTCTCAGTTGACTTCTTCTACTCTGCAAGGACATCTGAGTAAAGTACCGAGAACTTGCAATTTCCAAAGGTAACCATTCTCTTACACACACTGGTCTCTTTGTCCTACATGTTCTTTCAGCCAATTTTTTTTGCTTTTTTTTCCTGGGGAAAAGAAAAGTATCCTGTTGTAGGGTAATTATCCAACATGAAGCACCAGCTTGAGAAGCCAGAAGTCCTACATTCTTTCTTAGGAAGACAATGCACAGAAAAAGCTGGTAGTTAAAAAACCTGTGCCTGTTCCAGTGACAATTGCAGGGACTTGAAAATCCTTTCTCAAATGTGAAACTCATCTTTTCAGAGTTTGTATCCAACATCCTACTTCATCAGGTATGAGGTGATGGCTTCAGATTTTGATTCTTGCAGAACTGAGAGTTGGATTTAGTGTACTTATTCAGCCTTGGCTCTTCTAATTTGTTTTCTTCTCTATTGATATGTTGAATAAACTCAACTGATATATTGCGAGAATTAAAGACACTTCACTTCCCATTGGCTTTAAACGTCTGCCACTGAATAGTCTGACAAGTAGAGATACAGCCAAAAACAGCATTCAGATGACCAAAAGGCTGTGATATCTCCAGAAGCTCCCACTGTGGGGTCTTAATTTACATTTTGCATCAAGAGCTTCCAATTTTACACAGTAATAAATGTGTGGGAGTAAAAGTCACAGGAGGGAAGGAAACACTGGCATCCAACTTTACAACTTGGACAGCACAGTGATAAATAATATTTTCTATTTTCTGCAATCTGAATATTACACAGATTCTCCTGGCGTCCCTCCTTATAAACAAATAGTTGAAGTAAACACTCTTGCAGTTATTTCGTACCAAGAATTCATGAAGATTCAGGGCATGTCTACATGTGCTTGACATAATTCACACATATTTATGCAGCTCCCATAGTCTTGAGGCAGAACACGTGTTTCACACATGGACTATGCAGTCCATATTAGCTACGGTCCACCCAGGAGTATGAGCTGGACAGGCTGCAGATGGAACAGTTATTTGCTGAACCTTTAAGCACAGTAACAGTGAGAAATCCTACAGAAAACTATTACTTGGGACTGTGGATAAAACTTTGCAGAGACTTGTAAAGAGAATATCTGGATGTAGCTCTACCTTGCCTCTGTTGACTCTATGTGTGTCTGAGTGTGTATTTCAGGTACTCTAATAGTGTCACTTCCCCAGGAGTCCTTTTCTGGTAATATGCTCACTCTTCAGACTATGATTGATTAATTGGTGGGCAAATGTCAGAGGTCATCTGAACAGAAAGAGGAGGGAGAGCCTGTCCTGTGGGTCCCTGTAGGCTAACAGGTTTTGCTCTGGGCAGGAAGAACGTTGTTTTCTCATAGGACAGAAAGGACACTGAGCGGTTTTCTGAACCTTTCCTCCCCCTAAGGCAAGATCAGTGACCCTTTGGCAATTCTTAATGATGTTTGTCTAGCCTGCTTTTAGAGACTTCCCACAAGGGAAAACCCAGTCTTTGTGTGCCCTCTTATCCTTAGGGTTCTAAGGTTTTGCTGACACCTAACTATATAACTTATATATGAGTCCATTAGTGCTTGTCTTCTCCATGATGGAAATGGAGAATAGGTTAGTTGCAACAGGAGCTTGAAGACTGTACTCCTGTTCACTTGTTCAGTCCTCCTTTCTGACTGAACCACCTCAGACCCTTATAGACTGTGCTTGGAATCTCATTAGGAGTTCTGTGAATACCACTTTTACTTTGCTTTCTTATGGGAATATCACAGAAGCCATGTAAAAATTGTCACTAGAATTAAAATATATGACAATAACAATCTCTTCCCTATCCACAAAGGCTGTTGCCCTGCCACAGAAAGCAGTCGGCTTGAATTGGCATACCTGTGGTCTGACACATTCTATATACTACATGGTGTTCTCACAAGGAAGGCAAGGAACTGTTGTGACAGGAACAGCACGTTTAATCCTGCATCACTTCCAGCCGCCCCCTTGTGCAGATCAAACCTGGTACACACCTTCTCCCTGTGAGAATCTGCCAAATCAGGACATGATTTTTTTTTTCTGAAAAGAAAAATCCTTTGCCAAAGCTGAAAACCCTGCTTTCATTTCCTACTCCACATATTTATACTAATAGGTATTTTCACCTCTTAACCTGCTAGCCCACTGCTAAAATTCTGTTATGCCACCAGTGTTAAAAGCACAAGTATTTATGTAATGTTACCGTGAATCTGATGGTACAAATCAAAGATACAAAAGTGATTACTGGATTTTTGAACAAGATAAACAAAATTGTAGTTATAGGAATGCTCTCTTGTATATTGTGTGTGTGTATCTTAAAGACTACTCCTGATCTAGGATTTTCTAAGATGTAATTGTCACCTCTATAAGGCAAATACATTCTGTACTTGGGGTACAGATAATAAAATATTGCTTAGGAAATATGCAAAAAATCAATCCAAACTCCTTTTCAACATCTGGAGATATAGTTATGAAGGTCTTCTAAGGTTCTTGTATAAGAGACTTTGGTATATGATGCAGAGGAAAACAACCACAACCACAACCTCTCTCCACAGCAAGGACAAGAAATATGAAACTACCTGAAGAGCAAAATTCTTGTCAATTAACAGGTGATAAATGAGGAACAAATTTTAAAGAAGTTTAATAAAGTGTATTTATTTTGTAACATTAAGAATCCAACCTCCATTGTGATGTTTCATCATGTGTTTGTGTCTTTTCTATTACAAAGCACTTGAAAAATATTTCCAGCCTATGTTCCAAGATAAAGTCTTTGTAATGATTTATGATGATAATCCACCTAAGGATGTAAATTACTGGGGAGAACAGGAGAGAATTCTAACAGATTTCAGACTCAAGTATGTTCAGCAGACTTATAAATTCTGCCATTTCTATGCACTTTTCCAACTTTCTTCTAAGCTTCCCTAATAATAATATAATCTGTGATTTTACTGTCATGGCATCCTTCTCCAAAGCTAGTATGTCCTTTAATGAGGTGGGTAAGCAGATTAAATCCTACACCTGAAGGAAAATAAAGAGATAAACCTGTGAACAGATTCAAGCCCCGTAATGAAAATATTAAGCACCAGACAATACTATCTTACAGCTTTGGTAACACATAGTTTATGCCAATAGGAATGTTTCTTTAAGAAAAATTTGCATTTTCTTTTCATATTCCCCCGTCAGTAACCTTGGTTAGTCTTGGGTTACTTTTTATACTTGTGTTTTTGTCTTATGAATTGCAACAGTGACCCTGTCAAGTTGACTTATGTGATTTACTTGACACAACTGGCCTACAGTGTAATAGCAGTTTGATAAACTTCACAAACATCTATGGAGATCTTTGATTTCTCAATAAACTTGATTTTGGAAGACAAATATGATTTCTATGAGTGAAGACGGAACAAGTTATAAGTATAGGGCTTTGCTTTAAAGACTTACAAAAGCAACGTCAAGAAGCTCCTAATTTTACAAAATATTCAAGACTAAATATGGGGAGAAATTATCTTCAGGTGGTTTATATCATAGCTGCCACTACATTGAGGTTAGGCATATTCAGGAACAAGAGTCCAGCTGCCACTTTTCCGCATTTTTTTTTTTTTAAATTAAAGCTAAAAATGAAAACAAATTATACTGACTAAAAAATCACCTATGGAATCAGTAAACATTTTCTACATAAGTTAATTTACTACCATTTAGAAAATCCTCTCTTGCAGGTATTGCAGCATCCCTCCCCCGAAAAAACTCCTTTTCTTGGCCCAGAAACTTTAAGGTTGGAAAGAGATTTTACTAATGATTTCTTCTGTTTTTGAGAGAAATACCAAATAAGGGCTACTACTCTCTCATTTAACTTCATAACTTCTTTGTACTGATTGTGTAATTTTTTTAGAAAAATACTTGGTTTGGATCCAAAGAAGGCTAAATTGGAAAGTGTTCTTAATTGTAGTTTACCTTTCTAATCTCACAAACCAGACCTTGTGGTGTGTTTTTTTCACAGTGCAGTTGCACAATAAAGAACTGTCCATAATGAAAAAAAACCCTGTTTTTTAAAATAAATTCCCTAAACCCTATTTAACTTTCTTAGTTGCATCCCCACCTTCTCACTAAATTATATATAGACCTTCCCAGTGTAAGGCATATAGTAAAGATACATTCCCAGTCTCGTTATTTGTCACCATAAATAACAGACCTATCTGAAGGTGAAAGATGGAGTACAGCTAGTGGGGGTAATCAGTGAAAAAATGCTCATCTAAACTTTTTAGGTTGTGAAAGGGTCTATGAAAATTATTGAGGATTCTTTTTCATTATTGTAAGCACATGTTCAGGCATATTAAACATCACCTATCAAAAGTATGGCTTAAAAAGTTATCATGACAAACTCCTGGAGTAAAGGGAAAAGTTTTGGTCTAATTTCACTGGGGAAAAAAAAACCCCAAATACTAGTATTAGCAGTATTATAGTGAAAGATATTTATAGCTGTTATCAAATGGAACTTTGATCTATAAACAATTACAGGTTTACAGAAAAATCACAGGAAACACTCTTCTTTCAAATCCAGCTGAAGAAGTAGCTACATGCTCTCTTGTACACTGATAGTTCAAACAAAACTTTTGGTGTTGGGTTGCATGATAAAGACACACACCTATTCCCCTGGAAAAAGTACTCAAAGACTGATGAGGAGACTGGTAAATTCATTCCTTGTAACTGCAAGTATTGAGCTTGTGGGGGAAAGAGGGTGAGAAACAGCAAGTGAAGTACATGCAAGGATTGTCTGAGGAAGGAGCAGGGACACGGGGCTCCTTGGACATGGAATTAAGCAGAAAGGTAGGTTTACAGGTTTCTGATCAAGCAAATCGCCTTCTACTGATACTTCTTTTGCATTTAAGAACAGAATATTTCAATACTACCTCTGTAAATAAAGGAGACTGCATGAAAGAAAGGTTGTTTGCAAGGAAAGAATCCTGTTGACTCATTTCAGTAGTGATCCACTGGGAGGAAGATGATGTTACAGAGAGCTTGCCATCCACTTTCTCTCAAGCCATCATTTTGTGACTTAGACCATGAAGAAGCAAAGAATTCTGCTACCTGGCTGCATTAATGCCAGGTCATGGAAAGCTAATCTGAGAACTGCAGAGGCAGCATGTGCCATTCCAAGAGGGCATAGGATTATGATGGGCACAATACACCAGATAAGAATGCTGGTATAATACTTTAGGTGCCAAACTATCCTGGCTGTCTCTCCCCTTCAAGGAGACATTGACTGTGTTTGCCCAGGCTGAGTTTTGCTTTGAGTCTTTTGACAACTTCACTTTTAATATGATTCAGATGATGCTGAGAATCATCCCAAGATCTGGGTTTTTTTGCCTGGTCGGCATTTGGAGTAAGAACTTCCAATACAGATTTTGCAATAGACAGTTCAGATAAACTGGGGTGTCAGCAACTTACTAACAGGCCTTTCCTCTGAGTTTTATAGAAATTTGCAAGCTTTATTTCTGCACCTGGCTTGCTGCTGTCAACCCTTCTCTCCAATCTTTCTCCTCTGCAATGTCTCTTGCTGGTCCATGTAACCCTGGGCAAGCAACAGATGCCTTACTACTTGTTAACAAGAGTTAGCAAATGACATATTTTCCAAGTGAAGTCGGTGGAAATCCCCTGTCAGCTGTGAATTGTACTATTTAAATTATACTGCTGTGCTGACAGATTCAGATTTGCTACTAACCATGTTTGCAAGAAAAATCCAGGTATGGCAGAAAATTATTTCTTAGAAGAAAAGATTTACCTTGGAACAACTATAGAGAAAGAGTTTTGGCTCCATGAATTATAGATTTCAGTGGCATTTCACTTAATCTTTATGATTATCCATTTTCAGAAACTGCGAGTGGGTTTAAACTTTCCACACTGCCAATGAACTAATCAAATGAACTTCTTATGGTTTGTGTTTTGGCCTGTGGTTTCCTTATGTAACAATTAGGCATCAGGTTCTTCTCACATGCCCAGATATTTCTCCCCGGGCTGAGGGGCAGCCCAGTGCAGGGGGGTGGTTGCTGCTCATTGATGGTGGCAGGGCCTAGGAAGGAATGCTCTAGAAAACCAATTTGGCATCCACAGCCCAGGGTGTTGAAATAGAAGTCATTAACCTGAGTGGTTACCAGGCAACTGCTCCAACCCACTGGGTTTGGGCAGGAGACACAATACTCCGTGCCTCTGTGAAAAAGCCACAAGAGATTGGGAGATATGTCTATCCATCCCTTCTCCACCAGTTCAAGGGTAGATAACCTCTTTAAGGCCTCTCTGCCTGTTTCAGAGGAGGTGTAGTCTGGCTAGCAGGTCCAGAAAGTGGAGGTGAATCTGGGATTTACTAGGGGATGGTGGGTGCTATTACTGTAAGTTTGATCCTGTGAGAACTGAGGGTTAAAAAGCTGAATGAAATAGCATGAAACTGGAAGTCTTTTCCAGGTGTAATAACCTGATCCTCACATCAGCATACTGAATCACAGTTTGCCTGTTGACTTTGGTGTCCTTTGAAGTGGGATCTGAGGCCCTTCAGGCTGTGTCAGCTACCATGGCTGTGTAGGGAAAAAGGCAGCACTAAGCCAGCCCCAGTGGCTGGTGCCCAGGCTGTCAAATTTTGTTTCCCAATACAGTGAGAGTGGAGCGGGAAGAAATAACCTTGGTGTTTAAGCTATGCATTTACAGTTGGCGTGTCATGACTCCTCCTCACTGCTGAGAGTGTGGAGCCAGGATCTGGCAGCTGCAGACACTTAGGTGGTCTGAATTGCTCATTACCCTCTTGAACTTAGGCCTGATAGCAGGCTCCTAATCTTGGATGCTGTAGTTGGCGGTCTGTATAGGGCCCTTATAGCCTGCAGCTTAAGCGAAGACTGTAAGAATGAAGAGTGGTATAGTGTAATCCACAAATGGGGAATAGGAACAAACATCGAGGAATCAATCTTCTTTATTTCATAGGCAGTATCCAGTAACCAAGACGAGCTCAGCAGAAACTGACCATGGAAACACCGGAGAAATGCTTAGTACTTGACCATAATTTAATTAGCTCTCAATAGCTTCCAGAAAAAAATATCTCTAAACCTGCATATATTTAAGATAAGCCTTTTGTTCCATTTGTAAGCCACAAACTGACAAGGAATTTAGGTCCCTTCCCCCTTCTCAGACTCCATCCTCTTTTTATTTTGTTCCCCAAGTTACAGAACTTGATTTTTTTTCCCCCTGCAGTACTTTTCTTTGACCTCATTCCCCCCTCAAGTAACTCTATCCTGTGCTGCTATGTTCATGCCCAGCCAGAGCTTTACAGATGGCTTAATTATTTTCTTTTCTCAAAGAAAATTCAATCTGATCCCCAATACGCTTAGGATAAAATAAAACGAATCAGCTGGGAAGCTGCATTGTAAAGGGGGAGGGGTAAAAGAAGTTATGTAAAATTTCATGTCGCTGTCAGACTGTTTTCATAGAATTTGTGTTTGAGATTAAATTAAATCTCTAAAACTGCTTTGATAGCTTCATACTTAGGGTGAAACGAAGCAGATGCATTTTACCCCAATACCATGCTTCTCATCTCCCCTTGCAGAGAGAGAATGAGCTGCTTTGTGGAACAGTTCTATATACTTACAGTATTAAGCAATTCTTCTTTTCCCCTGGCATTGGTATTCTTTTATTCAATTTATCTGTACTATAGCTTGGATAATATTTACCAGATGTTAAATAAATAATTTAAGATAACAGAGTCCTGCATGACAGTTGTAGTATTTGGGGTCACCTTTTTATTCAGTTTTTTTTTAAAAATCACTTCAGGATTTCAATATAGTCCAATGGTGACACTTAATACTTTTCCCTCTCCTTTAATTTGAAAGTGGTGTTCCCCAAATAGTTCATTTGCCATACTGTTTTTATCTTTAACATGATAAAATAGATGTAGCGGGTTTACTATTTCAGCCTGATGCCGACAAATATGAAACCAAAGAATATGAAGAGCCAATGTTTTGTAAAAGCTAGTGTTATATAATGAAACCAAATGCATGCTTTGGAATTTAGAAAGAAATCCTAGTGTGAAGATAAAAGGACATGAAAGATAGTAAATGCTGAAATGATACACCACATAATGGTATACTGTCAAGAAAGAAAGATAACATGATAACTTACAGAGCCATCTCAAAGCCTACATAGGTACTTGACCTATAGTTTGCAAGGAAACAATCTTTTAGTTTCATCTGGCTCATATTAAAAATAGGAAAAACAAAACCCTTATTTTTTTCCACTCTCACACATATGGTTCAAAATCCATGCAATTTTTAACTGTCTAAAATTCTTTTAAGCAATTTAAGACAGAAAGAATTATTAAATCACTTTTCCATTTCATTTGATGAAAAACTGCACCACCGCCGTTGTTCTATGTACTATCAATTTTAAAGCTCGTAGGGCTCCAATTGGTCCCATGTGCAATCCATCATGAGTGGCATCGGACTTGTTTTGCCAAAGTTGGGTGCTGCTGCAGATAGAACTGAATAAAATCTAACCCAACGTGTAAGTTAACTTTGAACAAAGCTTAAAATCCTCCCCTGCTCCATCTCTTTCCATGTTTTGAAATGCTACTCTTTCCCAATCCTGTCTCAAAGCATTTCCAAAGCCTAACAAGCCTCACTGTCCTCAGTTTACCTGCATGCAGGGGACTGCCCTCCTCCTCTCTCCTCTGCAGGATTGAGGGGTTAAAAAGTTATCTAAGAGATTCACTTTGTTATAAGAGGAGAAGCAGCAACCTATTAACCCAAATAATCTGGTTTCCAGAAACTACAGGTTAAAATACCATTAGATTGAAGTCAACCTTTCATCTATCCTACGTACGTGGTATTAAACAGCTGTGGTCTGCGTAAAAATGCTCACAGGTCTGCATTCCAGCTGAGAGTGCTTGAAAATCTTTGGTCATAGTTTTTTTGATAGCAAATTGGAGTTTAGATTATGTCAAGTTCTTCTAGATGTTCTTCTCCTCAATGTTTTAGGAAGTATCCAAAAAAGAACCAAAAAAGAGTTACCTCAAGCCATTCTATAGGTTATACTGAACTTACTTACTCCTGTCTGACACCAACCTTTTGGTTTTCAGCTGGAAAAAAAATAGTTTTCATTTTTTGAAAGGCAGAACGTCTTTGTCTGGGGTTATAAATTACAGAACTTTAATCTTCAACTCAAATGTCCATGACTACACTTTTTTTTTTTTTTAAGAGAAGAAAGCCTTATCCATCCTGCAATTAAAGTCTATTGAACAAACACTCTAGTAAGGTGAACTTGTCCCAGTTTCCTTAGCTATAATCTCCTTTCATTGTAACTATTCAGAAGGATGTTTCTCAGGGGCACTGCATTTTTTTGCCCTGTTATAGAGCCTAGACCTGCCAAATTTTGTGCTTTCATCTCCCACTCTTCACAATAACAAGAAGTAACCATATAACTTTGTGGAAGACACTCTTGAATTAATAGATAGAAGAAAAGGAAACACATGATTTCTGGGAACATAGCCCCTCTGCAGTAGGAGCTGAAGGTGCTCAAAGCCTTCTGAAGTCTTTGGAGTTTACCTGTGAATCCTATTTCAAAGTGTTATTAGTGACCCTACTACCAGAGAATATAAATCTTTACCCTAAAGAGATGACTTGCTTTTTCACTGGGATTGTTGCCAGGAAATAGATTCAACACAATGCATTTCAAGGGCTAAACAATAATGGGTAATTGCTCACATAATTGAGAATTATGTGTTTAGCTGGCAAACACAGTATCTGAAGGCCCACTCACAGTTGCTCACAGGTGTGCTCTGGTATTTACATGCAGATATTTCTTGCTGTGGGGGCTGGCTGTGAGCTGCCTTGCCATGAAGCTCAGGGTACCTAAGAGGGAGGGAGCAGAGGAAAGGTTGCTCAGTGCTCATCGTTAAAGCAATTCAGGAAATAAAAGTGAGTGTCTCTCAGCACAATATATTCCTGGGAGCCTAATCTGAATGAGCAATTCATTGGCATGTTTCTATTTCCAGCAGGGGCTGTGCCAATTAAGAGGGCTGCATATAAACCCTTTTAGTGATGTACACTGGGAGGTAAAAATAATGATAAAATATGGATTTATTTTTTTTAGCTATTCCTTTAGTAATAGTGGGAATAGAGCAAAGCGAGCCTACTGCCCTCTCCTTACATGGGCTGTTTCCATAACTATCTGGCCAGTTAAGAGGTAAATTCTCCTTTGTAAGTGTTAAGAAACTTGTCTGTTACTTCTTGTGCATCCAGATGGGAAAATAAATGTACTGCAGCCAAGATTTGTTATTGCATTTGGAGAATTAAAGGAAACCCTTGCACCTTTATAGTCAGAGTGTCTTTGTAGCTAAGCACTTATTGTTGGCTGTGAAAAGGTTAGGCAATGCTGAATTAATTTTATATAGAGTGTTCAGTCATTTTATTCTTTATTATGAAGATGGAGTGAGAAAGGAGGGAACACCTGAGAGATTCAAGCCTGTGGGATTCTGCTCTGTTGAATCAGGCAGGAAATAAAGAAAAGAGCTGAAAGGACCCCAGCGACTTTCAGAAATGAGCAACTTTGGGATCCTTTCTGCATCACTTCAGTCAGAGCTGTGAACTTCTGTTTTATACATCTAGTTGTGGTTTTATGCTTTTTCCTTTGCTACCTCATGGCTGCAATGATGCCTTCACAGTAACTCTGCTGTGAATCCATGAGCCTTCAAGGGAGGATCTCATCCACAAAGTGGGGAGAAACTCCTCCTCCTCCTCTGAGAGAAGCAGAAATTTGTCTCCCACTGAGCAAGAGATAGGAGTTTAAAAAACAACATTCCTGTAAGAAGGAACAGGGAATTAATTTACTTGGAACTTCCCAATGAACTTATCCTGGGAGGCACCAATTGCTCCCAAGTCCCAGTTCCCTGCTGTGCCATTGCCAGAGTGGGATTGGTGGGTGCTGTGCAAACCCAGTATGATCATTCCTCAAGTTGAAGGAGGCCCAGAAAAAAAATGAACACATTGCCAGTTTGCTGAAATATTTGAAATTCCAGCTCTTGTTTTCACTGTGATGCTGAATGAACCTGAGACTTTTAAAAATTTTCAGTGTAAGAAAAACCATACAGATGGTTTTCACACCACTTTAGTACAATAAGTGACCCTCGTTCAAAACCTTGCTCTAAAGACTTAATTTGAAGTTTCTTCTGCATAAAGGCAGGTGCCAAACCGCAAAACTGTTGGGTGTCTAGTAACAGGAGGGCAGTGAAAAGGAGCAGGAGACATCTCTCTTTCTCTGCTCTCCTAACAGGGGTTGTGTTAAAATAATACAGCCCTGGCCAGCTAGGATGTCACAAAAGCTACTTTAGATGCACAGCTGAAAACTAGGAGAGATCTTCGATGCTGGTGTATGTCACAGATTTACTGGCAAGTGTGTTCCTTATAGCACCACACAGGCCTGCTTTAAAAGTATTTAAAGAAACATTTTTAAATGTACCAAGAGAGCAAACAAAGTAGTCTTTGGATGACCTCTTGTTTCTCTTGACTAGCAGTAGCATCCATTAATCTACAGCATATGATAAAGTCAACTGTCCAGCTGGCTCCCAGTAAACTAGACTCCTTTAATTGACAAAGCCCCTGCCATCTAAGAATTTGGTTCATTTTTCCGTATCATGCTAAAAGACTAAATAAAATCCAATCTTCTGGAGCAATATTGAGATATTACATCCAGATGAAGGGTGGGTGTCATAAGAGAACAGGCTGCTAGCAATATTCTCTAGGCTTCTTGCCATCAGCTTGGGTTAAAGTAGTGTAGTGGAGGTAAAAAATAAAGCAGTTTTTATTCCTGCTGACATAAAAAAAAAAGGTACAGAGGGCACTAATCGAGTTTTTTTTTTTTATATGATTATTGACCTGGGAGTAAAGTGTATATTGTAGTCTTTGCTTCCTAATACAACACTTATTTCATCTTAGAAAGTACTGTGCTTTATATAGGAAATATATATGCTCTGAGAGAAAAAAAAAATTCAGATTCATACTCAGATCAGTTTCCAAATGTCCATGAATGTGTGAAATGGAAGGTGGAGATTTCATATTTCTCCCCTGCTAATTTCATCAGGATGAGACTGCACTATCTGTTCTGCTTTTCAGAGTATGTCAGTCCTGCCTGGAAAAGCTTTTATTGTGTAATGGCAGAATGTTGTCCCTACTGTGCCGGGTTATTGAAATAAGAAGCAGAGTTACTACAGTCAAACAAAAACGAACCCTCGTACCAAACTGACAATAGCATTTACGGTTCTTTTCAACCGATGCAAAAACATTTACACCATATGAAAGCTATAAGGCATTAAATGAGGAGCACATTTAAATGATGAGCTGCACAAAACCCACCGAACAGCAACCTGATCAGCTTTAAGGGCAGCAGCTGCAGGGCTTTGGCAAAGATGGAACAGCTCACACTGCCCAGCAAAACATCCACTTTAAAAAGAATTTTTCCAGGTCAGTCCTGCAACTGCACAAAGCTGTGGCTTAGCTGGGTGCTGAACAACCTCTGGCCATATGGGTTGTATGATGCTAAAGCCTACACACTATAGGGTGCAGCATGGCTCAAGGAACCATTTTCTGGATTTATGAGCACAGTTTCATGAATAACTGTCTAGTTTTTGTTCCTCTCCTCCCATTGTTATTCTGTTTTCTATTCAGCTCTTCCCCTCCCCACAGCAGACAGGGGACTTTCATAACACAAGAGATACCCAGGGAATACTGAAGCAATGGTAACTAAGGCACACCAGGGAAGTTGAGGGCAAACACTGTACTGATGGCTGTGTGCAGCAGAAATATTCTGTATATTGTTAGTTCCATCTCATCCTGACCTTAATATTCCCTCCAGGGCTTTCTTCCCTGGCATACAGTGCAGTAAATACCTAGGGAATATTGGAAAAAAAAAAAAAAAAGAGAGAGAGAAAGAGAGAGAAAATTATCTAGTTACCTAAGGCAACTGAAAAGTTTTAAAACTGCCCAGTTTAGTTGTGTTTCACAACTCCCATTTAGCAGACAATGCTTGTCTCTCAAAATATCTGCATGGAAATGCGAAGCCAACGGGGAAATTGGACTGCTCTTTCTGTGTGTCCTGCCTGCATCCAATTAACAGCCAAACTATTTGAAAGGAAAGTGATCAAATGGAACAAATTAATTTAAAAAATATAAATGGGCATAATGTTTTTACAATAGAGATTTATGTATTTGCTGAAATGGGGCAGTTTCTAAGCTTTTGAAAGCAAAGCCCATTCCCTTGGGAAAACAGTGTCTTACTTTTATTTATTATTTGTGTTAGATTTGGGCCTTCTAGGAACAGTGCGTGATACTTTGTCATGTGTTGTACAAGAAGTCCGTTTCAGAAGGAACTGAGAGCCCAAGTAGAAGACAGAAAGCAGGGACTTATGGCAGGCTACAAAGAAATAATGAGCTGCTCAACATATTCAATTTCATGTCTCTGGCTTCACCTTCTGTCTTGTGAGTTCTGCTTTTCCTGCACTGCCCTCCAGCAGCAGATGACCCATCTAGTCTTTGAAAATGCTGAGATCTTCAAAATACAATTGCATTTCTTAATGCTATAATGAATGACAAATTAGTTAGCAATGTCTCTGTTTGAAACAGCGTGATTCTTGTTGGCTGCAGGATATGCTTGGTAGAGAAATTCATGTGTCATGGATGTGGTTTCAGGCTCTGAAACCAACATTGCTGAGCTGGTTACATTTAGGCCATGTCTCCATGGGCGGTTTTTATTTTCCCCCCTCCCTGGAACTGGAATAGCTGTTTTTTAAATGAAAGGCTAAGCCTCAGGAAAATTAATTAAGAAGTTGAGCCTTTACAGCCAACTGCATTGTATGTGTGTTCCTCATGCCAGTTACAGATACTGTATCTGGCAATAATTTTCACTCTCAACAATTCTATTTAATTTTAATTTAGCAAAATGACTCTGTTTAGCTACTAAAGTCATAAAACGAGATTAAAACATCAATCCAATGAAATACATTTGTGTATTTAATTTTATGCATGCAATTGCTTATATTGACTTGCATTTCTATGTTCCAGACTAAGGAAAGGCTTAAGCTTTATAACACTGATTTTGATTTGTTTAAAACACTGATTTATGATTTTGGCACTGACAATAGGGCCAGCAGTGAATTTGACCCACTGCACTGAAAAAAAGCGAGAAAAGCTTTTAAGAATTCAAATACACTCAAGACTTTCCAGCTCAGTCAAAAGACTGCCCAACATATGCCCCTAAGAGCAAATTGCTCTTGAATACTACTGTTCTTTTGCTTTGCCCTGTTTAGGATGTTTCATCCTGGCTGAAAAGATGACTCAGACCTCTTTCTGCTTGCAACAGAAATAAGTAATACGGGAAACTGTAGGGGAATAGGGGATATTTAAACGTTTAAAGTCATGTGCATGTCACAATGGGGACAAGCCAAACTTTGAGAAATGGCAACTCAAATGGAGCTATTCAGACAAAAATAAAAACCCAAGACTGTTCCAGATTTTCAGAACCTATTTTTCTTGAGGTTGTCAGCAAAACTCTAGCATCTGTGATGTTTCTTTCCATAACCTATGTAGCTGTTGGAGAATAAGTCATAATTAAACATGTATAATAGGAAAACATCATGTTACATACATATTCAAGAGCAAATGTTAATTGATGGGCATAAGGGAATTTCTAGTGCAGAATCTGACCCTCAGAGATGCTGTCTTTGAGAACTCGCTATCTAGATACTTATATTACTCCCAGCACTATGATATCTGGGGGCCTTGCAAACGTTAATGAACTTATCCTCACAACCACCTTGTGAGGCTGGGAAGTTTTAGCATCGACTTTAAGGGAGTACAACCAGGCCCTAGGCATGCAGTAGCAGCCACAGAGGAGCTCAGAAGGAATCATGCTTGCTTCAAACAACATTAACTACTTGTTGGATAATAGCTGGGGATAATGGCACATACAGCGTCAAGTGGGTTGCCCCTCTCCCATAAATAATTTGGAGGAGAGAGCCTATGAAACTCCAGTGAGAGAGGTTTTGCAAGGAAGTAGGGGAAATAATACTGCTGAGCTATGGATTCCCTTCTCTCCTCCCTTTCCATCATGAAAGCCTGATGGCTTTCAGTCATTTGTAGTTGTAGAAATATGTGCGTGTGTGCGCATGTGTGTGTGCGTGCGCATGGGCTTAGGAACGAGGAATGACGTCAAGGAGGGAAAAAAAGAGTATCACTTTTCCTATGGGCGCAGGGAGATATGTAGTGAAAATACAATATTTATATTTTTGACTTACTTTATGTCCTATTTCAGTCATATTGCCCACTGCAACAGCCATCAAAATGAAATCTGCTGTCAACTCTGGTGTGCGAAAGGGCTTGGCCCATACATGTGCAGTAAGTAGCCATCCTAAATTCCTGAGTGCAGGAACTCAGATGGGAATTGCACAGGCACTTTTGGTCATTTTTCTCCATCAGAAGGTCACATATCCCGTACAGGTGTGGCATACTGTTTGGAGGCAAAATGACTTTTGCACATATCCAGTTCACCTTTTGGGATGTAATTTAAGAAGGGATTTTCTGTAAGACACAGCACATATTTGGGCACAAAGGAGGAAGCAGCCTGACAAACTGAACAAAGCAGAAATTTTCTCTCTCTCCTGAATGTAAAAACAGGGAATGTGCAAAGCACAAGTGTGCTTCATAAATTCCAGCTGCTGTCAGTCAGCGGTGCAGAGGAATACAAGGGAATATCTGTTACTAACAGGCACCACAACAGTAGGTTTTTTAGCCTCTTCCTGGCAATTCAAAGCAGATTTGTGTTTAACCCTACTTGTGAAAAGCCAGTGGCCAAACTAATTTTGACTGCTCTGGGAACAAAATGTGAATATGCAGAAAACAGCCTCAAATCTTGTTGGTGCGAGGAAATGCTCCAGTGCTCTGCTTCTGCAAGATGGAGGCCTGGAGAGCTCCCAAACCCAAAGTACACATACCCAGCTACTCCCCCCCTATCCAGAGGAACTACACCAACCTCAAAGGACCTCTGATATTGTCTTCACACTACAGAGGAGTTGTCACTGCCCATTCTGCTAAAGGGAAAGTGTTTGTCCCCATAAATCTAGTTGCAGGACTGGGGCACTGAGTGTTATAACCATAGTAAAATCAACAATCTTGTTTCTACTCTGCAAAACCATAATCCAAATGAATTATTTCTCTGTTTTTGCAGTCAGACCCTCTGAACAACTTTCCCCCTTGTCTTTCTACTTGATTTGAAGTAGTTTTAAGTGTTCTGGTAAGATGCACTAAATATATTGAACATATAGCACAGGAATGGGGTAAAAGGAAGCTACTCCTGCTGAACAGCTAGAAAATGCACCAAGGTTCAGCAGAAAGCAAAACATGGCATGTGAGTTTTTCTTGTCAAGGAGGAGAAAGTTGCAGATTACACACAGGGCAGATGTAATTTTTCTGTGAGCTGTGTTGTACAGTTCTTAAGGCTTTTTATTTTTGGGTTTTTTTTAGTTAATACCAACATCCCCACTCCCCCCAGATATAGCTGGAGTTGCCTGTGTGGAAAAATGATGAGCTAACAGCAGAAAATTTGACAAGCTGGCTTGATTAAGCTTTTGTTGAGCTTTGCAGCATCTGCCTTTTCTATCTGTCTCATGAAGCTGTTTCTTAAGTGAGGAGGAATTATTCCTCACTCTTCTTTATGTGCTTTCCTAGGCGTGGAGAAAGGGGTGAGGACAACAGCCTCCATACTGCGGACTGGGGAAAGGGCTAGTTAGACAATATCCCAGTTTTATGATTTTTTGAATAAAAGAATGAGCCCTGTTTTTCTGGGAATATTGCTATAAAGCAGCTCTCAAATTTGTCCCCATAATTCCGACACTGCTGGTTAGAGAATACCATTTCAATTTTTAATCTTTCTGGGACAGAAACTTCTCTTCGATTTAATGACTGCACAGTAGCTAGCACAAGAGAGTGCCTGATTTCAGGTGAAGAAAAAAAAGTATGTTGCTAATGAATAGGAAAAACAAAGACAACACTGATAGTTCTGAAGCCAGAGAAAGAAACACACATAATAAGATCCTAGCTCTTCATATGAAAAAAACAAAAGAAGGGAACCTTACTTAAAGCATGATTTAAAATTTGGCTCAATAATTATGAAGGTAGTCTGAGGTATTTCTAAAGCAAAATGGGATGCAACCACAACATGCCACAGAGAGATTCTGTATATGTATAAAGGCAAACCAGAAATGGACGTGGGTTTTAATTCTTTGATGGAAACCAAAATTTCGTCCATTGTTATTATGTAGTTCCATTTCCCTGAATCAAACATTTTTGCCACTGTTTAGCGCATCCCAAATAGCAGCCTCTGTTAGGGTGGGATGCTCAGTCTGGAAGTTTATTTATCAGAGGCACATTGTTGAAAGAAAATCTAAGTGAAGGACTGATGATTTCAACATTGGATTAAATCAACCATTAGCTCCTAAGCAGTGGAAAGGCAAACTCTGTCTCAGTTAAATACATGAAAGCATAATGCCATATTTTTCTGCAATGAATTTGTGATTTATCATACTCTTTCTTTTTGGAATTGAGAGAAAGAAGGTTTTAGCTCACACTGGCTTAAAGCCCTAGAGTTGGGAATGTTAATGAACGTGCAAACAAGTTTTGCTTACAAAACTGTATTGTGTTAGGTGGTTTGAAATGAAACTAAATCTCTACCCATATTAATATAGTAAAAGTGAGCTTGCTCGAAACATAACGCAGATTCATTTAATTCATAACAAAGGGTTCACATTAACTCTGACTGGTTTTTGTTTTCTTTGAAAAAAATGCAGTTTTAGCAATACTGAAGTGCTCTCTAAATTCATTGTAGCTTTGCCAAATTGTCTGGAACAAAACCATAATGTTGAAAATGCTGTAATGTTTTATTTCGTCATTTTAAAACCAGAATGCTTGAAATCTAAGTGATTTTTTTGTTCTGAAATTTCCTTTAATACACTTAAAAAGTAAAGCTGCTTTAAAAAAATTCTTAAATTTGGAAAGAGTGGTTCAAAGTGAAACACTTTTTGATTCTGCAAAACTGTTGGCAAACACGTAACTGTTTTTTTCAGAAAGATTTAATTCCTCTGGCTTTAATGAGAAATGAGTTCCGCATTCAGAGGAGAAAAGGTGTGTTTCTGGGTAACATTAGTATAAAAAACCCTAATAAAGATAAACAGTTTCCTAGGAAGAACTGTCAGCATGTCTAAATAAAGACAATGTGAGAACATAGGATTCATCTTGACCTGCAAATCTATACAAAAACTGTCCTCAATGGGGTTTTAACTTGCATCTTTCCCTTCACAAGGACTCAGCTACATGAAGTGAATTTTACTTTTTTTGTTGTTGGTTTTTTTAATGAGTGGATTGAATTTGAAAATTCAGCTTTAAATCAAGATTTTGAATCTTTAAAGTCTGAGGCCAGAGACAGATGTTATTTCATTAACTAAAACCTTCCCTACTTATTCAAGCCCCATTTGTCTCTCCCCCTCTGTCAGTATAACATTACCAGCAGTTTTATAAGCCCCGGCTTCCTCCTCTTTTTTATCATGCTGTGCTTTTCCTCTTAATTTACTGCATGGCAGCATTTCTTTTTCTAGGTAGGGCATGTCTTCATCTCCCTCTCCATCTTTGCTGTGTTATTGAAACTAATAATGCTTGTCTGTAAGAGTGGTAAGATGCATAACTTAGTAGAGCACTCTTACTTTCAGGTAATGGCACCTCTTAATTATTCTTCTGTTATTGTCTTAACAAAAATGAAAGTGTATTGATGAGGCATTCTAGTAGTCTGCTCATCTTTTGCATGTGACACCATTATACCTGCTTACCTCAGAGGAACTGACAATTATAAATCTGTTACCTGTTCTATAAAGAGAGGGGATGGGTCTAAAAGCTTGGAAAAAGAGAACAAGGCCAGGCAAAGTTTTTCAAGACTCCAGTCATGAAATATCTGAAGAATACACAGACCAGGGCTGTATTTACAATCTCAGCAAAAATAAGAGGCATTCAGCCAGATCTGCAGCTGATGTAAACCTGCACAATGTACAAAAGTCATTAACACAGGGAAGGAACTGGCCAAGTGCCTTCTGCTTGAGGCATAATATTCATGATTTAGCAATCTCTGCTCTGAGTGATGGATCTGGGCTGATATTCACCAGGTGAGAATCCAAGCCCTAACCTTAAAATCAAGGTGGCTATTGCATACCTTGGGTAACTCTGTGCAGTTATTGCTTGGGAAGAAAAAAACAAAAACAACAACCAGTCATTGTTTGTTATTATTTCACTTTTGCCTGAAAATGAAGCATATAAATCTCCCTGCTTATCCTGGGCTCAGCTTACAGAAAGCTCCCTGTACTCACTTATGTGTAGTTATCTGTTGCTTTCTTGAATTGCTGTTTGATAGTTTATTGGCCACCCAGAAGGGTAATAGAGCTGATGCTAAAATGCAACTCAGGAAGAACATTTTGGTGTGTATATGCCTGGGGGTGCACATGTGTTTGTTTACAGGAGAACCTTTGCAATGAGAATATTAAGCACAACCGGACCTGAAAAGATTCACTATTTCATTCCATGCTTTGGATTCATGATTAGACCAAAGGAAAAATCCTCTGCTTGGATTTTTTTCGGTTGGTGTCCAGGGTGTGGACCCTGAGTCGAATCCTGCCGTGGTTTGGGCAATATTTCTTCGGACCTAACAGGCACTGTGAACTTCACCATTTCAATTAAAAGCCATCATTTCTTCTGAAACTGTGTGGCATTAGAAGGTTTCTGACCAGCCTTTCTTACAGTCAACTCCACATCTGACAAGCTCTGGCTATTCTTCACAGCACACTAAGTTTCCTTGCCCCTACAAAGAGGTACAGTATCATGTCAAATGTCCTTCACTTAGAAATACTTCCAACAAAACATCATGGTTTATGATGAATTAAACCAATGGATTAATTCTCACTCAAATTTGTATAAAACATCTCATATCGAAAAAAAGCACAAATTTTAGCATATGTAGTCTAGTGCTAACTGTGCATAGGAGACATGTGAAAACATTCTGGTTTAATTTGAAATTTGCTCTGTTCAGGATCAGCCGGACTTTAAAATCTGGGATCACTTTGGGTGTTCCTCAGCTGAACCCGAGCCATGGGGAGTACAAAATGGTAGAGGGTGCTAATATAGAGCTTGTGAATATTCAGGGCACTTTAGCCTATGTCACTGGATTTAAAGGCAGTTTGTAAATCAACTTCCCATTCTGTGACTTCCATTGTAGAGTCCAGAAGTTTAGTCCAGGCAAAAATTTCCAAAAACAACAGATACCAATGATTTATTTTGGATATTTCAATGTTAAGTAAGAGACGAGAATTAAATCTAAATGGTTAATTTTTTTCAATTTTTTTTTTTTTTTTGCAGCGTATCTCAATGTACAGGCTGTGAACGAATGAGAACAAGGGAGGCAAAATCAGACATTCAATGTATCAAATGTAATAAATCCTCTGAGGCTAATCAGCCTGCCTTCCCCCACTAACCTCAGCCCCACGCTATGCCAAATAGTGAAAGCAGATGTCTTATGAACAGGTAAAAAACAAACTGAATTCCCATTCCCCACAACTGAAACGAAATGTAGGGTTTGGGGTTTTGATTTGGGAATCTTCCAAACTGAACTGCATGAGACATTTCATCCAAAGCCCTTCAAAGAAACAGCCCAAAAAAAGGAATTCAATTTAGCTGGCACAAGGAGAGAAGATCTATTGTAATATGGAAGAAATTCAAACACTACAGGAGAGCAAAATGACATCTCAAATTGCTGTGATTTATCTTGCCTTGCTTACCTATATTTCTTCAAAATAGCAAGCTAACAAACCCAGTTAGAGTGCTTAATACACAGAAATCCTCCCATTTCCTTGTCCCTTTTACCCTCTAATTTTCTCTAAGGAATTGCAACCAAAACCACTCCATCTTTGGTCTTCAAAAACAAAATCTTTCCTCCAGAGCATGCTATGATCTTCAGATTATTGCTCTTGGCATCATCTGTGTATGAAGAACATATTTCTAAGGTGCTTCACTCCTTGAGAGAATGTAAATGAAACAAGAAAAATATTATATTGAAATAGCTGAGGCAAGAATTCTTCAGGTCTATATGTGTGTATTACAGGTTCATTTTCCTGACTAAATACTTCAGGAGCCTACCAGTATGATTCACATCCATCACAGAGAATGGCTGGGGTAACACACCATCATTCCTCGTGCTCTGACTCTCAGCCTGGTTAGCTGGTTTGAGAGGAGCCGGATTCAGCAGGCAGACACTGACACTTTCAATAGCATCGTGCTTATTTATACACACAATGAAACTGGGTGGAAAGAGCTGTACTTTTTGTACAGCCCTGAGCAGCCTCTGCTCTCCAAACCAGAGCTCGGTGCTGTGCTTGGCGCTCTTGCTGGCAATATTTGTGTGGGCAACCCAAGGGCAATGTGTGTGTAAACTGGTGCTTGTGTCTCTCATCTGGGCATATCTGGAAGAGCAAAATGACCAGGTGAGGTTACTTTTCTCTGCCTGAATTGTACATCTCCTGAAGACACTTTTCGATCATAAATCAGGAGAAGTTTAGGTAGGATATCAGCAGAAACTGTTTCATGCAAAGGTTGTTCAGGCACTGAAACAGGGTCCCCAGGGAACTGGTCACCACCAAACCTGACAGAGTTCAAGAAGTTTTTGGGCAATGCTCTCCGGCACATGGTGTGATTCTTGGGGTGTTTTGTGAGGTCAGGAGTTGGACTGGATAATCCTGATGGGTCCCTTTCAACTAAACATATTCTGTGATTCTCTAATAATGCTTCCAGATAAGTAATGTATTAAACATGAGAGAAATGTGGCTGGACAAAACTTAAGGTGATGGTTGTACCATTTCCAGCCCTTCACAGGGCTGTGGAGCCTCAACACCTTATGAACAGAGTTTTGCAAAGGCGTGTTGGAGGTATTTTCAGAAAATGATTGAAGAGAATGCAGTTTTTTTTCCTTCTTTTTTCTTATAATCCTTGTACCACTGAAGCAGCCCTCATTGCTGGAGCCGGTCTCATACCTGCATCCGTACAATTGTCTCTACAATGCCTTCTGTTGTTTGGGGATCTGTGGGGGAGATAACTAGCAGGAAAGGAATCTGGTCTCAGTGGGTCTTTGTGAGAGTTTTGATGCAACCTTCAGCTAATTAGTTTCATTTAATATAAATTCTCATGGCTGAAGTTCTCAAGAGACAGGATGACTGTTCTATGAAAGGAAAAAGCTCTTATCCTTAGCAATACTTTTGTATGCACTATCTTCTTGGGGGAAAAGGGGTAAGATGAAGGCTTTCAAAAGCCACTCTTGCCAGAACAGAGTTGAAGGGTTGGGTTTTGTATAGTCATTCCTGTGTGATATAAGAAACTATTTTGTAAAACATGTACCCATAAAATTCCCATTGATTTGTAGAACAAAATGAAATTACCCAGATAGCTGTAGGGACCCCACATAGCTGAATAGATGCTGTATTGTATTAAACTTTGAAAGTCCTATTGACCATAACATTGCTATGAAATTATCTATCTGTCCTGGCATCCCTTGATCTCAGCCCTTGCAGTCAAGAAATGGGTCTAGAAATGGAGGTGAGACTTGAGCTGAAGCCCTGAGTGGTCTGCAATGGTCACAGGCTGCTCAGGGGTATTTCTGTAGGTAGCTGTATTGCTCAACCTGAGATCCTCTGTTAGCTGATTCAGGCGAGCCCTGAGAGCAGTAACCTGGACATGTTTATGTAGTATAGGTAAAGGGAAAACAGAGAACCACATTCCTGTCTGATGCTCAGAATATAAATCTGTCAGAGGAGCCTTCGGAAGAGATTTTGGCCGGGGAGTAATGAAGTGAAGGAACTATAGGTGAGTACAGATGACTTAGTAAACTAACGTAATGGCTGATTGGGGAATTAGCAGCACCGGGGAAATTTGGAGTGAAACATACCCTGAACCTTCTCTGTGACTGTGCCACTCAAGTTCACTGAACATGAGTATTTCCTTACAATTAATGGAGATACTGTAGAGAAAATAATCGCTTGCATTTTGACATTTTTTTTACATCACAGGCAAAGCTCTTTCTCTCTTGCTCCCCCTTGGCTTTGGGTGAACTGACAGTTGTGCTGGCTGAGCATTTGCACAGTGCCCGAAATGCAACTGTGGAGGGGTGGGAAAGGGCCAAAAAAAGAGACAGGCTCTTTCTACTGAAATTCAGTCTCACGGGGTAAGAAATGCTCACCAATCCTGTGGCAGTCTGGAAAACCAGACCTTGAAACACAGGATCAGGTTCTTTTTCTACTGCAAGTCCTCTAGTCCAGAGAAGAACTGAGATTTAATTGACTTAAAGTAGAGCTGGATTTACTTAGCTCAAAAGGAAGTTGATTTGTTGCTTGTTGATATGCTAATCTTTATTATTTTAAGATAAACTGAAAAAGAGATAGCAAAGATGTTATTTTACTTCATAAAGCCTGAGCATCCTAGGCTGACACACAGAGCAGCACAGAGGAAAATCTTCCCCCTTTTGTACTGCATTGCTCAAAGATTTTCAAATAGTCAAACACAACCAAAAAATGGGCAATGCCCTTCTGCAAACTAATGCTGGGCTATAATTTTCTTTTTGAGTGTTTATTGCTCTTCTTTCCTACCACTTTTTTCATCTCATCTCCATATCTTTTCTTTCCTCTTTCTCTGTCTTTTCACTCACTTCCTTAATCCTATGCCCACTGAGTCCCTCTGTTCATTTTCCTGCTCCTTTACTGTTATTAATTCTCCCCACCCAACTGTTGCCTGGGTTAACTATTCTGGTTAAGCAATAGGATTGGAAAAACCAGCACTTATTTTGAGAAGACCTTGTGGGGAAAGAGGATTCATACTGTAATCTCAGGTGAGGGTCTAAATATTTCCCAAATTCTCTGACCCCTAAATATGAATATCATTTGACTTTGAATAATGAGCTATTCGTTCATCTCTATATAAAACTTCATGTATCCTGACAGTTCCCTATTGCCTTCCTGTCTGAAGTGGCTCAGGAGTATAAATTATTCCAGCGAAGGTTGGCAGTAATTTATGCTCAATAAATTGACTATAGATCTGCTTGTTTCAGTAGGTAGCATGGGAAGGACTTATACATTTTGCTAAATTCCCTCATTTGTTCTCGGACGGACTACTCGCCGTCCTGGGGCTGGTCGTGAGTCCCAAACCTCCATGATAGGCAGGTACTAGAATGCCTTCAGTAAAACTACTCCTGTGAGTAGCAAGTTACTGGCATAAGGAAGAGGCAGCCAGGCTGGCCATTGGAAAGTCACTGGCACAACAGTGTGGAAACTGGAGGTTGTATTTTTCAATAAATGTAAAGGGCAACTGATGAAACAGCAAAGGCTGTTCTTAAAAAAATCATCCTCACTTTAACTGGTGGAAATGTACTTTATCTCTTTAGACTCATTTTTCCCCAAACAGTATGAAACAGTCCATATAGTATTTTGCTTTTCTTTCTTTCTTTCTTTCTTTCTTTTTTTTTTTTTTTTTGATTTATTAATGTAAAATGGACTAGTTCCTTTGTAGGACTTCTGCACAAAAGGGAGGTACAATCCTTTTGTCCAAGATGCAAAAAGCAGAAAGTAATTCATCACCTTTCAAGTGCAATTTATTATGGGTCAGGGAGAAAGGTTTCGCTCATGATCATTAGGTTTTAGTTGTGCAGATGCTGGACATGATGAACCAATGAGGCTTATCAGGTGTGATAATCAAAACAGATTTTCTTTTGTATCCCCTGTCTGTCTCTCTTAGAGAAACCTAGGTTTCAGACACTGACTACCATTTCATAAATACAGACATATTCCTTTATTGTTCTGTGTGAAAATTACCACCCCATATTTTAAATTAGAGCAATGGAAATGAGTACCATGCCTGAAGTTTGATGCAAGTTTTGAACCTGCCTTTCTGGGCCCCCTGGGTGCAGCAAGGGCAACTCCTCCCGGCTGGCACAGGCACGGCTCTTTTCCTTCACTGGTGCCTACGGCAGCTGCAGCGCACAAAGCAGTGAGTGGGGGAGGCAGATGCATCCCATGGCCCATGTGTGATCCGTGGGCTCCAGGCTGGTTACCGGGCATGAAGTGTATGCACAGAAACTTAGGGCCACATCCTGCTGTGAACACTGCCCAGGCAGGTCCCTGCACAGTCTCGCTGTAGACAAAAGTCTTTGTGAGGCTGCAGGGATCTGTGTGCATGTAAAACTCTGGCTTAAGGTAAACAACACAATTAAAGGGTGGTGTAATTCTGGGTCCATGGCGTCACTGAAAATGTGTCTGTTGAATTCAATGAATCTACAGGGCCATCAGTCCAGCTCCCCAAGTAATTCAGCTTTGCTTTGCAGTTTTATAAACTTTGCTATTAGCACTGCATCTGAATGCCTCACCCGTTCCAGCTTCGCAGCATGGTGAGATGATCACAGCGAGCCTTGCTGAGAGAAATAGAAAAACAAAGTGCAGCACTGAGGGAGTTTGCTGACAATGTGTTTTCAATACTTGTCAGTCATATAAACGGAGGCTCCGGCAGCTCCAGGTACCTCAACCAGCCCAGATCACTGTGGGGCAGAGAGAAACAGATTCTCTGACACCTAAGAGCTAAACTTTACAGATTGATATTGAAACCTCTGAGTTTCCCCAAAGGCAAAGAGAAGTACAGACTTTGCTGCACTAGATGCTTCTGTGCATCTGCATCGCTAAGCCTGTTGAAAAATTTTCCACTGACAATTGGATTTATATATCTATGCACATGCACATATATATATATACTATAAATACCCACATATATAGACACATATGCACCCATATCCATATATTCATATACAAAATCATTTATATTTCACAGACCTGCCTGTGGTTGCAATGACAACTGAGAATGTAGGAGTAGTGTTCCAAATGTTGGAATAATCCTGGTCTTATGGGAAATCAAGGAATTTGTGACTGCAAAGCCATATAGTACAACAACAATATTGGTCTCTAATAAATCAACATTTATAATAAAATTAATCAAGTCAGTTATATGCAAAATAAGTTGCTGCAGGTTTTTGGCGGAGAACAATTCTCTCCCTCTCCTTCTCCCTCTCTATCTAGTATTCCTCCCTCTTTAATTCCCTTTTAGTCTCTCTTTGTCTTTTTATTCTTATGGTCTGAATCCAAAGGACAATTCTTTCTCTCTGTTTTAAAGGACATGCTAGCTACCTCTACAGAGTATGTTTTCCATCTGGAATTGCATGTGGGCAGTAATGAGGGTCACCTGTAAGTTTGATAATGTTAGATTCTAGCAGACAGATGTGAGTATTTCAAGGGAATAACAAAAAGTCTCATATTTTTCCAATCACTTTAGAGTGATTTTTGCTTTTTTTTTTAATGAGTAAAACAATTAAATTAATTATTTTCCCTCAATCCTTCCTCTTTTATGGCAGCAGCTCAGACATCAGTGAAGATGTGCTTTCTGGTGCCAGGATAATGGTCAGCTTTCCCTGCCACAATGTCAGAGCTTTCATTTTCTACCCTATGACCAAGAAAACTAACTTCAGGATAAGGACAATATCTCTCCAAACAGTCTAGGGTTAGGTGTCCTCCTTTGTTTCTCACACAAATAAATGAATATAAATAAATGACCACCTTTTCAAGTAGGAATGAAGTTAAACTGAACATCTAATATGACTGTAGCTAAGCTTTGGGATTTGCTGCCAGATTCCTGAGCAGATGCAGCATTCTTGTTAGGAAGCTGCTGCAGGGATCAGTGCAGGGAGTTTCAGTGTCCACCCGAGCATCTCATGGGCTCTACATACATTGTAACTCAGCTGCTCTTGGGGGTGTTTCTAAGCACATAAGACTTACCAGAGCTGGACTTTGTAGGGCCTAAATCCAATCTCATCTCTAAGAACTAATCCCATATGTACTGAGATACCCTTGTGCAGATAGAGCTGGTTCATACAATGTCACCTGCCCACTGAGCCATGCCAGAAGGGCTCACCTTACTCCCCAGACCATTTTTACTCATATTTTTTTACTTAACAGTTCAAAATCATTGAGTCTTTCACATTTCCTTTTGATGATTATCTTTTTTTTTTTTTTTTTTTTTTTTTGGTGCCTTTAATTGTAAAACACACATCAACATGTTTTGGCTTTTTTCCTCCCCAAATATTTTGGCATTGACTGGTAGAAAGTATTATGAAAATTCCTTCAGTGAACGGACAGTGAGACTGAGGAAATATTTTGTCAGGGAAAGGGGGAAGGGAAGAAGAAAGACGAGTTGCTGTTCTTCAAACTCTGTATCAGATAAGGATGTCTCCTAAGGAAAAAGCCTAAATTGTAACAAGAACAGAAGTATTATATATTTAATTGCAGCAGCTACTGGTCTTTCATGAAGAGAGCCTCTAATCAAGGGCTTTGATTATAAGGGACACAGTTGAGATAAATATCTTAGAAAAGAAAAATTCCTCAACCTGGTCTTTTAAGAACACATTAGGTACTACAAACTTGTGTTGTGAATCAAGCCTACTTTCCAATGAGGATATCTTTTGTTTTCTTTTGTTTTGATTACTTAAAATGTGGTATAGTGTCCAGTCTACAGAAAAACTACTTCATCCAAACACTGGCACAGGAAAATACTTAAGGAAACAGTGAGAAATGCTGTTAGCATGAGTTTTTGCATTTAAATGAGAAATGCATTAAATGTGTTGCAAGACCCACCAAGCTGGGGCCCTATTCCTTCAGTGGAAAAATTCCCTAGAGCCACAACACAAGGACATTTCCCAGCTCTTGCTGGTAAGTAAGAACTGCATAGCCTTCTTCCGGCTCACCTTCTTTTCTCATTTGTTTTACTTCTTTTTAAACTGAAGATTTTATTCTGTAACTTCAGACATGTAAATTGTGTCATTCTAGCAGTGTGTGGGTCTATTGTGAACTAAGTTGTGGAAGTTGTTAAAAATCAGTGAAATTCTCACAGAAATTTAGAAAGTCATTAGACCATAGGGAACTTGTGGTGCTTCTAGTATGAGGATTTTCCATCTGTGGCTACTGCCCATATGTGGTATTATAAACTGTTGCAAAATAGAGTTGTCTTTCAATAGGTTTATGGCTTTTTTTTTTTTTTTTTGTGAGGCAACACAAAATGCATATTTGTGAACAAATCAAAACAAGGTTGGAGTCCACGGGGTCTCTTTAAAAAGCAAGCTATGAAACCAACTCTAAACTGAGATCAGTCTAACCATCTAAACTTTATATTAAAGAATGGATATCCATCTGTCATCTATTTTGTGATCCTTATTGTTGCCTACACTTGAAGTCTTTGATCACGTCCACTTCCTCTGTCAATCAGCTACAACTTGAGGAGTTTGGCCTGTTCTCAGAGCTCTTTTCATCCGCTTAAACTTAATTTCCTTTAACCCAAATCTGCATGGGCAGTTTCAGGATCACCAGTCCAGGCACTGAGCAGGTTATTCTGCTTCCTGGTGATCAGGCTTCCATTGCTGTAAAATTTGTGCCCAAGTGCTGAAAGGGGCTTGTGCCTAAGTGATGAAAGAAATGTGTTGGGGCCTGAATGAAACCCAGCCCCTTGCTGTCAGCTTGGCAAAAGGTAAGCACTGGAAATTCCAAGTGGTAGAGCTCAAGTGAAGTATTGCATAGCTGTAAAGGTGACCCACAGCGAGAAGATTAATTGCTTCCACTTGGGGTCTGATCCAGGCTGAGTGAGTTCAGTGGGACTCTTTCCAGTGGAAATTAATTCTGGGCGTCCCTGATTTCAGGAGGTGACTGGATGTTACCACATATCTCTCTTTTATGAATGAGAATGCAGGATGGTTCCCACTGCTTTTACTGACTTCTCCTGTCCATCTGTCAGAGCTTAGAAGGGATTTGCTGCCCAGACCCTTCAAGTTCACTGAGCTAATCTAAGGCTGGCATTACCCCTTGCCTTTGCAAGAACATGCAGCTGTAGTTGGTAACATAGTGACTCAACAGATCCATTCATTGGGAGGCTCATTTAAATTGGGCCATATCTACTGAATTTCCTCATAAAAGTATGTTTTTACTACTGTACTTAGCATAGCACAGCCCAGGTCATGGAAAGGGAGTGAGACTCTTCCATCAGCAACAAAAGCCTGCTCCAGCTGCCCAGTCCTTACTACAGGTGATGAAGCGTGAATCAGGCAGAGCACAGCTAAGCTTTCACAGGCAGGATTACCTGGCAGCATTGCTGGATAGAAAAATAATCTTTTCACCATTAAATGAGCAAATTTGATCTGGAGTGAAAGGTGCACCCTACAGTGCCATTCTTCACAGAGTGGCCTTTTAGCACAGAAGCAAACTCAAGCCCACTTCCCACTCGTTAATGGAAGAGCAATTCTTCTGCTGGTCTGTTAATACCTTTTCCCACAGTTTGTTCATAACTCCTGGACAGAGACACTGACTCATTTCTTTCGTCCCACCTAGTTATCCATGGCAAAACACCCAGATCCATTTTCTCAACACAGACCACTATCTGTTGATTTACAGGCAGTAAAAGTTCAATACAGATCTAAACTACAAAAATAGTACTAATATTATTCAAGTTTGAGAGTGATTCCTCATTGAGTTGCAAAAAAAAAAAAAAAAAAAGAGGAGAAAATGGAAAGAATCTGTTTTTAAGAAACATCTCAATATAGTGGGCCAAATTCTGCTCTCAGTTCTGCAAAATGATGTCATCAGATCTGGGTCTAGCAAAAAAACATTAATAAAGAACATATTTAATTATTAGCACATGAACAATTCTTTTTGCCCTCACTGGAAGGTCTAGATCATCTAAAATATGCTCATGGGAACAACACTACTTCCATGCTCCAATTTAACTGCAAGCCTATGTCTTGCTGGAAAGTAGTCAGCACTTGAAAGACCAAAATTCAGACAAGATGTTGAGCACCTAAGTCTTCCTGAAGAAAATGTTCTTGGTTCCAGTGGGGATTTTTTATCCAAGGGTTTTTAGCCAGGGATTAAAATACTCTTTAGAATCAGATTTAAACCTTCAGATCTAGACTAAAGTATGAGTCTTGAGAAGATTTCGTTTCTCACTAGTCTAAGTAATTCAAGCTAGAAAAGATCAGTCTCAGACTCCTTTACGTTGTTCACATAATAAAGAAGAAAGGTCTTTGTGGGAACAAAACCCAGCGAAAACTATCTTAATTGTGACTCAGCTATTCTATTATTTTCTGAGGAAAAAATTTCAGGCCTAATTTTGATTTTGAATATGAAGCTGCACATCACAGCATGCTGTGGGGAGCAGCTGATTTTTCCCAGAGAAACACGACATGTCTCTGAAAACTGTCAGTGCTAAACCAGAAAAGCACTAGTATACAAGCAAAATAGGCACAGCTCTTGAGTAATCCTAAAGTTCAATCAGGAAAAAGCTGAAAGCCCCCTTTATAGCATTTTATGTGGTTAAACATTGCACAGAGGAAACAGGACATCTCTTATGATAGTTATTTAACTATCTGCCCATTTTAAATTCATTTGCCTAAGCTTATAATTTCCTTAGTTTTTTGGTTTGGTTTGGTTTGGTTTTTGGTTTTTTGGGCGTGGGAGGGGTTGTTTTGGGATTTATTTTTTTTTGGTGTGTGTGTTTTTTGGTTGGTTTGGTTTGGTTTTGTTGTTGTTTTTGTTGTTGGTGTTAATAATCTGCAGCTACTGAAACAGAGAACAAACAGTTTTTAATAATCTTTTCCCCAGGCTGGGTTGTACCCCTTTGCCAAAGCTAAGTCTCTATGTAAACATTACTTGTTGCTACCCACTTATATTTTATGTTTGTGACTCACCCCACTTTGCATATTTATCTGGCACAAATATTTGACGTGATACTATTCTACAGCCAGCTAAAAATCAGATGTTTCGATAAAATACTTAGGAAATTTTTAGAGAAAAAACCAACAACCCATGCCTGCTAACTCAAGTTATAGGGAGTCTTTCTCATCACAGTTCCAGCACTCGAGATAAAACTTTATCATTTAGATCCTTTTACCAGTTCTGTCAGTCTCGCCTTCTGTGTGAAGACAGCCTCACTATTTCAGCACTCTGGGTTTCTCCAGGCCACAATTCAAGACTTCTTTTTCTTCCTCCATCTAACTGCCCACAAAAGACTTGAAGGAAATGAGCCAGTAAATACCCCCAAAGAAATAAATTCCCAAACCAACATGGTAATAATAATCATAATCAAATAAAGTCTTACAGTAAGTGGATTTCTAAATTAATGAGAATTCATGAAGAGTACCAGACACTCTTCCTGTTGTGGATTTTTAACAGACATTGGGCAGACACTGAACTGATAGGAGATACTATAAACCCCTTGTGATATATAAATAATTGACCCCCTCTGTAATATTAACAATAGAGATAGGTCTGCACCAAATCCCTGGGCCTTTAACATCCCAGAATTTGTGGAATATCCACCAGGATATATTCAAGCAAGTTTATTACACCAAGTCTGAGTTTTACAAACAAAATCCCTTCCACAGCTGTAAATTTGCTCCTCCTCCTCCCAACGCCAGAGTTTAGTGTGCTCATTCAGACTAGAAGAAATGTATGACTCACGAGGAAATACCTTCTGGCATGGTGTATAACCATTCCAGCGAACCCACTGAAACCAGGGATTACTGAGTTGGCCTGGAATCACAGAATAAACATTTAATAGGCAACAAGAGCATGTTGTATGCTCTTATTCTAGGTTGTCTTAAATTACTGATATGAACATCTTGGTGGCATCAGCTGGAATTACTGGAGGCTGAGCACGGTAGATCACGAGTTTGCTCTGACGTAATAATGGACATATTCAAAGCTCAATAAAAAATAATACTTCACCACTATTGAACCAGAATATTTTATAGGGGTTTCAGGGCAACAATTCCTACAAATAATTATATACAATTTTCATCAAGGTTGTCAGGATAAACAAAAAAAAGTTATTTGCTGATAAAATGCACAGACTATGCAAAGATTGGTGGAATAGTTAATTTTATTAGGAGAAGACAGTCACTGAGAGGAATCAGGCAAACAAGGCAAAACCAAACAAAGCTCACATCAACAGATCCAAATGCAAGGGCAGACATCCAGGGACCAAACATGATTTTAGAAATAAGGACCAGGGTCCTGGATAGTGGGGATTCTTGGATCACACGTGAGCAACTGCACCCGAGCAGCCAGTAAAACCCCGTGTCAGAGATGGCCAGTGCAACCCTGGGGTGAATAAGCTAACAGCAGTGAGGAGAAGGCTGTGCTTCTTTTTAAATTAACCTCTTATTAAATGAATGATAAAAAACCCCAAACAGACAAAACGTCTTGGCCATGAGAGCCGTGAGAACTGAGGGACTCTTCATTTCTTGATGTCTACAAAGTAAAACTACATTCCATCCTCAAAATAATGCTTTGCCAAGGAAAAAAAATAGAATGCTTTCACCAGACTCAAGTGATTGGTCTCAGTGGAAGAGTAACTGGATGAAATTCAGTTGAATGTGATACTCAGAAGAATAAACCAGATCATTTAAAGCCACTTCTGCCCACAGCTCCATGAATATTCATATAAATCAGGATCATGAAAATGCAGTCAAACTCCTCTTTTGCTTTGCCTTTGAGCTATGATCACATATTTCTTGTGCACTAATTTAAAAAATCCGAGCTCAGATGTATCACCAAGTTTCCTCTGCTTTCCCAGTGCCAGCCAAAAGCTGCAGAGTCAGATTTTAAACAGCTCATTTTCATTTAAAATATTTTCTTTATTTCAGTCAGTTTCAACAAGCTCTATGTAAGTTTGCAAATAAACTTGATCCTGTCAAATTTCAGTATGTGCAATTTTCAAAGTGCTGCTTTTAATTGTATCTGCTGTCATCATGTCTTAGGGCTGGAAAGTGGACTTCTGGATGCTATAATAATACACACTATTATAAAAATAAAGAGCAAAATAGGAAGCTTTGGGTCACAGCTGCAGGGCTGTTGCCAAATCACTAACCTCCTCCTCCTCCCAAACAGCAATAAAAAAATCATCTCCAGAGATTCCAGCACTGAAGGCAACAAAGTACAGTAGTTACATTTTGAGATGGAATCCAGAAACTGCCAAAATGAAGATATGCAGTCTCCACTTGGGAAGAGGCGCTGAAAACTTGAGTACATAGCCTGACAAGTGAATCATGTCAACAAAAGGAAAGCAACAAAAATCAACTTGTTAAAAGCATCTCTGTGTGTCAAACTGTTCAAAGCAGTGGACACATTGCTGAAATGAGTTCAGTAAAGATGAACATCTCATCATAGCTTTCAGGACTTGAAGCTGCATACCAGAAATGGAATGAAATTCCATATCGCTTTGCAGCTGGTAATGTAGGGGGGATAACAGTGTGGAAACATTGCCTGCGCTGGATCCATATCCTCTGCACTCGGGGGAGCAGCTGTGTTTGCTGTCCGAGGCACTCATGATAAATATGAATATGTTTATTCTTAGAGGTGCACTGAAGAGTCTATCTCATACCCCAGGACATGGGAAGGATGCAGATTGGGAAGGATGCAGACTGGTTGCTCCTGAGAATGGGCAGCGGGAATGGCAGAGAGGTTTCCAAAAAACTCTCAGCAGACTAGGATGACTTCTGCAAACCAGTTTAGTTTGGTGACTTGATTGCAAGGCAGTATTGCTGATTCCTGTAAATTCCACGTCCAGCCTCCTGCAAAAAATCCAGCTCCTCTGTGGTCATGCAAGTTATTGGTGTTTAAGGCAGCAGGACTTTTCACTGAAAAATAAAAATGACTGTATGCTCTGGGAACTATTCCTTAACATTGGGACTACTGGGTGGTGAAAAAGTCTTTAAGACAACTATTTCTTTGGTTTAAATGACAGTTTCAGTGAAGCAAAAGCAGAGCAATCAGCTCTTAGTAACCTTGCACATTATCTAGTGGATGGTAAGTGTATAATAAATCAGACGGATTTTCAACAATTTTTAAAGAATCCACTAAAAATGAATTAGTGGTAATTGCTTTGAAAAGATGTGGCATATAGACTAAATTCATCCATCAGGTGACTGTGTTGCCTTCACTGGAATAACACAGAATTGGGTTCATTTTCTCGCTTTACAGACCTTGCAAGAAGGTGTGTAAAAGTGGAATACAGTTGAAAAATACAGCTAAAGCAAGATGTAGTAGCTACACAGAGATAAGAACAAAGATGAGGCTAAAAAGTGATTTAGAACAGTATTATTACTCACATGAATATTTTCACGTTTCAAATGTAACTTGATCATTCAGCAGTGCTTGGATTACTGACTTAAGTGCTGCTAGTGATAATATGCCTGTTCCAGTGATATTTGCTCTCAAATGATTTACTCTGATTCTGAGTATCTCTGAGCATTTATACCAAAATATGAGAATGCAGATTATTAGAAGTTATGTAAAAGGGGCTGATCAAATTACAGATAAAGTGGAAAAACACATTAAAGCTTAAATTAATATTATGAAAGTCAAAGATTAAATAATTTCACATGAAAAATCAAACCACCAGCAAAGAAAAATACATTTTCAGTTGACATGTGTTAAGGAAAAATAGTGCACATAATTAAGCCCTCTTCTTAGCAATGCTCTTGCAAGTAGGAGGACCATTTTCTATAGTTTCCATATTCTGAAATAATTTATGCAAGAAATTTCGTGTGGTGCATTCAACAGGCAGCCATGGGAAGGGCGCTTCTGAGAGTGGTGTTAAGAGCCTGGTTCTGCCAAGCCACACAGAGATACATCAAAATGGCACCAAGCCCAGCAAAGCCTTTCCTGCAAACAGGCAACACGAACACAATGGGAATGCAGCCAATTCAAACACGCTGTGTTTCTGCTGGAGGATTAAAAGCAAATGAGAATTTGTTGCTTCTATTATCCTTCCTCATTGCTCCACGTGATGCAGTGGGCAAAGTATTCTGTTTTATTGCTGTTGCATTTTAAATGCATATAAATACTGTTAGTCTCTGTGTCTCTGAATCATTCAGCTTCTTCAGCACATGTCTGATGGCATAAATAGTCCCGACTGAATCAACAGGATTATTAATCCTTTTAAAAATAGTCACAGGTTTAGTATCTTTACCAAAACAAGGTACTGATTCCCATTATTTGTGGTTCAGTTATATTCTCTGTAATTCTTTTCTTTCACTTCTTTTTATTCAGATAAACCATTTCTATGTAAAATGGGAATTAGGCTAATAAAAACTTTGTGTCCCAAAATGTTCAAATTTCTCACTCAGGAGTCACTTTAACTCACATGAATAGTCCTGTTTGAGTTCAGCATTTTTAATGTTAGTAAGTAGGAACGCTAAATATAAGGCAGGGAAGCACGCTCAGACTGTCATTTAGGCACTGAGCCTGATAACTGATAAACTGGTGGAGTAAGGAAACAAAACTTGTAAACAAAAAAATAAACACAGCTCCATTTCCATAATGAGCTAAGAAGCTGGGTGCAAAAGGTCAAAATCTGGACAGAAAGAAGATTAATATTTTCTCTGTGTTCTTCTGTTGTCTGTATCACCTGGAGCAGGCAGACCTGGACTTTGTTACAGGTAAATAATTACAGTTGTATCTGCCATAAATATCCACTTGAAGGGGCTACTGCAAAAAAATTGAGATTGTATCTCCAAGCAACTGTCAAACGGCTAGAATAAATTTAGAGGGCTTGAAATACTGATGTACACTTTCTATCATAGATATCTCTTGGTCTAGACTTTCAGGCTGCATTTTGACAGAACACATCGGATGACTGAGAAATTAGGGACTCAGGACCAAAAAAATTACATAGTGTTGGCACTTGTGGTTTGTGTCTTCCTTACCTGTGGTACTAGAAAACAGGAAGTCATTGCTTCACAGCAACCCCAGAAATATTAACAGGACATATCCTTTTGCATTTTAAACGCAGAAGGCAATAAATCTTGGACCATGATGGCAAACCTAAAGAGGTCACTGGGTAATGGTAAGCATAATATCTGTACTTTTCAGTGCTATAATAAATCTGACAGTGCTCTTTTTTAAAGTTGGGATGCTTCTGTACAGACTGAAGATCAAAAGTTTCTTTGCCCCCCAAAAGGGAAAAAAAAAAAAAAAAAAGCACACACATGCACTGCAATCACCTGTTTTTCATTTTACATATTTGGTGGAATAGAGAGTGAAAATAATATGCCTGTCTCTTTTAGTGTGGGTGATATTCTCATAAGCCCTGACTGAATGAGAAAAATCTGTCCCTTATTTAGAAGAATAGATAGGAAAGTCATTCAAACTTTGAACTTCCCTGTGTGTTTACCCCCCTTTCCTTTCCCAAGCACACATTAAAATATCATTATGGGGGTTCCTTCCCAGGCTGACCCAAAAGCTCTGATTTCAGTTTAGATCATCACTGCAGTGCAGGTAGCACTGACCTCCCCACAGCCATGTCTGACTGTACCTGTTTTCAGGGGTCATGCTACACTGGCTCCAGAAAACTATCCTCCACTTTTCTTAGGTTCAGATAAGATGCTCTTTGGGATACAATCTAAGACATTCATACTTCAGAGGCTCCAGTTTGGAAACCTTTCCCTTAATATGTAACATATGCAGAAGTAGAGTTCCTAGGAGTAAACATCCTGCAGACACATATAACAGTTCTATTAACAGACCTATTTCCACCTGCACTTGCAATGCTGCTGCTGCCCCCACTGAGGCTGAACTTGTAATAGCCAGTGAAAAAGGAATTAAGAAATAGTATGCATTGAAATTTTTCTTTCTTTGTGTGTGTAATTATGGATATAGCTAAATTCCAGAAACTCATTCTTTATGGAAATCGCAAATACGAAGTATGTTACTGAAATAAAGGAGAAGTAAAAGAATGAGAATTCTGTTAAAACAGGCAGACATATGACATATTTTAAGATAATTCTTTTCTCATTTGCCACTTGCCATGGCTCTGCCTGAAGCTTACAAGTCAGGCCACGTGTTCTTGCTTAGCAGGCTGAGATAATCAAAGGACGAATAATAACCCAGGAGTACTCAGTCAGACAAGCTGAGAAATGCGGCATCACTGAGCTACCAACAGCAGTGGGCTTGGAGTAAGAGGACAAGAAACCCAGCAGCTGAAATGAGTTTCCTGGGGGATGTGTTTATCGGTACCCTGCACCGTAACTGGACCTCAGGAGCAGCTCTGGGCCCTGGTGATGGGTGTTGTCAGCATGTCTGAAGCAGAACCGCAGCCTGAGTATTCTCTGTCAAGCCTCTCTCTGACTCACAACCTGTGAGACTGAGGATGCATAAATGCGTGATAGAGAGCTCTGTCTGCAGCCTTTATTTAGACTTTGGGAACTGTTTATACTGCTTGCTTATATTAATCTTTTTCTATCTTTTGGCAAACAGAAATCACTTCTTCTAAGGAGCCATCGGTGTAAGAGGATCTCACCAGAGGAATGTCCAGCCTGTCACTGTGGCTCGTTATTCACACCAATGTCTAGCAGAGCCAATCTGCTGTCCTGGGCTCTGATGACTGCTGAGGAACGTGCCCTCTTCACTGTCCAAGTATCCCACAGCTTAGTCATCGCCTTGCCTACTCTGAAACATCTGCTTCTCCCACCTCTCTGATAGCGATACAAATGATAATTTTTCAATCTTCCATCAATTATCTTAGCCCTTTTACTCATGTTACCATTTCAGTGCAGCAGGAGCTCCCTGGGAACAACCACCGTGCCACTAAATCTGTCCTCATGATACTTTACTGTCTGCAGATGGTGTCTGATTGACTTAGCTTTCCAAAATGAGAATTTCATCCTTGGTAAATTGTTTTGATTGCATCTGTGAAGTACATTCACTATCCTATAACTAAGGATAGAGTATAGATTTATATATTACCTGACTTTATGGACTAAATTCACAACTGGCCATTAACTCTACATATTATAATTATTCTTGCTTTGACACTGGTCAAATGGCTGCTTTAAAGTGCACTGGTATCAAGGGAAAGATTCCCATGACCATGACAGGAGGTGAATAGATTCTCCATCTGAGTCATGATCTAAATTAGCACAAATTTTTATGCATATGAATTTAGGTTGTCCGAGTGTACATTACTCATTTGCCACATTACTCGTTTGTGTAACAAAGGGGCAGTTCTTTTTTTTTTATTTTTTCTCAACTGTGTCTTCAAAATCTTGTGGATTGCAGGACTGTGGAACCTACAATCAGATGTTTAGAGGTTTCCAAGTCAGTTAGAAAGTTTTGCAGCCTCTGTTTGCATTGCATTTTGAAAAGGGCATGATTAATTCAGTCCAGGAGTACAATGAAGGTTAGTAACATTGTAGTTGGAAACACATGAATTATTCTAAACCTCCTGAACTCTATTATTCAGGAATATTTCCAACTAGTAAATGTAAACAAGCTAACAGGCTTGCTTTCCCCTCTCCCTTACCACGAGTGATATGCCAGTATAATACATGAATACCAGTGTAGCAGAGGATACAAGCAGGCCCAGCTGCAACTCTTTATTTAGATTTGCCAGGCAGCAAGGTGGCAGATTTAATTCTGTCACCAACAGTGAGGCTTATAGAATGACTGCAATGAAAGTCAACCAAAATATATGTAAGACCAAGTCACTGTTTAAATGCTATTTCTGTGTTATTTTCCAATTCAGAAAGTTAGAAATCCTTTAAATAGACTTAGGTCTTTAGGTCTTTATGTATGAAATAGTGAGAGCAGAGGAAGCCTCTGTCAAAACACCAGCTGATGTAGGTCATTAGCACCTATGGACATGTAAATGTCAACAGGTTATCAAATCACATATCTAAATTCTGCCTGAGGGTGGTATGTTAGCAACAGAATTATGCTAGTCCAAAGCAAATCTACATATATATATTTTTGTTTCTTTGTTTGACACTGTACATGGCTTCTCTAAAACAAATATTTTATGAAGCCAATTTTGTTTTGTAGACTGAAGTCTTCCAGAGTAAGACAAAGACAGCACAGAGACTGAAACCCCCCTTCAAACCTCACTGTCCTTACATAGGATTTGCAGAGGTGCATGTAATAATACTTTACAAACAAGTCGTTATGACAAGAGCTTTCATCTAGGAACTCCAAAACACTGTTGTCATGACTTGTACCATTTTACAAGGCAGAAACTAATGGAAAGAATATTGGAGACCTATGCTTATAGTTGTACAGTGAGTCAAAACCAGAATTTGGACAAAGCCCCATATGCCATTTTAGGGCTGTTCCACAAGGTCACAGATAATCCTGTGAAGGGAGCAAAAAGAAATTCCCGTGTTTCTGCACTGACTGAACTTTTTGTCATTGAACAGCTACAAAGCCCACTTAGAGGAAAGCTGGCAGAAATACAAGAACTGAAGTGGTCACTACCTAGTGCACTCGGATAAGTAATATTCCAGTTCAGTAAATTAGCACATTCATGAGTTATACACTTTGTCAGCACTTTTTCTTAGCGTGCGTAGACCAGATTTCCACTACATCATTCAGAGGTTAGCAGGGAACAAAATTAAACTCTCAGTGTTTTCACCACCGTACAACCTGCAAAGTCATTTTTCAGTGCACATAACAGGTTATCTTGGAAAAGTCTAATAAATGGTGAGTGTTGCTTTTGATTTTCCCTTAGCAGAGCTCATTGTTCATCTAATTTTTGCAACAGATTTCCTACCTCGTTTAAAACTTCAGCTAGAAGTGCTTTCCTGTTACATATTGCAAACAGACATATACAGTGACTCAGAAGCTTGGATCGGATTGTGTAGTCAATATAGGTTTTGGCAAAAGACTGGAGCCTTTTTCTGGCTGAAAGCTAAGAATGATAAAAATAGATCCTGATTTTACAGTCACTGTGACAAACTGGCTTCCAAAAGCTTCACAACAGCACAAAGGGAACAAACTGGCAAAAGGGAAGTGAGCTGGAAGGATATATATTTTTCCCCAACAAGACTCAAATTCACCATCTTTTGAGGTTTACAATGATCTTATATCATCACATATGGCATGTGCTGCACAATGGCTACCCAGAAGTCAGCTTAGCTTGCAAGCAGCCATTCTCTTCCAAAGCTTTTCTGTGAGCTCAACACATTTTATTCACAATCACTTACAGAGCTTATACAACCCTATAAAATAACCTAGTCTCCTGAATCATCTCTTACCTACAAGATATAATTTTATTCTACTTCATATGATTTCATTATCTTATTTTTGTCACTTGATCTCATTTTTCTTGGGGTTCTAAAGGATTTAACAACGAATGATAAGAATGAGATTATCAGCACAAAAATAGACAATAATTAAATGTCAGTCATGTCTGTGACAGAACAAATGCAATTCTGTATCTCACTATTTTTGGTGCTGGCTAGTGCAATACTCATTAAATATTTTTACCGTTAATGCTGATAGTTTTGCAGTTATTTCAAACAGATGAAATACATTTCGCTTACCTACCCTTCATTCTTCCTCCTCTGCAAATAAGTTTTTTTCCAGTGAAAGATTAGCATAGTTGGTACCAGGAATTTCAAATGGGATTGTTTATGCATCAAAGAGTGAGTATTAATAACAAAAATGCACTCACAGTATGATTGCTTTGTGATGATTAGAATATAAATTGTTAGTTCTATATATACAGACACACACACACTCTGAATTATGTGCCTCGCGATGGTATGTCTTTTGCATTCCTCTAACATCTGATAGTCAGATGCCACGTCACACACATACTTGTCAATTGCTTTTATCACTAAAAAGTTTGTCTATGGTGTTGCATGGAGCTGACAACCCAGCACACTCAGAATCCACCTGAAATCATGTTACCCAGAAAAATGTCTTGCACTCACAGGGATGAGGGGGAAGGAGGCACCCTCTGCCCCAGGACCAAGCAAGTGAAGGCATTAACTTCACACAGAAAGCTAGTTTTCTCATTGTTGATGATGAGAGGTACATGCTAAGCAATAAATTAAGTGAGCACAGCCAGTGGTGGACAGAAATTCCTTACTGCAGGCTCCGCTCCACCACATATGAGTTATGGGGTCATCTCTAACTTGTGAAAATAACTCACATATCACACTCTCCCCATCACTGCGCTTCTTGCTACTTCTGCCTGTGGAGCTGGTGCAAAAACGTTGGAGCTGGACAAGGATCGAGGAGACTGAGAGTAACCATTTAGCAAAGAGTCCTACGGCAACTCTATCAGGCTCGTGGAAACACCAGCCGGAGAAAGGCCAGCCTCTGTGTGTCCGACTGCACTTTGTCATTCCTGACCTTCATCTAAGGGGAAGATTCTCTTGAACACAACAGCACATGCTTTTACAGGACTGGAGAGGCGCTGGAACTGCACCTGTGCTGTGGCCCTTGTCCAAACCCCCACCGACCTTTGGAGGAAAAGAAATTTTCCCAGGAATATAGTGAGCAAAACAATCGGAAAAACAAGCAGCTGACCATGAAAGCTACGGGAATAAATAACACAGTGTTAAGCACAGGCTAGGCTAAATAGGTGAACCTTCAGTCAAAGTTCTGACCTCAGCTTTTGGAGACATACCCAGGCTCACTTTAATTGCCTGGTTTGCAGGCTGGAGGGAAAGCAGCTGCTGCAGCACAGAGCCCAGGGCAGGTTGCAAACTCTCCATGACTGGGCAGCACGGAGCTCTCTGCTGCTGTGTCTGGGTCAGCACCACTCTTTGGGCAAAATAAATCTACCTGTCGCATCTGCTGGAGGGACAGAGCTGATAATTGGGCAGTAAGAAACTGGACTGAAAGAAAAACTGCCCCTCTGGTTTTGGTAATGTGGGCAGCTGCCCTGTGTATCCCTGTGGTGGGCTGGGCTGGGCTGGCTTTGATCAGTTACACTGCTACTCAGCAGCTGAAGCAGCCAGTGTATAATGTCCTTCTCACTCCTTTAATAGGAAAGGGCTGCCTTTATCCACAAGGCAGAATCGTGCTTATTATCATGTTAATTAATACATTTCTAATGAGAAGCCGTTTCTCCAGTTTATACAGAGCCAAAGTGAAAATTGAAATGATTGTGCTAATTTAAAAAGAAGTTATTTAAAAATAAGCAAGGAAGGCACTTTGAAGAGCCAAACAAAAGGAAAAATATTGGTGTTAATGAAACGCTGGTTAATTATCCTTTGGTTCACTCTTTTATATTCTTTCCCCATTCCTAATTGTCACATCTAATTAGATTATAACTATTTATTCTACTCTGTATTGCATATGGGGTCTTCATAATACAATGCAAACAAACACAACTAAAAATAATTAATGAAGAACTTTTGCTGTGTAAGTCTTCCCAAGCCGGGGAGTGTAGCATCCAAGTGTAACTGGTTTCTGGGCTTGGCTTTATCCATGGCAGAGGGACAGAACTTGAAATTTTGCGGGCTTGGTTATTTCTGCTCCTGCTGTTCCTGGCCAGCTTCCCAATGCCCTGGATCAGTGTTCTCAGAGCTAAGGTCATCACCTTAAGGCAATTATACTCTGAAGGTTAATACTCATCAGTATTTGCTGAAGCCAAAGTGTGTCATTAGGCAGCAACAGCTGTTATCTTTAGGAGGACTATTCCTCTGCCTTCTGAGGCTGTCCAGGAAAAGGTTGATCTGTCTGGCCTCAACATCAGTAATACCTGTCCAACAGAACAGTGAAGCCACTGCATTTCTGGTGCTGAAGTGCAATGTGTGGGGTTCTCTGCACAGTTACAGCTTCTTATAGGAAGGTCAACAGTGTCTCTGCATTCCTCAGAATGCTTCTTTTGGGCATCTCAGTGTTTCATAATATCCTCGTAAGTAACTGCATAAATTATTGTATTTTGTTGTAGTGTGACAGAGATGCTTCAGACCAGGCTGAGGGCTCACTGAGATTGTCTCCACGCACCCAGAGTCAGAGGCTTTCAAGAGCTAACAGAAGACAGATAACAACATTTCCTTTCTGCCACCTGTTAATTCTTTTTAACAGATGGAGAACTGGAGAATGGAGAGATTAAAAGCCCTGATACAGGAAACCATATTTTTTCAAGACAGTGCTTAAACACATGCTTCTGCAAGCAGAGGCTTCTGTCCCAGTGAAGATGAGCATGTGCTTAAATAGTTTTTTAACTCAGGATCTAAGTGACTCTTTCAGAGTCATAAAAGCAATGGAACAGGCTAGCTGTGAAACCTCCAGTGCACATTGCAGCCTTGGTCGTATCTTCACAGAGTCTGTGCCCAAAACTGTAGCTCTGGAGAACTCTGAGAAGCCCTTTGGTTCTCCAGCTGGAGGCTGCACCCAAATTTGTGTTGATTATTTAGATAGAAAGGTTACTTCAGGTTTGTGTACAAGTTGCAGATGTGAAATCAGGTAAAGGTGAAAAAAATAGAAAGAGCAATGAAAGGCACTAAGTGGCAAGTCTCCTACAGTTTAACCTGCTGTAAATAAGAAAACAATGGGATTTACTTGTGTTTATAATGTGAGTCAGAAGAGATTTAGACCCATCAACAGTTGCAATACTGTGCAAACCTTTGTGGTACTTCTTCTCATTTTAGCTTTTCATATCTTTGCTAGTTTGCAGTGAAAATGATAAAACTTTCAGAGCTGAATGCTAACTCTCTATGACTTCTCCATGTATCACTGACTTGGGAGGCAAAATATTGCTTGTGAAGATGAGAAAGGCAACTTTGCAAGAGCAACAGTGAACTGAATGCAAGGAGATGTCTCCCTTAAACTACTTTGGCCTTGGGCAACACCCTTAATCGCCGTGTGGCTCAGTATTCCTGAGTATTGCCTGCCCCGTTCATGTATTCAGGGAAATCCTCCCTTCTTCCCAGGCTTTGCCTGCCTTGCCTACTTCAAGAAACTTTACTTTTAGAAACACGAATGTAATGGTGTTTTTAACTACCACTATCCCATTCTTTACCTCAAATCAACCCCTTGCAGAATGGCCCCTACTCCAGCTCCCCCAGAGAGCTGTAACCTCCTAACAGCTGCATGTCAAATTGGCCAGTAACTTCTGGGCACTTTTCAGAAAAGCCTGCCATACAGTCTCTTGCAGTATGATAAACAACTAATGCAAACATTGAAGGTACTATAAAAATAATTCACAAAGCCTTCCCATACAGCTACAAAGAGATTTTAAACTGAGACAGGGAATGCCATAGCTTGTACCTGGGCCCTTCCAGATGTGCTGCCTTGCTTTCTGTTACTCACACATGCAGAGGTGAGACCTCCACACCTCCTCTGTGCTTTATTTCTCTTTCTCTGGTGCATAATATGCCTGTAGAAAAGGGTGTTGGCCACAGTGCCCCACAAAGAAGGGATGCCATCTTCGCAGGGAACTTTCATTACCCCTGCTATAAGTTTAGCAGGCTTTCATCTTTATTTCTGTAAGTATCTAAGTATTACGGTTTGTGCACTAAAAAATTTAAAAGCACTAAAGAATTATTTAAATAAGCCTTCATCTAAGTATTGGAAAAATAAACCAGATGCTATGAAATGTAAAGCGTCAAACAGCATAGTCAGGGGAAAACATTTCAGTTACCAAATGGATGCTCTTTAAGTCCGTATTTCATTAAAATCTGTATCTGTTTTCACAGAGGGTGTTTTGCTATCACATGGAAATTCCTCATTTTTCAAGGAAAGCTTTATATAACCTGACTATTTGGCCTTTGCTAGTCATGCTACAAAGACTTAGAAGCTTTGAAGATTGTCTTAACTAAATAGAGCCACAAGAACAACAATGCACTTTCTTCCAGTCACTGATCAGGTTTCTAAAGAGTAACTAATAATGTGAATTTTAAAGAGCAAAAGGCACCGAGAAAATATTTAATAGTAGAACTAACAGTGCAGCATACCTTCTGCAGAAACCTGTCTGATTTACTTTCCTTTTATCAATATTGCCAAGAAAGTAAATTTGTCACTGTACAGTTCAGAATCTCTCAAAGATCTACTTTAATGTTTCACGCTACGTTTGCAAAACAAGAGTAATAAAAATAATGACACCATTATTACTCTTCCCTCTTTGTTTTCAGTTCATCACTTGCATATTTGAATAATGAATTATATTCACATTATCTCTACACTTTTGCTCTTGACTTCCTCTGCTGGCTGAAAGTAAAGCTATTATCCAGTTGTCAGCTCTGAAGAGCCATTCAACACAGCAGCCAATGGTCCTGACATGTAGATATACTACTATGCAAAATTATCTAGAGTACAATTTCAAGCTATATATGAGAAAATTACCAGCCAGCGTAAAAATGAATCTTCAGCTAAGGTGAAATATTAAAAATTTCATCAGGGCCACTTTAGAACATAAATAAGTAGACAACAGAATTAGTTGTGAATTAGGCACAAAAGGCTAATTAGCACTATTGTATCATCTTGATTGACTTAAAGTCTATTAAATCACTATTTTATTGTCTGAATCTCTGAACCTTACAGGAAAAATAGAACCTTCTTCTATTAGGAGGCCCCGGTTCATTCTCAGATCTGCGGCTTTTGACTGAATTTCATTAAGACTCGTTCCACTAACCAATGCTTTGCACATGTAATTTCCTGATAAAGGAATGATTGTTTGCATCAGTTGATTTATAAAGCTTTTTTTATTAAGTGCCACCTTAAGTTATAAACAGATCACATAAAGCAAAACCCACACAATTTTCCTTTAGCGTTGCATCCCTTCATGTAATTATAAATATAACCAGAGCTTCAGATGAAGTCTGATTTTCATGATGCAACGGAGAGGCAAATGCAGCTTAGCAGCAAACATTCTCAAGGGCAAAGACTTTCTTCTCTTCATGCTCAAGTGTTTTTGTGAGGAAAGAATAACTCAGGTTGGGAAGGTGAGAAGGTGCTCTCTGCCAGACAGAAACCAATGTCCCCAGGATGACATTAAACAAAGAGGTACAAGAACAGATAGGAAATCAGAGCAAGCTACTGTGCTTGCTCTGAAGAATTGCCTAAGGGAAGAGCAGCCCCTGCCTCTCTGGTCCCCACTGTTATTCTTCTAAATCAGCTGTTTCAATCCCTTTTCTACCCATTAAACCTGCTCTTTTTTGCAACACTATATTTGGAATGACCTTCATACTTTTGAAAAGAGAGACAAAAACCCAACTAGTGTTTAGTACCATACAAGATGATAATAACTGGTTCTCTATAAAGAGTGAAAAATGTATCTCATGGATCTCCTTTGGGAATGTCTTGAAGCACATCAACTTACATTGAAATTTAGAGAGGGCTGCAATGATTTGAAATGTATTTTCATGGATTACAACTCCTGAAAATTTACATCTAGAATAATTTTAGCTCTTTACTAACACTGTTTCATCTCACAGTATCACTTAGTGTAACTTAACACTGCAATTGCCTCATCCTAAGCATGGATGTGTAAGCAATCAGAAGACATGATTTATCCAAGAACATGGAAGAAGGATAATTACTTGTCCAAAAAACTCAAACATGTCCTCTTTCTCCTCCTAGAAAACCTGTTTTTATGGCATTCAAGGACAGTAGCCATTCTTGCGTATCTGCCAGCTTGACAATAGTAACAGTACTGCTTTTTGGTCTGCGGTCATTGGCAAGTCCTGGACAGAGGAAAATCTGCTACTTATCAACTGCAAGGTGCAGGGAAAATGAGTTGGACGAGTTCATGAATGTGCCAAAAAATGTCGACACATGCACAATAAACTTGATATGCCTGGCTTACTGCACACTGGGAATCCATCTTCATAATGCATGCATGCATATTTCTGCCTGGGAAATCATGGAGAGCAGCATGGCAACCCTACATAGAAAGTCCTCTTTGAAAGCCATGCTCTCGAGCCAATGTTTAATTCATTAGGTTAGCCTTCCTTAATAAGTGACCAGTAGAACTATTTAGCTCATGATGCATAAGAAAGCTTAAGACATTCCTTCCTAAAAACCCAGATGTATTAATTCACATATGTTACAAAGAAGGAAACAATATGGAGGGAAATTAAAGTAACACATTCAACGTTTAGCTCAATTGTTATTGTTTCTAAATAAAAATCATTGTGACAGTACAGTTTTGGGATGTGGACTTTTTTGTAGCAATAATATGGGACCAAGCAAACTACAGAAGCTCAATAGATATCAGGTTATCCTGATTCCTACTCTGTCGTTCTGCCATGAATCATAGCACAGTCCACCTTTAGACACTGAAGTCTTTTGTTAGCTAAAGCTTGTCCCCCCTCCCTCGGTGATCAGTTCAGTGTGCTTTCCCATCCCTTTATCATGTATTAAAGGCTTTGCTGTGCAGAGGGTCTGCCTCATTCTACATGGTCAGGCACTCATGGCTTGCTTGCCCTTCCAGCACCATCTTTGTCCTTTTAAAGAGTCTGAGTGTGCTAATATTGGGCACACAGATGGGTAAGAAATGTTACAGCAAGCCCTTTTGCTAACTTGGAAACAATAATCAAAGTTGGGATTCCTCCTGCCTAACTTCTGCACTAAACTATCAAAAGATAGCACCTAGATAGCACATACAGGGTGAGACCTTTCCCCTCTTAAACAAAAAGCACACTCAAAACATCTTTTTCTGGACTGAAGAGACAGCTGTCTTAACTTACAGCACAGACTTCTTGAGTTAGACGAGAAAACCCCATACCTAGAACCTACTTGTTACTACTTACATTTAGATATATGCTTAGATGTCCTTGGCACTGGGATAGAGGAGCTCTAGTATTGATTCCCTGCCTTCAAGGGTGTAAAAAAAGAGAGCTGATGTTGTACTACAAGAAAGTGCGAGGGAGTCCTGCTACCTGATATTTGGGGCTTGTCTGGGAGTTGTAAGGCTTATTTCCAAGTCTGCTCACCGCTGTCTTTCTGCAAATGCCCTTGGACACGTCACTTGGTTCCTTCACCTTGGTTCCCAGCCTGTAAAGTGAAAGCACCAGCTCTTAACTACTTCACATGGATGTTACCAGAACAAATTTAAGGCAATCTGAGAAGTCCTGACGATATAATAATGAGAATCAGATAAATGCCACTGATGTGGGAAAGAAAGAGGATCAAAGAAAGGACAGAAGTATACAGTCACATCTGAAATTAGCATATGGACATTTTAATTTTCAAAGGAAGCCCTTTGGGTCATTGAGTATACCATTCTACACTGTAAACATTTTTCCTTATATAAATATTAAAATGTATTCCCACCATAATATAATGTTTCTTATATTGAGGAGTATTACTTTGTTCTCCTCATGGCTAAGAAATTTTCTGCAATATTTAATTAAATAAAACATAAGATTTCATGATTAAAAAAGAAACAAGACACAATTAATAACAAAGCTCAGACATTCTGTGGCAAAGGACGGACTTATTTTCATTTAGGCAGATGTGACACAACTTAAACTGCTGAGCTTGTTTGACAGAAATAGTTGCAGTATGCCAGTAAATTTTAAATAGAGCAACAATTTTGATCACAGCTGTCCTTGGAAGCCCAGAAGCATTGAACACTAGCTTAGCTATCAAGGAAAAGTCATGAAAAAATGACCCTTTTGTCCCAACATTTTCCCTTTCTAGCTGATTTCTGATGTGATCAGATCCATCCAAGACAGTTATCCTTCATCCAAACCTCAGTTTTATCCAGAACACATGCAGCTGGAAGATGCATTTTAATGCAAAAATCAGAAGACACTCAACACTGGTCTGGTAGCTCAAACCATTCAAAAGAATCTCTTCACCAAAATCAACAGCACAAACTCATTAGTCTGGATTTTTCTCTGGATATTGGCAGGCATCAAGTGCTTTATCAAACTTCTGTAGCAACAAGTGAATATAATTCTGAAGATATATTGGTTCTAATTCAGTGCTACAAGACAAATTCTTTATAATAAGCAATAAAATATTTTCATGGTATTTTTCTTGCTTGAATTTTTTGCAGTCAGTAAATCCAACCTCAAAGCAAACAAACAAAATCTTTAGATTTTCCAGAAAACGGAAACATTGATACTCAAACTACCTGGGATACGGTTGGTAATTATTGCCACCTGCATTTTCCAAAATTATCCTCTTTCTTGCCTTTTGTGGAAAAGTAAAACCAAGAGGCATGGAAAGTGGTAAATGATGGCATTTGAAAAAAACATGCTGCACCAGCACAAAACTCAGGTACGTTTTCATTTACTGCTATTTCTTTCATCAGTGTAGTATGTGATGGTTTCAAGGAAAGTCAGGGCCCTGTTGAGTTAAATTCTGTATGAACTAAGAGACTGCCCAAGGAAGCTTCTGGCAGAGCCAAGAACTGACTCTATTTCTACTACCCTCCCCAGTAACTATCTTTTCTCCTCATTGTGCATACTTTTTACAGGAGTCACTCAGAACAGACCCCAGGTTTCGTTTAAAAGGAGAATTGTGTTTGCCAGCCAGAGTTTCTCATTCATGCTCATCTTTCATCTAGAATCTGTCCTTCTCTGAGTTTTGTTTTCTTCATTATTTCTGTACCTAAAACTAGTTTCTAATTAGTCCTCTGGACAATTTCAAGCCTGCTTGTCCTTAAAGACAATTTGCATGAGAACTGAGGCTGGCCAGAAACACTCTCTCCACGTAGGGTGTGCACCCATGGAGTCTCTTCCACCTGGTTTGGCTACAAATTGGTTTCTCAGAGCTTTCTTTTCTCTCCAGAGACTCCTTTTTTTGATGTCTAATTTCTCACAGACCTTCTAAGTGCTCAGTTCTGCCAAAAAGACAAGTTATACAGTCTTGTCCTGGCCCCTAAAAGTGGACCTTGGTCTTGCATTTATTTCTATAGTCATTGTGCTGCTCTCCTGCTGGTTTCTCCAATAAGTAGACATATAAAAACGTAAATGGATATCAGTGTGATGGAATGATGCATGGCTAACAATTGCATGCGCTATTGGCTAAATTATACCACATATTCCCAGATTATTAAATACTTACTCCATGTCCACCACATGGTCTACTTATCTAACACCCCATTTACCAAAAAATATCCAGCACTTAAAAGCAAGGATTTTTATAGTTAAGGACTTCATAAATCTTACACTGCCTATAAAACAATATACGTGCACACACCCCACGTTTTACCAAGTGTACACTCTGGTCCCTTGTTTCCAGACCTGGAAGGTTTTATGTCTTGGCAGTTGTTAACAATCCCATACAGAAACATCTTCCTCATCTTCCTAATCTAAAAGAGCTAAGCTATGTGTCTTCACAGACACAAATGTACCTACTCACGATTGCACCAAGGCTGGGGACAAAAATTCCTATTTGTGTGCAAGAAAAGTATGACCCATACCTGGCATGAGTAAAAGCAGCTTCAAGTACTGAACTCTCAAATTGCAAAAAATTTGTAAATATCTTTGCTTTACTCTGATTCAGGTTCTTCCAGTATAGCTGGCATTTGGAATTTCAGGAATATTTAATTATATAGAAAGCCTTAAGGGGCAATAACAAGCTGGTTTCTGAACTAATGGGAGAGAAAAGAATATGAGATTAAAAGCTAAAAATTAAATAGAGGGTCATTCTTTTTAATGACTAATAACTCTCAAAGAATTTAAGTTTCAATTAAATTCTGACTCCGAAGGTATTTATGTAGTCATGAAACTATTTTTAAATATTTCACATTCAGACTGCTTCAGTTTCCTCAGTGGTTCTGGATAATATCAGGCACCATTGTGATATCCAAGCAACCTTGCAGAAGCTCTGGATTTGCTTTTAACTTCTTGTTCAAAGTAGTATTTTTTTTTCCTATTAATGACTTTGGAATTTTTCATGATTTCTTAGAAAATTCTGCTGCCTGTAGGACAAATAGTGCAAAATTTTGGCCAAACTTACACTTATAAGTACTCAATGAAAAGTGAAAGTTTGGTGACTGGAGCATTCAGGTGGGAAAGTACCATAAGACAGGCAGCTAGCAGGGCATCAGGAAATTATTGTCTGTCCTGGAACAAGAGGAAAAAAGGGGATCTTCTTCCTTGCATATCACAACTGTTCTTCTTTTGATATGATTGCAGAAAAAGGAAATATGAAAATCATCCCTTTTCATCACAGGACACACAGCACAGGAATGCATAAATATAATAATAATTATACAAGACCAAGGAAATATAAATGGTCTCACTTGGCAACATGCAACCACATGACTCTAAGACATCAAACCCTTTCTCACACGTTAAGAGCAGAACTTTATCAGGCAGCATCTTGCATTAATTTACATAAGCAGCTCAGGGATCCCCAGGTTACAAAGCATTGTGATTGTCTAGAAAAAATAAGCCCAAACACTTTCAGTTAGAACCCAGGTGATGCTGGCAGCAGGGCTCATGCCTCAATCCCCTCATGCCCGGAGCACTGGTGTCCCCCATGCAAGCAGAGGTCTCCTCTCACAGGTCTGAGAGGAGAACTTACCACTTCAGAGAACACTGTGAGTCTTTCATAAACCTTTGTTTTATGAGATGCATTATTGTGTCTCCAGAGTCTCCAGCCTCAAATAAGTTTCCATGGCATAAGAGACACACCTATACTGTCCCTCAGGCCCAGCAGCTCCTGCAGCTTAGACGTGTCTGCAAGGAATTTCCTCTCCTCTCTCCCAGCTCAAGGCATGAATTTCTGTGATCACAACTGCCCTAAAAGGACCCTACTTCCCACTGTACTGGTGCAGCTCACCCCAGAGTACCTAGTGTTGCTTCCGTTTCTGTTGGGGCACCAAGTGACTCAGTTACCTCACATTATATTTTCCTCTTAGAGACTAAACCACAGAATATTGTCAACAGGGTCTTCCAGCCCAGTCCAGAAGACTGGCCAAGCACTAAGGCCATTCTTCAGTTTGCTGGCGGATGGACGTAACATATCAGGTGATTACAGGATCCTTTTCCAGGACAACCACTTAACAATCAAAATTAAGCTGGGGGAATCCTGATGGTCCCTAATGCTGGAAGGATCTTGCTGACCAAGAATGACTTTTAAAGTTATCTTATAACCTGGGTAGGAATCCCTGGTCTGGCAGAAAACAGCACATGGGCTGAAGCTCTCATTTCTCACAGCCCAGCACTCTGATATGCTGTGTCCTTTCATGACGACCTTGTACTGAAGGTATGCCAGGTCTAGCCAGAAGAGCCTTGGCTAGGAAATACGGACTCGAGAAGAGGTCAGAAAAAAACTCCTTCTCCTTATTTTGCTTTGCTGCTTTATTTTCAGGCTGAATTGTGGTAGTTTTTAGTTGTAAGAGATTGAATTCTGATTTCACCTTTTTTTGGGGGGGGAGGGGGTGGGGGGCAGGAAAACCAAAGAAATTAATGTAAATGCCTATTTTCATGAAAGCATAATTTCTCATCTAATCTCAGGAAAATAATAATAATAAGAAACTCTGCAATTATTGAATAATCCATTTGAATCAAGAACATAACTCTATCAATAGTCCCAAGCATAATGACATTTTTGTTTGCCTTTGCTGTGTAGTCAATATTTCAGACCTTCCCCAGCATGTTAAAGACAGAAGGCAGCATATATTCACTGCTACAAAAATTCTAAAAGTAATCTCTATAGCTGCTTTAAGAATCTCTAGTTCAGAACTTGTGTCTCTCTAGTAAAATTATAAAGGGCAAAATTGCATAGAAAATTAAGAATAACTTACTCCTGTGTCACTGGAAGTATTTTGGGCTAGATACTATATACTTCTATAGTAAGGGATACCTAGATCCAGTGAGTAAGAAAGAAGAAATTACATTTTTATTAATAGAAATTTATGTGTATATATTTATAAAATTTTATATAATTTGCCCATTTTACCAAATGGGAATTGGGGATTAGACTAAGGCTCTGCTTAATAAAAGATGAAGCTAGGTATTAAAATTTCAGATGAAGGAAAAAGCAGCTTGACTCCCTGTGAAGTATTTGGGGAAAGATGTGGCTCTTTATGTTAGAGGTACGTGCTCCTGCATGTTGACCACTTGGCCCTTTGGAGAGCCAAGGAACATACAGCACACTGAATGGCTGTCTTAAATGTAAAAATTCACTCCAGGCCACTGCAAAGAGCTTTGTCCACTTGGCCTCACACTGGGATTTCTTTTGAACATAGACACACGTGCCCATTGTGCCAGAGATTGAGAGGGGATTAAAAACCCCAGACAGCTGAAGCTTCTCACCTCCTCATCTTTTAGGGTGTTGTCTTGACTTCTTCCTCAAGAAAAGAAAGTCTCAGGTTTGGTTTTGTCACTGCCAAATAATGTTGTCAAACAGACCACTGCCATGAGCCCCACTCTGCATCCTGTCTATGGCTGCAGGGACCTGGATTGGGATAAAGTACGGATAGCAGCTGGGTGCCTACAGAGCCAGGCGGTGGCCGGGAAAGCGTTTTCAGGTTTACAGCTCTGTTTATTCTCCAGATTACCAACTGCCACAACAAGGATCTAGACCTGTCAACCCCCACAAACAAACCCAAAGCAATCCTTGGTGATAATCTCAAAGGCACTCAGAGTCCATAGCAAAGTTTGTAACTAAATACAAGCACCTCCGCTCTGCACTCACGGTCCTGTACTGCCTCCTTCTTCTCTTGCGGGGTACACGCTGCACATGGAACATCACGATTTAACTTTGGGCCTTGAAATTCATGGTAGGACATCCAGAATCCATGAACTTAAATATATGTATATCTATATAAGGGTGCAAGGGAAGCGAAAGACTGTAACACTGTTCAATAGATTAAGCAACACCATCCTCAGCTGGCATACAGTGGCATAACCATTTACACCAGTAAAGGGCTAGCAGGATTTGTTCTTTTCTAAGAAGAAAACTGCAGTTGAACTCAAAATCCAGTTAGCCTGAAAATAACAGACTTGATACTGTTTCTGCTTTTAAAGTGGCTTGCAATTCTGGTTGTGAATTTGATGCAACTCAGCAGGAGATATAACAATTTTGTCTAGAACATACATACAAGTTACATACACACAATATACACATATATTATCATAGCTCCATTTTCTTCATTTCCCACAAATTAAAGTGACAAGCTAGATGTTAGTTCTTTCTGAATTAATCCTGTCTGAATTGCATTAGTGTCATCTTCACCTTACACCAGTAACTGCTAGGCTATAAAATTTATGATATAACATTCAGAATTAATCTGCAAATATATACTAATTCACACTGACCTTTTTTCAAGCTGAGGCCTTTTTAGCACTCACAGTAGGTTTAACATTGCCCTACTGAGTGTTATTACGAAGCAGTCAATGGCTGTCCATAATTACATCATGCAAATGACATTTGCTTTTTTGTTTGAGCTTATTCCCTCCAATGTTTCCTTCTTTTATCACACTCTTCACACATCTGTGTCCCTGAAATGGCACTGTAAACTCCTCCTCTTTTGGTCCCCAAGTTCCTTTTTCTGTCTTCCCTGGCTGTCATGCAAGACACCGCCAGCAGTTTGGGCTGGTGCGGCAGTGACATATCCCTCTGACACAGGTTATGTCGCCAGCTGGTTGGAACAGGTGTACACTGATTTTACCATCAAATGGCAACACGCTCTTGGCTTCCTACCAGCGCACAGGCATGAAAAACCTGTTCCCTTAAAATTTCTTCCAAGATTGATGGGCTGTTCTTTGACACAGCATCCAGCAACAATTTCAATTCCCAGATTGTTTCTCACTGTTTGGGCTCGTTCAACAATAGCAGCAACAGAAAGTCACAGAGAACTTCTTGTTAGTGGAGACAAATTACTCGGTCTTTTCCTCTCTTTCTTCAGCAAAATAAAATACAGCTTTGGATGGAGCAGCATGAGTATCCAACTGCTTTGAAATAACGCCAAATACCTGCCTCTTAGAAAATAACTGATGCAAAATATGAGGTAATATTTTGTAAAATTCCCATCAAAGAGGCAAAGTAGGTAACAATAATTCTGAATATCTAACTGGTTAATCCAATTAAGGTAAATCAATGCTAGGATATGCATCAATAGCCGTGTCTGGTCACAGCTCTGTCCTGTGAGCCATATTAGTGAAAACACAGCTCAGCTGAGGATACAAGACAGACATAAAATATACCAGCTGATGATCTTCATCTTTCCAGTATCACCACAGTGACGGTACACTTAGGAAAGTACAGGGCTCAACTCAGCTCTAAAGTACGTTTTTGAGGCTGAGATCATCCTCTTCTTCTGTTCCCATAGTAATAAGTAATGCTCTGATTAATTCTGTGCTAGAAAATAATCTAATACTAAAAATATCTCAACTTCTATTAAGCCAGTTCTGCAGTCTTTAAAAATCCAAGGCAATTATGTGAGTTTATATCTGACAGTATGTCTTGATTTGTGGATACTTTGGGAAACCCTTGCTCTTCACAGCTGAGGAATTACACTTTCTATTAAAAGCCGTTGCTTATGTTATCTTGTTCGGGCATCCCACAGAAAACATTGGATGGCAAAACAGACTTTTTAATGACAACTAATCAGGAGGTCAATGGCTGGAAGACACAACTAAAGTAATCGAGTTAGTAAGACAATGTTATTTTAGTCTAAAACCAGCTGAAAAGCAGAGGTGGAGGAGGGAATTAGTGCATAGTTCAGCTGCTCCTGTTCTTAATATTTCTTTTCCTCTCAGCATGATTTTCAAATTCTTTTTCTGCAGCTCCTTTATTATGTGAAAATTTTCCAGGGAAATTCCACACATCACATTCCGAGCAAACTGCTTATAAAATAAAATTACCTGACAATGTATTCATTAGAACTATAAAGAGACTTCCTTAAAAGGCTTCTGTATTTATAAAAAAGAAAAAAATAAAAGGTGTGTGTTTGTCTTAAGTATTTAAGGCTCTGTACTGATACACAGCATAATAAGGCTGGTGCCATGGTAACTACCGTGTGCTTTTTAATTGAACAGCTGACTTTCAGCAGTGAGAATAGCTACCTACTTCCCTGCTTTCTGCAATATACCAAGGCTCTATCTGAAAGAAAAACAATGAATTAGGGGCTGTTAGCTCCTGTGGACCTGACAGCTATGTCTTCTCCATACAGTAGGTGTAGCTCATGCAGAAAAGGTCTGCAAAACCTGCCATAGCACATGCACATCCTTCATCAATAACTTGATTTGAAATCAGCTTACAATTGCCTTTTTTTTAATCCTTGGTGTGATACTAAGGACAGGAGGGGTCTGACCTAGTATAGGAAAAGGCCTACATATTATTACATGTTATGTATAATTTTACCACAAAGAATACTTTTTTCTCCAAATAGTTAATTGGGATGCAATACTGGATATTTTAAGCTTTACAAAAGAGTTCTTTGCATAATAGAGTGGCTGCTTCGTGCAGCTCCTATGATAAAATTCTCACCAGTCTTAAAATGACAGATGTAATATTACCTTTAATAAGTGTCTACCGATGCATGCAAATTGAATTAAATAGTGGGAGTACAAATTTGTCTGATAATTAAGATAAAAATTCATGTCAGCTTAAGCCCTGATGTATATTAGTAACCCTGTATACTTCTTTTTCTGCATTCTCTACCAATTACTTTTAGTGTCGAACTCATGATTACTGTAATATGCAGTCCTTTAAAAATTTATAAATGATCTGTAGGAAGTATTAAACAAACAAAAGACTTCTTTTTAAAGCACCTTCAATAAGAAATATTATATTTGCAACTTCAGAGAGCCTTACAACCTGCTCAAAGTCCATAATACCTCACATTTGAATAATTTCTCTCAGAGTGTAACAGAAATGAGAAATAATAGGTATAGATGTACAGTAATAAATAGGGTGAGCAGCAAACAATTTCTCCAATGTGTGAAAATAATCACTCTTTTGGAAAAGGTCTCTGCTTCACGTCAGGGCAAAATTCTACCATCAGACCAAGTTCTCCACAAGCCAGTTATGAAATCTAGCTATTTGATTTTCTTGTGAGTCTCTCTTTGAAAATATACTAGGAACTGGAAATTCCACATTTTTATTGTTAAGAAACTCACTAGGACATGAAACAGACAGCTCAGGTGCTTGAACCTGGGTTTAAACAGTTCTTGTAAATGTCCTAAGTCATGAGCTCCTCTTGGATAACACCTTACGTGCTTTCATTTTTGACCTGAGATGATTTCTTGGACGCGATGCACCTTATAAAAATGTTATTTAAATGGCTACAACCCCACATGAGTTGTAATTACAATAAAATGTTTTTCAACCAAACCCTATAAAATCTGTAGTAAAAAAAAATCCCTATTGGCTCTTGGCATAAACGGATGTACTAAATTTTCCTGGAATATAAGTTTACAATTTTTACATTTTATATCAGACACATCTAAACTATTTCTGCTTTAGAATGATACATGCTTAAAGAAAAACAGTCTTGGGTCATTTGAGGCTAATCATTGCATTGTAGAAGAGAATTTGTGCTTGATATGCACAATGATCTTCCAGGTAAAGAATTCAAATTCAGAACACTAAAAGCCTTGTACATATTCTGGAAATGAGGTGAAATTGGAACTTTGTCCTGAAACATCTCAATTTTATTTTTGTGAGGACCTAGAGCCAAGGTTTCCGTATCTCAGTGTTGCTGAAGTTCAGGGCTAAACTCTGGAGCAAAAGTCCATAATTTCTTTGCTGATGCAGTGAGATGCCTCACAAGGACAACCCACCCAGTGGTCCCAGACTGATGGAAGTCCTCTGAAATGTAGGTGTGTGTGTATATATATATATATATATATATATATTCCAAGTATTGCAATATTTGAAGACAAGCTGTAAGAACAAAACTATTTGTATCTTAGATTCAAAATGTATTTACAACTTACGTTAGTGCTCTTTGAGCATTGAGTAACAGAAAATGTGGCTTTTGATACACTTGGCATGGGTTTAGTCCCCTTATGTGTAAGATACAACCTGCATGTATTCTCCAATGGTGGTTAAACACCTCTAACGAGCTTTGCAGACATGTAGTGAAGTTAAACATCTGTCAAAAAGAAATATCAGCTGCTCTGAAAATACAGTCTCTTTGGTTTAACTGCTTTGTTAGCACTTGAAAAAAGCAGCCAGTCATCATATAGGCTTACAGGCTACATAGGTAGAACAGGCGCTCTTAAAGTAGAAAACCAAACGAGACCAGAAACCTTGGATACACAGTTCACAATTACTCAGACCCACTCTCAGACTGGGAGCTGAAGCCCACTCTTCTGCTGCAGGCTTATGGCAGAGCTCAAAATAATTTTGGGTAGGGCTGGACCACACTTCAGCAGAGCAGCAACCAGCTCCAGACATGTTTTTTCTTACAGGAGCCTGACCTGTTGAAATCCCTGACTGTGCTTCTAGACATATCCTTGTTATTGCTCTTCCCATCTGTAAAATGGAAATAATAGCACCGGGGATGTCGTGAGGATAAATGCAATAAAGAAAATGAGGTGCTCAGATACTACAGTAATATGAGCCATATGAGTAAGCTTTAAGTTTGTGTGTGTTAATAACAGTGTTCAGTCCGTCTCTGCTATAATAGTGTACTTGGCAACAATTTAAGTATTATAAAGAGTCACACTGTATAATGAGTGAGATTATAGAGCTGAATGGGTTTGGAAGCCAAGACTGTCCTAATGGAGCAAATAACACAGACCCTGTCATTAACCCTTGTCTCCCTTTCCTGCCACACCCAACGGGGCGGGCGATGCACCCCAGCCGGGCAGCACAAGCCCAGCCAGCGTCTGCCCCCTCTTCACAAGCCTCTGTCCTCAACAACTGCAAGATGGGAGGCAGGATGCACGCCCAGCAGAAATGGCTGCAAATCCAGTTAAAATACAGGTTTGACTTTACTTAAACCAAGATAAAGTGTTGACCATGGTATTTCAGCATACTGGAGGGGGTAAAAATCACATCCTGATCTAACAGATCTCTTCTGAAAGAAACCGCACTGGAAGGGGCTTTCAAAGCCATTCCTGAAAATGTCCAAATACTGTGTTTTTAGGTCCTTTGATATTAAAGAACATTTTCCATTTCTTCACCATCAGTATACAGATAAAGTCAGAGAAGCAACAGAGGATTTATCACTGTTTGAAGTTTCAGGAGTGAGGTGGAGTTTTACTTTACTGTTTGTAAACTTGTGAGGAGTCCCAGGCTCAGTTACTAGAATCCATCCGAGGTTATTATGGCTTTGCAATGTGACAATCAGCACTTCAGGTAGGTGTTGCACTAAGAAGACATGGAACCAGTTTCCCTGTAACTGTGGCAACAGCAGTGAAGTGAATGTCTAGTGCAATCTCCTAATGCCTCTTGCCACCAGTGCAAATGCAGTCAGACATTTGGTGAATTTGGCTCACCAACTGAGTGCTCCAGTGGCCTCCATAAAACGATGTGGGGAGAGCTGTCTGTACCGCAAACCAACAGTGGCACAAGAGCAATGGAAGAAACCAATAAACCATAGCCACCAGTGTAACTAATGACCACAGCAAGAGTCATCAATAGTTTCCCCAACCAGAAGGAGCTACAGCCATCATCTTATCCAAGGGCTGAAGCAACAGGGTGTTGGGGAATATGGAGTTCTCACCACCCTTTGCAGAAAAAGGACAGTAAAATACCTCTTCTGGGTCAACAGTCTTCTGTTCAGCATTTCTATAGGGGGCTGCACAGGACAATATACAAAAGAAGTGTTGCTTTCTCTGCAAAGCAGCAATACATGTGAGAAGAGATGTTTTTAAATGAGTTGAGCACAGAGGGGCTGTTTCCCACTCCCTCATCTATGTGAGGAGTAAAGTCACTAAAAGGACCAGCCAATCTTCTCTGTAATCCTCACAACCAGGTCCCATCAAGTGGGAGTTGATGGCAAGGATCAGCCTGAGATTTAATGCCCTTTTTTTTCTGGTCTGCTTTTTTTTTAAAGTAGCTTTTTTTGTGAGTTAATATACATAGCTATTCAGAACCATAAATGACTATTTATCCTGTAGCCAGCTAAAAAGATTCAAACTATATCACAAATGAGGGTACACCGGCAAAATGGCTAACTGTGGTCTTTAATTTGTAAATAATGATTTTAGACCATGACCCTTAATAGGACACTGTCACTTGTGCTGTGATTTATGTCTAGTGTGATGACATCAGTACCAATACTGCTGATAAAAGAACACTTATATTGAAGCAAACAGGATGATGAATGGAGTACAAGTCTACTTACTCATTTCATTACTGACTCTTCTGTTCACCACAGAGCTAATGTAGCGAGTCATTGTCTGCCTTGGGAGAATTTTGCAGGTTGAATTTAATGGCACAAGTGTGTGATATGTACTTCAGTCCTAGTGTTTGGAATGGCACAAACATAGATTAAAATACATATAGTTGGATAGTTTAAGTATGAAACAGAAAATAACTTTCCCTTGATTTTTTGGAAACAGAGAACAGCTAGCAAGTACTTACCTTGTTTTTACTGCAAAATTTCCAAGGTTTATGAGAGCACTTAATTCCCAACAAGTTAAAATTCTGCATATGTTTTATAGAGTGGACAAAAATAGCAAGTAACATTTCCAGCACAGGTAAGTATGACACACATGCTTTTTAAAGATGCACAGCGGGTTTTTAAAAAAAAAAAAAAAAAAAAAGTTTTCCACTGCAAATGCAGAAGCATTAATATATAGCCATCTTTAAAATGCTTTCATTAGCAAACGTTTGATACTGAAGCCCTTGCTGAAGTAAACAATGTAAATGTTAACATTAACCTTAATCAGACCTATTTCCTAAGATATAAATAGTATACTAATGAAAGAGTCTGCCAGCATAATCAGGAGAGCAAAGAATTCCCCTAGGACTCTTCAAGCATGTGTATGTCACCAATAATTCTGCTAACCCTTGAGTGCTAGTGACTTTGAATGTAGAGAAGGGGAGGTAAATGCAGTTTTATTAGTGCAGTTTTATTGCTATGGCCAGCTGCACTCTTTTCTCTATAAAAGGTAATTACTTCCAATAGTAACAAGCTAATTGATTGCTAATTAAATCAATTGGCACACTAACCGCTGTCAGAAAGTGACAGATTAGCTGGTCACATGACCGTGTGTTAGTAATGAAAAGTGGACATGGTCTGAGTGTGATTGACACGGCAGATGAAAAGTGATTTGGGATCTCCTAGGTGGTCATGAAGAGGGCATGGAAAACATGATTGATTCAATGGTGACTGTCAGGGAGGAAATGAGAATTGAATGGGATTCAGTGTTGCCCTGGAACCTCACCACATGATGCTCCAAGTTTTTTCACATGTAAATAAGCTAGACAGGGCTTTCTGGCAAATGAAAGGCAGGATGGGGGAGGAAAATGGGAGGAACAGAAAGTGAAAATCAAATCAACAGAGCTTGCTCAGAAACTTCAGTTTGCTTTGCAAAGGGGAAACAAACCCACAAATTTTTCAGTGACTAAGTACAGGTCCCCATGTGTTATTTTCAATAATTGCAAAGGTTTATGAATTAGTTTATAAAGGGCTTCATAAAAATAGAACTAACATTTTAGTCTTTAGCATGGTGCTTTAGTTTGCAAGAACTCTATATACTTTCTAAAGCAAAGGAGAGGAAAATGGAAATAGTTTTATGCTACCAATATTTCACAGACAAGTATGTATTCAATTACATATATGTACATCTCTGTGTGTCTGTCTCTCTTTTAGGTATATATATTTCTATAAAAATATAACAGTTCAGTATCACAAAACTGAATTGATTTCCTGAATATTAAAAGCTCATACATAAAATTTAACATGCATTTATTTCCAAAACTTAGTATTATACAGTAGTCAATATCTCAAAACCCAACCTTTTAAAGTAAAATGGGAAAATATTGTTAATTCTTTTTATGAAAAACACTCCATACTTGTTATATAGTCATTGCTAGCAAACTTGAGTGTTTCTGAAACGTCAAAATTTTTATATAGTTTTGAATAAGAAATAGTTAATAGTGAGCATAATAAAGTGTTAATAAATGAGTTAATACTCAGCAGTTCCTAACAAATGCTGACATTTAAGTGTAACTGTGAAGGTATTGTCCAGATACATCTAAAAAGGAGACAATTATTACTATTTTATTAACATCTAGATGGTATGAGCCAGGGCTTGTGTGCTTTATTCATCCTTTCAGAAGAAAACTGGCACCACTAAGGACAAGTGCTGTTTGGCAGCTGCCAAACCACCTACCCCTGAGGGTGTTTCTTTTTAGCAGAACCCAGACCGATGGCATTGCACAAGATGTGTGGACACAGTCATTAAAACCCTCCACTTTTTAAAAAGGAAATGGAAGTCTGGCCTCATGTCCTTTCCTATACAGCCCTAATCAACTGCTTTCAGGATGGTTCAGGAAAGTGGTGCCACTAGTGAGCAATGATTTTACTTTCTGCAAGAAAGAAGTCAAAATAAAGATATCCCTCTTTCTGTTGAACGTTGCAGGAACTTGTGAAGTTGTTGAATGAGTCCATGACTGGGTGGGAAGAGACACAGACACCATCCAGGAGCTTCTGCTTTGGCTAACAGATGGCAAGTGGGATTAGAAAGATGTAGGTGATGTTTTGCGCCTTAGTTTTTTGGCCAAACTGTTCAACACTGCCTCTTTGCACTGAGTGGTGGGATCTGGATCGTCAAGAGAGTAAAAGGCAAAGTGCGTGTTCTGCCTCACTTAACTCCTGCCAAATCTCCCGTGGATGCTACACTGTCATCTTCTGCCTTTAATGTTACTTCTTTTCTTCCTTCTTTTTCTGTTTTTGAATGGCCGTGACCTGGCGTCTCTTCTGTCATATAGGTACTACCCAAGAGGAAGGGAAGAAGGACCTTCATTCACAAGAATGGCAATTCATTTAATCCAAATAAGCCTAGAACTCTCATTTCATTTCTGACTCAGACAAGAAAATTAAAGCAAAAGGGAAAATACTGGGAAGAATCCTAACCATACAAATTATCCTAACATTTTAATGCTATGTCTCAATCCTTGAGTTTTTACATAAAATTATGCTTCAGATTATGCTATAGGCTTAGAGGACCTATAAGCACCACACCTGGCTAGGTAAAGCTCATGTTGTATGAACATAACAGTATGTGGCCAGAACACATAATAGGATCATTACTTCTTCTTAGTATTTCTTTTCTAATTCCAGTTTATAGACTATGAAAGATCTTATCTATCAAAGAAATTTATATTAAGGTGAGTATAACTGGAGAATTATTTATTGATATTAGCTTTTTCAAGGATATCAATTCTTCCTCCTACAAATTATCTTTGCACTTTCATGTTTCTATTCTTTAACCACTTACACAAATGAAGGCAAAGTTCATGCACACAAGTTATTAAATACTAATTTTTCAAATACTCTTATTCATGCAGCATTTTATCCTCTATTTTCAGCCAAGTCTTTTAGACCTATAAAGAAGAATTAGCATTAAATATAGTTAGTTATATGTTTTGTCATTTATCTCGTCTTATGAACCAAAACCCAGAAGTTCTGAAATACTGCCAGCAAAAAAAATCACGCAAGCATTTTGGCACTGAATTTCAAGCCATCCTAACTTCTAAACATGGTAGCAGTCAGTAATGAGTCATAAAAAAATCTTTCCCTGTTGAATAGCAAGGTATTACAAAATATTCTGGAAGTTCCACAGAGAGCATTAGAATACATATCTCAATTTCATAATGTGTACTTTTGTCTTTCAAGGTGAACTATTAAAATTTCTTTTCTCATAATGATTTCTTCCCACTTAATTACAACACCTTTAGTGGTGACTAAATTACCACTCACACTCTGGATTTGGTCTGTCAGAACAGCTCAAAAGCAAAATAAAAAACTTCCCATATTCCCACCTCAAAGAACACAGGTCATGCAGAGCTGAGACTGGTACAGATACAGGGAGAAGTCCTTTATGTGTGTTTCCTATTCAATCGGCTTCCTTACTCTGGAATGTCTGTGTCAAACCCTACAGGTAAGCGTGGATCACATGACACACCACACGCTCTGGCAGGCTGAAGGTTTTGGTGGCATTGGAGGTCTGGCAGCACACTGACAAGGGAAGCCTTCTGCACCCTCAAGTAGAACCTGACTGGGTACTATACTGCTGCAAGATCTGCAGAGGTTCCTCTATATTCCCCTTTTTCCCACAAGTGCCAAGTGGGATTATCTGGCAATTCTTGTGGCTCCACTGTTTATCATGCAACATGTGTGTCCAATTTGGAAAACACATCCGAGCCTGTATCAGAATGCATGGTCAGCTCTTCACTGCAAAACAGTGGAAGCTGGAAAAATAAAGTACCTAAATTAATTAATTTTTTTAACCTCTTTTTTTTTTTTTTTAATGAAATTACATGCTTGCAAACTGACTTGATTTTAGGAACTGTACATTGAATGTCTGCAATCAGGTTGCAGATTGGGCATGCTGGCTGCTGTCCTAGACCTTATTCGAGCAGCTCTCTTGGAACAACCAGTGCACTGATAAACACACCTGAACACGAACACAGGCTCCCCAGGTAGTGACAAGAGCATGAGAATCTCAGGCCTATCTATTTACCCAAAATCCCAAATGGAAAATTTGTCCTGTGATTTGGGAGAGAAGTCATGTTTCTTAACACTTGTTCTGATATTTAGGGTCATCTTTCCTCATGATTGATTCAATCGCTGTACAGGAAGAAGCTGTGACAAGGATCCTACCCTTCAGTTTGTTGTAAATATGTCCTTTCAGGGAACTAACAAGGAGTGGGAGGGAAAAATATTATCACAGCTTGACATGTTACCTCACTGATAGCAAAAAAACTGAATTAAATTTGTACAGATTCAACAAAGGTGACATTTACAAAATAAAGCTAACCCCATTTATGGCTGGGTTATTTTAGGTCACAGAGATAATCCTGTATAACACTGAAAATACTGCAAATGTAAAATATATTTAAACAAATAAATAATTCAAGGGATTCATATTGTTTGGATCCACATGGTACCTGCCTGCCTATTTCCACGCACTTATCTCTTTCTGTCACTTATAACTGATGGCTTGTCTAGGTGAGTACTTGGAAAAGATAGAGCAAATCCATTAATGGTGAGAAGTCAATAAAACATAAATTAAAGCACGTCAAAACCTCATGTAAACACTCTCAGCTAAAGGGGCTTTAGATCAGATGAAGCCTTCACACCTAGATTAAGCACCTTAACCTACACACATTGACATCATATGTTTTCTTTATTTGACGTATTTTTTTTTGAGCATCCCAAAACAGACAAGTTGTCTTTTTCGCACATGCTGTAGAGAAAGAACATCCTATGATTTATAGCAAAGTCTTTATTGAAGCCCCACAGTGATAACCCTTGAAACATTTAGTGACAAAATTCCCATTGATTTCAGAGAAGTCATGTCTTTTACCTGAACTTATTTGAATTTATTTTAGTAGTCAATAGTCTAAGGCACTGCCTGACTTTATTTACTATATATTGTTCTGTATGAAAAGAAGGGCCATAATCTGACCCTGCTTATCCCAGTGCCAGGACTGCCTTTCATTAACAATACAGAAATACATTCTGAAAGGATTCCCAGTCAAAGTCTTGGATCTAATCTGACTCTTTTCTTTAGTATGAGTTCTTAAAGACACAAGAGTTAGTGTTGCCTGGGCACCACTTAACATACCAAAATGATATGAAATGGCTGTGTCTACTGGGTACAATGAATCCCAAAAGGATAACGTTAGGTGCAAGTGGAGCTTCAATGTCTCTCTTACCCACTCTCAGCCTGCTTTGAATTCTGCCATTTGCTCCCTGTTGTGAAATTCAGTTTTTTTTTTTCTTCTTTGGATCTGATCCAAAACTCATTAAAGCCAGCCTGAATTTAAATGAATGGACTTTGCATCATGACTTTAATTAAAGCCTTTTACAAGCCCAGCCCTCTGAATGTTTCACCCTTGCTGAAACACTCTTATCTTTGCTTCTTCTGCTATTAATGACACCAATCCTGTCCATCCCAGCACAGTCTGTTCAAAGCTGACTTTTTCAATTACCATCAACTGCCATCTCTATGTTAATAATTCACTGATCTACATCTCTCTAGACCTGTCTCTATGTGCAAATCAAGGTCTTGGTTTGCCTTTTCAACATCCTCTGGTATTTGGCTATCACCTAAAACCAAGCAGGCAAACACGTAATTCTCAACCTTTCCTTCCAAGCTTTCTCTCTCCCTTTGTTATGAGCTGTATCACCATCCTATCTGATTCAAACCTGGTGTTAACTTTGACTCATGTCAATCCCCGGTTCTCTGGATGTCTGTTTTTCCTAAACCTGGCTGGTCTATCATCTCTGAAATACAGAATCCTCCAAGTGACTTGAGTTGTCATCATCTTACCTCTCAATTAATGCAATATTATTTACTTAGGCCCAAAAAGGGTACAAACTTATTCCACTGATATCCAGTAAGAATGCTACCAAAAAGGAAGTTTTTCTAGCCTGTTGCTTTGACTGGGCCTTTTCCCTCTTGAATAACAGATGAACCACACTTCTTCACTTTCCAAGTCTTTCACAGACTCCCGTCAGTGCATCTGCTGTCACTTTCTGCTGAAACATGAGCTCACATCTCAATCCCTTTATAAACCTTTCATCAGGGCTTTTTTGTTCCTTTGCTTTTGCACAATTGGAAAGTGCTCACCACAGATATGCACAGAGTTATCTCATTGTCCTCTTAAGATTATTGCTGGGGAAAAAAAAAGAAAAAAAAGAATTGACAGTGGTCAGACTGCTTGATCATTCATACAAGAAGTGTTTCATTGCTTCTTCCTGCTCCCTGTTAAACTGTATTCATTTGCTGTCTCTTCTGGCATAGCTGTATCACAGATCTTTGGACAGTGTCTGCTTTTTACTTTCACACTCGTGCAGCCTCGAGGCAAAAAGGTCTTTAGACACTGAGATAATATTAATATGTAGGAATACTTGTTAAGATTTTGAAAAGGTCAGAAAGCACGTGATACAAAAGTACCTATTTTTGGTACTTTAAATCATTGGCCCCATGAGTGAATGTGACTAATATTTAAAAGTAAAATAAATAAATGAATGGTTGTATAGAACCCAGGTGAGGAGTTCCTGGTCCTTTAGGTACCCAGGTAGAGTTAAATACCAAAATCATCTCACCACTGGAAAGCACAAGTTTTTAATGCCAGTGCTTATAACAAATGATATGAGAATGAATGACATGTTTACTTACTGTAACTTCTGTAGAGACATGATTTATAGCAATGCACGGCATAGTCTACATTTATGTAAGGCTTTGTTCAGTGCCTCACAGACCAGGATTTAGGCTTCAACATTTTGTGGCAAAAAATCACCAGTTTTATATGTCCCAATATACAGTCTGGTCCACACTGAAGCGGGACCAAATGCAAATTTTAGGAGTATCACTCTTATTACCTTTTCCCAACCCACATTATTGTCTTCTGCTCCTGCCCCTGCACTGCTCTGGTCCTGCCTTGTCTGCAGACACCATCAGCCCAGGCTCTGTGCTGTATTTCTGGCCTTGGTGTGCTCTCCTAGCAGAGAAGGTAGAACTGTGCATTGATCTGGCTTTTCTAATTTGTCACTGAGACTTCACCCCCACGTAATCTTGTACCTTATAGTTACTAACACAGAAAAGATTGGAGATCATAGGGCAATAGCTGTCACGGGGCTTCTCTTCGCATTCAGGGTTTTGGAGTCAACACAGAAGTCCTAGAGCAGGAGAGTCACTTTTGTGAGGTGCTCTTGTCTCTGAAGGAAATAACTTGGAGAGAAGGAGTGGAATTGGCATTTCTAATGATTGGAAGTGAAATTGTCACCTCTGTTCAATCCTTATCAATATCGGATTTCCTTCTAGTAAACACTTGGGGGCATTTTTCTATTAGGTGCACAGTAAGGAAATGTGCTGTGGTGATGTTTACACATCAGCTTGTAAACAAATTTCACTGTTAGGTATTTAAGTACTCTTACCAAAACTGCTTTGGCAACTTAGCAGGCAGTAAATGGAGACAACCAGACCTATTTAAAAGTACCTCCACTCTGAAATGAATTGAAAAGTGCTAATACAGCCTGCAAAAATGTCTGTGCTCATTTTATATTCTCTCCAACATCCCAGTCAGAAGTTCCCTGGTCTATGTAACATGTTCCTTACCTTCTCAGTTCCTCATCTTCCTTCACTGACCTTTTCCAGTTTCTTCTTTATGGTCTCTCAAATACAGCATTCAGCATTCAAGACTTGGGAGCACAGATCTGTGCAAGAGTACGAAGACGTTTTTTCTCTTGTTCTCTGTTCCCTCTCTAATAACTTTTCACATTCTACTTGCTCTTTTAATGTGGAAAGACTCTATTAGTGGTTCCTTTTCATGGCTGCAGCTGATACTGAGAGAAGAGTAAAATGTTATGACATTGCCACAAGTCAGTCCAGCCTTGGGATGGTTTGGATACATGGCTAGAGACTGGGAGCTCAGCATAGGGTGAAATCCAGATTGGAACAGTACAGATATAAAAGCAAGATGCAATTAAGGAAGGATGCGGGTGGACAGGGACAGTTAAATTTTTGTACTTTTCAGTGAAGACAAGGAAAGTAGGATGGGTTAGTCCAGGCATAGAAGTGATGCCTGGAGTCCATCTAGTGGCTCTGCCAGCCCTGCCTTGCTGTATTCCTCCTCCTTTGCCACTGCTAGGCATCCCCTGGACATCCCCTGCCATTTGTGGCAGATAGCAGTGTGGTTTTTGTGACACAGACAAAAAAGCCTGCCAAGAATCAAACTCCACAAACATTTCAGCAGAGTCCCAGGACAGTTTTAAAAATTAGATTTCCAGCAATAAAAGGATGAGAGTGAAATCTACAAGACCTTCTTACTGCAGACTTTCAATGAAAGCACAACTAAAGATAACTAGATTCAATGCTTGGGCTAGAAAATACATCATTCATGCAAGGAAGAATGCTGAAGACAAATCTATTCATTCTCAGAATGAAAATATGCAGAAGACAGTTTGATGAAAGCTGTTTTGGAAAGGGTTTTGGACTGCTTTGGACTGGGGGGAATTGTAGGGATTCTGTTATTTAGAAAACAAATGGCAAGTTTCATTTGGGAGAGATCATGTGTTTTTGTTTTGAACCCAGAATTCCTTGGCCTAATAGCTGCAATACATCCTATTTACTGTAAAGCAAATTGAACAGATCATCTAAAAGTAAAGATGACTGCATCTTTACTGTGAACATTTGACTTTCAAGTATGTGTCCTAAAATCTTATTCTGCATAAATGTGGACTTAGAGATCACTGGCTGACTCATTTGATATTTTGTCTTGATTAAAGCTAAACACCTTAATTTTATATTCCTGCTATAGCTGGGTAAGTGCTAGACTCTTGAAAAGTACCATTTTTAAAGATGTTAGTGCAAACAGATTAGCTTCTGAAAATGTGTTTTTTGTCATCAACCTCCATCGGTGTATTGGGTTTACATGGCAAGGTTTTGGTAGTGAGGGGGCTACAAGAGTGGCTTCTGTGAAAAGCTACTAGAAATTTCCATGTCCGCTGGAACCAATGCCAGCCGGTTCCAAGACAGACCCACTGCTGGCCAAGGCCAAGCCCATTAGCAGGTGCATACATGGTCAGTTACCACAGAGGAGCTGGTGCACTGGTATTGATTATCTTGTGCTATGGTTTTTATGTCTGAGGGGTAACTTGTCCCAGTCTCGTGTGAGAGCGTCAAGACTTTTATTTGGATCGAGCCATCAAGAAATTTGATCAGTAATAGAAAAAATTCTCTCTTGCAATCTTACAGAAGCTTTTCTTATACTTGTTTGTCATTTTGCCACTCTTTATTCTTGCTGTTTCTTTAATTTCCACTAAATTTTCCTTTAAAGAACTTTGTCTTCTTTAGATAAGTGTCTGTAGTACAGTTCATTCAACACTGTTAAGATTTTTACAGTCAGCCTGTATTATTGTAGATAATCCAAGGCACAGTAATTTTGTGATGACAAGGAAGTTGTAATGATCAAGAAAAGACCACAGCTGGCATTAGCAAGGGGGTCAAAGATTAGAAACTCATTAATGGATGGTTATGAAGCTTCTCTTGAATGTGACATTGAAGCCCCAAATTGTGATATTTATTATCCTTATTTGATGTTGGAGAACAATCAATAACATTTGCTTATTGGTTATCTACCAAGATTAAGAAGTTTCCATTCATAAGGTATAATGAATCACACACTGAAGAAGTTCCTCTCCCCTGTGAGTATAATTAAATATTGCATTAGCTGATCAATAATAGCTAGATTTAGAGGGGGTATGGGACACTATGCCATTAGCCTGATGACAGGAGTGGTTTAGCTTGAAAAAATTGTCATTGAGGAAAGATAGAAAGATGGTCAAGATTTTCCAAAACATAAATCTGCATACTTTTTTAAAAAAGGACCTTTTTTTAAAGCAGGGAATTGAGTCATTCTTCAGCAACAAATTGTTTTTTAACAAAAACTAAATGTCAGCTCTTATTTTGAAATCCTTGCTCTGCTTAACATAAATAAAAAGAAAGGAAAATCTGACATTGCCAGTAAAAACAAAAGTTAAGATTCACTTTGTGCCCCCAGGATAGTCCCCTTCAGCAGGGAGGGGACTTGCACCTCCAGTAAGCACTGCCAGCAATACCAGTGCTCGGTACACCCCATTAAGGACACCTCAGGCCAGGGCATATTTGTGCCCACAGGGATGAAAGAGGGACTTATTTTGCCTGATGGAAATGGCCCACATGGACCCACTACATCCCTTGGTCTTCTGAATTACGAATGGCTTTGCTTTCCAATGTAGAACTGGGTCATTAGCCTTTTTGATGTCCAAATCAATTAGCAAATCACCACCATGTTATATCAGGAAAAACTAGCCACTGCTGAAGGGGTATAAAATATAGGCTTGAAAGTTTATTGATTTAACCTCGCATGCCATTTTTTTTTATTTTTATTTTTTTTAATCTCTGGTGTCTATCTTCACGCTCTTTGTGCCTGTGGCACAGTACTTTGCAACCTCCACTCCCTCACAGACCCAAAAATCACTTCCTGCAAGTTACCTCAGACCATTGCTGATCATATAGCCCAGTAAGATGACCCAAAATTTTCTTAACCGAAGACTATACCTTACTCAATAAAGTAAACAGGAGATTAATTTGGCTAGCAGAGAAGAGTAAGTTGCTAGAGGCAGTTATTAATCTTTTTACTTTTTTTTTAACCTCATATTTGATTTAGAGCCTTGTAAAAGTATTTTGCTTTTAGAAATGCAAGTATGCTCCAATACTGAAAATAGAAAAGCCATTTAGTGCACTGTCTTGCTCAGCTACAAATATTCATCAAAAGTATCATCTTCCTCTCTTCACTTTCTCTTGCTTCTCATAGTCTACTGATAGACAAATGATTTGTCCCTCCCCTTGTCTTATCTGCCTCTTTTCTGCACTACAGACAAAAGATAAGATTTAGTATCACAGTTGCATAGTAATTTAATAAGCAGACCTCAGAGAACAAGGAAAAAAAAAAAAAAGAAGAAAGAGAAATGCTAAAATATTGCTCAGAAAGAGAAACTGATGGAGCTGTTCATAAAGGAAAAAAAAAAAAAAGCAAGCCTGGGAGCCCTGAGGAGTGATAGGGACTGAAGACAATGGAATTTCCAAATGCTGAGCAGGCTCCCCAAACAGCTTATGATTCACCAGAATAGCAGTCCTTAAATTTGCCCAGCTAAGGAAGTATTTTTGCAACCCATGGACTCCTCAGCTTATATCACTTCCCTCAAAGTGGGCCTTACTGTTGATAATTTACCCAGTCACGTGAATTAAAGGAAGTCCTTGGGTGATGAATCCCTAGGATGATCTGATGTCACACCAAAGGAAGTCAGCATTGCAGCTCATCTGTGCTGGAAGTTCTTGCTCAAATGTATGGAAAGAAAAGCTTTCTGCACTCACCTCCGCTGTGTATGGGTTTCTTGATCAGGAACGTGACCACTAAGGTGTTGGTCTTCAGACACATCTAAGCCAGCGTGTCCTCTACGATCCCAGAGCCAGGTCTGTGTGTTGGACCCAACTTTGCAGCAGAGCATTTGCAATGTATTTTTGCCCCTACAGTATCCTGGAAAAGTGCAATTTTGGTCTTGGTGAGGATAATTAGGATAATTTACAGCAGGCAGGATTAACCAGATTGTTGCATCTCCAAGCCTGGAAACCATGGCTTTCCAATCACCATCATGCTCTCTTTTTGGCTGAAATATGCTTCTCCATTACTTTCTTCCTTCATACACCCTTGGGCATCCAGACATCCTGAGCCTTCGTTGTAGCAGACTAAAGAGCAACCACATGAAAACAAGCCATATGATGGTGTTAATGGACATTTCAGATTTGACATACCAACACACCCCAAGAGCTGCTTTCCCTACCCAGGTTCTTATCTGTCTGCTGGAGGATAGGACAGCGGTGCTTCATTTTTTTGCCTCTGTTTCATAGTGGTAAAATAGCTTGTACTGTTTTGTGGCTTCTCGTTAATTAAACAGTAGAAACCCAAACACTCATGTTTAACTCCTGAAGTTTCACTTGCACTTTATACTTCCTGCTCTCAGGGCACAGTCTGCCTCTCTACCTGTGGTCTCCAAGAACTGCAGATGAAAAGAATTTGTTTTGAAACAGAAAGTTTTAATTAATACAGTATTATCAGCATTATCAGTATTATCAGTTTTTAAGAAAATTAATAAAAATCACACTTTGGGCTTCAAAAGCACACCACATGACTGCGCAGAGCTCCAGCGTTTCAGAAATGACACTTGTTTAGATGACTGTCTTCTACACAATGTGATAAAATTAATACCTTCTCTCCCACAGGTAAAAAAAAAACCAATTTAAAAATAAACATTACTTATGATTATTTAAAAGTAATATATATAAAAACACTCTTAATAAAATGAGGTTTATGAGCAGTTAAAAACTCTAAGAATACCCTTCCAATATACAATTGCTGGATTTAAGGAATTAAAATCTACATGTACATTTTCTTTTGGGCATAAATTTTCTCTCTCATTCAGACCAGCGATTATTTTGACTCACTAGCTTATTCCTTATAAGTTGCAACTGATATTTTATTTGGAAAAGATTAAAGTCACAATTTATTAGTAACAAATTCAGCAGAAATTAAATTAAAATACGTGTATGAATTAATACATTAAGAGAATTCTTTGTAAATAACTTGCATTTTTTAATTTGCTGGGACTAGAAGTTCAGGTCATATGTTTTATATTTTTATTATGCTTTTCTTTCAAGATTATTATAGTTCCTTTTGCTAGTTCTTTGCTTTCAGGGCATCTTCAGTACAACTGGGTGGGGAAAACAAAGGAATAAGCCTTATCAGTTATTTAAGCTGATATCTTGCACTACCACTGAAGAGATATTTTGATGATACCGTTTTCATTACTAAAATGGTATAGCATAATAAATTAATTCTATGTTGTGCACTTATCTATTAGACACATTACTACAGAAAAATAAAAATGTTAATTATTCATTATCATCTCTCTGATTATTTGTTGTGGCTGATAATTACATTGAATGTATTTTATATCAGTAATAACCTTCTGTCTACATTTACAACATATCATATCTGGGGGGCTTGTCAAGCTTTTTCCCAAAGCCTTTTCTTTATTAAGACACAGACCTCATGAGTACATAACCTTTATGTTGAAGGCTGATTTTCCTTTTTCATATAAAGTACAAATATTATAGATTAATTAATCCAATGTGATTATAATTTAATCACCCTTCTTCTGCAGTCACAGGAGACTCGGTTATTATTCAGTGGCTCATTCATATTGTTATGGAGAATAAATGCAGTCATAAAAATATTTGTGTGTCGCTTAATTCATAAAACTAAAAAGAACTCAATATCAGTAAACAAAACCCACTGTTTTTCTTTCAGCACAGAAGCTTTGTGGTCTTGCAGGCTCTTACTTCCCACCTCTTAACCATTTGCATCTGTTCGGTGTCTTGCTGTAGAGCCTCCATTTCCAAACAGAGCAATACACGCCGTTCCCTTTCCAAACAATAATTAACTTGATTTTTAAGAGGCTGACTCAAAATTGAAGTGTGGATCCTGTGCACACGTGACCAAATGCTGCTTACCCCAGCCCACTTTTAAAGCAATGACTTATGCATTCTACTCATGTCTAGCCTATCCCACTTGATTTTATTGTCAGAGAAAATGATTACTTATTAATCTAACTTTTCTAACCTTTGCTTTTATGCCATTTCCTTAAAGTGTAGCCTGGACCATATTCCTATCACCATGGAAATCCTCTTGGATTATTTCTGCCTCAAATTCTTTGAGCTCTTTGAATGCTGAATCCTCTCAACATTTATTTTAGAAGGACAGGGGGAAAAAAAAGAAATTTCTTTTCATGAGACATTTGAACAAAGTGTAATTTGAAAGTGTGAATGTGAATGGAACTACTGTTTAATAAAAAACGAGTATTTGAGATACTTGACTTTGGGACAATGTTGTTTCATTAAATTAATAAATTTTAATTTTTAAATGAACTTTGAGAAACTAAGGTCATAATTCACAAGTGCATTAGATCGAAGCAAAAGTTACAAGCAATAAAAATCTCATGTCTCTTCTGTCACATCTAGGAAGTCTTAGTAAGTTCTACTGTTTAGAAAGCAAGTATTAAGTGCTAAAAGAAATATTACCAGTCCAAATGAATTGATCAATAAAAATGCAACCAAATCAGAGTGGAGGGTAAATGCACAAGAAACACACAAACAACCGAATTAATTGTGTGAATGAAGAAAGGCTTGGATCTGTGCAAGCTGCTGAGTGATCATAATCAAGTATTTTTAAAGGAAACAGTAAATTTCCTTTAGGCCAAATGAATTTGTACACTGGACATTTGAAATATATCTTTCCTTAATTTCAAAATTTTACTTGCACTACCATGATTTTATCTTGCACCACCATTAAAATCCAGGCAACTCTGTGAACGTGAGAAATACATATTTTTTTTCAAATGTAGTTCTACTACTTTCTTCAGAAAAAGCTCATGTAGGAAAGCCTGGGTATGGCTGGGGTGGTTGAATTCTGCAGCCTAACAGGGGCGAGGCTGCTTCAGCTCCATGCTCAGGCTTGTTGCTCCCCAAACTATCTTGATCCTGGATGCTGCCTCATTGAAAAACCTTTATTTTTGCTTTTTTCTAAAGCACTGAAAATTTTTAAGCCAGTGGAAGGAACTTACAGGCATAGAAACAACAGGCAATAAGTTCCATGTGATGGAGTTCCCTACATACAAACTGATTTTTCCTCCAGTTGTCTTCTCTGCCAGTGGAATAAAAGTGTGAGCTCTCAAGGAGCTAGGACACGATCTAATCACTTAAAGCATGCTTAAAGAACGTTGGAATTGGAGGAACTGTGGCTTGGGACTTTCCAAGCTCTTCATTACCTCGGTATGAATATTACATGGGTGGTCCTCCTTCTTCTGCTCTACCCCAAGCACTGGAATCAGCCAAGAAGGGTTTCTCCAATTGCATCTGAGGTGTTAGACACACATTACCAGATTAGATGAGCAGTTTTTGCACAACCAGTTACACAGGTATCCTGAATACCAAACAAGAGCTTTGACTAAACTAAGCTGATCTCAGATCATGTATGATATACAAAAATTGTGTTTAGAAAAACCTTCCAGACATGATCAGATGTCAGTGATTAACCTAAACCTAGATGGGAAAGAAGCCAAGTTGGAAAGATCAGAAGATAGAATCAGTGGAAAAGTGAGATTACTTTGTTTGAGTGTTGTATAGACAAGACTTCCTTTACAGAGGTGTACTGCTGAAGACAGTGGCGCACATCTACTGTGACATTTATATGGTACCTTTCTTTATGGTATTTTGCAACAGATTCCAGAACACTCTTTTTTACCACAGAGTGCAATAGCATGTCCTTGAACTCTTAATTGGTGCACAGAGAATTGCAGGAAGCACCATCCTTCTCCTGTCCTTTTTCCTATCTTTTAGTGTTTGCTTTTTGCATGTCTTTTTACTGTGCTCAGTAGTCTCCACTGGCCACCTAGAGAACCCAGACCTGCTCCAATTTCTCATGATGTTCACCAACTACTTTTAAACACAGATTGTAAAGGACAAGCCTGTGCTTGGGTATCAACTCCAAAGCCAACCTCAAATCCCAAGGAGTTTGGGAATTCATCAGCTCAACACAACCTATAGTCTTTGTCCTGTTCTTATCTTTGAGCACTGACTCTCTGGGCAGAAAACGTGGTTATTTATGTAACACTAATAATACAGTAACAACTTCATATTCCACCCGTAATTGTCCTACACAGTTCTTCAATCAGAGTAAGAAAATTTCTTCACCTTGGAGACTTCATGTACTAGACATGACAATCTAGTTGTGGATGAATCAATTATCTCTCACTCTTTTCCTTAATGTCTAACCTGTAGCATGAATACAAAATTTCTGTACCAAAAAAAAAAAAAAAAAAAAAGAGACAAACCTGGAGTCTCAAATTCAAGTA
>JAWWEU010000163.1:8634945-8660769 GCA_035583155.1 Acropternis orthonyx | reverse complement strand
CCCCCCCCCCCCAAAACACCAAAAAACAACCAAACCAAACAAAAAAACTCAAAGAGGGAGGAGAATTTTAAATGTAGGATATAGCTTAAATACATGTGAAGCCAATGTCACAGAATTCACTATCAGCATTTCTACAAACCCCGAAAACAAGAAACTCAAGTTGCCGTCTGACTGCTGTGGCACAACTATGCAAGTACTACTTGCAGAAGAGTTTGAGTAAAACTGGCTTGTGCACTGAGATCCTCATTCTCATATTGCCTTCTTGTACCAGTGGGAAACAATAAACCTGCTAGGGGGTAGGGCTTTATTCGACACCACCAGCGAGCTTGGCATTGGCATCAATGTGTTTGGCAGCAAGACTCTTGGTAGAATCTCTGCATGTCAGAGACATGAGGTGTCAACACACAAGGGGCGCTGCCCACAATGCTGCCACTCTGCTGCCAAGTGCTGGCTCTTGGTTGGGCAGAACATGCACTGTCCCACCTGTCTGACAGTGCCAGTTGACAGCCAATGTGGTAGGTCAGCACCCATCAGATTAAAGGCCAGCAGTATAAAGAACTGGACTTTGTCTCACACACAGCAATCTAATCTTCGTATCTTTTTCAGTAGTAGATCAGACAATTCTTAAAGATGCATCTCTGTAAACATCACATTGAAATTAAGAGATAGTGAACTATTCTGACACATTTTTATGCACTTTCCTCATTACTGTTTTGTACTACTGGGTCTTATACCAACTATCTCCTTGTTTCTTATATTTACATGGACATATTTTTATACTTCTCAAAGTCAAAAGTGTTTTCACAAATTAGAAGTGCACAAGAACCTTGTGAGAGAGAATAAAAATGGCAAGAAAGATGTCTTTGCTTGCATCTAATTCTAATGTATTTCTCCAGGGGAGAAAAAAAATCAACAGAAAACCCTCTTAATAATCTTATTCAGATACCCATTTGTGCATGTAACAAAGGGATTCATTTTGAAAGCTGGCCTCTACTCCAGAAAATGGAATCACACTCACAGTGCACAACTTGAATGTTAGCAGTCTATTTACCCCTGGGCAATACATAGCACCGTAAGCAACCTCACTGACCTTGGTGGCAGTTGCAGTCACAGTGGTTGCTTAAGGCATTTGGGGGAAAAAAAAAAAATCAAATCAATTAAGACTTGGAGCCAATAAAAACCCAGAATTTTTTATTTTAATGGAGATTCTGACAATTCAGAACTGCTTTTTAGATCACATGAAAGCACATCAGGATTCTCAGACACCTTTCCCTATGACACAGTCAAAATCCATTTCCTTTCTGCTTGTTTAAAATAAAAATATTTTGAATGCTATGAGATGTCAGAAAAGACATCAGTTACCATGGTATGCTACTGAATATATTTCATCTTTCTTTCATTTTCTAATACAAATTAATGACATGGCTACATACAGATTATATTTTTATGACTCAAGTGCTTTATTTTGCACTTGAATGAAAGAATTTGACATTGAAAAACTGAAACCTATACTGACAAAAATATTGGTGGAGACTAACTCTTGATTAGAAAGTTAGTCTTATTAATATTTCATTTTCACAGAGAGAAAAGAAACCAAAACCCTATCATAACAGAAACACAGCACATTGAAAGTTCTCCTTTTTGTCTGTTCATTTTCCAAGGGTGTGGTACTTTTATACCCAGTCCAAAGATCTCCTAGCTTCGGGTTATTACTAGTGTGCGCTTAGGGGGCTAGACAAGAGTGTCTGAGACAGGAAAAAGCTGCAGTGGCACAGTTCTTAGGGGACAACTTTCACAGAGACTGCTTAGCCTGGGCTCTACCAAGTGTGCTTCATTCCTGTCCAAGCAGCCTAGGCAGATAAAACAGTTTCTTATAAATAATAAAAATAGCGATGCAATAATAGATGCAAACCAAATATTAATTAATCTGAACATAGTATCACCATAGTGATCACAGCATGCTGATCACTTATCACCATAGTATTCCTGCCCAAAAAAAACCCCAAACAAATCCATATACTGAAGTCCCACTTTCCATCCCATATGCCTCCAGCTAGTTGCTAGGCAACTGAAAAAATTTCACTGTGCATGTAAATTAGGCATGGGCAAAGAAAACACAAACACACAAAAGAAATATTTGCAAATGCTGTAAAACTGACCTCTCCTGAATGGTTCCTATGACTGACATGGCCTGAGCTAAGCTTGCTGCCAGGTGGGTCCCAGGCAGGAGACAGTACTGGCATGCAGCAGCACACAGGTGGGAGTTCCCACAAGTTCTCCTGCGAATGCTTTAGAAGTAGCTCATTAAAGACAACATGGATCAGGCAACTCAGTGCAGGGAGGTGACCAAGCTGTTAAACACAATTAAGGGGGCATAGTGGTGCTTTCCGAAGGAAATATGCAACCACAGGAAGCCAAGTACAATTTGGTTTATTTCTCTCAAGCAACCAGTACTTTCCTGCAACTTGTCTGCTCTGGGATGTGATAAGTCTAGTGAAAACGACTGCTGGTGATCTTGGAACACTACACCAAGACCGGTATTATGCCCAGTACCTAACGTCACCTGGTTGCTACACACGCATGCATATGCACATCTCATATTTTTCCCAAAGGGAATACTCCACTGTGAAAAAAACCTGCCTGCCAATTTATTAAGCCGTGACTGTTCAGAACTGAAATTCAGGACACAGTTAGAAAGGACACCACAATGGCAGCAAGCCACATGGGGGAGAAAATGGCACTCATAGCAGGATACCTGTTTTTCATCATTGTCATGATAGTGGAGGAGGGGAAAAACTTCTTGTCTCCTCTCTAACAGGACAAGCCCTGCAGTCAAGTAAAGTTATTCCAAGATGTCCATCATGTAAATGTTACATTTTGGAATAATAAGGTTTACCTCAGAAGAGTAGAAACATTAATTGGAAGAGACCACTGTGGCCATCAAATCTAATATCCTGGTCACTGAGGGACTGCAGACCACAGCAGCCACAGCTCTGCCTGGTTGAGGCTTGCACATTTCCACGGGTGAGAGTCCAGAGCCGGCAGCCTCTTCCAGTGCTGAATCACCTTCCAAGGAGGAAACACAGCTCTCTGTTAAAGCCTTCCAGGAAGGGAATGGCACGGCCCCATGCTGGAGGTGAACCACAGGTTTAAAGATTAAAGGTCTGATGTCCTATTGCTTGTCTCTGGAGAAGGTGACTTTCCCTAATTCGATATGATGCTGTTATTACATCATTTACAGTTGGTGACTTAAAAATGCTAACTTACAAAGCTCTCTCACTTGACTTCTAGAAACTGGCACTACTTGCTATGATTGAGATATTAATAAGGATATCACAGAAATTGGCTTAATTTCCAGTTAGACTGAACTGAATTTTATTTTCAGCTCTTTTCCACTTTTCCCTACAAATATATTGAGTCTGAAGATTAATTCTGAGGATATAGATCTCAAATATGCATTTCAGTAAGTAAGGTGAAAATGGATTTGCATCTTCAAACAGGCCAAGCAAAATCAGTTCTTTATAGATCATATTTTTAGGCACAGGAAAGAGGAAACCTGTAGGTTTAATCTGTGAAATTATGCACACTTGAACATGCACCTCACATAATAAAATAACCCTGCAGAGCAGCAATTTTGATTTGAAAACATTCATCCACTCTTCTTAACACTTAGCTGAAAAAGGGAGAGGAATGATACAGTTAATGCTCAATGCTTCAAGGATAGCAGTTTTTTCACTCCTGAGCATGAGAAAAGCAGAATAAAGAAAGTACTACATGGAATTCTCTGCACTGATCTTCACTTGCATTCATTTTGTCTGTGTGTGACTCCATTCAGTGAGGTGTCAGCACACCATTTTCATGTATTCCTTCCCTAAGAGCTGCAGAATCATTACAGTCCCATTCCAAATCATGAATAAACAGCACAGGGCTCACACAATCTGTGAGGAATTATGTTCCTATCTTTCAAACTCTAGACTAGCAGACCTCTAGAGATACTGCCAACCAAAATTTAACCCCACAGAGATATCACCAGTCATTAATATTATACCCCTGTCCACTCTAAAAAGATAAAAGAACATTATATTTTTATTATAATGACAATATTTAGACCTCCTATATATTAAATACATGTAGATCCTAATATAACCATAGTTTTTTGGCTTTTTCTAAAAGAAGCCATGACACTATTAGAAGAAAAATTGTGTATTTTCCCAGGAGGCTAGAATCGTGCCATGACTACAGAACATTATGTGCAAAGATAATTAGTTCCCATAGACAAAAACACTTGCATGATTTCATCAAAACATTTTGTGGCAAGGACTTACCATCTATTAGGTGCAAATCAATTCTACCTGAAACGGGGGAGGAGGTTGGTCTCTTCTCCCAGGTAACAAGTGGCAGGACAAGTGTCACTTCAGGGAAGGTTTAGACTGTAACTTAGGAAAAGTTTCTTTTTGAAAAGTGTTATCAAGCATTGGAACAGGCTGCCCAGGGAAGTGGTTGAGTCACTGTGCCTGGAGGCATTTGAAAGATGTGTAGATATGGCATCAGGGACATGGTTTAGTGGTGGACTTAGCAGAGCTGGGTTAACAGTTGGACTCCATAATTTTAAAGGTCTTTTTCAAGCTAAATATTATATCAATACAATGTTCATCCTTGAATCAGAGGGTACATTCAAATCTGAGGACATTGCTGCCCCAAGCCCACCAGTCTTCAATCTAGTCAACTTCCAACACAGGAAGCAGCTTCTGGTTCCAGACCTTAATAAATAGCTAAAACAGGAGTACCTGACACTGTTGTACACATGAGTTGTAGAGAATACTTCTTTTTTTTCCTAATAGTTTCCCAAATAATTTTCACTAAGAAACACTTCCTCCCACAATTGTAACATCTCTCAGCATGCACCGCAAATAGCCTAGACTGTTTTTTGAGCCTCCCTCCTGGAGCAAGCCTGCAGTCAGTTGTCACCTTCTTCAGCTACTGCTGGAAGAAGAAACCCCTCCTCAACTCTGTTATCACTTATTTAATGCCAACAGCACCTTTAGTGTTTTCAAGGTAATCTACACAAGAGAAAAGCAATTTGTCATGCACACTGACTGACATTTAGCTCTCACCACACAAGCAAGAAAATCATCAAGTCAAAAACCTTTTCTGATGTAGAACAGATAAAATAAAGCACATCAAGTGAAGAATAAATTGTATGCCAAAATGTTGAGAGAGACAGATGTTTTTTTTCTTTCTAAGATATCTGCAAGAGGAACTTAGTATCAACTGAATTATGAACTTCCTAGGTTAGGACATAATAAGGAAATGAACTTATATATAGCATAATGCTTTCAACATACCAGAATTGTCCATGTGCCAAGAAAGCCCTTGTTTGCATTTTTTACTGCCACACACTACTATAAATTTGAAAGGAATAACAACAAGAGACAGTTCTGCTCCAGAGATTGCTTTGCAGATTAATTTGCACTTAGTAGTTACCTAATAAATGAGGTGTGCTAGTTGGTAACACTGACTAAGGAAAGGGGTTAAGTGTACAAAACAACTTCCAGAATGGAATTGGGCATCTTGGGATTGTGTTGTTTGCTCTGACAGGAAAGACACTTACTCAGAAGTACAGAGTACAATACATCTTGACACAACCTTTTGTTTCTGTTCTTCCAGAAATTTGTTGCTGAATTTGTAATTAAAAAATTATTATTTTACTTAGCAAGAAATAACAAACTTTTTCCCTCACAAGCAGTGTGAGGGTAAATAGGACTACAAGGGTACACTCCTCCATAAGGAATGGTAAATCCATACCCAGTACTGACTGCATGGTACAGACAGGTTGCCAAATGTCTTTGGGGATTCACAAGAGCAGAGAGCACGAATCTGAACCCTTTAAGAGCTAGTGAAATTAGCAGCAAGGTTATCAGTGGGCAGATCTCCTCTGCAAGAGTAAGACAGCCCCTCTTTCCACCAGCAAGCAGTGAGTGGGGAAATAGTTTATGATTCCAGGAAAACCATTATGTGCTATAAATCCTCTTAAAAATTAAAGCAAATGTCTGTCTCCTTAAATAAGTCTTCCTTGCAAAAAGTGAAGCAAAACTAACCTAGAGTTTGTAAGGCTTTTTAAAACCTACAGAGCAATAACATTTTAAATCCTACTAATCTGGTATTTACACCAGTATAAATAGCTACCCCATCCCTGTTCGTGCACAGGCATGATTCATTTTACTTGTTGCACTCCCCTTCTTTTTTCCTCTCCCCACAGGCATCTACTTGATTTCTAAGTGTAAGTGTAAAGGGGTCAGAAAAAAGCCTGAGAAGCTTAAGAACTAAAATGCTAGTTACATAACAGAAAATGCAAACACAAAAGGTAGAGAAATCCCAGGATAAGAATAAAACTGCAGGCTTTGACCTAGGTTATAGTTCAATTCTGCACCGTATTGCAAAGACTGAGGACTATAAAACTGTAGTACAGTATTTGCAGTACTGGTAAGTGCTGCTTTCAGTATATGTGATTTACTCTATTACTGAAACCATCAGTTCTACAAAGCACTCAAGCATGCAATTAAGGGTATGCTAAAGTTGCACTGATTTTAAAGCAGTTTAGACACCCTAAATATTTGCAGAATCTGAGAGGTCAGAACCAGACTGTCAGCTGCCTGCACTACTTCAAGTGAGACATTACATATTTCAGATGAACATCTGCATTTTACTCCAGTTTTGATTCCCTGCATCAAGGAAAGCTTCTATGAACCTTTTCATGCACCAAAGGCAACCCATGTTCTTAAAAGGAAAAATCAAAGAATGTTGTTTTGCATGTAGTATGAGAAAGTCCAGACAGAGAGTTCAAGACCTCTTGCAGCAAAATAACATGAAATTAAATCAATGCAGTAACCTTTTTTTTTCCCTGACTTATATTAACAGAAAGTAGTGTCCACCTTTAAACACCAGTATACAGCACCAACTACAGCCTCAGTCTCAGCTGATCAGTTCTCTCCCTTACCAGTTAAAAGTTAGTGATGTTCATTATTTTTAATTTCTCTTACCCCCTGAGGGATACAGAGCAAGAACAAGGTACATGCACACACAAACCATATACGCACACCTAATTCAATCCTTCTTACTATAACATTATATTAAAAATAATGCAACAATTAATAAAGAAGTGACATGAAAGGACCTTGTCAAAAATATATCCTTTTTGACTGAAAAAAGTGTTGAAAATCTTCAGTCACTTCATTTCTAGAATTATGTGGCATGCCATGAAGGGGCATTTACAGGAATGGTCACATATTTTTCCCATTCTAGAGAAAGTAAAACATGGCAGCTGTATGACCTTTCCAAGGTCACACTGTGAAACAAGTAGTGCAGGAGAGATGTTCTGAGAATTTCAAGAAAATCCTGCATTATAATCCTTTCCAAACTAGACATAAAACAGGCACTTGCTTTTATCTTGTGTATTAAATACATCCATTTTATACTGGTGTTGTTCTGTCAAGAACGTACATTGCACCACACACAGTTAGTATTATTCATCATAATTTCACTGTATCTTTTGAGCTCATTACTTGCGTAATATTGGTTCCGTATACTGACTTTTTTCCTGCGGATTTTAGCTGTATCTTTCCCTCATTTTAAATAGATGGACAAGCTTCAAACCTGAGTGATCAGTTGGATTATTGTAAAGCAAATGGTTCAGCACCGTCTGACCCACTAATTGAAAGAAATGGCTTACATGTCTGTGATGTGTCATATCTATAAACAAAACGAAAACCAAATACGCAAAATTTTCTTTGTATGATAGAGGATCTTTTAAATGCTTCATGTAATTTCTCTCAGAAAACATTTCAAAACCTACAAGATTTATCAGAAAGCTACAGATCTCGAAGTTACTCGAAGTGCAACAACATTCACTGAGCTTAAATCTCATCAGGTAGTTCTTTGACTGAAACAAGACTCTATATGAGAGAGGAATTTTATTTATACTAAGATTTTTTAGACTACAAAGCACTGTGAACCAAATGATAGAAAAGACTGTCAGCTATGTCACAGAGGAATACAACAGTTAAAAAACATATATGCATACATACACATATGCATGTTGTAAAATCTGTGCATGGTGTTATAAAACAGAAATAACACAACTCAAAAATATTTTAAACACCCTTATTAGGTCTTGCCAGACCAAAAAAACGACCAGTAATTTTAAGTTTTCATATTATCATAAATGCTATAATATTAATTAAAATTACAGATGTTTTGTGTTCAGTGCAAGTGACAGAAAATTCAGCAAGTTTCCTAGGTGTGGATATTCCACTCTCTTAAACCTCTCATTTTATTACATGTCTCTGTGCTGAATGGAAGACAGAGCTTTTGGAGAAATACATTACAAGGTCAGCAGGGTGCCTGTCCAGGTACACACATCCTTTACAACTACATTAATCACTTCCAAATTCAGATGCTATTTACATCTAAATCTGACTGAAGGTGTAGGTTACTTCTTTTTAAATCTAAACCCAACTCGAATGTCTCTGTTACTAAGACAGGCTGACTACAGATATTATGACAAATTTTAAAATTCTTTGCTATCTTTCTCTTTTAGTTGGTATGAAACCCAGTAAATTAATTTATAGTCTAAAGCAGCTTTTCATGGTTCAGAATGCTTTATGTTTAACTTTCTGAATGACTTTCAGTAATTCATTATTTGACCTTATGTATTCTTCTTTCATCCCTCAGTTGTGTAAATGCAAGACAACCTATGCCCAAGCATAATTTAGGCTTGACCAACAGATTAAGGAAACTAAGTAACTAAGATTTTATTCCAAGATGTAAATTCCTAAAATTCCCAAAGGTCAAAAATGTAATTTGGCCATCATTTTATTTTGGAATTGGTAAAAAAACCTTTATTGTGGTTTTTGGGCTTTTGTTGTTCTGTTGTTTGGGGTGGGGTTGTTTTACATTTTTGTATACATATTACCAATTTTTAGAATACTTTTGTACAGACTGCATCTGTAATATAAACACTACTGTTTAATGCAGAGAAATAAAGGAAAGGGGAAATTACAGAGGACAAAACACTTTTTTTTCCAGACATAGATAATAAAAAATTATGTAATATCAATGCATGATCTTTGAATATACAGACATATACAATTAATTGGCTTTCTACTAGTGTCACAACTGAACAGAGTTATTACAGGAGATATAGAATAAGGAAAAAAAAATACCTTTGCAAATTTGGTAGGGAAATCATTCCAACCATAGAACGGAGAGAAAGGGTGAAAAAGAGCCAGAGTACACATAGATATTTTTCAAGTCTCACACCAAGACCACCTGTACCTGAAATAAGCCTCTCTAACAGTTGCCAATCTTGCCAAACGTTTCTTCCTAGGCATCCCATTAGCTTTCAAGACATGCTGTGAGTATATTTGCCGCAGAGCACTATCAGTGAAGGCTGCAATACCAAGCTGAGGTTCTGGGTTAAGTGGCTGTTAAAGGGAAGTTATTAATAGAGCACTCATTTCATGTATTATCACTGCCATATCAATTGCATCACTCAAATGTCACAAAAAGCAGGGCAAGCCAAGATATCACAACCTGAACCAACTCCAGAGTCTGCCCCTACTTTTATTGTTTCAGAGAGATCATGCTGAATTCTGAGCTTCCCCAGCTGTGCCATACATTTGAAACATCTTTTCAGAGAGGATCAATTTACATCCAAAAAGCAAAAATGCACTGCCTTTAATACTTGGTGTTTCTGCATGGCATTACTGTTGTCAGCATTACTGCAGCATGAAAAACACGGAAAGGCTTCCTTACTCCTGAAGAAACGCTGCATAGCTAATCCCTGATGAAGTGAGAGCCCCAGCCAGCCTGGGGAATTGCTCCTGCCTGGAAAGGCTTGAAGAACAAGGACAGTGTCCCCTTGCAAAGCCCAGGCAGAGGGGAAGGTGACACAGTAGGGAGGTGCTGTGAGGATTTGGACAGCTTTGGTTTCAGGCAGTCAGAGGAAATGGCGATTTTCCAACAGAGGCCGCTGCAGCCTGCGGTACAGCCCGGGAAATCGGAGGTGGACAGGCGAAAACTAGGGATGCCCGCGTAGCGCTCACCAGCGTGTTCCCCGAGCTGTTCTAACTTGGGCTTTCTAAAGCAACCACGCCTCACTAGTCAGGCACTGCCAGCTGAAATTCAAGGTTTATTCGGCTCTGCAGAAGACTGCCTCAGTGCAGCTATTCTCTGCATGACAACCTTGCATTGTCCTCTGCCATCTATGTATGGCAATACTGCACAATTATACCCTGTGTACTACATTTACCCTTTTCCTTTCTCTTAAATGTATTTACTCCTTAACTTCCCAGGCAATATGGATTTTTACTGATGTGTGAAGCTCTTATATTTTAATCATCAGCCAGAATAGTAATTTTAAATCCTACTGTACTACTAGTCATTCCCAGATATGTAATACTAAGTGTGAACACTCAGAAACATTTTCAGTGACTGTCAAAAAAAAGTAAATCCAGTACAAATGCAGCTTATATGTTCACAGCCATACGCACAGCACTAATACAAAAAAAAAAAAAAAAAAAAAAAGAGACAAACCTGGAGTCTCAAATTCCAGTACATAATTCTAAGTACCTGTGCAAGTTATTTTCATTAAGTTATTCCCTCTCAAAGAGGAATGCATAAGGTGCTTGAAAACCACCCTGGTTCAAGTACCAGGAGAAAGGGATCTGCCTGTGAGACTGAGAGCTGTGAACATTCAAGCCAAACAAAGTACCTTATGTGTGGGAAAATGAAAACCACATCTGACACCACTACAGCATAATTTTAACATCATCCTTCATAGCTCTCTCTTTCCTTCTGTTCTTCAGCCACATCCAATGACACACCCATGCTCAGGCTGCAGACTGTACACTCTTGGGGGTAGATTTCTTTGCCTCTAATGAAGCTGCATCATGTACTATGGTGGTATGATAAATCAATAATTTTACCGTGCAAAGAATTAAGATATAGTTAACTGACAGTGAGAAGAGGTTTTTGCTTTGATTCATGCCACAGCAGTACATGGGGACAGTTCATGGGTCCCCAGTGCTCTGTGAGGGCACCACGGTGGGGAAACTTGGATTCAGATGCTTTATTTTTCTCGATCATTAGCATCATTGCCTGTTTTGCCATGGTAGTGCTGACCTAGCCCAGCCTCATCCAAGGTCTGCAGCCTGACAAGATCACAGCTTGGGGAGATATGGCTGTGAGGAAAGTTGTGTTGCTTTTCAAGCATAGTTTCATTTAAACCACCGGCATGAGAAATGTTTGCTGGTAAATGTGTTTACACAGATCTTCCCCTTTCAACATAAAAGGGAAGCTATTGCGATAGTACAAAAAAGAATGGTAAAACTGAGGTCCCCATGAAGACAAGTGGTGGCCATTGTAATAAGAGTGTTTTGCAGCTACAGAGCCTTTCATCTAAGGATTTCAAATTCCTTGCAAAGATTGATTAATTAAGGCTCACGGTGAGAGTTCTGTGAATCATCAAACCACAAGCATTTCACACCTCACTGACTTGCAACTCAGAGAAGCTCTCGATGAACATGAGCTAAGTTCCATGAGACTTGAGGGAACTTAGATCAACTCCAGTGGGTTGGCGCTGAAGTCATTTTTAAGATGTGCAAATTTAAAGGGAAGCCAGGTGAGCAAGCCAGAGCGCTTCGCTAGGAAGCACAGTGAGTGATCCCTGGGAAAAGCCTCCTCCTGGATGCCGAAACTGCTGAACTCTGGGAGCTGGTAAGGTGCTAGCAAAATCAGTAGTGCACTCTCATGGAGAAGAATCCTTCAATTCTATTTTAAAAGCTTAGTCTTAATTAACTGGTACTTATTTTACATCAACGTACAGTTGAATGTCACTTCCCCTTCTTTTTGCAGCACTTGTAGCCATTCTCCTTGACCCAAAGCAACGCCAGACCATAGAGGACCTTAGTAATGGGCCAGTCTCTCTCCATTGGATTGACATTGGATGACTTGCAGAGCACCTGAGGGCTCTTAGTAGCTCTCCCATCAGCCCATTCCTTCCCCCTGGCACCATTGCATCACCTGTCTGGTTATGCACCCCTCTGGAAGCTATTCATTTTATTTTCAAGAACATTTACAGGACTGTAACTACAGACATTTAAAATCTTGATTAGTATTTTCTCTGTCTTAAGCACTGTTATAAAATATTCCCTGGTCATGCACAGCTTATAAAAAATGTTTTATACATAAGAATGTAGGCGCCTATTTTTTTTGTTAAAAATAATGATTTGGTTAGTCATATTTTACAGTTGCTAATTACTCTACAAATGCCATAACCTGTCTGAGTGGTAACTGCTCAGTAAAAGGTTTTGTTTTATTTAAGACATGCTAAGTAATGCCGTGTAATACTACATGTGTCAGGCCAATCTATTATAAAATTTAAATGTTTTATATATATATATACACACACACTTCTTTCTTTCTGTTATTGTTGGCTGAGATCAGTTCCATTTCAAAGCAAACCATTTCTTGGTTTTCTCCAAACTCTGAGCTTTCTCTATTGTTTATTTGGATGTAAATTGAGCATAACTGTAGAAATTGTGGCATGAGAAGACCACTGGGCCTCTTCTTGAATTTAATGACAATACAGTGACCTGTTGGAATACCAAAAGAATGGTAACTACATGAATTCCATGTAACTCCTTTGATTAAGGTAATTTCTGGCATATTCTGGCACAGTCACACACTTTGCATCCGTACACTGGAAATATGTTTAGCTCTACATTACTGCAGAGTTGCAGAGAAATGGGAAAACGTACATTTTCAGTGATTGCTTCATCTTTCATTTATAAATGGTTGATTTTGGTAGCACAGAGCAGATCATAGCTTGGGCACTCTGCACTTCTGTAGCTGCTGCTCTTTTCTAAATAAATCCATCCTACCTGGCACCAAGTTAACTTTGTGGTATCCCCCTGAGCCCAGAAGCAAGGGCCTATCCCTCTGTCCTTGGTCCCTCCCCATCAGCAGCACAGATGAGGTTCAGGAGATGGCTACAGCCAGCTGGCCACAGCCATAGCTCTTGTGACTCTTCTTCTCCATTTTTCTCCAATTTCTTTAGTCTTGCTTTCAGTGTCCCCTTTGGAGAATCCTTCAGATCTTGTTCCCTAGAACCTTTTTTGGCTGCCTTCTCCTGCAGGCAACCCCGGCAGCAAAACAAGAATTGTAGGTGCTATAGCAGCAGTCCGTCAACTGAGCAGAGGAATCAGGTTTAATTTCATCAGTTAATTGAAGCAATGTGTCTTCATAGACAGAGAACTGCAAAAAGAGGTAGGTGTTTCATCCTTATCCACCACTGGTCTGACTGACTTCAGGCAAATCACCTCACCCTCCAGTGGTCCAGCTTTCCCCCATGAAAACAGAAATTGCATCAGCTCCTTATATAATTCACTAAAAGTTACAATTTAAAGTTCTACATATTGTTAATTAAAACAGGAAACCAAGAAGGAGGGAACTTCAACTGTCATAAAATGCTTTAGCAAATAACTCGTTACACATACAGGTGTGAGAATTATTCCAGAATCCTGAAAATATACCCTGTTTTAAAATCATTTTCATTCAGGAAAATCGAGCAAGCAGAGATAATAATGAAACATACCAAAGTCATAAATTACTGTGTGAGTCTCTTATAAGCTGTTTTCAAGACATTAAGAAGTTCTAAATCAATAGTACAAGAAAAGAAAGTTGTAGTTACAGAAGAAAAAAACTACAAAACCACCTCATCAGTTCAGCACTCTAAATCTTTTTCCCCTTTTTAACTGTCATGCATTTTCTTCACAAGGATATTCTGAATGAAGCCTTTTTGAAATCACATGGAGGACTTGGAAAGGAAGTCTCAGACCTCTGTATAAGAGCAGAAATAATTAAATGGGTATTTTTCATATAGGACCAGAAACCCGAATTAGCAGTCATCCCTAAACCTACCATCAATGATTACAGTTTTATGCGAAGATGTTCTTTTCCTTGTAGAATGCAGACCACAGCTAAGTTACGTGTTGTCAGACGTTTTTAAGTAAAGGCATTAGGTGATTTTAGGGAGTAAGGAAGAGTTCAGACTTTCAAAGCTGTAGTGGCTTCCTTTCAAGCTGGGTGGATCAATACTATCTTGCCAGAATTTCCAAGGCTCGTCTCCTGGGAAGGAATTTTGATGAAAGATACGTGCATTGCTTGTCTAGAAGAGCCAGTCACCTATCAAAGAGCCAGATATCCTACTTTCACCCACATGACCACAGACAGTGACCATCCCCGTAACCAGTCCTGACTCAGACAAGCAGAGGCTAAGCAGAGTCACCTTGACACGCAGAAGAACGGTCCCACAAACACCCAGCCAGCACTGCAGCATCAGTTCATCTTGGGCAGGTGCACAATGAAATGCAACACTCCTCTACAGTACTGTACCCCAGCTTTGCCATGCCTGGTGTGGGCAGTTTGGCCAGCTCTCAATAGCTCAGCTTGTTGTCACTGACTCCAGCAGAGCATTTTTCAGCCCCTCTTGCTCAGTTCCATTTGATCTCTGCATGTAGGATCCCTCATTAAAGGTTGGTGGTGAAGAAGGGTGGGTGACCTCTTACAGTTGTCTCTGTCATGTGGAAAGACAACCCCCTGCGTCTACCAGACCAAATTTTTGACTAGTTCAGCACCTATGGATCTCATGGAGTTATGCCAAGGGCTGGCTTGCTCTTGCTCAATTTCATCAAATTCTGCTTCATGAGGAGGAATGTTATTCACACTGCTGTGAACTACTCATGTCTTCAGCGTCTGTGGGAAGCTATTTCAAAGGGTAGGCTATTCTGTTTTTAAGATGTTTGGATGTTTCATACTGGTTTTATTCCCACTGGCAGTACCTCACTTTGGCACAAGACACATTAACAAAGCATTGCCATTGTCTGTGGTGGATGGAAAACCTGTAAAAGAAAAACATTTTCTCCTGTCCACCTTCTTTCCCAAATTTCAATGAAAAGCAGAAATCAAATTTCCTTTGTTTATAGTTTTCTCCTTTGTCCTGTTTCTTGTTTACATACACTGCCACAGTTCCTATTGCATTTAACAGGAATTTTATCTCCAAAGAGAGTGTAGAAAAAGATCGAATATTAAGTCTGTTAAGACACCAGGCCATTCTGGGAATCATAAAACTCTCAAAAGAGTCCTATCCAGTAAACTCAATCGTTTTCCAAAGAGGTTGCAGATATCTTTGGTCCATGAATTAAAACCATTTGTGAACTCCAGCTATCATCTACTCATCCCCAGCAGACACCAGAAAAGTTGGCTGACCCAGCACTACATCCTAACGTCATTCAGAGACTTTAAAACATCAGAATTGGTTTTGATAAGAGCTCCTACCCAGTTCAGGTACAAGGTTCCTGAAACTTGCCAAGGAGCACTTGCATTTGAATCCTTTGCACCACTGTCAGCAGCATTAGCAAACATAGAGGAAACAGGATATTTTGCATTATTAAGGCAGAAGACAAAGGGATTGTTGATCATAGTAAGAAAATCATGCATGTATAAATGATTACTTTGTCTATATTTCCTCTTAGGCAATAGTTGATGCAGAGACAATCAGATATTTGCACGATACAAGGCAGATATTCAATTTAATTAAAATAAATATTCCCAAAAAGATATCAAAAGCCAAGCAAGGTCCCCATTCAGACAGATAACTGTATTCCTTTGTTAATAAGGTCCTTGATTTAGGGCCTCAGAAGAGGGAATTAACTTCTTATCATAGGATAATTTTTCTCTACTTACTGCTATCAACTATGAGATATAAAACCAGAAACTCTCTAAGGTGACAGAACTCAGAATTTTTGAAATTAGGTATTTTGGATGTTTGCTGAAAGCAAACCTTATTTAAAATACTTGATGGGTGGTGGTTGTAATGATTGAAAGAAGGCATTTCCAACACTGCTTTTCTGGGTACCATTGTCTCCAGCTTTCAGCCCTTGGAGCTGTCATGCAGACAGGGACTCCCAGCTGGTCCCACCAGGTCCTTAGTCCCCAAACCAGGCCCCAGGATGGGAGCATTGTGTTGAAATTACTTATATAGGTAAAAAGTTATTTATATAAATAAATGATAAGGAGACACCCTTTGCAGCTGTGACATAAACAGAAGTGTTCTGACAGAGAGTAATGATAACTTCGTACCATTAAACAAAACCACTGAAAATAGCCATGAATGAATATTTCATCAGCCTAGATTTTCCTAAATAGCAAAACACAGCAAAAAAACCAATTCTATGGGGTCAAATCCATGGCTGGTGTAAGTCAAGACAGTCCCTGGACTGCAAATGGAGTTTACACGCAATTTACACCAGATGGGAGCCTGACTTTACAAAGCAATGGCTGGAGGCTAAATGATATTCTTGAAAGTTGCAAAGCCTTGGATTATGAAATCTCTCTCAATATATTTCCATTTCAACTCCTTCCTTCCAGTATAGTTTGCTCACAGCAGTCTGAATGCAGAAGAAACATCTATTTCATTATCTCAAATAGTTTATAAATGCTTTTTAAAAATTCCATTATTTGCACAGTGTAAGGACCTCAATGCACCCTAACAACTGTTTGACCTGAATATATTAAAAATATTGTAATGTTTTGCTACATATCCCAAGGTAAAAAAAAAAAAAAAAATTAGAAAAAAATCAGGGAAAGACTTATTAGTTTTCTCTTCGCTGCTTCTTATAAAGGTTTATTTGACAGAGCATAAGATAGTGGTAAAATCCTAAGGTAAAGGTTAAACTCTGTTTTATTATGTTTACAGGATTTAAAGGGTAAATCAGGAAGTGCTTATTTAACATCAAGTGAAAGTGGTGGATTAGTAACCAGACCGAGACTTAAAAGCATCCTTAATCCTTAAAATCTCTGAGGGTGAAAGGTCACTCTTTAACACCAGGTTGTGTAAAGAATGAAGCAGACAGAAGCTTCTGTTTCATCATTGCCCAGTTAATCCACTGAGGAAATGAGCAGCATTGGTTTTTTGCTAGGTAAACTCCTCCTAAAACCAAGGAAACAGAGGAAAGCCTGAACAGGAAATAATTAAAGTAGGTTTATTCCATGAACGCAGCAGAGCAGCCCAGGAGATATTTTAAACTGTTTTAAAAATGACACTTCTGTGACTATTAATTGTCAGCCTTGATTACATTTTCATTGCTCCTTATTTTCATGGTTCTTTTAATGATTAAATTAATGCCCAGTATTTTGTTTGGAGAGAAGCAGAACAAGACAAACATTTTCAGACGCACAGTGGGTCACTTCCAATAGCCACCAGTTTATGTTCTGTATCTTTTGGTATCTTGTGGATTAGAGAGCACAAATGGGGTTTATAAATACTCTATCTCTTTTAAACTTATGAGTTCTGGAAAAATAATTAAAAGCAGCTCTTTTATTGTGTTACCACAGTGATATGTGTCAAAGAAATAGGTGCAGGGAAATACAGTTTGTAATGTTTCTCCACTTTAATCTCTACTAAGAGGTAGGAGGCATTCACCAGTTGTTTCAGCTGAGATTAAAGTGGGGTTTGACGTTCCCAGTAGCTGGGATGAAACATAACGAAGTTTTTTTCTGCAAATGCAATATAAAGTATAGTATGTTTGAGAAAATGTTTAGAGCCCACTAGTTAGTAAATATACCCACTTCTTGTATAGACAAGTCTTAACTTTTTTTTCTCTTTTTGAACAATCAATATGAAAAGACAAAGCTCTCATATATTTCAGCTACTAGGGAAAGAGTATTTTCAATACTAGCAGCCTTTCAATATTTATATCGAGCGTGCCTTTATTAAATCACTGGTGAAAAATAAGAGGATTCACCCAAGCTGTAGTTTCATCATATAAAACAGCACAGACATTTATCTTATAAAATTGCAGAAGTGTAGCCCCATGTAGACTGATGGAGCTGAGCTGCATTTGGCATTAGGATCTCATTTTCTTGCCTAAGGTGTTTATGACGCATACAGTTGCTAATAGCTTATGCAGTTCATTTTTTACAGAATCTGTGGTTTAAGCATAATGCTTAGTACTTCTGAAATATTACTTTTCTTTTTTAAAAATTGCAGAGTGTTAAATGCGAATCATGAAGAGTGCTTAGTTGCACATTTGAGACCTGCCTAAATGTTTCACAATATTAATTCCTACCTTTGTGGTTCCATTTTAGCAAAACGTTTTCTTAATTAAACAAAAATAAAAGACAGAAAAATCATATTTTTGTAAATTAAAATGAATGTTTAGGTTGTTTGGGGCTACTTTCCAACAGATATGCACGCTCAGAGCACCAACACAGAGCTGGAATAGCCCTTCTGTAACCAAAGGGATCAAATGGAGAAGAAAACATTCTTCAATGCAAATAAAGGGATCAAAAAGCTCATATAGCATTTCTTCTATCTCCCTGGATGCTTTCAGTTTGATTTCCTAAAGAATTGGTATTTATGTGACCAAATTATCTATCCTTCTTTACTGTTTTTTGTAGTTCTCAACCCAATGGCCTCTTCTGAATGTATTTGACAAATGCATAGTAATTCCAGACTTCCGAATCAGCTGTCCTAAAATTTCATTAGAAAAAAGTCACTCCACAGAAGGCAGAGATGCCTAAGTTACCCAACTCATGGAAAAAACTGAATCAATTACTTTTGAGAGGTCACAGTGAGGAGAAACCTCTGAAATGCCTGAATTGTGTGGGAAAATTCGTAACAGAGCTGGCAAGTGTAAATTGATAGGAAAGCAGGATTTGTTAGTTCTGAAGCTCATAAAAGTGTCTGTTTTGTTTACTGAGATGCCACCACATCGCTGGCCCATCAACACACATGCATATTCGGCAGCAATAGTACACAGCACAGAGCTGCAAAACAGAGTGAGCTAAAACACCCTGATTACAGGCATCAAGAAACATTAGCTATTTCTAGGTGACTGGTAGTTTTCTAGGTGAGGGATAACAGATGGTTTCAAAGATTGTATTTTAAAGCTGAATTTGAAGGAAACGATTTATATACTATGAAGGATTTAATTGAAAAAAAAAAAAGGTAGTTTTGGAAAAGAGAAATGATATTATTAAATTTTCTGAATAAAATGGATTCTGAAAGGAACCGAAGTAATTTCAGAGCAAATTTTTTTTTCAGAATTAACAGCATTTAGCACGTATGTGCTACCTGATATCCCAAAAAGGGTCTACAAGTGCTCATAATAAATTCTAGTACTCCTGAGCGCTGAAGTCTAGTCTTCAACCCACCACTATTGTAAGAGTTAGAAAAGGAGGCGCAAACTAACAAATGGAGCTTAAAGCTCCAGCTTCCATGGCCTGGATTCTTACACAGGTTGCACAGCAGTAATGCCTCCCCATTAAAAGTTTAAATTACAGAGGCAGCCTCCTGCCTGATCCTACCTACTCCAGCACATTTACAATATGAATGGGAAATGATGCATAAGACCACTATTTTTAGAAAAATTTAGTTTTAGTCCATAAGCTTTGAGGCAAACAGCTTGAATCCCTTTAACCTGATTCCTCTTTGCTAAAAGAAATAAAAAATAAATTCAAGCTGTACAATGAATTACATCAGAGCCCAGCAGACAAGGAAGTAAGTAATTCTGCAGAGTCTCCACGCTTTAACAAGCTGAGAATCAAGAAACACCCGTACTGCTTCCGTACTAGAACCAGGCATGTAAAAAAAAATGTCTTATGTTTATAAATTATCCAAAACCAAGTTGTGAGAAATAAATTTTACACATATTCATCAAAGAAACTTGCTTCAGCTGTGGCTTCCTCATTTCTCTTTAATTTACTCATACTAATTCAAAACTATCATGGCAGTTGTTAGTAATATAATGTAGCAAAAGCAGACAACACTTTCCCAAATAGCAGACTTCCAGATATGATTTATAACAAAGTGAATTTCAGCATCACTTCATGCTTAGTATTGTTTGTGGTTTATATGCTTCATAAGAAAAATCAGTTTAAATTTGCAATAAAAATAATTTTATATGATTTGCTATTAATAAGTTGTCTTTTTAATAAGTATTGGTTCAGGACACAGGCAAAGCATATAATCAGAAATTGTTCAGTTATTTTTAATATGATTAGTTGCATTATTTATGCAATTTAAACAACAGCTCACCAATATGTTTTATAAATTAACAATCAACATGAATCAAGAAACCAATATACCATTTTCTTGATTTACATCAAGTAATAACGGAGAAGATTCCCAAAGATCACACCCAAAGACATTTCTGCATTGAAATTCTGCACTGTCAAAGGCCCAATCCAGTGTAATGTAATCAGTAGAACTTTGGGATCCTGAAATACAGCAAACTTGTTAGAAAAATTAGAAAATAGGTAAGAGTTTTTCACTTAAACAATCCTTATACCAATACATTGCCCGAGTTTGGTGCTACCATTTACATGAGCAAGAGTTTATTCTGGGAATCCAGAGCTGAAGGGATGAGAATATATTTCCCATACCAAAAAAATTGTTAAAAGACATAAATGCAGTCCCCAGAAAAGGCATTCTTGTTACACTTCAAAGAAACCCAAACAAAATTAAAACTAATTGAAAGCCAAATACAAACGACCAGCATCTGGGTTATCTGTGATAACTAACCAAGAAGCCTGTGCTGTCTCTGTGTTTGAAGACGCAGAGTGAGAAACTAAACCACAGCCAAATAGTATTACAACATAATTCATTTATCCCCAAATACTTTCTCCAAATGTAATAACACCGTTCAAAGTAACACACCCTGGCAGCACAGAGGCAGACGTGCACTTAGTGCACTCAGTGGTCCATATCTGTGCACCCAAATTCCAGTCAGAGTGAGGGTCACACAACAGTTATCTCTGCCAGTCCCCCACGTCTGCCTCCAAACCCACACGGAGCCCCATTAAAATTTATGGAGCTCCATATGGGTGTACATGTCTGCCCAGGTAAATCACTGGCAAGCTTAAAACTGTAATTATCATTATTAGGAGTGTCTAGTACATTTTATATGCTAGCAAAATCCACCAAGTATGCTGACAGCAAAGTGTGGGCTTTGCAGTGCAATATGTGGTTCCTCTGAGTGGCTCTTCAAAGTCTGATCCTTCCTTTCTTCCACAGTCAACACTCCCCCTGCATTCTCCAGTGTCTCAAGCTCATGTCTCTGATACAACAGTAGATGCCAATCATGAAAGCTGATCTTCTTTTCATGATTGCTTCCAGTTAAATAAGAGTGGAAGGACAAAGAAATAATAATTTGCTAATACAGGAAAATAGAGGGGAAAAAATAATGCCACCCTGTTATTAATTTGAATAGAAATGCTGGAAAAAATAAATCTTTATGTCCTTTATTAAAAAAAAAAAAAAAAAAAACCACAAAAACCTTCCATGCTATTCAAAGTCTCTAATTTTGGTTGTCTTAATGTATTTTTCATGTAAGTCATAAAGTATGATTTTTATGTTTATTATGGTTTACACACAAAATTATATCTAAAAAGCTTTATAGGTACTAAAGTATGACATCCTTTACTCCACCACACCCTAATGGAACAATAATTCACTCAAAGATTAATAACTGGCATTTGTCTTCAACTTGTCCAATGACTGCATGAGAATTAAAATAAAATTATCTTCTCACCAAAGGAGTTAGTTATCCCTGCGGGCCAGGGCTGAGGTGGAATCATGATGAATCACGCATTGGGAGGATCTCTAGCTTTCAATGAAATTAGTAACTTCCTTGAAAATTAATTTAATTATACCTAACAAAAATCTCTGTTCACAAAACATGCACCTTTGGAGGTCTAAAAATAGATGATGGACTACTCCAGTCAATAGAAATTTCTGTATTTTCCTCTTTCTCTTACACATTTGCACATTGTCTTGGATAGATGGAGAAGGAAACTCTAGAAGAGCCGACAGAGAAGTTTTTCCATGATTTCTAAACTGTAAGCTGGTTCCTCAGCATGTATGAATGCATGGAGTGCCTTTAGCTTGAATTAAGCTACACTGAGTCATCCTGACGTGGGGCCTGACCAAAAGTCTAACCTTCTCCTAATAAAAAGAGCAAAATAGAAATTTTGAAGCAATTTGGCTTCAAGCAATGTTTCTTACAGGTACGATTTATGAGAGCAATAACAACTACTGGAAATTTTAATTCAAAAATTCATTAGCAGTAATCATGGTGCTATTCTCCTTTTTCCACAGACAACATAAAAGCCAAGTCTACTTGAATTAAAAAAAAATCTTTCCCATTTCTGAACTCTGTATCTGCAGCAAGTCTTGGCATCTTCTGCAGAAGAGGTTTTTGAGCTCAAAAACTTGAGTGGCTACTTCTGGTTTAATGCAAGTATTTGACAACTCTAGCATCAAATCTGCCCTTTGCTCAACTTCATCTCCAAGCCCTCAGACACTGCTTTGTTTCACTTCGTGCAGGTCACAGTGCCAGCTATGGCTGTGCCAGCAGGTCCTTCCCTGTCTGACACCTCTCACTTGGGGGTAGGGAGGATGTTACCTTTCTTTTAACACTTATGTTGCAACCTTCATTAGCAATTGAAAGGTCTTAATGGGGACATTCTCTGAAGCTCGTTCGCCACACAGAGATTTGCTCTGAACTTTAGCCAGCTCTCACCTGTCTGGCACTCCTCATTATATCAAACACAGTGTTATGGCAAAGGACTAAGTTTAGTGCCAAATAATGAGTTATAAATGACTCAATATGAAGAGATAGTTCATTTATCTCCCCACATCTGATTCAAGTTAAAAGATTTAAGGACCACTGGTGAGTTTTCTTCTGTCTGGACCGAGAAACTTACAGATGAATAAAGAACACAGGTACATGCTAGAATACACACATTGCCGAGCGCATTGTGCTTATAAAAATACATCTTTTCTGAAAAAGGCACTGTTCCTATGCTGTAAGGCATCTGTAATTATCTGCAAAGAATTCAGAAGTACCTGCTCCAAAAGTATGGCTTATCTATAATTTAAACTGAAGGAGACTTTCCTTTAGGCAACACTGACTTTGTGACACATGAATGAGCAGCTCTGGCTGTGTCTAATAGTTTACCACCGCTACTGGAGCCTTTGCAGCATCTTCACTTCCTTTAAAATAGAGAAGGTTTTCATTTACAATACTCAGATGAAAACATTATTATTTTTACAAAGGTAGCCTAGCAGCTTTGTGCCAGTCTTTGCCAGGTAAAGTCTGATTCCTTCTTCCCTAGGTGGGATGCCACTACATGGAGAGATGAGGAAGGAGAAGCACAGTGCTTGGGGGAGGCAGCACAGAGTCAATCTGTGAGCACAGGGCTGAATTGCACGATACAGCTGCAAAACCTCGGGAAATCCTTGTTGTGTTCCAGGGCCAACCCCACCTCAGAAGTAAAACATACCCCTCACTTTATAACAAAGCACCCAAGACATGAAGCACTGTCAGTGCTCAGAGGTGGCACCGAGGTAATTCGACATCATCAAACTATGAGAGTTAGAATTTGATTTATAAGGATGACTAACCCAATAAAATGGTAAAGCAAGTCAATACGCAGGCTCAGAGGCTGCTCCAGTTTTTTTTACCCCTTAGTACTTTGATGATGCAGTCATGATAAAGCATTCCAGACATGTCATGCTCAGTGGAAACTCTGGAACAACAAAGCCTCACGTGTATCCTTGTGGAGATCAGGTCATTCTTCATTAGAGCTGCATAAACCTATTTAGAAGATCAGCTTTTCTTGTGGTAACAAGAAAAGGAATGAGGAAAAAAAACACCCAACCCCAACCTTTTGATCACAGCGTATATGAAAACAGTTCCTAGCAAGAAGGATATTTTTATGTGAAAGTGGTAAATTTTCAGGTAGGGCAAAAAAACCCAAAAACCAAACCAAAACCAAAAAAACCCAACAGAAAAAACACAAACCAAAAGACCCCAAGAGTTCAAATCCTTTTAAATGGACATTGCTATGCTGATTTATGCCCATTGAGAGTTGTCCTGTCATAATTTGTTCCAGGTTGGAATTTTACTATGGAGAAATACGCACATTCTTGTAAAATCAAGGAAAAATACACCCAACTAAAAGGATAGTTTCCATGTAGTTCTATTTTTGATCACTTCAGATATTTTAGGTTATGTCCTGCAATCATCCTATTTATGGGATCAAAAAGAAGTAACCCAGATATGGGAATAAAGTTAGTAAAGTCATTGGTCCAGACAGGACTCAGGCTGCTAAGTACATGATGATTGATATTGGACACATTTCTTTCTTGGCAGGGAGTTTTGGCTTTCAGCTACACCATGCTGACATCAAGCACGTTAAAAGTGAACCCAAATATCTGCTGAAATTCAGAGATGTTGAAACATTTTCAACTCTGAAGCCAAGGATGTGTCAGCTGAGAAAGCTGAAGTCTACCTTCAACTTCTTTCATTCTAATTCAGGGAAGAAATGCTCAACAAACTTGTCAAGTCTAAGCAAGCTCTTTTACAATCCACTTCTCTATTTTCTTGTGGCAGGAGTCCACCAGCAACAATCTTTACAAAAACAGTAGAGAGGTCAACTGCTGCATGTGTTTGCCAGCCCTGGATACAGTCCCAATGCACAAAAGTGGGTTCAGAACCCTAATCTATATTTCACTTTCTATATCAGGCAAAGAAGACAAGTTTTAAGCCCATCTTTTGCTGATGCAAGTGATTTCCAGAGAGAGCCTACTTGCTCAAGAGATGTATTACAGCACGGAAGCATACTTATTACCTTTAGATGATCTCTCCTCTCTTTCAGGGCTTTCTAACTTCCTATTATCACTTCTGTTAATACATTTTCTGCGTCCACATCCCTCTCCTAGTGCCGCTGTATTTAAGTGCTGATCAGACTCCATCAATTGGCCACTGCACCACGAGCTGTCCCAGGAACCCCAGCAGAGAAAACATAGGGAATACCTGGAAGGTTTCAGACTAAGAAACCACAAGTCATAGTATGTGTGATGCTCAACTTAAAACTGCATTCAGGTTGTAACTGGTTGCTCAGTTTGGCACCTGAGACAACACAGGTTGCTCAGTTTAATTATTTTGCTCTTTGGTGTTCAGGTTGCAGGTGAGACTTCTGCTGCCTTCCATTACTTCAAATACTTTCAGGGTTTCAAAAACTGACTGAAATGAACCTAAACAGCCTTTAAAGATACCATCTTTCAAAGACCCAACAAAGTAATTCCTTTAAACTTAGTGAACAGTTTCATATACAGTGAAACTATGATAAAGCAAACTTCTTTCCCCACACAATGTCTTTTTGGAGTGGCACGGCATTGGTATGGTTTTCATGTAGCCGCTTTGTATTTTTATTATTGATTTTTTTAAGTTAATTAATCAGTTTTACATTTATTGGCTTCACCTGAGTGTCCTGCATTTTAATGTTACAATGAATCATTTGTTCAATAATTTATTTTTTTTACCACACCGTGGTTTATATTTTAAATAGTTATTAAAACAGGTTGAGAAAACAGTTACAGAAGAAGTCTGAAATGATGAGCATGCTGATTCAATTACATTTTCAGAGTAAAAAAATATTTTTGAGGAGAAACACATTAATATTCCCCCCCCCCGTATGGATGGGATTTCAGACATTCTTTCAAAGATCACAGGCAGACACAGACACTAACAGGGCATTGCAGCCATGGCTGGGCTAGGTTAGGGTTAAGTCCTGGTGAATATTCATTAAGTTACTTAAGGGGCAAGAGCCAGGTCTGCAGCAAGAACTCACCAATGGTGCCCTTTCCAATTGTTTCCTGGGCTGCATCAGGTTACACTGAGGGGGGGGGGGGGGGGG
>JAWWEU010000163.1:8601888-8634935 GCA_035583155.1 Acropternis orthonyx | reverse complement strand
GTTACACTGCGCCCCCCCCCCCCCCCCGCCGTTTCCAAGTTTACATAATGGCCCATGCAGGAGAATCTCCTCTGGAAATACAGTTCCAGGTACAATTTCAATTTTGGATATATAAATATAATGTCAAAAATAATACCTTGCTTTTGACTATTTAAACACTGCACTGTTTATACTTTCATTAGGATTTGAAAAGAGTGAAGATTATTGAAGCAACAGTAATTTTGGGAGTTTTTTTAAACCAGGTCTATCAGAGAAGAAATAAAAATATATGGCTTATATGAAGAAAATTAGCAAATAAGTTCTGAGAATAGAGTATGATTTAAAGATATTTTATGTTAACCTTTCACACAAAGTATGTCTTATTTTAGAAGCAGTTTAAAGGTTTCCCTCTAAGAATCTCCTTCATCTCATGTTGGTAAGAGACAACGTGCATGTGGTACATATACAAGAGACGAGACAGTTTTGCTCATGCTGTGAGACAGGTGAAAGCTGAAAATGAGAAGTGTTTTGTGTAGCAACAACATGAGAGTAGCATTATTGTTCATACTTTTTTTTTTTATTTTTTTTTTTTACTGCTCTCTTGAAGACCAACCAATTTACACCAGGAAAAGAAACGCACATTGACCTTATTGTCAGCAAATGGTCAGACTCAGGCATGTTTCAGCTGACTAACTAATGGAAATGTTTCAAACCACAAAAAGAACACAGCACATATGAATTAAGACATGTACTAAGAACAATGGAAACAGGCACTGAAAGATAAGACATTGTTTAATGGGTTGTGTAATCTGATAGTTGATGTCACATCATCTAGAAGCTGGATTTTGCAAGGTTAAGATATCAGTATAAGAAAGCAGAACAAAATGAATATTATAAATAGTCTCTAATGATGACACCTACAAAGAAAAGCAAAAGGTAACTTTCACAGAAGGAGCTCTCAGGAGTTCATCTTTACTACTGGATCTGAGCTGAATCCCGAAGGAAAAGCTTTCCCATCAGCAGTGAATTTCTGAAGTACACATCTGCACTTTTTGCAGACAAACACAAAACTCTGCTGGAAACTCTGAAGTCCATTTTGCTGAAAGTGATGAGGTTTCTCAAAGCTAATTAGAACAGTTTAAAGTATCTGAAGACTTATCTGATAGGATAAGCAGTCATAGCTATGTCTCACCTAAATCAATGGGCTACTACTTATTTTGTAGTGGGAATGAAGGGCATATAAACACCTTTTAAACAAAATATTCCTTTTGTTACCTTAGAATTTTTCTGCAGAATTGTTTAGTTCCAATATACCAGCATTTCCCAGCAAAAAGACATGGAAATCTCCCACCTGTGCCCCAGCCCGATCATTTCACATGAAAATGTTAACCAACAGAAGACTTCTGTTTCACCCTCGGGTCTTGATCAAGACTTGGACAGGAGACGACAATTTCCTAGAAACTGAAACATTTCTGAAACTATGTGATCATCCTGCACATCTGGCTGTCCCAAACACAGAATTAACTAACACAAGAAGACTTTCAGAGTTGATTTCATTATGTTAGCAATTTTTGTTGTTACATCTCATCCTTTACCCCATGTTGTTCATGACCATCATTTAGGCTACAGCCTTTCAGAACAGAAAAGGAGTTCTTTTATAAGAAAACACAAACATGCTTTATGTCTGTTGTCCTTCTGTAGAACAAAAAAAAAAATAAAAGCAGTAATATTGATCTGAGCTAGACTTGACCATTATCTACTTAAAAGTTACATGGCTATTAGTTCTGATATACAACTATGTTGTCCCTTAAAATAAAACAAGGCTAAGAGATAATGAAAACCATCATTAACTGAAGTCAAACACCAAGATGCAAGGTCCCTTAGAGTCAACAACTGAGCCTCATCAGCCCTTCTCATCATCTGTTCTTATTGTCTGTACCAAGAAGTTATGAATTGTATAAAAGCAAGTTTACAGCTGGTTAGGATGTTTTCAGTGAAGAAACAAAGATTTTAGCAAGATCTAAAGCTACCTGCTCCAGCAACTGGCGCATTTGGTAGTCACCATCTGGGAAACAGATCAGCTGATCTCTCACATCCTCCTTGCCCACAAATTTCCAGGACACAGGTATCACTATTGTCTCACATTTGCTCTGCTGTGTGATTTTCTCACCCCAATAACAGTGACCACCTCTATATTATCCAATAGCTCCTGCGACCTCTGTATTCCGTGATCTACATCAGTGAACTCCATAATGTGAATATCTCAGCATCATGGTTAATTTGATGCTGGTCCTGACTGGAAATGTGAAATATTGAATTTCATATCAACAAGAGAGACCAGGCATATGAGGGGTTTTTACAATAAAAACAGGATATGGAACAAAACTAAATTTTGGGAAAATAAATAATAAAAGAAAATTAGGACAAGCTAAATCTATGAGTAAGTCTTCAAACACTGTAAACTGAGGTATGCGTATGCTGAAATTAGTTTCCTGTTCCTCATCTCTTTCTTTCAATGCAGATATTGCTGCTTTGTGACTCAGTTAAAATCACAAGTCTCCATAAAAACAAATGAAGGGACCCAACCATAGGATGTTATTTAGTTGTGCAAGACCATGTCTGTTGTTCCTTTCTTAAAAAAAGGCAAATATCCATGCTGGCTTCTCAGCACGTTGCCACACCACAAAGTACACTTGAGATCACACCTGAGGTCCTGGCAGAGACGGGCTGGTTCTGTATCAGGGAAAAAAGGGGTTTTAAAGAGCAGAGAATGGCTTGGGTGGGGCGTGGAGGGAAAGCCACCAACTCCTGACATCTCTCCAGCCAGAGCTCCAGGAGAGCAAGGGTGAGGGATCCTGCCATGAAACAACATCTCTCCACTCCTACCCAGCTTTCTCCATCTTGGCACCCTCTGGCGTCTCAAGAGATGCAGCAGGAAGATCCATCTCATTGCTTTGTCTCCCCACAACTTCCCTAGTTGTCTGCCCCCCCAAACATCTGCCCACTTTGTAGATAAAACTGGTCTTCAGAAGAGCTGATACACTAAAATAAAAAGCAGGCCAAAAGGAAGATAGTATTTATATTTAAGTAAACACATATGACACTCTCTTTCAGGCAGTCTACATGTCCATATTGGGCCACAGTTGGTTCTTACCAATTAACAATATTTTCATACCTCCTAACTGATCAAAGAGTAGATTAATTGGTCAAATAGTAGATTGTTATGTGGGCTTAAAAAAATTTAGAATTGATTGAAAATTTATTCCTGAGCAGAAAATTTCTTCATGTGAAATTAATAGTGCACCAGCATAATTAGGCATTATTTAAACAACAAAAAAAATATTACGTCTGCAACTTTCCATCTAACTTATTTTTTATAAATTTCTTCCTAGGTATTCTTTTGGTCTAATGGGAGTCAAGGGAAAGAGAAGGAGCAGAAGAATCAGAATAGCAAGACATGAAAAAAGAAAAAAGAAATTAAACTAAAAAAACCCAAAAACCCAAAAACCCAAAAACCCAAAAACCAAACCAAGAAACAAAAAACCACTCAAAAGCACATTTCATCTTCCCAGCCAGTCACGATCTCCTTGAGATGCTGAAAACTTGACTACCATAGTGATGACTTTATAGCAGAAGAGGCACAGAATATCATAAACTGAAACATAAAGTCACTTGCATTATATGCATATATTTTTATCACTATGGTCTCATGTCCCCTGTTGCCACAAACTCTCTTATCCAGATTGGGATTTGCAGGGGAAGGAAATGTCTTTGTTCTTTGGTTTCTGATGAACCATTTCACATTTCCCTCCTGTTCTCTCTCCTGCCATTCCCAGAGGACAGCCATGGACAAGATGTGAATGAAGCAAGATACAAATATGACCATAAATACTTCACCATGCAAATGTAGTTCCTTCAGCCATATACAACAAAATGCTGTCCATGTCAGACTGCTTATTCACACTCCAGCTTGCAACTAATCAGCACTAATCAGGGTGATCAGATTCACACTTCGCCGAGCTTTCCCAGATTTATACTGCAGAGAACTTGGCTTTCAGAACAGGAGCACATGTAGGCTGGTGAGCAGGGAACAGCCATGTGTGTCTCTTAGGAGAAAGCGCACTGAGAGTGTAAGGCAAACTTCAAAAAAAGATCAAATTGATTCCTGATGCTGTCTTTTCCTCTCAAGCTAGTGAAGGATCCAGAAAATAAAGAGGCACCACTCTTCATCACTTTCACATGATAAGTGGAACAACAACATAACATTACCTGGAGTTACCATATATTCTATGTAAAAATTATTTGGTTTTGATAAATCTCTTGTAAGACTTTGATCTTCAGGTCTCATGAGTTGCATTACAGAGGAATTTACTGTACTTAATTTAGAAATCATTTGAAAAGGTCTACCACATTCATTTCTCTCTGCACCCCTATGAAGGGAGAATCCTAAATGAAGGAAACTGAAACCAGCAAACTCTGTATCATCTAACTGAATATGATTATTTATTTAACAAAAAAACCCCAGTATTAAGTATAAGGAAACCATTTAAATTTCATTGCTTTAAGCAGCCATCAGATAAAAAAGAAACACAACAAGAGTTTTTAAAGGTTTTGAGTGAAGCACTCATTGAGAAAAATTGTTTGAAACAATGAATGGTCCAGAGACTCAGAGACCTCAGTAACCTTCCTATATAGTTTACTTTGCTTTACCAATCAACTGTCAGGGTCAGTTTAAGATCACGCTCTTTCACCTCTATTTCAAATAATTGTTCATCTCATCTACCTGTAAGAACTTAAAATTTGGACATTTCATCTTAATACCCTTTGTAGGTAAAAAAAAAAAAAAAAAAAAAGGTGTTCAAACACAACTGATAACCATTTCTGTGGGAGCTGAGCTAAAACCCTGACTCCAACAGGGTGTTCATGTTTCTGTCAATCAGCTGAGACGAGTCAGGTTTTCTGTCTGCTTTTACAAAGATAAGAGGACACAACTAATTTGGGAGAGTTCAGTGGTGTAGATGTTGTGTATAAACGTGGGCACATTCTCTGGAGAGGAAACTAGTAATGTTACTTTTCAAATACTACCTGTCAGCTACCCTTGGCTTTGGTAACTGAGGTGGGCTGAAGACTCAGATTTTTGAGGAATTTCTACCTTTGGAGAGAAAGAGGCATGCTGTACTTTCCTGGAAGCAAAGGTAAGACTTCAGGATTCTCCTTTTAAAATGCTCTTGCAGTTTATTTGTTTCCAAGATACAAACATAAACGCTAAAAGAATATCTTTCACTTTCAAAGTGTTCCTTTAGAAGAATTCTATAAACAGAATTTCATCATTATTTTGGCATTTTATTCAATAAAATAGCCTAATTTACCAGGGAAAGGGGGCCACACTGTAAATCCTTCAACTTTCTCTGAAATACAGGCTAAACATCCACGTAATATAAAAATGCAAAGTATTTCTGTGTTTTAACTAGAAATACTTCAGATCTGTATATGGATTAATATCTTATAGCTAGTATTTATTTAGATGTGTTAACTTACACCATTTTGCTCATATTCCTTGGGTGATTGTTACATGCTTATTGAGCCATGATGACTATAAAATTGCTGATCTTCTTTCAAAAAGTTCAGGAGATACTACTGAATTTGCAAACTGCTAATGCACTTATGTAAATCTCCACGACAGGCATTAATAGAGACCTTAGCTGTACTTAATTAGAGACAAATCTAACAAACATTTTCCATCCCATGTACAAGTTCTGACATGAGAACTGTTTAACAACACCACCACTGACCATTTACATTCCTCTCCAAGTTGCTACACAAAGGAAGATGACATACTAAGTTTTTCATTTTGAGGATGTGAATTTGATATTTCTCCTTTGAGGTGAGAGAAAAAAACCAAAACAAAGAGAACCAGAATAAATGTCAAGTTTCAAAAGTAAATGACATCACATGCACATAGGCCTTTTCAGTTAAGCAGAGTTTTCCATTGTACCTTTTACTTTTACTAGTGATCAAACAGCAAAGTGAAAACAGCCATTCTAATAGACAAAAAGGGGGCATTTCTGTAGCAAAACAATCATCTGTAGTGAAATACTCACTTTCAGTATTCCTTTTTTAATTCAGATCCTGAAGCCACAGATGAATTTAACCTTCAGCAAATTAGCAACTTCCAATGGGAAAACAGCCTGTTTTCCCTGGGAAAACAGATGCTTTTCAGAACTGACCAAACTGATCATCATTGCCATGGACACGAAATACTAATTTCCTAAGGAAAACAACCAGTGACTTAATACTGAGGATTTAGAGGAGGATGGGAGCAGGTCACCATGAGACATGAGGAGAACGGGACACATCCCTTCCATACACGCTCAAGCCCCACAGGGAGCTGGGAGCAGACAGTCCCAGGTGAAAACAAAAGAAATCAGGTGAATAACTTCAAGGTTGCCAGGAGACTACCCAGATACACTGGCCATTTGGTAGTTCATTAACAAATGGAGGTTAATTAGGAAAAGCAGATGTGTTTTCCACATTGAAGTTACCCGTGCTGACCCAAACCCAAGGGAGCATTTGTTCTTCAATAGATTTATAATCCAGATCATTCTAAAAGCATTTCCTGTACCCCATATCCCCTGTACAGGTCCTACCAGCCTGATGAATTACCTCCCAAAAACCCAGAGGATCACCTCTGCAGTTGTTAGAAGAATCTCCTGCATCATCCCGTCTCTGATCAGGGTCACTGAATCCCTTTGAGGCTCACTGAGGTAAGGCGCCACAGCAGTACCAGCAGCCAGGGATTACGGGAGAGGAAAGGCCACAAAACACAAATTCTGGACTACTGGCCTAAGACAGCTACTACCTCCCAAGGAAATCCTCACCTCTTATGAAAGTCAGTATGGTGCTAGTCCCATCCACCCACTGGTCAGACTGATGGCTGCCTTAGTATTCTCAAGCTGGTCACATAGTTATGTCTTAAAAGTTATTTGAGTGAAGTGTAAGCAGGCCTCTTTCATTTACCCAGGTCTTTCATCATCAGAGATACTAGGACTCCTCCCTGGATGATCACAACCTGGCTCTGACAGCCCCTGGCAGAGACCCAGCCTCACTGCAATTAGCCACTAATAAAGCATCACCTGCTTTTACCTTCTCCACCCTGCAGAAGTGGCTATAGCTCTCCTTATATTGACTAATCCTGCTAATGATCCCCTACTAATGATATCTGCCAATGACCCCTGGAGATACAAGCTAATCATATCTACTAACAAACTGTAATTGAACTGCACCTTCTGCTCATTAGAGGCCAAAGTCCACTAATTTTACTGTCCTTAGGTAGAGCCTGGTCTCTTCTCTCTGCCTGGGATTTGCAGGACAACTTGCAGAAGAAAAGCACCTTACATAAGAAGGTGGTAGAAGTGGCAGCTATAGCTTAAACAGAGGGTTACCTTTTTCCACATGTGGTGCTTTCAAGAGGTATATTTCCCCAGAGGAAACAAATCCTCTGAGTAAACCAGGGCATGAGAGGCCCTAGATGAGTGTGTGTTCCATAACAAATGTTCCACGAGGCACTCTGAGATGCCGCTCTTTGCACCAATTTGGATTCTACAAGTGACGATGACACCTTGTCAAAAACTTATGTGTTGCTTTCTGAACAGGGGATGCAATCAGTAATGAAATTCTGAGCCAAAATTTATAAAGAAGGACACTGGACATATATGACACTGGGGAATTGGTTTGGTGGAGCAGCTTTTTGTCAGTATTTTTTATGATAAAAAGAACCCTTACAAGTTATAGTGATTGAGTTTTTTAATCATTAGAAAGAGACTGAAAGTTAGTGGGAAGGTGGGGGAAAGCCGATATGTTATAGCCAAAGAGGAAAACTACTAAAGGCTCTTTGATAATGTCATGACGAAGTGGGGTTTTTCCCAGTTCAGGTGACTTTCAGGATACCTCTGGATAAATTTCCTCTCTTTTGGCTCTCTGGTAGATTTAGCCTGTGCCTGTGGGTACTCTTGGAGTAGGGCAAGGTGCCTGGGAGGGTATTACCCCTGGAGCCATCACAGTTAATTCAGCAGAGTCCATGAGGCAGAGCCCTGCGCTGGTGCTGTCTGCACTGTGATTAGTGCAGTACATCGAAGTCAAGGGCAATCTGTTAACACCTGGGGAGATGCTGGCACACCACCATTCCCTGTGCCTACTTTTAGCAGCATCAGCCTCCAGGGTTTTGTGTGTCCAAGGGGACAGATGCCTTGGAGCAGAAGCCACTTAAAATGTCTGTTAAACTTAAAGTTACAAGAGAGTAAGTTTGATCCCTCTGGACAAGGTACCCCTGCTTGTGCTTTGCTAATGATCAGGTATACAAGGAAGAGTCTTATTCCCACTTGCTATTTAATTGAATGAAATCCACAGCATCCAAAACAGACAGAGACAGAGGGTATTTTTGCACACTTCCTCTTTAGTCGAAGATCTGACATTTTCACTCAATTCACCTTGTGCTTTCCTAATACTGATAACTCAGGTGACTGAGACTTTTCCATAGCTTAGCTGTATAAATGACAAAATGAGAACACAGTGGGGGTATGCTCTCCAAAGACAGACATGGCTGGCCAACCACACATATAGATATTAATACAGAGTGAGCAACAATGTTTATTTCAAGATGTATAAGGAGGCAGGAGTGGTGAGGGGAGAAAGAAACCCAGAAAGCCCAGAAAACAGATATTTATTGTGCTTCCCTGCCATAAACATTCCAGCAGCCCTGCCCTGGGATCCTAGCACCATTATACAGCTAATATTGCTTGATTACCCACGCACCACCACAGCTTCAGCCTCCCAAGATCTGAAATCGAGTTTTCTATTCTTAGCTCGTGGTAATTTAAGCTCATTATGGAGGTGCTTGTATTCCATGAGCACAAGAGATAAAGGAAGCAATATAACTTTAATGAACAGCTGAAATAGCAACCACAGCAGGCTCTGTAGGCAAAAAAGCAAAAAAAAAATCTTTTCTCTGATGTTGTCTTGATTTTTGTCCCGGAGTTCTGAGCAGTTAGTGCTCTCTGTATGTTTTATGAAGATATTCACACACACACATGCTTAATGAAAACAAATATGATATCCTATTTAATAATAGCAGGTACATACTAGCCTGGAAGGTAGAACCACTCAAGTTATGGAAAGGAAGAGAGCAAAAGTATTAACCTAGATCCAGGACAAATAATAATACTAATAAATAATTTAAAATAATACTCAGCTTAAGTTTAGGTAGCCACAGGGATTTCCTTTTTACATAAATAAATGTCTCATGTGTCTAATGCCCAAAGAAAATGGATGGATGCAGATGTAACTGTCAGAAGCAGTAAGTGGTGGAATAATTGCAAAGCATTCTGGGTTCTCTCTGATAAATGTTTGCGCACCCCAGATTATTGATTGGGCGCTGCTTTTCTTTCAATGCTGTTCATTAAGGTTCTAATCAAATCATATGGTCAAATCCTGCCACGCCTTTGCAGGCAGCAGTTCTGTTTGCTGAGCAAAGGGTTCAGAAAGAACGTGAGGTAGGCAAACACCACAAGTTTGGAGCTAGGTTTTATGGAAACCATCATCTTTCAGCAAGGATGGCAACTGAAGGAGGACTTCACAAAAACACCCCATGGATGTCTATTCACCTGCATCTAGGGCTCCTCCTCACTTTGTTCACTCCCAATGACATGAGATACAGAAAAGCAGTTTCCTCCAGAAGTGAAAGGCAAGATCTGGAGACAGCTGTGGAAGAGACCTGCCGCCTTCTCAGCATTAAAATTTGTCCTTCTAACTATTTTGAACTCCTGTGTCATAAAATAATCTCACAAGAATGTTCAGAAGCCAGTGTAACTGTTCGGAACCTGGTATACTTTTAAATCAATTTGGAGATTAAATTTGGTCCAGTAGTTTCAAAACAGAGCAGTTCTTCATTAACTTATTTTTCCCTAACAAAATAATTTTTCTGTGTTTTTCACATGGTTTTCAATTTTCTTTTGGCACACACTCATCATTCCTTCCAATGAGGAAAGCGCAGAGGAAGGAAGAGTGAGGAGACAAAATATCTGTTTAGAATAAAGGAGAAAAAAAACCCCAACACTTTGACTATTAAAACTTTGTGTTTTCAAAATAAAGGGAATAAAATCTCTGTGTGAAAAGCTTCTGACATTGGTACATAACTAAAATTCAGAAAGTGTTTAAACATAATTATTGCCATGGCCCAGAACCTTCTCACAATAACTACCTATACAACACCTCTGAATATCCCTGCACAGAGTCGAGGTTAAATTTATCTCAGGGACATACTTTCCCCTTTGTATTTGGGAGAAGGACTCCTACAGGATTGTATATGGTCACTTAATTTCTGTAGCAGCTGGTAATTATCACAGCACTAATTTGGAGAGTTTTTATTATCAACCTTATGCAACACTTAAGTACACATCTTCAAAGTAGGCTGGAATTAGACTTTAAAAAAAACCCCACAATATATTTCTGGACCAAAATATGCTAAAGGCAGTAATGTTTTAGCACTTCTCCAAAAAGGTTTTGTTCTCCCATTTAAAAGAAAGAATGTTTGAGGCAAACATTCACCACAATAACAGCAACAAAGTTGGTTTTGAAATATCCTGCTTTGTGTTGGAAAAGTTATGATGGAGGGTTTACTGCCAGCTTTTCTGTTCACCCACATTCCTCATCTATGCAGGGAATTTCACTGGTGTCAGTTGAAATGCAGGCTTGAGCCCAGATTAACACCTGAAGATGATATCAGAGTGCTTTTCAAAGAAGTGTCATTAACATTTTAGAAATGTGAGGGTTTTTTCTGCCTAAATTGGCACTGAAGATTCAGTTGGGGTGGGGAGGGCAAAAAGTTGGAAGCAGCTGGAAAATTATAACAGAATCCTGTTTATGAACATATCAGTGTGGCTTTAGCCAGTTATATTATGCTTAAGACCCACTGCACTCAGCACACTTTTCAAGGTTTTATTTCTACCACTCAGTGAATGGAGAGGAGATGAATTCATAAAAATAAATGCGTGGACAATCTTCTTTCATACTTGTCATCCATTTGGTGGTCTGACATCCGAGAGACACAGGAAACTATTTCCATATAATATAGGAGATGTACACTGAGTTTCCCAGCACATGACTTGGAGGTTGCTGTTTGTCACTGGGTAGAGTTTTCCCGGGATCTGTTGTGCAGCTGTTGCACCACAGAACTGGATCATAAAATATTCCCCCTGCCCCATTTATCTTCTTTCTTGAGAAAAGTCAGAGGATGTTACCAATAATCAGAATGACCATCAGATTACAGGGCTTGGGTTTTTTAACCTCCCAGGAAGACTTCTGTCATACCTACAGCAAAACCATCATAATAAAAGTTAACAAATAATTCTAGTCTTCAGATATAATGCCTCAAGGGTTATCCTGTGTTCCTGACCCACAGTCCTGACTGAATTTAGTCAAACTTCATTAAGTTTTCTTCTCTGAATGAGGATGAAAGAATAGGATGTTGGTTGATTTCTTTCTCCGTGGCTCAGAGACCTCAGAGGCTAAGACAACCACAGTGATATGAGCTTGCACTCTGATCACTCAGCACACCTAAGTCATGGTTTTCCTTTGGTCAACTGATTTCCTGAACTACCTTGCAGGGGTAAGTGGTTGGTTGACTGCCCAACCTTGTCCCTTTCTTATCCCATTCCATGTTTGCTCCTGTGAATGAAATCCAGATGCAGGTGAGAGCTGAATCCAGTCTCTTTGTCATGACCCAACTCACACTCATGCTCCCAGGCAAGTTCACTGTTTTCTCCTGGTCCAAATTTCAAGCCTTGCCATAAAGTAACTTTGCTTAGGGTAATCAAACTGCATTTTCAAGCCATAAGAAAGGTCAGTGACACATATGAAAAAAGCTGGCTCCACACTATATCTCTTGAAATTCATTTCATGGCTTTCTATGGCTCCAAACTCTATTGATTTCCTCAAGAATTGGATCAGCCCTTCTGTGGTGCTTGCCAAAACAGAAAAGCAGAATGCAGTCAAATGTATGCATCAGGAGAGCTGCAATAAAACCTGGTTAGATGAAAACGTGGTTCTACTCTGAAGACTCTCTGTCAGTGTGGTTGTACCTTTCCTTGGCTGACTCTTAATCATCATCAGTGCCAAGATTAATATTTTAAAAATTGGGCTCTTTTTCTTTTTTCCTCACGTGCTACAGTGCTCTAAAATCAACCTGGAATTAGGATAGGAAGCAGGGTCTCGTGGTTAAGACTAGCATTCCCTCCAATTTCTGCCACAAACACCCACCACTGACCTTCAGCAAGTTACTAAGGGAGTGATTTTCAACAGCACTCATCTTTGGCCCAACTCTACTTCCTACGAGTTAAATGGAAACAGAAATTTGCTTTAAGGGGAAGAGAGATAAGTCAGACCTAAGTGTCACAGATTAAACTATTTTTCTTCTTAATTTTCTTCCATTTAGTTGTATGAAACTCTATTCATCAAGTCCTTTGAAAGTGAATTCTTCAGCATGGAAAGACACACCTGCATGGGGATTGTACAGCATCTGGTCTAATAAAGCCTCTTGATTGACTCCTCAAGCTGGCACTGGAGCGAGGTCCGCCTTGACTGCTATTATGCTTCTGACTTTGCCCAAGGAACTTCAGACACAAGCAATGGAACATGTTAAGAGATCTCCTTCCCCCAAACTTTTATCAATAAGGTATTTAAGAAATTATTATAATCATCATAAAAAAGTTAACAAACAAGCCAGTCTAATGCCAAAAATGTAATGTAGTTTACATGCTCTGGTCTATATTAGAAGCAAAACCAGAGTTTTTCATAATATGACTAAACAGACCCCTGCTAAATAAGTTGCAATTTTCCAGCCATATATGAACTTTCACAAAATATTGCAGAGCTAATATACCCCAACTGTATTCTTCAGTACCACTAGTTTAAAATGTGTCCTTGGGAAAATCACTTCTTTTAGGAAATCCATTTTCTTCTTTCCCTCTTTCCCAGAATCTAGATAGCTTTAGGACTTTGGAGTGGTGACTGGCTTTCCATTATTGTTCCTGCAAGACTTCCCAGTGTGGTCCCTGGTCTTGAAAGGCATTTCCAGATGCAATTGCAGTGTGAACAAAGGGATGATTACTCTGAATGTATTCTACATAAAGCAATTATAAGAAAACCTTCTATCTAGAAGTCGTCACCATGGGCACTAGAAAAAATGGATATGCTTCTGTTATAACAAACTTGGAGGAAATCCATTAAAAAATTAGATGTCCTTTTCTGTTTTAAGTTTACCAAGAATTGGAACTAAACACATGCCATCTGAAGAAATCCCTTTCTCCCTCTAGCCATCACACTGAACTGAAATAAAACAGATGTGCTCAAATAAAAAAGTCTGTGCTTACTTGTTATTTTTTTGCCTTGCCCTTATTACCAACACATATGACTTGCACTAATACAGGTAAAAGCAAGGAATATTCTTCAGAAGTTTCCCATTGCTGTATTCTGCCAATACCTGCTGTGATTCCATTCCTACAAATAATGGGTTTCTTGTGTTATATTGTCAGATCTCAACTGCACAAAAGCTGAACTCAAAACTCAGACATTCTTAGAGATTTAAAGAAACCCCTCCTAATAAACAAATCCTCAAATCCAAAACAAATACCTACAAATTCAACCAGAGATTAATATTTTCAACATTTGTGGTCAATTAGTGCTTGTTTGTATGCAGACAAAAATGCACTTATTTAAAAAGTATCAGTTTTGATATAGGAATATGAAGGATTGTTTAAAGCTTCATTCAAATATCCTTTCAGAAATAAGTTCTCAGGATGGGGTTTCATAGTTTCACCATTACATTAAGAAAAATAAGTTGTTTGTAGAACACTACGCAGTTCATAAGTTACCAGTTATAAACTAATCCTCAATATCCAGTCCAAATCCTAAGGGAGGCTTCAAGGCAGCCACTTCTTTTTGGCAATACAGTGATGAAAGATATATTGTTGAAAGCCATAAAGCCTTGGGAAAAAATTTAGAAACTATCTACACAGGAATGAAATGTTGAGAGCTTGGCTCATCAGCTGGGGTTTTCTGGAGAAGGAGTGGCTGCAAATATTTTTGTACAGGTTAGCTAAGCAGTCTTGAAAACAAAGAGAAATCTTGTATGTGAATTATTAGGATGGTTTTCTTGTGTATTGCAGAGGTTTGCTGCCCAGGGATCAGTGGGTAAAGATTTGGTGTTAAATTAGTATAAACTGTCCTTTTGTAAGTTGTTCAAAACATTATTACCCCAGATGAAGATTGCATTCAGAAAACATACATGTGGGTATATGTTTACAAATTCCAGGGAACTTGTGTCAGCAAGGAGGGCCCATCACTTTGCATATTTGGTTGTATACAAACAGAACATGTGTGACACTGCACAAGCATCCATTGTCCCAGTCTAGGTGAACACAGAGGAATACTGGTTTTCCAGAGCACAGGAAATAAACAGATGGTGACATCAGAACTGGTTGCATGGTTTCTTATGAAGGCAGAGCTCTGGCCAAAATAAAGCCTGCAGGATTTAGGGAAGCAGCTAGATTATTCCTTCCTCATCAACTGCAGGACAAGCCAGGGCATTTTAATGAGAATATTTCAGTGAGCACACAGGGCGTTTTATAAACCAGTAAAATCTTCCCAGACATAAAGAACAGTAGTAAAACAAGATGTCCTAAAACCTTTGTACTGGATGAAAAAATCTTAATTGCCCTCTGTGATGCTAGGAAATCACTGGCTGGAAAAGCCTGTGACGCCCTTCACACAGCCAAGGCCACGGAGTCATCGGGGCCTTAGTCAGCCTCAGCCTCTCCTTTTTCCCAAACCTTTGCACATCCATTTACTTACCTGATCAAGCTGTGGGGTCACTGCTGTGGGCTGTCCATTGGAGGTGCAGCAGTGGTGTCCACAGCCCCTGCTGAGGACATCCTGGCACAGGGTGTATGGGCTTGGTCTCAGGCACCAGACTGCAAACACAGACCTGAGCACGTCCCATCAGCAGATGCACCATAGGCAGGTCTAAGGGTGGTCGGCTGAGCTTCAGGGACCTTATTTCCAAGCAGAGCAGACCAAACCAACATGCCCTTCATAAGGACGTTGCCACTGTGGCTGGGGGCTTCTGGGTGCTGTTATAATACAGATGGTCATATAAACTGGGTCTGACACACGGGCTTTGAATATAAATATTGGAAGTGACATGATAATTTCATCTTGTTAACACCCCAGCTAGGCACCAGAAGGAAAGAAACCAAACTCCTGGAGCTGAGCGGTCCCAGAAGCTGGAGAACCTGGAGTCAGATCTGAAGTTTATGGCAATGTGGGTTCTGTACACAACTTACTTATACAAGATGATTTACTTTTAAATGCAGACTAATTCATGGAAAGACTTCAGAAAGCATTTGATTTTTTTTTTGCAAAATCCTGGTCCCACTGAAGCCAGTGACAAATTGTCCATGACTTCAATGAGACCATGCTTTAAGGCTTTGTTCCACCCATCTCAATACAATAGCACTTTTGCCAACTTCTGGTTATTACTGAAAAGAGACATTATTAACAGAAGAATCTTCTGTTCATCAAATAATTGTACTGAGGAAATTTTGATATAGTTCAGTGGCCACATCCTTCTGAACACGCACTCAGTGGCAGTTTGAAACATATGTTTTTTATAAATTTCTCATACAGAAACAAAGACTGACAGTAAACCCCAAAAGCTTTGATATTTATATAAATTGCTAAATGGTTGCACTGGAAAGTACATTTCAATTAATGTGTCACAGAGCACCATAGTTGTTTTAAAGTTTGCCGACTCCACAGCCTGTATAGCTCTATGCAAGTAGTTTGGGTTTTCTCTAAATCTGTGGTATACAAAATAGTTTGCTTCCACAAGTGCTCTCCAACAAGTGAAGATTTAATTTTTTTTAGGTCAGCTTCTTTCCCTCAGATCCAGAACATGCAATAACATTGGTATTATTTTCACCCTATTACCTATTTTAACGATATGCCAATATTCCCTCTTGGGTTTTATGTGAGCACTTTATTCCTGTAAAAGCCTTTAGTAAGACTTTATATAGATTAACTACTAACCAAACACAACTTTGCCCATTTGTGTGTTAGCTTTTTTGTTTCTTATGTACTCTGCTGCCGCCTCTAGGACAATGCTGTAAAACTAGGTTTTGTTCTATGGCAAGCAGAGATTAAAGTTACTTCTATACTTCAAATAATGCTATAGAAGAAAAATGAGACAGTTTTAGCTGGATTTTTTGCTAATTTTGGAAATTAAAATGAAAATGTGATAGCAAGTATCAAGTACAGTTAAAGAAAAAGCAGGTCTTCCCAGCAAAGGCACAATTATCCTATTTTAATTCATTGCCTTTCCTAGATTTAGTGAATTTAACTCAGCTCTTGGTTCTGCGAGCTAATAAGAAAACTCTCTTTAAAACTTACCTAACTTTCAGTTTTTCCACAGATTCAAGAGTCAAGTAGATTAGTGTGTAAAGAATGCCCCTTAAATGTCAGAAACTGCCTGTGAGCTGGAAACAAGACAATGCACTTTGGTTCCAAATCTTTGGATCTTCTAGGAATACATCAAAGTGCATTGACCAGCTCGCATCCCAAAGGGCACTTATATTCATGGAGAGATTACAGCCTATTTCCTGATATTGATTGGACTGGATTGGGGGCTGGTAATCTCAGAGAGGAAGAATGGCTGTCCTTGAGAAAGAGCAAAACAGCCTGTGCCGTTCCATGTCCCTGCCACCAGGAGCTTGCAGAGGTGACCTGGAGGAGACCTTGACAGGCAGAAATCAGTGGTTAACATGGGCAGAAATCAATGGTTAACATGTGCCTTTGCCAGAGTATCTTTCCTGGCAGGTGTCAGTAATGTGAGTACTCAGGAGACCTAAGATAAAGAGAATTGGATAAACAGTTAGGGGAAGCTATACAAAGGTCAACTTGGACTTGGAATTAGCTAGCAGAGAGCTCGTGCTACACATGCAATTCTCATTTCTCTGAAGTACTTAAATAAAATAACTACCACTTCTGAGCAAAGTCCCTTTCTGCTTGAGATTGTCATCTCCATGGCCCCACTTGGCTGCTGAAAGTCTTCACTTGCCTGCTTGGCTGCACTATGCTAGTGGGACACATTCAGGGTAATGTGACCTTTTTTACCAGTTTCCACAAACAAGAGGGATTTTATCTTTATATTATAACACGTAATTGACCAAATGATATGTAAAATTGACTAAGAGCCTCTGCTTACTGCTTTTGGAGATTTCTTATTCAAAGATGTAAATCTACTAAATTCACATTCAAGCTCCAACTGACGTTTCTGTCTCACTTCCCCCAAAGTCACAGCCAGCTACAGCTCCTGAAAATGCTATTTGCATATTAATACACCCTCATAATATTGATTCCTCTGCAAAAAACACCCACTAATTAGTAAAAATGACTGAACTGGAAACACATGTATCCACAGTTTCTTTCACCTACTTGTGCTTCACTCACCAGTCCTCTTGCCCTTCAGATGCTGACTGAAGCTCAGCTTGCCTCTATCAGTACTCCTTGCCACCCCTGCCAACCATCTACCTGGACTTCCAAATCCACCTCAGGTTCCCAAGTGTTCCTCTTATCCCATGTACCTGCCGCTGCCACTTTTCTTCATTGGGTTGGGAGATAAATATTTTTCTTTTAACTGTTGATCCTGCATGTTAGCTGACCTCAAATTAGGCTGTGGTCAAAGCCCACTGAAGGAATATCATGGACTGAAGCAAATCTCCATGATCCATGGGGTTTTGGGTCAGTCTCTTACAGACTCACAAGGCCAGTGTGCCTTGCCCATGTGGGAAACAAGTTACAATATTGATCATTCCACCTAAAATGAAGGTCTCAGTGAAGACAGGGAGTGTTTTGCTGTTGAATTTGCTTAGGCCAAAATCCCATTCTCCTCAACTGCCCATAGACAAGCTGTGCATTTATTGTACAGAAAGCAGGATTACTGAGTCGCTGCTGTAACTAGGATTTCCCCATGGAAAACAAATCATCTATTGAATCCAACTTCCCTCAACACTAAAAACCAAAACACATATAAATCATGTAAACTGAAAACACACCTTCAATTTTTTTTTTTTAATCCAACAAATATTTCCTATGAACTTTGGTCTTATTTGATAAATGTTAACTCCCTTCATTTAAAATGGAATAAATACATTGCAACCATCAGATAATGATTATGGACAGTTGTGCCAGAACTTGGTGTCTCGCAGTCACTCCAAAATAAGAGATTGTTCATGGTGCTGTTTTTTGTTTCTTTTTTCATTATTATTTTAAAGGAGGCAATTATTTCTAAAATCATATGGAAGAAGTTTGATTAAAAGTATAATTACACAAATGAGTATATTCCCAAATAATAAACCCCCCTGAATAGGGGCAAGTCTGTTTTGGTTTGGCTGTTTCATTTATTTATTTTAAAATTGAAGGTTGTTCCTTCAGAGTTTTCCCATTATACTAAATAGTGATATATAAGCAGTATGAAAAACGAAAGCTTGCAGAAGCAGTTGAAGAAAAAGAAATCTTCATAGGAGTCTGGATACAAAACTACAATTGCTGTAAGTGAGGAATGCAAACCAGCACTCTTTTCAATTGAAAAATATAATGGAGAAGAACATCTTAAAATGTTTCATGCATAAAATATACATTTTCCCTTATTTAAAAAGTATTTAGAAATCTAGGCTCTAGGCATCTCCTTACTCATAATAATTATTAGTATTACTCCATTTTTATGCAAATATTTTAAAGAAACTTAATATTACAAAGAAACTTAATATATATGGCAATGGAAATGCACAGTAAGAAAAAAGTCACCTCTAGCACTATTCCCACTAATCGACCACAGGAAAGAGAAACCCAATGGTCTCTTTCAACACATGAAGAGGGAAAGACATATAACAAGCAGAGGACGCAAATAGGAGCCAGGATTCTTTGGTCAGATTTTGTTCGTTCATTTTTGAAATGGGAATAGAAACAACTTGCCTCCCCTGGGTATTGCTAAAGACTTAATTATGTTTTTTTTAATGATGTTTCAATTATACTTGCATGGAACGATAGCTACATATTGCCACACACACACAGTTACTCATTTGTAGTCTAGTAACACATTTCCAGTATAGTCTTACCCTCTGAGAAATTATAGACCCCACCCTACAAAGATTACAAAAATAATAATAATCCTTTATTGTTTAAAAGTAAGATAATCATACCTACCAGATGGGCAATTTGCAGGGAGCTATTTGTTGCTTCTCGTACAAGGAGTACTTGGATCCGTACGGGCCAGTTTGTGCCAAGTGCCAGTAGATGGAGCTAAAGAATACAGGCACCTTTGCAGGTGTGGGGGGGGTCAACAGAAGAGAGAATGTTCCCTTCTGCTTTGTAACTTGTACCAAGATGTGAGCGCAGTTCAGGTGCCATTGAACCTGAACCTGAAATTACACTGCCAAGTTTGCTCTTGGTTCCCAGCTGCACTGGAGCATCAACTCTGACAAGTAGTGATTGGTCACTGCACACCCTGCAAGGCTCCTGGAACCTCCATCCTTCTCTTGGCTGCCACAGTCCTCTCCCACAGCCCACCCAGACATCCACTGCAAGGCAGGAACCGAGTACACAAAGAAAGAAACACAGTGTTGTAAACCTGGACTAAATGCAGATAGACCTGCAAGGAAGAGGGAAGGAATAGGGCCAAGGGGGATGACATCTGCCATCATGGAGCCTTGCAGTATTCAGACACCCTGAATATCTATGGTATAATCATGATTTCTTTATCTGGGATTTGCTCAAAAAAAGCCCAAGAAGTACCTGATGAAAAAAAGAAAGAAAAGGCCCATATAAAAAAAAAAATAAAATTGGGGTTCGATATACTGCTTCACAGATTTTATTTGAAAATTTAGTTCTTCCCAGCTAATTTTGTCAAGATATTCCTAAATTCTAGTTTGATTACCACTGAGCAGTAATATGCTCACCTAATGTTCCTTCATTGCTTGGTGACAACCAGAAAGTTCATCTCTTACCAGATATAAATATACTGTGAAGCTTTTAGGTCAACGCACCTCAACACATCAAGAAAACCTGATACCTAATACATGACTTGTTCCAGAATTGTGCAGGGTAGCAATCTCCCTCCCTCCCTTCCTTCAGGTGCTGATATGCTTCTGCTCTCATAATATCCATGCTGAACAAAAAGCTGTGGAACATTCTTCAAAGGAGAAACTTGAACTGAAACCCCTGTCATTCAAAGGCAAAGTTTCACATGTAGTTGAGGTTTCTCCTTTTTTTTTTTTCCTAATTTTCTGCATATATATTCATAAACAGAGAATACTTCTAGAAGGGAGCAAAGGGATGACTGCTGAGTTAAGATATTGTTCACTCAGTAAATTCTTACAAACACAAGCGGATTCAAAATTATTTTAGAAATAATTTGCTGAAACTCTCGTCTTTCACAGCTTTTAAGATCTGGCTCAAAAAGCATCTTCCAACAGAAGCTGTTACTTGAGGTCTATCTGTACCAGCAGCTTTCCCCACTGTGATCAGTGATACACTTCAGACTTTAAAAAGGTAGACACTTTTCTCCAAGTCATCTTGCTCATGTTACATTCCCCTTGCCACAATAAGGGAAATTTTGCAGAGCAAGGAAGACAAAATTTCCCCACATCTCAGAGCACTGCTGATGCTGGGGACTGAATTAGAGGTCCCATTGGAGCAAAACTGGCACTGCAGAGCTTGAGGGCCTGCAGAGCCACCTCGGTGCAGCTGGGAGCAGGCTGGAGACAGGTCTCGGTTGCCTGAGGTTGTTAAAACAAAACCAATGCTAATTTTCATTTTTGCTCGAGGTGATTTGCTTTACCTTTATGCATCCTCTCAGAGACAAATAAATGCATGCAAACTGCTTGCCCTTGTCCCCATGGTGAAAGTTCCTGCCCCTGGAGTCAGACTGTGGCCATGCACAAATTAATGTGACATCCAGCACAATTGAAAGGAAGGATGTCAGCATCTGCAGAGAGGGGCGTCTGAGGATGTGGTGTGGATGGTGAGGAGCCTCCATCAGACCCACAAATGATTCTGATAGCTGTGAAGAGAGCTTCCCACCCATGCAATTCTCCCCTTCTCATCATTCTTTGTGCCTACCCAAAGTGTCTGCGTGCTCAGCCACACAAATTGTTTGTGTCTCACCTGGCAGCTGAATAAGGGCAGGAAGTTTAAGTGGAAAAATTTTTAACAGGCATTGTTAGACAGATTGCTGGAGGACTTTGGGGATAAAGTCCCCTGGCATTAGCTGCATGAAAGTTGCTGTTGCTGCTCCATGTGCTGTTATATGCTGACCCAGCTGATTGCTCTTCACAGAATGCATAAAGCAAGACTTTATTTATGGCTACATAAATACATATAAACTTCAGTGGATTTAAACAAGGCCATCAGTAACTGCTAAAGGAGGAAATGGCAACTTTTTCCAGAGGCAGATCCTAAGTCAGGTAGGTCTTTAAAGGCCAAAACCTGGCATGAGAAAATCACATACCATTAGGACAGGGCTTTTGGAGCAACAGGTGCTAAAAGAAGAGGGGACAGTACGGTAAGGGGAGTAGCTGTCTACTAAGTGGCATAACTTGTTTGCCAATCAGGATTGCAAGCCAGTACCATTCCCACATTTTCCTCTTGGTACCAAAAATTAAAAGGAAAAGAGCGAAAAAGAGAAAGTTGGGTCAACAGTATCTTTTATTCCATGTACATATTCCTTGCAGCCCTCTCCTCTCCCTGTGAATGTATATTAAGAAATGCTTTTCCTCTTGCCATAGTAATGCCTCAAAGAGATAATTAAGTGACATCCTGGTAACTGTTTATGACTACAGAGGAAGATTTTTTTGAATGCTGGCACATGGTGCACACTTTACTATGGCAATTGTGCAAGCTCAGATTTATTGGGACGGTTAGTCATATCACTCCAAAGACTGTCACATCCCGTTTTCACTAGTGTCATGTAATTAATCTTCCCCTGACTTAGAGTCAGACCTCATCATTCTAAATACCATAATAGATTTTTAAATGAGAACATTAATAACAAGGTCTCTCTATTATTTACCTTGGCTGGAGTAATGAAAACCAAAAAGGAGATGGCTACTCCCAAGGGCAGGCGAGGAGAGGCGTAAGAAGGAAATGAAGGTTGCTGACCTTCCTGTAGAAGAATCCAGGGAAAGACTATGATTTGCAGAGCTTCAGTTCATCCCTGAAAAAGAGGTTGTTGTTGTAATTTCTATTAAGTACTTTGGAAGCACCTCCACATGATGGTGATGAGGGCCATAGGCACACATAGATAGCTCTATTAAACAATAAAAGCATAAAGGCATAATATGCCAGTCTCATTTAAAATAAAGAGAGTTACATTGAATTGGAATTTATTCTACCAGTAATCAGACTAAATTGTTTTATTTAAATTTGACAATATAAGAATGCTGAGCAGGTTCTTTGCAAATCAGCTCCAGTTTTTGGGTTGTATTACAAGAGTTTAAGTAAAAAGTCAGAGGCAACAGTTTCATCTGAACAGATCTTGGTAAGCTGGGAGAGTATAACATACTTTAAATTCCATGCCTACATCCTTACTCTTTCTGAGATGTATGTAAAATGCAGATATTTCTATAGATATGGGAACATGGTACACAAGGCAATGAAACTGTGACACTTCATTCAAATACCAAATAAGAACAGAAGCAGCACAATATTAATCTAGCTTCATGACAAGCTCTGTGAGGAGTAAGATGGTAGAAAAAATACAACCTTCTATTAAAACTGGAGTCTCATGCTATTTTTCAGCCTCCACACTCCATTAAAATGAAAGGGCTAATAAGAAATGCATTTCAGAGTTCAGTCACAATTATCCAAACACTACAGAGGGCATGGAATGAATGCAGATTATCGCAACTTCAAGAAATCAATGCATTTTTCAGGGAAAAACAGAAATGGTGTCACAGCTAGACGTTAGATGCTGTGACTGCTGGACAAAGTTATCCTCCAGCTGTTTTCTGAAAGGCTTCAAACCAATTCCAGAACATGGAATGGCAAGCAGAGAGGATCAGGCATCTTCTACCAAAGATTACATGTTTGGTACTTCACTGCCCTTTACTATCCAAGGCTATGTCATCCAGATGGAAGCACAGGACCCAAGCCAGGTTTGTTCATACTGTAGCAGGGACTGGATTATCCTCCTTGTAAGCAGTGACTGGACACTAGGTGTGAAATCCCAGTGCAGAAGAACATTATAGAAAAAGTGGAATCACATCAGGGTGAATATCCACAGCTGTAAGATTGTCAGAAGTACTGCTCAAGGGTCAAGACTGAGGACAGGCACTTGCCACACAATGGGAAGATATCCCTCGCTCCTGCTTAACAGCTCAAAGGAAAATGTCCCTGAAAGTCTGTAGAAATATATGATAGAAATTGGCCACAAAGAGCTTGCAGTGTAAATGCTGGAGTGGAGAAGAAACTTAGATAAACAGAGTTAAGCCCAGCACACAAGGAAGTGTTCTGACTACAGTCATTGGCAAGGAAGACCTGGGAATACAGGCACTGCAGTCTTATTCTGAGATACCTGAAATGTCCAAATAGCATAAGAGATTTAGAAAATGTTTGCAGGACAGTGTGCTGGTCTTGGTTACTTTTTACAGGGGAATTCTCCAGACAAGGTAGAAAATAGCCAAATGTTTTATGTATCCTTACAACCTCTCTATTTTTGTTTTGTTTTCATGCCGTCTCTTTTAATAGCAATGACAGCAGTACCACAGCTGGGAGAATCAGAAACAGTGACATGAAATATGGTCAGTCAGAATTACACACTTTACTTTTATTATTTCAAGTGACAAATTTGATTTCAGAGCTTTTGGGGGGTACTATTCTTAATTTATAACAAAAGATGTTGAAATTGATGAATAGCATAGATCATTGTATTCCAGAATGGCACCTTGAAATGTTAAAAGCATTAATCTAAAATGATATACTATATCCAGAAACTGAAACGGGTTACTATGACTTTTCTTCCTTCTAAAAATTCATTGAATGGAATCTACCACAGGACAATACAGCTTTCTAAAAGTTTCTTGTCTCAAATTTCATGTAATTTCCAAGTTATTTCCCTTCGGTCCTGTAACTTGCAAACAGTAATTAACAGAACCAGATTTTTATAATCATATCACCATCATTATGGTATTGTTTTGTAAAGTTAAAAATAGTCAAGCATGCTGCCAGTTCATGACGAGACCAAAAGGAAAGGGACATCTTGCTGAAACCAGCTATTTGGTTTCCTGTCTGCTGACCAGAATGAAAAACAATCCATGAAACAGAGTAAAGGAAGTGAACAGAACAGTCAGGACAGGACTGTCTAGAATCACTGCTTGATTACCCCAGGCTCTGTATGGATAGAATATATTGATAGGAAGAGAGAAATTTACTATCATCTTCTTTTAACAGCACCTGAACACCTTTGCTAATCTCAGAGATAACTATACAAGGGACATACATACCGCAAGGTACACAAGCTATCCTAAGGAATTCCCACTTTAAATAGACATGACAGTCAGAGAGTAGGAAAGGAGGAACATTATCATATCCAGTTGTAGATAAGGGTTTGAAGCACCTACAGATTATGTGCAGTCAGGCTCATTCTTATCACTGGAAGGAGATTAGGGGTATTTTAGCTCTGTCCTTCAAGACTAACATCCCCCAAAAGTATATATCAAGTAGCAACACCCTTAAAGACACTCAAATATACAACATTTTGTTCTTGCATGCCTCTTTTCTGCTACTATTCACAAAAGCTTTGCCCCCTGTTCTTTGGGCTTCTTCAGCACAAAAAGTGGGTGGCAAAGCCTCGAGCAAGAAGCAGAAGGAGTGGACTTGTAAGAGTGATTTAATGAATGCCAAAAATGATCCCTTACTTACATGATCTAATTTATCAAGCCAGCAAGACCAGAGTGACCGCAGCAGTGCTACAGCACAGAGGCTGCAAAACCGACCTTTTTTTGCCAAATTCCCCAAAGAGAAAAGGGAAAAGAGCAGCTCTGTTAAACGGATCATGATAAGTCACAATTTTCACTACTGCATTTCAGGGCAACATGCTTTATTTAGCTCTTTAACCTTGGCCTATTTGTTATCAGCACAGTCGAGAATACTTTGTATTCATTAGGAGACTTGTTTATTTTGTAACGTAATCCTTTTCTTTGTTAACATGAAAGCACAGCCGATGAAGCACTGGAAGGACAGTTCATCCAGGTCTGCAATGTTGTTCCATAAAAAATGTCTCTTGATAAATGATTACCAGGATTAGATTTTACTGGTTAGATTCATAAGAAATTTCAGTCTTGTTCCCATATGTTTCTTACATAATAAGAAACATGCAAAAGATACTGAAAACACAATTCCTGGTCATTCAGTAAGTGCTCCCTTCTCTCATATTTCTGGGAAGTATATGTTTATATATTTTGTGGATTTATTAAGCTTGGAAGAATTTTAAGAGTGTCAACTTTTTCCTATAATTTGAACCGAGACTTTTACTTGCATTCCCTAAGGATCATTTAACAAAAAAAAAAAAAGTCAAACCCAAAACCAAAACATATTTTTGCTCACAGCCAGTTTCAGGAAAGAGAGAGACAAAATTACACTGGAACAGGTGGCTGCTGTTTGACTACGTCTTGCATTTCCATAAGTGGTTTGCAATTCCTGCTTCCATCCTTAGGCCATCAGGTCACCAACAGAGAAAAAAAAAAAAAAAAAAGAGAAAACTCACACAAATTTGATACTCCCCCCAAAAAATCCAGCTTCTCTGAACTTCAAGGTAAGCTGGAAGAAATAGGAATATGCAAAAGATTTCTAGTCATCTTGAAAATGTGTATTTAGATTACTTCTCCAGTCTTCCCTTGAGCAGACACAATTATCAAGTCAGTGGGAAATGTCTCTTTAGATAAACTAGATGTAATACCAATAGGAAACATCAGAAACACTGCCTGTCTAGAGCATTGCACTGGGTGGTGTTTGGGGCCAGGTTAATGAAGGAAGGTTAACTCCTGGAGATATGTGATCATGAGGACTTAATGCAGCTTCAGAGAACCTAGTTTCATTGTTAAGCACTCAAATGTCTTTTAGAGCTGGTGTTGCCCTCTATTTGCATTAATCCAATAGAGAAATGGATGGGTTTTCCTGTCACTTTCTTGATGTGGCTCTTTCAAGTTAGCAGAGGAGATTAAGAGTGGCCATTCTGGACCTCAGGAGGGTTTTTTATTGGATGGGCTATGAGATTTTCCCTCCTTCCTTCTTTCTTCTCTGTGCAGAGGAGATAGTTCATTTATATTTCAACACTATTTCCATGTTTGGAGATCACCATACATTTGTCCTCTGAGCAGAAGTAAGGACAGACCAAGAAACTACCAGCAGAGGCTACTGAGCACATTTTATGTGAAATAAGAAAAGTTTCTTTTTCTGTGCGAAAAAAAAAAATCTCCAGTGTTCATATTAAAGCTGAACTTCTGAACCTGAAATGCTCATGTTAGGAATACCTTGTTCACATATTCCTCTCCAGGAATGTTTTCCATAAAGCTTTATGATGGAACACATAGTAAACAGAAACAATCTTCTTCATTCACAATCATTTAATCATGCTCACAGCACACACTTCATCCCAGCTGCACTCTGGATTTTGGGTTTCTTTCCCTACAATCCACTGGATAGATAAATTTAGGTAGGCTTTGATGTGTTTGGACTTCTGCTTCTAAAAGAGGTGAAACAAAGTGATGTCTGTTTCAGCAACAAAATTACCTCATGTATAGTTAGGCTATTGAGTCTTTTTCAGAAGTGGAAAAATAGGATTTCACTTATATGTTTAAGTGGTTTTTTAATACTGAAGAAACAGTGATGTTGCTCTCTCCCTTATAGGTCACCATGTACAGCTCATACTACAAGATTACGAGGTAAATGTCCTAATAACTGGTTGGAATAAACAGAGTATGGAGTTTGTTGCTCACTGCCCAACTGGCTGTTTTCAGGACAGACAGGGAGAGGCTATGCAAGGCCAAAAGCTCATTTCAACCATTCTTCTACATAAAAAGGACTCTGATTCCAGCAGAATTTGGATTCCACAAGAGTAGCCATCTGGAGCTATAACCACACTTAAGGACCTCTGGAAACGCCTTGTGGGTATTCTTTGTGCTTCTAGAAACCCAATGCCATTGAGAAGCTTCAAGAACTTTTGTTCTCCAATGGAGAGCATAGCTGTGGTTGATGGAGGGCTAGTGGGCCCAAAGGGTGGGTGAAGCACAGTGGCTTCTCTAGCTGGTGGCACACAAGAGAGCATTGTGTCTTTCCTACGTGTTTGCCTGCTGCTGACTCCTGACACTGGACAGAGACCCACTGACAAGGAGCACTGGCCCCATGCCAGGGGCTGTCTCAGGGCTGAAACACACATCTCTGGGACACTAGAGAGATCTTTAACCACGCTGCCTCTTTTCACAGAGCATCCTGCACTTACCTCTGGGACAAAAGGACACACAGTCCCTAAGAGGAGTGATTTATGCTCTGCACATAAACAGCTGTAGTAAAAACCTGGCTTTCTGCTAGGATGGCACCCACTTCTGAATTTATCCAAGCCCAGTATTGTTTCCATTAGGTAAAGCTCTAGCTTTGGCATCTTTTAACAAAGAACAACTTCAGAATGAAAATTCACTTCGCATTGGAACTTGGTGTGTTCACTGTTATGCCTAGGAGCCAGATTCCCTTTTCTCCATATGTCTTTGAATAGGTTGATCTATTTTCAAGCAACAGGGATACAAATGGGTCAATGTTTATTTATAAATGTTAAAACTGTGTTTGTTCCAGGGTCACAGCTTTTTTTCAAGAGTATCTATAAGCTAGCAGTTTTCCTTAATTCCACCACTTCCTAAGGACTCAAACTTCTGTTGGGTTTGGGTTTTCTTTTGTTTAGTTTGGGGTATTTTGCACTGTAATGCAGCTGAATGTCACAGTGGCATCTCTACAACTGAAAAAAAAAAAAGGAAAAAAAAGACTGTGTTACATATTTGAAAGAATAAGGTACTGTGAATGTTTTTATATTCTGCTGATTTCTGGATGGAAAAAAAATTGAATTCAAAAGTCTCTTCTTCAAAATTACTTTTTGTGTCATGAAGCATGCCTGGCAATCATTAAGTGTAGAATGGGAGAATTATTTAAGCCAGTGAGCTTGGCAAAACCTGTAGAACCTTCTCTCTGTTATGATTCTGTCTATATTTAGCATTACAGACCATAGCATTTTTAAAAAAACACCTTATTTTTCTCCATGTTTGGAAGTGTGTTCAACGTCTCCTCATGTCAGAGAATTACATTCTTTCCAGCACCCCTACTTTGCACATCTGGTATAGCACTGCAACTTTCAGGTAGTTTAGGGAGGGTAAAACCAGTATTTTGGGAAAGAATCAGGTCATCTGACTATATACAGAGCAAACAGGCAGCTCCAGCAAAGCCCAGGGTTTCCAAGAGGTTTCAGGTTTACTGTGGATAGGTGCAGCAACGTGGGTGGGAAGTCTGATCTTCCCAGAAAGTGCTGGCCTTGAACCACCAAGCCACTGCTCAGAGCATCACAACCCAGGGCTCCAATTCCATATATCAGAAAGCTCTTGTGGAAAAAAAAAACAACGAACAAACTAACCAAAAAAACCCCTCAGTCCAGGTCACTCTTAACAGGTAACATGAGCTCAGAACTGTCTAACCTCTTATAAGGACATTCAGAAACCCCAGACAAATAAATAAAATTATTGCTGGAATTGTATTAGACTCATTTAAGGGCATTCTTCTCTCTGAGACAGTTAAAGCAACATGCAAGTTTCAAGGAAGGAGGTAATGAGATCAGGGAGTGATAACGCACATCAGATTAAGTGTGTGGTTAAGGGAAAATGCAGCTAACCAAAAGGAGAATCCAACAGGGTTCTGGGCTGTGTGACAAAGGCAAACATCTCCTTTTCATATACGTAGATGAAGCTGCTTTTAGGGTATCATGTATGACTTGTGGCCTGACAGATATGGAGAGAATGATCAGACACTTCTTTCTGTTAAACCTCAAGAATTGCTTCCCTGAAGGTCTTGAGAGGATTAGAAAATAAGTCCAAATGTTTGAAATTTAAGAAAGTTTAGTCAAGTCTTACCTCTGTTCTTACTGTTCCTCTGTCCTTCCATTGGGACTCAACAATATCTTGTGCTAGGCACTTCCAATGTAGCAATCACAGAGATCACATATTGTGAGAGGATTTAGGACGTTATGTTTGGATATTCCCTATATCTCAATTCCCAAAGCCCTCAAAAGTCAAAGGAATCATTAACAACCGATAGCATTGAAATGTGGAGTGAGTTCGACTTGGATTCTTCCACCACCACCTCCAGATTCAACTACTGTTGTGGAGGCACAATGTCTACCTCCAGTAAAAATAAAAGTAAAAAGAGTGAAAATTTTTTGCTCTGAAACACCTGAAAAGTTTTTCGTGAAGCAAGGAGAGGAAGGAAAAAGAAAGGAGTTCAGAGCATTCTTTTGTAACAAAGCACTGCAACACGACCCAAGTGAGAGCTGCCCATTGCCTCCCAGGTGTTACAGCTTGGTGTCTCCCTCCATCTCGTCCTTCTCTCTCAGTGAACCACTTTCCCGAGAGACCCCACAGTGCCTATCATGTGTTAGGTCAAAAGGAAAAATACAGATAGTAATGGCCCATAAAGAGCACGGGGGCATGAAGCATCCAAACCACATCTGCCTCAAAATACTACCATGGCTCATGCAGATATTTGATTGTATTAAACTGCTTCAATATTTCAATTTAGAGTTTTAGATGTGGGTCAGTTGGATTAGGAATGCTACATTTTATAAAAGTTCCCCTCACTGAAAACTTAAAAGACTAACAATACCAAGAGTTTTCCCCCAGTTAAAATTATCAATTTTGTGAAAGTTGAGTGTTGCCAGAAGGATTTTGAGAGCTTGTCAGTCATAAAACAGAAAACAAAAGATCGTATAACCATACCAACAAAGAGGTCCAAGACACAATTATTAGGGCTACTGACCTCTTCTTCACCCTTTGCCTGCATAAGGGGGAGATGAATGTCACTTACTGCATTAAAGGGAGAGATCAGGCTGTACTTGGCCTGAGAATAGAGCAATCAGAATATCCTCTGCATTAAAAGTTGGGAAAAGGACCCAAAACCAATAAAGCTGAAGTAACAGCTTGAACATCATAATGAGACTGAAGATGAACAATCAATGCAAAGCATCTGTTTTTTCCCCTGCTACAAGGCTGATTTCTGTTTTACTGGCTATCCCAGGCCCTCTTTTTCCCCTCACTGATTTGATTTCTTCTGCTTTACACTACTTTTGGGTGTGCAAAGCCTGACCAGCAAATTAGCCGAGTTTGCCTTAAAATGAGATATTAGATTTTACTCTGTACACAAACTAGTAGTAAGTTTGACTTCAACATGTTTAGCTGCTTTGCAAGACTGCATTCTAAGAAAGGAAATGCAGGGCAAGACAGGAGTATTTTAACAGCGGTCTGGCCCCTGAATCCACCATTCCTTGGGAGCTCCTCCAATAAACATTCATCTGGTGTGATGTGTGTCCCCAGAGCTAAATATCAAGAGAACAAGCTGTGCTGTGCTGGCTTGTTGGAACTGTGATAGTTCAGCAGAGAATAGGAATCCACATGGATAGAATCTTGCTGACCTGGTCCAAGCTCCTCCTGCTCACAAACTGCTCTGGGGACATTTTTATGCTGACAGTGTCTGTACTTGTTTTCATTTGACTGCCATAATCTCCTCCCCAGTGGATAAGCTATGGCACAAGGGAAATGAATTTTTCCTGCATGTGGCTGTCTGACATTAAGACACAGATGTTTGAGTAGTTGGGGTTCCCTCCACTTTTCCTCTTCCCCCTCTCATCTCCATCTTATTTGCATTAATTTGGCTAGAATTAGAGTTCACTTTGTTTAATCACTCAGAACACTGGTGGCAGGTGAGTGCAGCTGTCATTTCAGAACATGACAATTCACTCCCACAATGCAAAATAAAGATGATTAAAAAACCCTAAAATTAAAAAAAAAAAAAAAAAAAAAACACCCCCAAAACACCCAGCAACACCCAAGGAATGGTTCCAAACACAAAGTCCATATAATACCCTGTGGGTATCTGCTGTCAAATATCCCTTCATGCTTCCAACCATCAGGCAAGAAGAAACTGAGATGTCATCTAACAGAGCCATCTCATAAATCTCTTCTACCAGGTTTTTTTGGTGATGGTGATGACTTTGCTGGGGAAGAGGGAACAAGTCTTCTACTTATTGTGCAGTGTTTATGGAGCTTTTCACTCTTTTTACATATGTGATAAACAGACCTTTTGACTTCCACAGCTATTCTGCCATAAATGAAATGCAAAATTACTTTTGGCGGGCAGTCACTTTGGATTTTCTGATATCTATTAGCACTCCTGAATTTCAGAACAGTCTCACCCCAGTTAGTTTAGCATATGTTAAGCAAAACTTTCCTGCATGGTGTTTTTTACCTATCATTTGTCATCTGCAAATAGAGCAAGCAAGACTCAACTTCCTAAGAGAAGCAGTATGTTCCGTATAGAGAGCAGCATTTCTAAAAATACATGGCAATAAGGAAATGAAGTATGGTCTGATGATCTGGGCTGGGAATCTCTCCAATTCTAATGATGCCTTCACCAGACCCTTTCTGCAACCCTTGGTTATCTGAGAAACCCCGTGAAAGCTGTGAGGCACCTCACCTGAACATGAAACTGGCACCTGCCTGCACCTCCACATGTTGTACATTTGAACTGATGCTGCTCAGAGTGGGCTCAGGGAAAGCCCAACAGGATTAGCTCTGGGCAGAAATACAAAGGGCTTTTTTTTTGTTTGTTTGTTTGTTTGTTTGCTAATTCCCACGTGTTTTAGCTGCAGTGATGGAAAGATGCTCCCAGGGTCCAGGGAGAGTGAAGTCACCGCGGCTTTGGAGGCACGGCAGGCACCACAGCATCACCGAGTCGTTGAGGAGTTCCCCCAAGGACACTGTACTCCTCAGCTGCTCTGCAGAGAGCTAAATCTTGTCATAGGCCAGAAGTTTGTCTCCATTCCCAATATGTAAAGTAAGGATAATACTATTTATCCCATGGGGAAGTTCCAAGGGCTTAGGTAATGTGTATACGTGGCTTTTGAAATATAATTCACTCCAAGGTCAACCCTTCGTTTGTCTTAGGGAGCTGCATTTGCTGTGTGATCGCTTCAGAGGGAGCTCCGGGGTCACCCCAGAGGTGACCATCCCATCACCAAGAGCCACCCCGTTATCAGCTAATAATCGGAAGACAATCAGATCGGTTACACTGGCGCGATAACGTGCATTTGATGAATAGCTGTGTACTGAGCAACATCATCCATCCCAGCCTATCAGAGCACAGAGGAAAGCGGTGAATTAGGTTCATGCTGGAAATGAATGGTTGGTCCCGGCACCCTGATAAGGTGAGACGCACATCCCGGTGATTAGCTGGGTCGGTACTAAAGAACATTAGGATTCACTTCTGCTGCTCTGATTGGTAATTAAGTGACTCGTCTACTGGCCGACAGTCCTGTATGCTTCCCCAGGCAGTTGTTAGTTCTTCGAAAACCACTCCTGACAAAATGAGGTTTGCCCTTGGTACACAGATAATGAGACTCAGCTTGACAGGTGTGGCGCGATTAGAGCGCCGCTACGCGCGGCTCTCCCCGCTATAGCCACTCGCGGTAAACACACTCATTACAACCCGCCGGTCCCCGGAGGCAAAGCATGTTTGACATTATTAATTGGCTTTTCTGTATAAGGAGTCAAATAGATGAAAAGGTTTATCAAGCTGAAATAATTAATTTTGCCTGAATTCGCTGACAGTTCAGTTCTCTTGCAAAAGCCCATTTTAAGGGTTTGGTTTCTTTCTTCCCC
>JAWWEU010000163.1:8555797-8601878 GCA_035583155.1 Acropternis orthonyx | reverse complement strand
TCCCCCCCCCCCCCCCGTTTTTTTTTTTTTTTTTCCGAATTTCGAAGTTCAAAAGACATAATAGTGGCAAAAGTGGAGCTTTTTAGTAAATTATAATTAAAGGGAATTTAATTAATTTAGACCTGAAAAAAGGGTGTGTGCGGGGGGGAACTCCTATCTTTGTCTATACAGAGGTCTAGATGGTAGAACATATCATGGCTTAATAATGCATTAATTTTAATCTAATCAAAATATAATAAAAGAGGTAATTATGTTTAAAAATTATCATGCTCCAATATTGGTATATTTAAACACTTAATACTTACACTGCTTCCAGTTAGCGAAAGTTGTAATTGTTGCACTCAAATTTAGCTCATTTAATGATAGGGCTTATATTCATGAGGTTAATTGAATAAATCATTGTAATAACTCACGCTGAAACTATGATTATCTATTGGGTTCTAATTTTTCTTTCAAAAGGAGGGAAAAAAAGCCCTCAGAAATTATTTTTTCTGGTTTCTCTCCCCAAAAGGCAGTAGATATTCTCCTCAAAAAACTTGAAGCTAGGATTTCATTAAAAAACCCAAAACATACTTCTCATGTACTTTTCAAATTACACACTCTGCAGTTTATTCAGCCTTTTCAAAGCACATGAACTTCACTTAGCAAATGTTTTAAACCTTCCACATTAAAATGTCCAGATAAATATTGTGTAATTATGTGTATCGGTCTGTCTAGAAGCCCATCTGTACTAATAAAAGTATTCCCTTTATAAGTACAAAGGCATAAGATTTGAAAGTTCAGTGAAGTTCCTATAATACAGAAGTAAAAAAGAAATAGAAAACCCAGGAAGAGCAAGTGGGTCAGTGGTTGCTTCTGCACAGTCACTTTTTAATACATCTGCTGATGCACTTATTTAGAGATTTTTAAAAAGACATTTTCACACCTATCTTTTGAAAATCTCTTTGACCTTTTCTGACAAACATATGTTCATACGACTAAGCAAAACAATGAAAAACTTTCCTAGTAAACCAGGCTTTTTTTGCTGAAGTCTCAGTGGCCCATGACTATGAAACCAGTCATATAGTGTGCAGGCTGTTCCAAAACATTCAAAATGTTTCAAAACAGCAACAAGTGAGTATTTTTTACATTTAAAGCTGACTCTCTACTATCAAATACTCCAGAGTTTGTTCAATATATCTCTTTATCCCAGTTAAACACAGAAATTTAGGAAGCCTTGATTATTCATCTAGCAGAGCCTGAGTATCCAGGAGTAAAACATAAGTGTCAACATATCAGTATTTTTGTTGCTATTGGAGAATGTTTGTAAATTTTATAGTCTCTGAAGTCTGTATACATGTATTTCTGAACAGACTGATGGGAACCTAGAAAATGAGTATTACGTCTGTAAAATTGAAAGGCAACCCACCAGTTTCATGGAAGAGGATTCAAGCCCCACTGGAGAGTGCAGCAGAAGGGCTCTTGGGGGTACCTTGCAGTCCCTGGTGTGACCCTCTCATCTTTATGGACCCACATGGGCAGGAGAAAATATAGGGAAAGAGATGAAAGCCGTGGGACCCACTTTTAAAGTCACATCCAGAATAAGAAACCTAGAAGTCCTGCACAGTAGCAAATTGTAATATTTACCAACAACTCAGCATTTGGTTCCAGAAATGTCATCTTCAAAAAATGCAAACATCTGTGCACTCATGGTGGAATAGGCAGCAAATGGATCAAAGGGATAAGAAAATAAGGCTATTCATTAACAGCATGATTTTCTCCCGTTGCCACACTTAAACTTTGCATATTTTATACTTGCATGTACTATATTAAACTTACTAATTGGCTACATAATAAAGCTCAGAACATGCTGTTCAAATAAATGGAGAACTGAGAATCAGGAGAGAGGAACAGAAATGATGGGTATGAGCTGATCTATGCTTATTGACCCAGATTTTGAAGATTTTAGTTGGCATTTTCCTTAAGTACCTTTAATTCTTGTGTCTTAAAAAATGAATTCATATGCTAATTCTAAAAGTAATTTATTTGGGATTTGCAATGACTTATCTCACATAATAAACTCTGTCTTAAAAAATATGGCAAAAAGACCCCACACAACTAAAATAAAGGCTCCAAAGGCATAAAGCACATTGTTCTGCTGACAGATTTAATAATTCTACATCTTATAATTCTGTTTTTCAAACAATTTTGTTTGATAAAAATTCTCCTACCTAGAAGGATTCTGTGTCAATGTGGTCAGTAGAAGAATATCCTGGGGGAAAGCACATCTGCCCAGGACCTCCCTTTCATTCATTAACCCACCAGGGGCTAACACTAATTAGATCAGGCTGCTCATTTTAAGCTGATAATTGATTTAAATAGGTTGCTCATTTAAAATAGAATAAAAACCTCCTAAACATTTGGTGCTTGGGTTTTTTTCATCTGCAACTTTCAATTGCTTGTGCAATGTAGCATAAAATGTAGAGGTCTCCCTTTGCTAAAAAGGCCATAAAATTAATTACAATGAGTATGAATTGTGTAGGGTGAGGGGGTGGAGGAAATTGAGTGCTGGAGTTAACTGGTGATGACTAACTAAGAATCACAAGCAATGAAGCTTGTTTCTTTTCAGCAGAATTTTTAACGTAACTGGGATATCTGAACCACTTAGTTTTATAGACTTTTAACCCAGAAGAGAAAGAAGAGTTTAGCACACCCGGAGAAGCCTCACACATCTTCTAAACTGCCATTGCTGGATGCACAAGCATTATCACATACTGCTAGAGGTTTCTATTGTCTCTCTTAAATTAATTAATATCTCAGCCTCTGTCCAAGCATGTAAATATAAAGTCTTAATTTTATTATCAGGACAGTATCAAGCCTCAGTCAATGTAAAAATATAAATACTCCCTTGGTGAAGTTGCACATCAAAAGCTTTAGCTGTATGTGTCCATAACTTACAACTTGTTTCTTCCAAGTCTAAATAAATAATTATCTTTTCAGCCAACTCTAACTACGTTTGTTTGTACGAGGCTCAGACTTCAGCTCAGGCTAATACCCAGCATTTGCTGTTTATTTGCTTGCCTAAGTGTCTATATCTGCAAGCTGGCATGCACACATGCAACAAGACAAAACAAGTAACAGCAGGCACAAATAGGCTGAAATAGAAACTCCTGACAAAGCTGCAGGATTACCAGAGGACAGAAATAAAAGTGACTGTGAGATGCAGATTGTCAGCACTGCTATTTTATTTTTAATCCCTCTTATTAAAGCCAAGTCCATCTGCTTCTGCAGCCCCATTTCATGCCCTGTTTGGGGAAGTCACCTCCACGCCGGTGGAACCGCGTTTCCCCCCTTATAAATCACATTCTTTCTCCCGTTTCCAACAAATTCACCCAGAGATCCAGACTTTGCAGCTCAGAGGGTTTCAAGGACTCTCTGCCCTGAAAAACTATTCAAGAGCACTCACTAGTGGCTGCAAATGAAAACAGCTCCTTAGCAGGGCATCACTTAGCAGGCTCCCTTCATGCCTCCCTAAATCATAGGGAAGGCAGCAAGAAGACAATAAACACCCTTTCGATAATTCTCCGTTCAGGCACCAGATCATTTTCTCAGTTAGTGGTAAACATTATATACCAGTAAGCAGTTTTTCAAGGCAACCAGTTGTGAAATACACTGAAAACAATACCAGTTTCCTATCAAGGAATATGGAAGATTATTCAATTGCTTACATTTTACATGAATGCCTGAATTTCTCCATCTGGCTTTGAAAAAAATACATGTTAATAAAGCTTGCTTTTTAAAAAGGAAGATGCTAATTTATTCGCTTTCATTTCAATTTGTCACTGAGCACATGCTTCTCATGTTCTCCTGTTAGGTGCACTAATATCTAAGCATGCAGTACATGAAAATGCATGTGAGCAACCAGTTTAATTGACAGTCAGCTGTAATAGGAGCACACAAATGGGATGAACTTAATGACTATACTGTGGCAGTGCACCTGGCTTGGTTGCACTAAAACTGCCAGTGGCAGAAGGATTCTGAAGGCTGGTAACCAGGTAAAACTGTGGTGCCCAGAGGGGAGCGTTTTACAAAGTTTCTCCATCACACCTCTCTAAACGGCAGTACACTGCTTTGGTCAGCTGTGAATGTGGGTGAGGACTGGCATCCTGGTACACTGGTGTTGGGACAGCCAGCAGGAGCCAGGCATGTGGCACAGCCAGGGCTCCCTGGCTGGGGGTGGGTAAGCACTGCCTCACCAAGGGCCATGGGCTCCTCTCTGAACCACAGTGCTGTGGGAGCAGATTGCCGGCTAATATGGAAAGCTGCCTGTTTCCTAGATTAACAGTGAGGTAATTTAGAATTTACATATGTGTGGAGAGGGACTGTTCTGATCCCAAGGTAGTATATCTGTGATACAATAACGCGGGGGATTGAGAAAAGGTGAAGCAAGGAGGCCAGATAAGAGAGAAGCGAAGTGCCTCTGGTGCCAGCACCAAAGAGAGACCTAACAAAGCACCAGGCCCAGCTCTGCGCTGAGCAGAGGCATTGCTGGAACAAAAGAGATGAGGCTGAGCTGGAGAAAGGCGAGTGCACAGCGAGGAAGATTGCAAAGGTCAGTGAAGCGGTTTGCACAGCTGTGCTTCCAAGTGGGCTTCTCTTGCCCCAAGTCCTTCCCCTGACATTTCAGTAGCTGAAAACCAAGCTTTGCTGCTGTCTTTTCGCTGGCCTCAACACCTTCAAGTGCCACTGGGAGCTGAGAGGTTTTAGCCCCATGTTTGAGAAGCTTTAGCATGTTTGCTCCCTTCTCAGCCAGTTGGATGTGCCGCCTCAGACCTGAGCGCCAGAGAGACAAAAGGATTTGCCCATGGTTGCAAGGGCAGTTGGCAGCAGACCAGGGAATTGCCCCTGAGCAAATGTTCTGAGCAGCACAACATCCTCCCCAAGTGCAGGACTGGGACTGGAAACAGAGAAAACAGACTTGCATTCATTCATCAAGCCCTCAGTGATGAAGCAAAGAGCTGACGGTAGAGAAGTGATGAGGCAAGAGCTGATGGCAGAGAAGTGATGAGCTGCACAGTGAAAACACAACATTATTCCTGAATCCCAGTATACAAAAATTATGTCTAATTTTAGTGCTGGCTGTTTTGGGGGAAGGAATCTTGAAGCACTCTGTTTCTGTTACATTCTGATTAAGATTTGTATCATCTATCCCATTTGGAGTAGCAAAAATAATTACATTTCAGAAATATAGTAAAAAAGCACCATGTTCTTGTGCACCACACATGATGTAAGCAGAGAGAGAAGTGGGAGTAGCTTAAATCTTAAGACACCAGTTCTTCCACATTCAGAAAATCCTGGCATGCTGAACTTGCCAGCAGTAATGTCTTCTGCCACTACATGTCCAGAGATGCATGTCTAAGTGAAGGCTGGAGTATTTACACTAATGGGAAAAAAAAAAAAGAGGTGGCATCAAACTGAGCTTCAGAATAGCCAGTCATCCAATCTGTATCTCACCTCCTGTTATTTCATGCTTTTCCTTCTTTTTAATCTTACTACCCTAATTTTGCTGTCTGCCTTTCTGGCACATTTCAGTGTCTGTGTATTTTCTTAGAACACTTTTTCTTAATGTATCTTCTAATAATGTATTTTCTAATTTTGCCATTCCTCTCCTCTCTCTACACATGCTTTCATCTTGAGAGCAAATTTCTTACAGCTTTCAGTTCTCTCCAAAAAATAATTTTCCATGCAACTTCTGTTTCCATCTTCTCTGTACCTTTTTCTTAGTCTTGTTTCTGGTTATTTTTGTTGTTAAAGTATAATAATAATAATGATAGTAATTATAATTTTTTTAGCTCCTTCAATTTCTGTTGATAAATAGAACCATTGTTATGTGTCTGCCATTTCCTGAAGGCCATTTCTAAAAAGACCTCCACTTGCTTTCAGTAGGACTGTACTTTCCTTCCTTGTTTTCCTTCTGCAGTGCTAGGACAGAAGGGGACACACTGGCTGGACAGTACGATAAAACTTCCTGTGCTTCCATGGGGAAGCCACCCCGATTTCTGGGAAACTAAATTAATTAGGAAATCCAGAGTATCATCTTGAGTTTAGGACATCCATTAGTAGTTCTAGAAAAAGGCTCCTCCTGCCTGGATCACTGCTGTAGTTACTGGGGTTCAGTAAAGAGTACCAGAAATGGGGTTTTTACTCAAATTACTTTACAGAAATTTACTGAAATTACTTTACTCAAGGTAATTTCAGGCACAAATTTTGAAAATTGCCTCATCTGGAAGCAGTAATCTTCCTTGCACTGGGGTCTGGTATCTTCTTGAGAAGAGGTAAGAAGGCAAGATGGGTGTTGAGCAGAGTTTTACTAACACTGCAGCTTGGGTAGACGTTAAGGACTATGAGGATTTTGAAGTGTTTCTCTGTCACAGTCCTTAGACTCAAGAGCACTTAAAGAGAATATCTGAAAGATTTCTCCTTTCTGTTACCTCTTTCTTCAAAAAGGAAGAAATTACGAAGAGTTCAACTTTTCATTTGTTTGTTTTTTACTTTTAATCCTGGGGGATTTAAATTACCTGTATTTTGGGGGCCAGTTCAGCAGAAACACACAACAGCAGCAGTGTGCTCGCAAGCGGATGGTGCAAATGTTTCTTTTGTGGAGTGTTTTCTTTTGTATCGCTGTAGTCAGCGACCGCTCTGGATCCCGTCCTAGGACACAAGCCAAGAATGAGAAATAAGGCTGCAAGCGAGACAACAATTCACAACCACAGTATTGTTTGACTTGGAATACTCACCGGGGTAAAGCCTACAACAGGAATACAAGATGCTTTAAGTAGCAGATGCTGATTTTGATCTTTCTGGTACTCAGGGAGTCCACCTTGCCCAGCCGCACGCAGCCCACGGAGTCACCGGGGACCTGGCAGAGGGATTTCTTCCTGGTTGTGGCAGCGAGGAAATAACAGCGGGAGCAAGTGTTGTTAAGCACCCAAGGTGATCAGCAGAGTAAGTAGGATGCATATGAATATATGCTTTGTTAGAGAAGACGACTGTGCTATCGGTGAAAGTAAACAGCAGGAGATTAAGAAGATGAATGGTTAAAACGGGGAAAATATACCTGTGTGCTGGTTTCTAGGAGTTTCCAGCCAGAACTGTGACAGTCTTTGCACATACACACTGCATGAGAAGGAAAAGATAAAGCTGTTTTGCTGCAATGTGGAAACGCAAAAACACAGGCAAGGAAAACAGGCACTGAGGGTTTGATTCTGCTTAAAGAGGAAGAGGTAAATTAAAAACTGCTGCAAAATTCCAACAATAAAGTAGGATAAGAGAGCAACAGATAGTAATCACCACCCTGCTATGAAGTAGTATAAAGGCCTTAAAACACGTATCCTACATTTTTGAGGAAATTAGTGTAATGCAAAGTAAACTCATAAAGAAAAGGTCTTTAATTTTCTGATAATTGTTAAAGTTTATGATGTAGATTTAAAATTATTTAGAAGACATTATGATATGAAAATTGCATTTGGGAATGTAGCAAAAATTACTGGGCAGTATAAACTCTCTAATTTCCAGAGCAGTTGTTGTTTGAGCTGCTCAGAAAATGTTGACAAAAAATAAATTTTGATGAAAAAGAAAACCTCTCTCAGAACTGTTTGTGATTTCCTAATCCAGCCCACACTCCCAATTCCTGCCCCTCTTTGAGAATGCTCTGGGTGGGATCCAAAGCCTCTGAAAGCAATGGACAGGATCCCACTGGCATTCAGCAGGTGGGACATGAATGCCAAGTCAGTGTCAGGATGCCTCTTGAAAGCCATATCTCTCGCTGCAGATCCCAAATATTATATCTAGGCCTGAAATAATCCTCTGTAAAGCAAGCTACAAAGGCTTTGGATATTTTATGTTCACACTTGCTCGTGCAAATGAAATGGCAAATAGTAAATTTGTAAAGATGGTAATTACAAAATGAAAATAGCCCAGGCATATTCATTGGAAAAGTTATGTACTACAGTGTCCAAGAAGGGAAGGCAAATTTTCCTATTCAGAAAGGCCCAGAGCTATCAGCTCAAGCAGTGTCTGCACCCTGGCCCTGTGTCAGCTGCAGTTTTACCACAGGAGGCTGAAGTTCTCCAAGCACAGGCTCTGACATCACACAGCACACCCACAGCTGTGAGCACGGGCAGCCACCTCTCATTCAGCAACCTCCCTCTAGTTTGCTTCATCTGTGAACTACAGTGCTGCATAATTCACTGCTTACCCATCCAGTTCTCTTCCACTTTTCTTTCCTCAAATCCAACATAAAGGGAAGCAGGAAAAGCAGTGGACAAGTCCTAGAGTAATATGTTACAATGGCAAACCTATAGTCACTGTCCATCAGAACTAGAAGGGAGAGTGCCAAGTATCTCCTCACCTAACCTGTGAAGATAACCCATCCAGTTCTCTGGCACCTCCATAACTATACAGTTTTCCAGAAGTAGCTGTTTTGTTTTTTTGTTTTTTTGTTTTTTTTTTCTCAGATGGAAATTATTTGTGTGAAAGGACAAAATACAAAAGTTTCCATGTCATTGAGATAAACCAAAATTATCACTAACAGCAGTAGAATGCTAAGAGCAAGATTTACAAAAAAAAAGGTTCTGATAAAGGGTTACAATTACAGACATGAGTATTGGTCTACAGCTTTTTCTTTGGTGGGTTTTTGTTTTGTTTTGGTTTTTTTTATTGTGGAAGGTGTTGTTGTTGTTGTGAGGGAATTGGCTTAAAATGCTATCTAGCAAAATGAGTCTTTCTTCCATCAGTCACAGTGAACACATTCTCCTATTTCATTCATAGTTCCAGGAAATAATAATAATTTTAGTAGAAAGCTAATCTGTCAGGATTATAGTATTCAAAATGAGCTGCAAAGAGAAGGAAAGAACCATAAATGATAAATATATGTAAGCTAATTGCTGGTTTTATTTTATCAAGCCACAAAAATGTAAAATAGTCAGCTCCAGGGATTCTAAATGGATTGAACAATATTTTTCTAAAAGACATCTTTCATTTGTTTTATTCCAGGATAATGAGTAAGTGCCCCCAGGACAGTCTTGAAAGGAGATAATGCACCTCAAGAGCTGATTTCCTTTTCTGGCAACGTATTCTAACTGTAAAAGTATTTGGATTAAGCAACTACATTGAGTAGCTGTCAATGCTGCAAAGCAACTTTAGAAAGCCACCTTAGCTGCACTGCTCAGCCACAGATATCTTTCAGTATTCAAACTGTCAGGTGCATTTTCTTCTCATGTGGAAACACAATTTCCTCTTCAGACTTGAGGTGAAACAGAGAGAGCAACCAACCCAGGCAGTGAGCTGCTCAGGAATCCAGAGATTTGTCCTCTTTAAAGCCTTGGCAGCTCTTCGTGCCTTCCAGCACTCACTGGGGGGATGGCACAGGGCATCCAGACCATCACAAAAATATCAGTGATTTGGCCCTTCCTGCAGGAGGGAAAGAGCACATCTGCGTGTTCATAGCACACTGTCAGCACCCTGAAGAGCAATTTTTTTTTTTCTTTCAATTTAAGGTTTATAATGTAGTTAGGGACTCAGAGCTGGCTGTGTATGAATGGGAGGTGGGCTCCCAGGGAACTCAGAGAGCTTAGGAAATTAGCTGAACAGACAAGGAGAAGAATTTTTACATTGTGGAAAAAACGAGATGAAGTAGGATTACAAGAAAGGAGGACAGAAGCAGGCTCAGGGTGACTGACTGCTGATCCTGAAAGGGCATTTGTTTTGCGGTTTGAAAGACAGAATTAAGCTCAGGTGTTACTTAAACATCTAAATGAAAACAGAAGAGAAAAATACGTAGATTCGAAAGCCAAATACTGTAGTGTCTGGAACCTAAAATTTACATACAGGCAGTAGGGAGCCCAATCTTACCAGTCCATTGTACTTATAAATTTTTTTCTTAAAAGACTTTTGTGCATGCAGCACACAGATGACCATGACAGGCTGGTGTCTCCACACCTGTTGACACTTCTGTACAATGAACGGAACAAAAATGCACAGCCAAACAGAGGAGGCAATATGAGCAAGTGGATTAGGCAAAGAACTGGTGATAGATGGATGTGGGGTTACACATGGCTCTGCCTTGCTGAATGATGGCAAATGAAGCTCCTGCTGCTTTAGATCCCCAGTTAAACTGGCTGGTGAGCCATGAGGACTTCAAAGAGGAATTTCAGATCTGCTGTGAAACCAGACACTGCTACAGCTACTGCCAAGCAGGAGCTTCAGCACTGACCTTCAGCAAAGAGCTCTTCACAGAGAGATGTTGCAGTCTGCCCTTCACTTCACCCCAGACCAAGGATGGTATATTTGCCGCTAAACTTTGAATTCCAAAGAGGGCTGCCTGGCAGCAGGGTGGGCCATAACTGACAAATACTGTCCCAGTCTTCTTTAAGGAGAGAGGTGAAAAGAGTACACTTGGGATAGCTGCACACCTTTGGGGGCTTCAGGTAGAGCAGTTACAGAGCTGTGTTTCGTATTGCCATCATTTAAGCCATGGAGCCTTCCAGTTCCCCTGGCAGCCGCATTAAAAAAGACAGGGCAAATGTTGGGGAATATACCTAGTTACATGTATACAGCCCTCCCAAAGAGAGAACAGACCATTGATTTGGGCAAGTGACTCGTAACACCTTGGTTAGAAATAGATAGGTCTAATACTGCACAGTCACTCTTGCTGTTCGTGGAATCCTCACAATACCTGTGTCCCTCCAACAGTTTGACTTCTGTGTAAAGTAGAGAAAACCCTCCATGGTGGCCAGTTCAAAGCAGGAAAGCAAACCTGTTCTCTGAGGCTTAGGTGTGTTTGCACCTCTATATAAATAGAACTGTCAATGAGACTGTGAAAAAAAGTGGGATGAAAATACTTCGCTGCTTTTATAGACATCAGTAGCCATTTGTTATATAATGAAATTCAAACCCTAATTATGGTTACCTAGTATATAGTACATGAGTATTATCTCTGTATATACATGGCCCTACAAATACCCTTTTCCTAGGATGCCTGAGCTTCATTGCGTGTGTTGATTTTTACAGCTTACTTTTAAAATCACTAACCTTCAGGACAGAGAAAACGTACAAGTACCTTAAGAAATGTTGATTTATGAACTATAGTGGTCTTTATTTTTCTTGTAAACCTGGGTGGAAAATTGATCAGTTATAAGCTGGCTATAGATCTCACAGGTTTGCAAGATGTATTATTGTATTTCAAGATTATCTGATATTGCAAAAGATTTTTTCCCTTTCTTTTTTTCTTTACCATGGTCATACATTTTCCTGTCTCCTATTTTTTTCTTGTCTTGTTAGAGTTAGGGAAGCTATCAGAAAATAAAAATAAAGAGGAAGAAATCATCCTAGAGAAAGTAGCTTTGGGCCACCCCAGGTTTTCCCAATCCATCATAATGTGGGTTTTATTTCATACCCCACCGAGGTGGAATTCACAGAATGTTTCTTGAATTACCATGAGGCACTCTTATAAGACAATTACTGTCTTTTTTCCCCCCTCTTTGCTTCACTCTGCTTTTGACAGCTGTTGGCATTTATTATATAACCAATAGACCCGGCATTAATTTCCAGTGAAGAGACTTCTGTAGGCTACAGATCAGTTAAACTTTGAAGTAAAATGTACAGATCAGGACTACTCAAACATCAGATATCCACCTTGTAGAAAACGAAAATATTTCAAAATCTTTTGAAATCAAATTTTGGGTAGAAAGATGAAATATGAGAATCTTATAAAAATGTTCTGAAAATATTTTTTTGACAATGTCAGAATAATAAGAAAATGCGGAACTTTTTGTCAGAACAATGTTGAAGTGGTAATAGTTTTGATAGTTCAAAATACATCTGTATTCTTCCAGCTCTTTTTGTTTGGGGTAATATCATGGAGATATTACCTGAGAGAGACCTGATATTACGGAGAGACATGTATGTAGCATTCCCCAAATGTCACCTGTCTTGATAATCTCCCGAATAATGGAATTTATCAGTAAGACACCCTTCATCAAACAGTGCTACATATTCCAAGATAAATTATATTTCGGGTCACTTCCATTTTTATTATTTAGTCTAATAACCTGTACAGATCCCAATCATGTCAAAACTCTGGTGAGTATAAAGTTATACACAATTTTAAAAGGCACATTCAACACATTTTTTGGACCTTTAAAGCATTCGGTTTTCCAGATTCTTTTAAATATTTGGGTGCTCAGAGTGCAAACAAGCTGCCCTTTCTCTGACTGGATGGAGCTGCAATGCCTGACCTTAGGCTAGAGAGTGAGTTCTGAGCAACTGGTCTCCAACCTGCATACACCAGAAATGCCAAAGTCAGTCACAGTCTGGCTCTCAGCTCCTAAGTCTTGTTCTGAAGGCTGGGTATGAATTATAGGCTGTGTTGTGGCAAAAGCAACCAGGCAATTCTCACTTCTGTGACAACTCCAAAGCTCTCAGTTCAGTTGTGACTGACAGCCAGCTACCTACCCAAATAATCTGCATCTTTCTCCATCCTTTTCTATGGTCACTTTATGCCTTTGACAAGATGCTCCTTCCCTTTTTATGCTGCACTTACAACACCTTCTAGGAGTAATTGTTTCACTTTCATCCTTGAATCAGGAGCTAAAAGTAAGGGAAATGTTCCTTTGTTCCTTTTGTTCTTTTCTAATTGGAAGGAGACCTTCTGGGTGTGCGTCAGAGGCAAATGTACTGCTCCCCTACTAAGGGTCATATACTGATTATTTTGCAGATGTTGAATTTTGGTTTATTCCAATGAAATTTCCATTGAGTGATGTCAACAAGATTTCTGGAAAAAGATGAATTTCTTCATTATTAACACAGATACTACAGTGCAGACTGAAAAGCAGAGTTGTGGACTGAGACAGAAGATTAGGACAAAAGCTACTATCAATCCTCACATTAATCAAACCTAAAGATGTTCATCAGTGATTCTGACATACATCTGAACCATCTCTTCAGATAGACATGGAATGGCTATTCTGTATAGGTTAGTCTTATCAGTCTTACTTTTTTTTTTAATTTTTTTTTGCATAGACAGTGATTTTCTTCAGGTCTCAGATTCATACCTCTCCTGGAGAAGCTACTGAACACATACAGCTGGAAGAAAACATATGAGAAGAAATCTCCTACGCTTCTAGGTTTTATATTGCCATGTTAAATCTAGTACAGTCATTTACTGCATGAGACAAGAGGTGCCAGCTCCAATCCAGCTGGTTCTAACATTCTTGTTGCCACCTTTCTATCAACAATGTGATAATTATGGACTCTAAATAAAAAATTATCTTTGAAGAATTCCTTAATCAAGAACTTCACTGATACAGCCTCCTTCTGGAAACATTTTTCTCCTTGACGTGAGCAAGTTTAAGTGTATAACACCATGATTTGTTAGGTGGGAGAAGCTGTATGACAAAACACTTCAGAGATGCAATGCTTTTTGCCAAGCAGCTGAAACTGTTTTGTTGATAAATGTTCATGTCTCATACTATTAACACTGTCACACAGGTAAAGTTTGATCTCCTGACAAAACCTCTTGTGGCTGTCTCTTAATCTATTTAGTAATCAATATTAACACTCTCAAATGTCTCAAAACATTGTTTTTAGCTTGTTTTTTCAGTATGTGCTATGTATACACACATATTTCACTCCATATATTCATTCTGTGTGTGTATATATACATATATTTCATTCCAAGTGATGATTTTCTTTAGTAACTGCAACAACCTAGAATGCAACAGAAAAATGAACCCCCAGATAACTTGGCAAAGAGCACATTATTAAAGATTTGGAAAACCGGGGAGGCAGCTGCTTACTTAAACCCACAATATGTATCGGCCTTTGGGTTGCTTCAGGACTCCAGTATAGTCTGGAACTTTTGTTTGCTGTCATAGGAGCCTGTTTGGCTTTGTAACCTCAACTCTGCCTGACACCAACAAGAATAGACAGTGCTCAGTTGGTTATGGAGGATGGCCCACCCCTCTCATGACTGAGCCTATCACACCTCAGATATTTATGCAGCCAAGTAATAAAAGGTTCTGTAATAAACAATAGACTGCCTATTCCAGCTGCCTCGTAGTATTTAAAACTATCTGTGATGATACACAAACCCAAATACTAGTCTGGGAACTCACACCTAATCACTCCACTCCAAATGCTAGTGAAAAAGAGCTTTCCAGATTAATCACAGCAGACACCTCGACTCCTTCACAGTGAAGCAGATGTCATTTTTCTCTTAAACACATATTTCCTTAAGACCATCAGAACTTCAAAGGTAAAAGAAAATTAGCATGTGTCTTGGCTTAACCGAGACCTGGAAGGATAGAATGGTTATTTCTTGGAGACCAAATGAGCGTAACTTTGCAAAGTTGGAGTTTTCACAAGCAGACACTGCATTTTAGTAATTTATCTCCTCAGAGAAGCATATTGTACCTTGAAGTAGACCCTGAAAGGTTTTACCCTGTAGGGAATGCAGCTACAACAAAAGAAAACTCAAAGCCATTTGGCTGCTTGTGACCAACTCAGAGTTCAAATTGGCCAAATTCCACACACGAGCAGAGAGACACATACACACAGCGGCTGCAACCAGCTCGCAGTGCCAAATTGCAACCATATTTATAATGCTTTCAAAACACTTGGGTCCATTTTTGTGGGAACAACAAACACAAAAATAATGAAAACCCAACATTTCCTTTAGGAAGTGAAGTGTTCTCTTCCCCACACACCCAGTAAAGGCAGTCATATTGAATTTCCTGCTACTGAGATTAATAATAGCAGCTGTTAACACTTGTAGTTTCTTATAAAGCTTTCTTTAGAATAAACATGCTAAAAAATAAGAATGCTGAAAGTTTTGGTATATATTGTGTCTTCTGACTAAATCCAAGAAGAAGACATGGGCAAATGCTTTCCATAATTTAAATTATACTTTTTCTTGTGAAGCTATTGTTTCAACATCAGAAAACTGGTTTGCTCTTAATATGAATTCAAATTACATTATGTAGTGGCACAGAGTGAGATTTTTTACCTATGCTACATGGCCACTAAACACATATGACAACAAAGAATCTCTCTTGGCACTCAAACACTATTATAAAGAGCAAATTACTTGCTCCTGATACTAACCTCTCAAAATCACAACAGCATATTCATATATGCTCATGCATATATTCAATATATAAAAATATTTTACATTTTTACATAACCAAGTCAATTAAGGGCAGATCATTAGCTCACGATGCTGGTCAACAACATTTAAAATTTATACTCTATTCGACTCTCCCCTTTACTATTGTGCTGTGCTGAAATTCAAAATTTTCTGTTTGAAACTCTGTTTGAAGAGACTCCTCATTCTGAAGCTTCAAGAGACCAGCTCCCTCCACTGTCTGCAATAACCAGTTCATCCTCAGAGGATAAGTCCCACTTGATCCAATAATATTTCTATCAGCATCAGAATCCCAGATTGAAAGTTGTTTTCCTGTATGAAAGTAGCAATTATTTCTTAAAGTGAAGACACTGATCTAGCAAATAAAAAGATGGAGACAATATTTTCCACTGAAATATAAGGCAAAAAGAAGGAAGGGAGAAGGGTTATTCCCTGAGACTGGGCAAATGTGAAGTGCATGATGCCACTTACAATTCTGAAACACGAAGCAGAGCTGCAGTAAAACGACATTAGTAGCTTTCATATGGTAATTGGTATAGAAGAGAAGGTTGTTTCTGGGTGGAGCAGTAGCCAAGACCAAATTCACTGAACCTAGCACACCATTCATTCAACCATGGAAAAAACAATGGCAGACAGAGATGGGGGAGACTTTTATTTTGACTTGGTAGCAGACATGAAGGCAGGGGGTGAGTACAGGGAGGGCAAAGTATGCAAAAGTGAGAATTCAAGGAAGCTAAATATCGGAAACATCTCTGAATGCACATTTATTATTTATAACTATAAAGTAACAATCATTCCTGCATTGACACACAGGGTGGCAAACCGAGCAAATGCAGATTTCTATGGGACATGTAATATATGAAATAATGAAAGAGGACGGTGGCAGGCTGCCAAGCCTCCCCCACCCCGGTGCCCCCCTCCCCAGTCATTGACTTTCAAAGAGGAAAAGATTTCATACAACCAAATCTACCCTGACTTCCAGGAGATGCAATGAGAAGGGATTTACACTTAGTAGTATCTTCTAAATAGTCCCTAATAAATTCAAGTTTAAAATAGTTCCTTGCAAGAAATGTCTTTTTAGCTTGCTGGGACAGATACACAAGTTGGGATTTTCTTGTCTCTGTCTTTTTTGGGTAGGACTTTTCATTTTATTTGTTGCCTTTTGACATAATTTTATTCTTTTTTTAAAATAAAAGCTACAAGAGGCTGTTCTATTTTCATGGAAATTGCCCAGCAGTATGAATTTCAGCTCATTTCCAGAAGAATAATCTTTGTGCTGGTCAATTCAGCCAAGATCGTTTGCTGGCTTTCACACAGCAATTTACTAATTAATGACAAATTAAAGAGTGTTCTATATGAAGATGACTTCAGAGGTGGTGCATAAAGTTTGGGATTCCTGGAATAACTTCCAAATTGCTACAGTCCATTTGCATGAAAATATGGCTGTTAAAAATCATGTTGATTTTTTTGTGCTACCCAGCACAAAATAAACCCTCCTGATGCATAAGTATGATTCCTTTAGTCATAGAGATATTTACATATGATTCAATACTCTTGATGTGCCTTAAAAACATGTTTATAATTTGAAACCACAGAGCTGTTGTGTTAACACTTTGCTGCACTCTTCGGGAAAAATCATTCAGGCTGCTCTGAGAGATGTAAGCCACACTATCCAAATGCACTCCTTTACAGCATGGCTTCATTTGGAAGAGGTGTGGGAATGGTTCTCAGTGTTGCACCCCTCAGGGTTTCTCACCAGAGCACTCAAGGAGGGGTATAATTTTCATGTCACTGAAATGATGAGGTAGCTTGTGCTGGACTTTAATGGGACCTTGCTGTGATACTATGGTTATGAAAGAGTCCTTGAATTCCCATCGTGAACTGCCTTGGAGACCCACAGGGTCATTTTAAGATGCCTTGGCCTTTTCTCCAGCAGCATCAACATCCCTTGAGCTTGGTCACATCTGTGGAGTCCAGCATTTTGCTCAATACAAAGCAGCTTAAGGAGCTGCAAACCTTCTGCACCATGTCCTGCGCCAAAAATTCAGGCATCACCTGGCAGACATCAGATGCACATGTAAGAGCTTTTGACTTTGTGTCCTCATGCCCACTGTATTTCCAGACTGGATTTACTGTAACATCTATGAGAAGATCAGGAACTATTTTATTTTGACATCTAATACTAGAAGGGACCATGAGGCTGTAGGGAGGCAGAGAAGACACTGTAGGTGGAATGCTGTTTCGGGGAAAGAGGCATTGCTGCAGACCCTGTACTTGAACCTTGGCTACTTGTTCCAAAGCAATTTTGGTTGTATCTCAGCTGCTTTGTACCACGGCAGATTTCCTACCCAGCATACATTAGGTGTTAAAAAACTGACCACAAGAGCCCATGTTTTCTCTAGGGGTAAATGGTTGGGCATGCTGGACTAATCTCCCCAGGCTTCAGGAAATGTGCAATAAGGCAGGAAAGATTTAGTTTTCAAAACAAATTGAATGTTTGATAGCAAGTTAGCATTCTGCAAAGCTGCGTGCTGTTACTATGACAAGTTCTTAAAACTAGAGCTAGCTAATAAAAGAATTCTATTGATTGTCATGCCACATCAGGTCAGAAATTCATTTAGTGTTTTATTGCATTCTTGCACCAGATGTTTCAGAGGAAGGTGTGAAACTCCCATAACAGAGAATTATGCAATAACTTGCTTATAAGAGATTCTTCTTCCAAAGCCCAATGCTTAATGGTTAGCATTATTGTTCTTCTTCCTATATACTGTCTTCCTATTTAAAGTGGCTGCAGCTTTTCTTTCCACATGTAATCAGTGAGTCTTGCAGTCACTGTTATGGTATTCTAATGTTACTCACATGCAATGAGTTCCACAAGTTAACACATGTATAAATGATATTTCAATAATTTTCTGGCCCCTTTTTAAAAAAAGATATCCCTTTATGTTATTCATGACTAAACCCACTTATCTATCTTGTACTAATCCTCATTGAGGATTTTTCTTATGCTTCCCTCACTGTTTCCCTCTCTAAATTCAAAATGGGTCAGTAGCAATAAATATAGTAAACAAAAAACAAGTCATACACTTGCAGACTTTTTCCTCTCTGTGAATTGCTGTGTTAGGTAAGAACAGATCACGTATTTGAGTTTATTTCTGTGAAAGATTTCGGTAACCAATATTGGCTCAGTGTTTTATTTAGAAGTTTTTAATCTGGCTAAGCAATACAAGTAACTCAAGATATTTTCATATGTAAAGAAGAATGGGCATGCATAAGTTCATGAATAAGTCAAATTACAAAATGAAAACAAAATTTCTTCAACTATTCTTGAACGTCTACTAAAACAGTGCTTTCATAAACTTTCTTGAGAGACGCTCTCTTTTGAGAAAGCTAATGAAACTGAACCCAAAGCAGATGGGAATACAATCAAGACAAATTTGTTTTCCAATTCCGTTCAGTTAGTGTTAGATTTTTTTTTTCTCCACTCTTCTACTTTCAGGTTCCTCATCTGTTTTATGGGTTGCTACTTACTCTTCCCATAGTGAAAGATCAATACATTCATATTTTTAAAGTATTTTCAAATATTTGAGTGAAAGAGGCAACTATATCAAATCCATTTTGTGTTTATAAAAAAGAAACTTAAAAGTTACTTCAGAGAAGGCTTCAAAATCCAGATCAATACAGATCTGAGAACTGAATCTAGCAAATCTGAACACAGCATTGTGTATATATTACTCAGTTTGGCTCTAAGCCAGTGAAGCACAGGTGTGTGCCAAGCTTTACACACTAAGTAATGCCAGAGATCTCCAAGGCACTACTCAGCCCTAACTGCTTCACTGGACTGGGGCCGTCTTGTCATGGGTAAGAAAGAAGTGCCACAACCATTAGGATACACAGGAATTTAGTTACATTTGTCTCCCAGTGGATCTCCCTATAAGGTCTCTATTCATCATCCCAATTATATTTTCTTTAGCAAAGATGTTTAATTTGCCAGCGTCCATGAAGACAGGCACTTTGCAAGCATTCCTTTCACCAGCGTTGACATCTTAAAATTAACCACTAAGTTTTTACATGTGGTCCAGAAGAAACTATTTCAGAAACAAAAGATAAACTGTCTACCTCTAAAGTACATGAAAGTCAGTGGTATTCAGCTCACACTGAAAGATGTTGCTCAGTTTAGGAAGGTCCAAGGAGAGACTTTGCACAACTAAGTTTTCCAGTATTACCAAAACACTACCTTTGAATCTTCTTCCTACAGGATTAGAACAAGCAGGTACTCATGGCTCATTTAAGATTTGAGAAATGCATCTCTCTCCATTTGGAAGATGAGTATAGACTAAATTAAGAGCTGACCTTACTGACAATACTTTTCATAAGTTTAAAACCCATCAGGGTTCACCTGGTTGTCTTAACCCATAGAAATATGGAGTTTGTGCTCCTCTGCCTTAATGTATGAGGTACCATTTTGCAATATCGGAAAGCAGATTTCCATAAGGCCAGTAGCTCGCATTTCATAGAATCAGAATATCCTGAGTTGGAAGGGACCCACAGGGATCATCAAAGTCCAACTCCTTTATTACAGTGCTTCCCACAGGCCATGGGTGAGGTGAGTCTATATTAGTATTTTAGCTGGATCTAGGAACGTTACCAGAAAGTTTCCTTGTTGTACTGACTTATCACACCGTGGTTCACAACACAGAGCAAGCTCAGAGGCCACAAACAGGCTCATTATTTGGAAGACGCTGATGTGGTCAAAGCACTGCAGAGGTCAGCTCATGCCCTCCAGGCACTAATGGGCTAAACCTCGACTTAGTCTGAAGGTAAAACCTCAGAAATGCATAGTGTGAACCTTTCATTCTCAGCACCAGCAACATCTCCTTATAGGAGTTTTCCTTTAGCACTGCATTGCTCAATAGTGTACATGACAGTAGTAAGCCATAACTTACAAACTAAGCCAATTACAATTCCACCCAAACATCAACTCTCTACTGGACAGAAAAATCCAATCTCACTTCTGAGTGATGCAAAGCACCTCAGTGAACCATATTTGTGCTGCAGCAGAGTACAGGTGTGGAGATGCCTTAGGGAGCAGTAGGCAGGAGGCACTGCAGTGGGACCCGCTGGCTCACCTCTCCCAGGGGCACCAGGGGCAGGCTGGGCTCTGCCCCTCCTAGCACCAGAAGGGTTAGTGACAACAAAGAGCACAAGGGAGAGAACTCCCCACCAGGCTTTATTCTTACCTCTGTAAGTTGAGGGACAGAGGGCTTCATTCTTCTTTCATGCAGGTCTGAGAGGAGAACGTAGATTTTCAAACCAACGTCATTCTCTTCTCTTCTTTCCAGCTCTTGCACCTCGCAATAGTGGGACTCTACTTCACACACATGGATGGGATTCGTGTGCAATCCCACGTGACTACATTTTCCTGGGCTTTGTGATACAGCATTGCAAAGACGACCATAAAGGTGATCCTGGCACGCATGTCCCATGCTGTACTTTGTGGAGTGATGTACCCTCAGTTTGCCTCATTCTTAGTTCCACAAGAGTCTTAGAAAGTCTAAAAAACAAAGCACAATTGCCAAAGCATTATGCTTTATTCACTATTATTTTAATTTCTATTTACATGAAAATTAAATGTTCTATTTAAATGGAAGTTTGAGCGCTCCAGCACTTGAAATACTGTGCTTCCACTAAAAGCTTTTTTGTGTTCATAATTTTTTTCAATTACATCATTAGAATATGTTCACAACTAAGCCAAAACTAAGATTTCCCCCCCTACACACAACCATGAAAATATTTACTTTACACTGTGAGAGCAAGGCTCTGTTAAAAAAAAAAAAAAAAAAAATTAACCTGGGGGTATTTGCAGTAAAAATGTGTCTTTTATAATTATTCTCTTGTGTTAAAACAATCCTGAGTGAAGACTCAGTCTGGCTGTGGATTCCTTTCTCTCTCTCCTGTGAGGTTGAGTGAAAAAGCAAAGATGAAAGCAAGGAAGAGGTTTTATAGTTCCTCTTGCAGTCATTTCTTTCTCTGACTAGAACATGATTAAAGATATCTCATGTAAACTGGGAATAGGCCACACTTCCTAGCAGTTATTTCAAATTCTGCCCTTGAGGATAATATAATAATAATTAAAAAAAAATCCTCATTCAGACAGCACTTTTCCCCCATATATTTCAAAGGCATGTCTTGTCTCACTACCAGGGCACCCCACACCCATGTGGAAGTTTTTCTCCCCTTGCTTGCTGGCACCCCTGAATGTCCAGAGGGCCATTGAGGGGGGTGTTGCATGGCTGGATATGATCAGAGGAGGTGCCAGGAGACCTTTCACTGTCACATACCAGAGCCCCTGGCGCTGTGGTAAAGCCTGGTGAGGCTGCCCCAAGCAGAGGACATGCCAGAGCATCATGGCACCACAGCAAAAGGGCTCTTTTCATCTCAGAGGTGCTCCCTGGATCACTGTTCTCACTTTATTACAGCTACAGCAGTGACTACTGCAGTCTCCAAGAGAGAAATATTTTCTTCATCACCTTATAGTGCAATTCCTTTTTCATCTGTCTTCTTCACTTCTAAATCAATTCTCACTCAATGTATTCTTTGTTTCATTAACTGATGGTTTTAAGGACTCTCAGTGTTGCATAGTTAATAACTTTTCTGTAGCTTGACTTTTTCCATCAGTTCACATTTCCAAACCAATTAATTCCTTGTTGTTTTCCAATGGTTATTAAAAGGTAGAAAAATCCAGTGTAACCCAGTCTACCGTCTGAGGGATGCATCTATATGCTAATTACTTTTCCAGTTTGCTAGCAGGAAACTCTGCATGATAGAAAGGACCATTTTCAAAAATTATCAAGGGCCAGACTTTTAGAAGTAGTTAGGTGCTTAAAGATGAACAAGTGCCTAGTGGGGTTTTTAGAAGTGCCTAGAGATTTAAACCCTATTGAAATGAGTGTGATTGAATTAGGGGACTGAATACTGTAAAAGCCAAGCTCCACAAGATGCAAAAAGAGGGTTTTGAAAAAACCCACAGTATTTAAAAAAAAAAAAAAGCTAGTCATATAATGAGGAAGTTAAATATTTGAAAGAGTGGGTTGATTTTTTTTTTCTTCAGTTAATTAAATTTTATGTTAATCAGCAGGATTATTCAATTCATGGTGCATTCAGCCAAGTGACTTCAGCTAACCAGAAAAACCCTGTAAATATTTCATTATTGCCATTTCCAAAAGATAAACCTTTCCCTGTTTTGTTTGTTTCTTAAACAATGCCTGCATTAATTCTTAGAAAGGATAATAATCTGTGAGCAATATAAAATTATATTGTTTTCCTCTTTCACCAGGAAGAACCACATAATATGTGTTTTCAACTGAACTTCACTCTGTTATGTACATCCTTATTTTGCTCCCCTAGACTCATTTCAGGGTAAGAGCCTGCAAGGCTGAGCTCAGGGCTGGGCTTCTTGCCTGTTCTCATCACCTAATTGAAAAGGCAGTCTCAGCACTTGCTCTGGCAGATTTTATCTGTCCCATCTAGTTCTGCAGCAGCACCACCTGAGCAGCATTAGGCAGTTAAAAACCAGCTTGAGATTCTTTTCCAGAAGGACTCTAATAGCACAGGGGAGGAACGGTGTGCAGTTGTCCTGAATTCCAAGGGGCCCAGGAGAGTTCAGGGTTTGTTCACAAGGCATTGGATCTTATGAGAGGACAGAAATACAGGTTAAACCCAACACCAACCAGTCAAGAAATAACATGGCTTTGAAGATTAATTCTCCTTGGTGAACAGAGGGATTGTCTTCCCGCACTTTTAAGGCCCTTAAAAACTGGACCATGGATGAAGTTTGAAGAAAAATCCCCATAAAAGTTTTCGGAACCAATATAGCCAAGAGTCCTGAACCCCCGAAGGTGTGGATCATATATTAGGCTGTAGATACCCAGATACTTTCTGGATCTCATTGGAAAATGTAGTTTGGCTAATTTTAGAAATAGTGAGTGAAGTGAAGGCTTTCTAGAGGTGGGATTATCTCTCAAAGAACTCAAACTTGTTCTTCTGCTGTCTATTGTACGAAGAATTTAAACAGGCTATTAACAATTTAGGATGGACATCACTGACAAGGTAGTAAAATAAGGTTTACAGCCTCAATCTCTGTCTTGGTTTCACTCAGGACACAATGACCACACATCTCTTAAAACTATCATCTCCCAGACTCAGGAGTCAAGCTAAGCAAAAACAGGAAAAAAATATTTCAGAAGAATGGTTCACTGCTGGTTTATCTGATTTGTCCCTTAATCCACAACTTGTATTTATTTCTTCCCTAGAAATATTGCAGACTTGCTTAAGGACAGAATGGCTCAAGGTCTGGTAATGGGATTTTTAGCCTTTCACATTCAGCTCATTTATCTGAGCATGGGTAGGTCTTCAGGTCAGTGAGTTGTTACCTGCTGAGTCTTGTCCAGTGGCCTCTGAAAAAAAAAGAATGAGCAACTTTCAAACAATGAGCAGTTGTCTACCCCAAAGTTACACCAACAGGGGACAGTAAGAGAAGAAATAACACAGCTACACATGATTAGAGCCAAAATTTCTTTACGAGAACAAAAAAAGGGGTTTTTCCCTGGCACTTTGGAATTATGCTGGTAAGGAGATTTGAGTAACCCAGCACCGTTCAGCTCATCTCTTCTGTGTAGAGATATATCTTAGTGACCCCACACTGAATCATATTTCTGCTAGGCTTGCTCAGTACTTTTTGTGGGCAATAGATTTAGAAAAAATAGGAACTCCCACCATTTGAAGAAACCACTAACATTATGAAATAAAACTCTGAAAGATCAGTAAAATTCAATATTGTGTCTAAGAAATACTTATGCTTTTTATACTGAACACTGTAATAAAAAATAAAAAAAGTGAATTTGATCTTAAATTAAGGGTGGAAAAAAAGAAAGCAATAAAGCCAGAATGATACAAAAGAAGAAAGCTCAGGCAAGATATTTTGTTTAGAACTTCTTAGTTTATTGTCCCCATTTTAAAGCATTCTGAGCAGCTCTCCCAGCTACAGGCTTTGAAAGGGAAGTGTGGGCAGTGTCTAAACTGAGTCAGGACTGCAGGAGCTCACCTAGCTGAGATTTCTAACTTCAGGTTTTACCTTTTGCTTTTTATTCAGTCTTGTGTTTCCCACCCCCACATTGGCTAAAACCAAATAAGTACAATGGAATACCCTTTAAAAAATTGCTAAAGAGCAGGACCATCCAGAAATTAACTTTGTAATAGGTGCTTTATCTTGGTTCTCTCATTCTGGGTTATCAAATGCAGCATACCAGTACCTGCTAAATACAACCTCAGATACTAATGATTCATGATGCCAGGAGATACAGAAACCAGCCTCACCAGAGAGGCTTCGTCTTCTTCTCAGGTCCCACTAAGCCCTAATCATTACATATGTATGAATTAGACCATCTCCAATGATCTAATTGATTAGCATATTTAAATTGAAGTTATCAACTGATATTTATTTGAAGTGTGATGCTTCTGTTTTAGGCCTCTAAAAGACATCAAATGTGTCAATTTTCTCCCACAAATATATTAGCAAGTCTATAAAAAATATGCCTCTAGATTATCACATCTGTATCAATGGTAATAACCAAAAAAATACATAGGTACCCATTTGATTATTCTTCAACTGTAATTAGCATAAATCATATGTAAAATTGATAATTGCAAGTATGAACTTGGTATGATTTGGTCCACATGTGTATATATTTTTATATACACCTAAAATTCTGACCTCCTGTGAATATAATAACATTCAGAAAGATGTACTATGTACCACATCGCTATGTATGCATGATATTGCAGTGTGCTGATTATTCAATATAGTATAAAGACTGTTTTCTAGGAAATTGAGTGTTAAATAGTTAGTACCATCCATGATACAAGGCAATATTTAATTAGATATCTAAGTACTTGGTTTGATTCACTAGAACAGGTAGAACCATAGAATAGCTTGACTGGAAGCTCAACCAGTCCAACACCTTCCTATTTTCTGGAAAAGTATCATGTACATAACTAGGATGTCTGTGTGAAAATATTAGAGATGCATTGACAGTGCAAGGAAAACTAAATGCAAAATGTGAGAATCCAGTCGTGTGTAGCTTACGGTGTTAAAATAAAGACAAGACAATTCCTAGCAGTCTAAATCTCACAGATTCCTGTATTCTCATCACTAAAAATCCCTGTGCCCTTGAAAACTTCTGATCATTTGTTTATATTATACCAATTCTTAGTGCAAACAGCTAAACTGAAACAATCTCAATTTAAATTTAAATAATAGCATTCATGTTGAGATATAGTTCAGTAGTTCTATAGTTTTAAAATGACATTTCAAGCTGACGTTTTATTGTGTAGTGGTAAGAAGAAGTACCTACCTGATACCTTCCTTGTACACAGAGCACTGCACATCTCGGACCTAAGCAGTGCCGGAGTTGAGGCACTTCTGTAGATTAGGCTTCCTCCTAACAAGCCCTGTGTAAAGCTCAGTAAATCATTTGCTAACACTGTCTGACACCAGCTCAGGATTTACTACAGGGAATGCAAATCCGTAGGTGCCAAGGATGGATTGTATGGAGGTGCGCAGGTGGAGGGCAATGCCCCTGCCAGCAGGTTCTGGGCTCTCTCCTGCCATCTGCTCATGTTCCCCATTTTAAGAACGGCCCAAAGCCCTTCAGGTGTGCAGTATGTATGTAGCACGGCATGCCACTTTGGCTATAACCTGACTCCCAGACATGCTGTGCCTAGGGGTTAACTTCACCCTGTAAGGGGCAAAAATCCCCAGCACTCACGAACAGCCACAAAGAGAAACTGCTGAAGTCTGCAGAGCTGTCGGCCTCTTTTAAGTGGAAACTCCCTTTACTGTAAGCACAGAGCATGGCTTTAGGCTGAAACTCATTGTTTTTGCTTGCATTGAACAGCCCAGTGCTGAAACACTGGTGGCACTAAGGTCAGAGATGAGCATCCCAGACGGAAGTGTTACGGAAGTGTTGTAGTAGATGCGATGCCTGCTGCAATCAGATCACACTTGTGCAGGCCTAAGGTGAGAGAAAAGCCAATTTAACAGTATTTCAGCAGTGTAACATCAGAGCAAAATCGTGTGCTGCCGAGCGGCCATCTCAATAACTAGTCATGCCCGGGCTGGGGTAAGTGTGTGGGTGGGGATGAGAGAGAAGAGGCCTTTGTCAGAGAGCGCACCAGAGCTCCAGATCAAAACATTCTTTAGCCGTGGAGATTTGCCATCCAAACTTCCATGCAAACCCGAATCTCATCGCTGCTCCTCTCAGCACACCAAGATAAATCAAATTCCCCTGTGTGAGGCTGAAACACGAATCCCAGTTGCATAGCTTGGCCCCATCTCTGCTTGTAATGTCATCAGTAATAAGCTGTCCAAGACAAAGAGAAGGGGCATCACACATCTAACACCCTGTACATAAACTACGCTGGACCAAATTCTTGCATTTACATTTTGCTGTCAAAGCCTAGAGAAAAATGTTGATTTAAGCAGTAAGAGCTCTGTGCCTACATCTCCCTGTAGATATGCATGTTGTCTCTGTGCCAAAACCAGAAATGAAGTCTTAGGGATATTGAGGCAGAGGAAACTGTTGAACTCAAGATAGATTGGAAGGAACTTGAATCCCAGTGCTTTGTCTAGGATTTCTTTCATAGTGATGAAGGCATTAATGATTTTTCACACAAAGGGGTGACTAGGCAGGATACATGAGTGTGTAAGGAAGGAGAGAGGTAGAGGTAAATGCGAGTAGCTTTACACTGAAATTAAATCAGGCTTTCCCATAAAACAGATGTTATGATTCCCTTTAAAAAAATAATTAAATTAACAGCAGACAGAAACGTTCAGGAGAAGGAATTTGGGGTTTGGGTTTTGGCATTAGTAATTCCCTATACTTAATCCATAAAAGTTTTCTTTTATGTTTACAGAAGGGGGTTAAAAAAAGAAGCAAGTCTGTTACTAAAGAATTTTAAGATACAGTGGAGATGTGAAAGGCACAGAAGATTTTCATTTCCTGTGTTATAGGGTGCAAATAATATCAGTATGAAAAACCTGGCAGGAAGATTTAAGATAGCAGTTTTTACATTGATAAGTATTTGTTCATTTCCTGACAACAAAAAATATAAATCTCTTCAGAAATTAAATACCCTGGCTTGTTGAAGCACTTTTGTGACGTTCTGTGGTAGACTGGCTTCCTTTCATTGGAAATCCACAGCTAGAATAATAATCACAGCATCAGTTATTATACTTGTATCAGTTCTGTGCGGCAAGAGGCTAATACAGTGTATGGCCGAATTCTCCTACTTTTGTGTCACTTATTTTCTCTGTGGGCCAGATTTGCATTTTAATGGAAGTAGTTTATAGACTTCTTTGCTGCCTTCATAGTGCCACAAGTGGCATCATTAAGTGAGTTAAGCCGGATTAATGCTGATAGTAAAGTCAGATAATACAATAACAGAGGCCTTCATTTCCATTTGGATTAGGTGAAGAGAGCAGGCCTGTCTGGTGCAGGGTGATAATTTGTAAGCGCGATATGTTGTACTTGAGAGGATAAGATTAAATTTAGTGGGTTTAACTGTCATCCCAGTAAGTCAATTACTTCATCTTTTCAGGCTTTGAATTTATTTTATAAATAAAATAAATGGAATATTGAGCTGCTCCACAGCCATTTCGAGCTTCCATGAAGAAGAATTACACATGCTGGGCCAAAAAAAAAAAAAAAAAAAAAAAAAAAAAAAAAAAAAAAAAAGAGGGAGAGAGTGGGGAGGGGGAAAAGGGTTTCTGATTCGGCCTCATAAACAAAGTACAAACTGCATTCAAGTGCCATCATGGCAACAGCTTGGGAATATTGTCCATCTCTCATATCACAAGTGTGACAGATTCCATTGTGACTTTAGTTTATTCATAATAGGAAACATTTGTGTTGTGCCTGGCCTTTTCTATTTGTATCTATTAGATTGTAGAAGGAATACACTAAAATACTGATCCCTGCTATCATTTAACTCTTTTACTTTTTTCCTCTGCTTGCTATCTCCTGTATATTTAATGCTCACACCTTGCTGCTAAGACAGTCTCAAATGGAAATAAATAAAGGAGATCTGTTCGATTTTGGTTCGTATCAGATAAAGACTTTTTAATTCTCCTGTCTTTTCTCGCCATCTCCACCCCTATTTGGACACCAAATCCCTGCAATACTATTTCTTGGGCACAGGAAGTTTGAGAGCTCTTTGTAAATTAGATACAGGTAGATAAGCACCAACATCTTTATTTCTATCCACAGACCCAGAACACAGGTGATGTCAAGGAATGCCAGGCATAAGAGGGGAGTGCTTATGCAGAACAAGAGGTGGTTCTAGAAGCCCCTCCAAACTTGAGATTCTTTCATAATATCCTTTGTTAAGCAGTTTTCTCCTGTGATTCCTACCGTGGGTCGTTACCACATGCAAGAGGAAAGAAACCTCTGCTAGTATCTTTTAAGCTATTGATAAAGCTCAGAACTAACATGAACTGAAGTCTTAAGGTCTTGTGTGGGAAGGTATCAGGCACCCTTATCCCCACTGATGCTGAGAAAGAGCTGGGAATAACCTCCTGGGAGGGACAAAAGACAGAGCCAAAGGCTAAGGCAAGTGCTTTTCATTCCCATATGAACACTTGGCACATGGACCATTAGCTAATTCAGTCAAATGAGCATTCTAAGAGCCTGGCATTAAAGGGCTCTTTACAGAAGATGCTCAGCAGCCTGCAGGTCTAAATCCATCATATGAACTCAGATATCCCAAAAAGGCAGGGCACCTGGAGAAGATGACCAAGAGTGATGGATAGATTCAGACAGGCATGTCTAGGATGTGCCTTTTTATTTTTCTGCAGCTCTTACACATGTGGCATCTCTCCAATTTCAGCGGGAACTGTGGTGCTACAAGGTGAAAGGCACCCTTTTAGGTTGATAGGAGTAGGATAAGTACATACTTTGACACATATTCTGTGCCAAACAGCACTACATTTTCCACACAATTAAGCTGACACAAATCTTAAGTAAATAACTATTTGCAATGGGGGCTTATGTCATGTTTCACTTTCTTTTATTCTAATATGTATTACATGTAGCTTCCCATAAGTCAGAGGAATCACCCAATGAACAAACCTGTAAGGCAAAGAACTGGGTCTTTTCATGACACAAAGCTATGCGAAATGCAACAGAATGTATCAAATGACAGAATTTGTGTCTTCAGTGGAGGGCACCATCTAACAAAGATTCCTCTGTAGGTAGAAGATGTTTAGCAAAGAAGGTTGTTTTTTGAAAAGTATTAAACAATTCCAATTTCATAATTTCATGCCACAGTTAAATGTTTAGTTTGGCTTTCAGGTATCTTAAAATCTGACTAACCTCTTTAAATTTTTCTTAGTAAGTGACATTTACATCCTCCCATCTTTTGTTGTTGAATGGTTTCTGTAATTACTTATATAAAGATACTAAACAACTTTAATATTCACAGGATTGATTTGCTGATATATAATGAGTTTATAATCAAATCCCAACCCTGAGTGTTCTTACAGATATCAGTGTCCCATTTTCTCTCAAATTAGCAATGTCACGCAAGGTTTTGAGAGGCTGTAATTACAACCTCAACAGAGCAGAAAAGCCCCAGAAGCCAGCCAGCCTTATTCTGCTCAAAAATGAGTCTTCCCTTGTCTTTAACACTGGGGAGTTCTTCTTTCTTGGATCTGAGCTTTGTGGCTGTGAACCAAATTATGCCTTTTTTCTTTTTTTTTTGACCCAGCAATGCCACATTTTTTTATGTGCAGATGTCAATATGGCAGAATTTCACCAGCTTGACTTTAATCTGCCCTGATTTGTCACACAGTTCTGCCAATTGAGCTCCTTAGATGGTATGGAAAATTGGTGCTGCTTTTCTCCAGAATGCCTGTTCACACACTAGCACAGCACTCGGACAGTCCAGTGTGCAGTAAACAGAAAGCACAATAACTCAGTGGGTCTGTCACAACCAACTGAGCTATCACCCCTGGTTACTGGGTTAGCTAAGCTATTTCAGGGAAAATAGTCTCTATGGCAAAATTAGGCACTCTAGATGTCTTCCTCTGCTGTGCTATCTAAGCATCTCCCTAACACCGTGGTTGGTACTACAAGAAATATGTGAAATAAGGCAGTACTGACCTTCATTTTCTAGGAAGTGCCACAGAAAGAGATAAAGGCAGGTTTAAAGGTGGTCAAAATGTTAAACAATGCAGGGAAATAAATAGTGACTATAAATTTATAAGCTTTCTTTGCTGACTTTTCCTCTTTCTCTTCTTAGGACTTGACTGACCTTATTAGACTGGGACGTAAATCCCCCGGGGGTCACCTGCTTTATATCTTTCACTATTTAAATATTTTTCAGTCAGTTTTTAAGTGATATTAGCAAGCAGTAACCCTTATGCCCAAAGAAGCACCTCAGTCACTATATGATGTTACTGATGGTTGGGCTGAGCAGAAGATCTGTGGCTGGCTCAGTGAGGAAAAAAGCAGTTCTATAGAGATCAGCAAAGCTAAAATCCATTCAGTGTTCTGTTTGATGAGCAGCTCAGTCCAAAACCCTGGCAAGCTTCAATTTTTAAGAAAAGAAAGGAGAAATGTGTGAAAAGCCTTCACCATGCAGGACTGGCATTACCATGATGAATACTGAGGAACAAAGTCAAAAGGGTTGCACCAGTGCATGTGAGATCCTTAGGACCAGCTCTCACCCCACCTTACACAGGTTTTATGGTGATGTAAAGTCTCTGAGGCTGATGAGGTTGCTTTGGGCTAGTTACTTGAGGTAGTTGACATTTATATCTCCTCATGTCATACAGGCCTCGTTGAATTCATATTTATCCAGAACGTACTGAATCAGTTCTTATCTGATAAAGGGCAGCTTTGCACTTACTGATATTAGAAGCAGAAGCTTGTATATTTATCATACATCAGTAGTTTTAGAGTAATCTGTGTGTTTTAAAGAGAGACAGGAGCAAAGACAGAAAAAGATTCAAAAAAATTGCAGCAGGATCTCAACTTTCTTTCCTATAACTCTATATGGGCAAATATTAAATGGTGAGACAGGGAAGGTTCTGCCCCCACGAAACTTCAGCTAAAACCACTCCTCTTCTTACTGTGTTTCAGTTCTGCCAGTCACAGGAGGTTTATTAAGCTTGTTTTGACAAACTGATGTTCAAAAATATTTAAAGCCTCCTAGACACTTGATAAAAAACCTGTATATTAAAAATGCCACAGAAAAACAAAGGTTCTCAGGAGCTGAAAGCAGAGACCTGTGCCAGCAAGTCTCAAAAGCAGAATTCTTACCCATGAGATCATGTTATCCCATTCACAGTACAGAACAGAGGGAAAGTTTGGGAATTCAAATCCTTTTGAACATGATACCGTGGCTGCAACAGCAGGACCAGATTTATAGATTTGTAGAGGGGTTAATACACTTTTGTATTTACCAAAGCATTATGTCTTGTGCAGTAGGTCCAAAAGCCCAGTACAGAACAGTCTGGTTTTATCAGGCAGCTTAGTAAAATGCAGCATTAAATCCATTTTAACTATTGCAGTGGAGATCCTTTCACACAGACAGCAGCTCCTGACAACTGCTGAGTTGAAGTCAGGTGTTTCCAAACTGCAAGCTTTTCTCCTCCAAGACTGAAGGAAAGCAGGTATGGCAGAAAGGAAAATAATCACAGGTTGGATAAGAACATGAGCCCAGCTGGGCTGTGCAGTCCTTTGAGGTTTGTAACAATTAAAGAAGCCACTGTGCAGCTCTGAAAATTACATGAGGTATCAGCCTTCAGGAAGCAGTTGCGAGGGTTAGGGAGAGGGAAAATGAGTTTTAAGCAACCGCAGCCAGCTATCCCATGATCTGCTTAACACTGCATACATGTGAGGTGTCAGCAGTGACATTTGAGTCTACAGTGGGCTGACCACTAAACACATCATGTACATGAGCATCATCACTTTTTTCTCTTCTTCTGTCTTTCTTTTAACATATATTCTTGTTTCAATAAGCAGAATATACTAGCTTAAGAGGAGGAATAAGAAGAATTCTTCCAAAGAAAGAGAAATAAATGGTTGTGAACTGCATAAGGCAGTTTGATTTTCATGTCAGAGAGGGTCACCAAGAGTGTTAGCAGGAGGCGTGTATGCAGCAACACCAATTCTGCAGCCAACCAACTCAATCCCTTCCTTGCATCTAAACAAAATCTACCTGCCAGAAGGCAAACAGTTCAGTATGTTGCAACTTGCCTGCTGAGGAAGCTAATGGAGCATTTTACAGATGAAAAAAGAGTGCTGCAAGCCTAGGTCAATAAAGATGGGCTGAGTGCTAGAAAGGGAATTAGTGTAAATATACAATAATAGGACTAATTATTATCCAATAGTCCATTTGTGCAGATCTGTGTGTAGAAAATAAGTAATATTATGATGTTTCTTGAGCATGTGACCATTCACCTAGTGACTGTATTATAATACACATGTACAATGTTAGTTTTACAGTTGAATATGCTGCCTTTTCCTTTGCAGCTTTTAGTTTTTCAGGGTAGAACCATGACTTTTCTGAATATACATCTGTGTGGGGAGTTTTAAAGCCTAATATTGTATTTCCACGGGAACAGAAGAATGTCCATATGTACCTCAGCACATTTTCACACGCCTCGCTGCATGTAATAGAAACTATTTCAGAGGATGCTGTTACTTTAAGGATTGACTTGTCACCTGTTAAAATTGTATCTGTCAGAGGGCTGAGATTTAGAGAGACTTTGGACTGCAAGTACATGGATTGCCACTTATGTGTTGGTTTAGAAGATTTTATCATGTTCTACATGTCTGGCATCAATTTAATCAATTCTCAAATTTTGTATCACACTTTTTTATAAGATTTTCCTTCTTTATAAAGAAGGTTAAGGTAATTTACTCACCATGTTTATTATATATGAAGTTGTTGAAATAATGAGGGTAATAAAATTGAATTTAGCATTGTCTTTATTGGTTTGAAGGTTACATTCATAAGCTTTGTTTGTTTTAATAAGTTTATTGTACAGTCTTAGGCATATGTTATTATGCAGCAATGGATATGCTTTGAATACTTTTGTAATTGTGGGTAGTATAAAAGTCATTTTCTGTTAGATTGCACAAATCCATTACATTAGTAGAAAGATACATTATTGTAATAGGATTAATGTGCAACACATAAACATGATCAGTAATATTCTTTTTGATAAATTATCTCATTTTAATGACTTCGAATGTAGAGAGATTTCAGGATAGTTCCATCTTTGATTTGCATAATTGTATTACAGACATACAAATTGCATTATATTCTTCATTAACAATAGATGGCTTGTATAACTATTGTATTTTTGAAGGCACTGCTTTTATGTTCATCCTGTAATTTGTCATTTTATGACACCACTGTTTAGCTTAGTTTGGAGAGAATAGAAACTAAAAGATTATTTGATTTTAGCTGAGTACAGTAATATCTTTGCGTTCAACTGTAATGCAGTAATCTATTGTTTGTTTTAACAAATTATCATCCACAGCTAAAGTTAGTTAAAAAATACTCTTCTCATTTGTGGCAGATCCCACATTCATGGCATTTCTCAGCAAAGTGTCAGCACTTGTAAATGAAGTTCAATATAAAAACACAACATAAAATTAAATTAGATCCATCAGAATGTTTTCTACTTCTCTGCTTGGTGCTCTCCCCCTTTCTCTCCCTTGCACATGCACACATGCAAACACATGGTCTGTCTTGCTCTCACTGAGTTTTTGAGGGTTTTGTAATTCCACAGGCTAAATGAAACAGCTGAATTGCAAATGATATCATAAAATGTATAAATAATGTTTTCCTTCTCTTAAGATTGTGTGTCTTCTCTACAAAAAGCTAAATACTCTCAAAGATGTTTTAGAGTAAAACAAATTATTTTTCATTTTTCTCTAACCAAGCCTTCTTCAATCATTTCTGACTGCTAAGAATACCAGTAAATTAAAAGTTAGTAGCTTGAGACAGGTTTGCACTCCTACCAAATCAAACCAGCTTCTTATTTTAGAAAATCTAATAGTTGCACTCCATTAGGGCACCTTGAGCATAGTGATTCTTGAAAAAGAAATTGACTTTAGGAAGAAAGTATTATGGCTAAATCGCAAATAAATACCTTTATTTGATAATGAAACATAAAACTTCCCCATTTAAATGCAAGTCAGAGTTCAGGCCTAGCTCGCTGAAGTTTGCCATGTTATACAGCATTTTAAAAATCTGAGCCAATATCCTTGTAATTTGATCCTAAATTTAGGTTGTTAGTTTAGGTTCCAGTCCTATAAAAGCATATTTATTATTGCATGACATGGGTAATTTTATCAATACTGATACAACCAGTCTCAAATGAAAGCCTGAACCTATAAAGCCAATAGGGGTACACTTATAAATCCTACAAGTCCAGGATTTCATCCTTGTTGCCCACCTACTGACACCCACCACAGCTCTGGCCTCCCTAACAATATTGGGGTTTTTAATCCATTACACACTGAAAAAAAAAAAAACCAAACCTTTATGGAGATGGGAAAAGGAGAAAAGGTTTGAACCAAATGTACATTTTTTCCTCCAGCAGATAAAATACATTATTACAACATTTTTGAGGCTTGTAATATGTTTTATATTTTACACATATTTTTTTCAATATGGATCCAAAATTAAAAAATCTGTATCTTGCATTTTTTCGTTCTTCTGGAGAAGAAACCTAAAATTATTAAAACACAAGTTCATTCAAATTTGTTAGAACTCTGTACATCTTTTGTAGAATAAAAAGGATAAAACTAGTACAACAGAGACAGAAAATTATAGCTCAGACTATTCACATGGAAATGAATGAAAACTCTGAACTTGTTTTGGGTAAGCTTATTCCTTTGTGTTTTCTCAAAGTAGCGTTCTCACAAGTTGTATCTGCTGAAAGTGTTATTGGTTATTTTTCCAAAAGGCTGAGGGTTAATATTTCACTATCTGTCCTCTTGGAATTTCTCTGAATGTCTCCACTTCGTCTTGGCAAAACCTTAGTGCTCCAATAAGGGAAGATAAACATTATCTGCACCATCACATGGCCTCTATGGCTGACTGATACTGAGAATTAACAGTTAATGAACTCTGCATGTGCAAGGACAGTGTCTGAAACAGGCTGGCGAAATGAGATCGCATCCTGGTCTTGACAAATGAAAAAAGGTATAAAATTCAGAGACTGCTTGCAGATATTTCCCAAACACAAAACAGAATTATATTTGCAAGCAATTTATGACCAACAAATCGCCAAGAATTGTGTAGATTTACATCAGCTCTCTCAAAAGTCGTTTTCAAAAGTGTTTCAGCATTGATATCTACAGCTGACTTCGCCAACCCAGCCAGCACCAAACATCACTGATGTGTCAATCTGAGAGGTTTTTGTACCTCTTGACACCTCGAATCAAACACAGAGTCATACTGGCTTTTCCAGTTCCCATGTTTTGTGTGTTTTGTAAATGTGCGCATTGCACGGCAATTGAGATTTAGGGTCATACATATTTAAACACTCTAAAGCACTCGGGGAAATATTGCTGCTTATACTAAATAGCCAGAAGTCTCACAAAACGAGTAATGTGAAAAATAAGCTTATTCTGTTATTTACCATCACAATAACTCCTCTAATCAAATACACACAGGCCACACTTTCTCAAAAGCACAATTCTTCAGACTGTTTAAGTAGGGCAAAACAATCACATCCTCATCAGTTGCACCTACCATGGCTCACTGCCAAATAGACTCTTCCAAATTATCTCTCTCTATTCTCCAGATGAAAAGCCAAAGCACTCTGAATGTTTCACCCACCATAAGTAGTCCATGTGACCATTTCACATGGGACAAACTGGGCTTGGAAATGAGTACAGGGAGGCTTGACTCCTGGCCACCACTGACTCATCCTCTGATCCAAGACAAGCACATTCTGCTTTTATGTCCGCATGTATTATTCATTAAGATGTCCTATAGCAGGTTTTCCTGCCTGTGTGATTTAACCATGGGTGTTAGAAAGATAAATAGGAGCAATATTTTAGATTGTGTATTTATTTTTCTTCTAATAGCTGCCTTCCATCACCTAACTCTTGTTAATGCAGTTGAAGAAGTTCCCTCAGAGAGTATATATTACAGCATCAGTGTTTTTGAATCTTGAAAGTTTTCCTTATCCACCAAGAGGATAATTATAAATATCGACAGAAATAAAAACTGCCACATGTAAGAATATATCAAACCCGAAGAAAGAAGAAAACAAACCAACAAATGTCTCCTGTTTTTAAATGTTTCCCCTAAAATCATTCTTCTCTCTTCTCTCGCCCTTTCAGAGATTCCTCTGAACAGAAAAATGGGATGCATATGCTGTATTGTCCGTATGGAAACTAAACATAAACCCCTTCAGGAATTAATAAGATTAAGTTACACTTCACTGGGAAATCAGTGTACATAAATTAATGAAAATTTCCTGTGGATGGTGGAGAAGAAAGCTACTCACTGTGCCAGTGAACTGATGAAAACAGACATTTTATGATGAGGAAAAAAATTACTGAAGAAGAATTAATAGGACATACCTACTGTCTATGACAGAACACAGATGACCTCAAGTGTCCCCCACGAGTTCATGTTCTCCATCCTGTGTGTAAGTGAACCAGGGAGCGTGTTCTGATGCAGACATCAGGTAAGGTGTTTCACCAGTTGTGAAAAATGTCTCTTTCAGGCAACCACATCAATGTTTGCTTAAAGGTAAGAATGTGTTTAAATGTTTCTCTGACACTTGGAGTCAAAAATCAACCCATATCTGCTGTTGTCTTACATGTTCTTCACTGCAGGAGAGCACCAGCTTCTGTCAAGTAACTAGTGCTTAGGAAATCTCTCTTGGCCTTGGACATCTTATTAATAGTTCTATCTTTCTATCTCTCATTCCCTTTTAGTGCTGTGAAGGTTACAACAGGGTAATGCTGGTGTCTTTTAAGCTCTCCAGATTCTCTCATTTCAGGCTCACCATCGGCCAGAGGATGTGTGGAAATTCATCTAATCCTATTACTGTGGGGTTCGGATGCTTCTGAGCCACATTTTTAGAGCTGGTTCTTGGAGAACAAGCTTGACCTTGGAAAAATCACTTTTTGTCCTCACTCAGAGATGTCCTGGGGTGATGCTGGACATCTCTTCTGTTAGTCATCACACACAGATGTGGGGAAACTAGGTTTCTTTCTCTTCCATCTTCCACCTGTTATTTTTGCTTGTCATTGAACAGTGATTTTAAGTGCAGTTCTTTGACTATAAGTTATATCTGAATCTTAGCATCTTAAGTTTCTTCTAACTATGTTTATTTTTTCAGTATCAAGGAAGGAAAGGGCATTTGGGTCTTCTGCAAGATGCCAGATTTATTAATATGTTGTCTATTGCACTTTATCAAAGAAGAAATCTTTCAAAATTCCCATAGGGATGCTATTTCCTCAGTTAAATAAAGCTCGCTCATAGAAAGCATTTTCCAGCATTTGCAGGTGCCTTCTCTTATTCTATTATTGCTAGTTATGTTGTAACAAAGATCACTAACTACTACTTTATTTTGATTGTTAAAGCTAACCCAGTAAGATTTGTTCAAAAAGTCGTAACACCTTTAAGATTTCCAAGTCTGAGATTATATTTGGTACTTCAACATTTATTGAAGCGCTCAATGCTTTTAAAAATCTACTTTTGATGTGTAACTGTAACATGGAGCTTAAATATCTTAACACAAAGTGAACTAAGTGTTTTATACACTAGAGAAGAGTCTTAAGAGATATAAAAATGTATGACTGCATTCCTATTCTTTGTCCCAAGGTGCCATATGAAGTGTCCAGGTACTTTAAACAAATGGAATGATGACTGTTAAAGGACTTCAGTGCATTTAAAATTCAGCCCTGAATAAATAATTGTTTATAAGTGTGGGAAAGAGGAAAAACTTCTGTTGTTCTCTTCAAAAGTTGTGTTACACAAAGAGATCAAAATAAAAGAAAACCTCTGAAATGGTTAGGTGGTGGTATCCTAGAGGGAATAAATATAACCACAGGAACAAAAGGTATTTTTTCAGAGTTCCCATTGGAACTAATACTTAGCTCTAGATCAAACAGAGAGGCTATTCTGGTATCTGAAAATGGGCTTCCCAAAAAGCCCAAATGCTCACAGTATTCACATTTCCCTTTTAACATCAAAATAAAAACTCCATAGACTTATAAGTGATGGATTTATTTCAAAAAACAGTAAATGGCCTTCTATGGTCAATATATTAGTTTTCCTCTAGATATACAGTTTCAATAGCAAGCGATGCATGAAGTCTGTTAAGCCTTTTGAATTGTCTATCAGTTCTGGGAATTATAGATTTTAACCCATATAGATACTTGGCTCAAGCACAAAATGAAAAATCATTAAGAAAAAAGCACTGTATATTATTACTCCAATATGTAGTCGTGATTTAGAATTGGCATTTCAATACACAATGAAAATTCCTAGAATCATCCAGCTCAATGCAAATGGGTTCTATAAATACTTTAAATAACTGAACAAAAGAAAGCTCATCAGAATTTACTACTCATCCAAGTGTATACAGCTTTTTCTATTGCAGATACATAAACACCCTTTATACTTCTACAGTTGATTGAATCAAAACATGAGAAGATCTGAAAACACTTTTGTAGCTTTTTTAGGTTCTACTACTACCGTGATGTGTTCCCTGGTAGTGCACAGGCCATATTCTGTAAATAAATGTGTGTCTCATTTTCAATTGGAATTTCATTAATCAAACCACAGTAATAGTAAAGTATTTAAAACACATTTCTTGAAAAGGGGGGTAGAACATGCCAGAAAACTACTGATACAGTTCTGCTGCACAATGATTTAAACCATGTGAGGAGATGGCCTTCTGCCTTTGGATTTCATGACAGCCTGGGCTTGAACTTCTTCCCTTCTCAGAGGGTCCCAAGGCAACTCCAACACAGTCATGAAATGTCTCCTTCCTGGAGTCAAACGTAATTCTCCTCCTCATTTCATTCACAGGGAAATTCAAGAAGAAAGTTGATGCACTGGTGCCACATGTATGAGTCAAACCAAGGGCATACAGATGACAGTGGCCTGCCTTTAATAACAATATCTTCATGTATATATAATGTCTTCTGCCATTATACACAGCATTTCACCTGAAGGTGGAAAAGTACTTTATGGATGAAGAAACAGAGAAACTGATAAAAGGGTGACATTGAAATGTCATCCATTCACTGAACTAGGAACAAATGGAAAATATCCAGTGTCCAAAACCTTTGTCCCTACCTTCACAAGGTAACAATGAAGAGCCAGTAGCCTGGTCCCCAGATGTTCATATCTCACATGAACATACTGCAACAGCAGCAAAAGCATCAGCAGCTGTTTCCTGGATAAAGTTGGGCTGTACATGAAGCTTTCAGCTAACATGCGGGTAGCTAGAGCTCAGGTGCAAAATTACTTTCCTGATAGCCAAAAATACCTATGGCTTTGTTGTTTGCAAATTTAGAATGATAGAATCATTAGGTTGGAAAAGACCTTTAAGCTCATCAAGTCAAACCACTAACCCAGCACTGACAAGCCCACCACTATGGACAGAAATCAACATTAAGCCAACTAGCACTTCTTATCAGCTTCATATTTTAGTCCTTAATGTACAGTGCTGTAGGCAGAGAGAGAGAAGGCACTATAGGGAGAAGAATTGCTTCCCTAAGAATCTCTGAGGATTTTAGGCAGAACACTAAAAAACTAAATTAACTTGTACATTTTTATCACCTGATGAGCATAATTAGCAAACAGTACATAATGACAGCAAATAATGGCTCTTTCCCCCCGCTATTAAGATAGCTTAATTACTCTATTTTCCCACAGTCTTAAAGCTGTGCTTGTATTTACCAGTTGTACTTACCTGGAAAATGTTTTGCCTGTCAATATTGAAGTTAACAAAATGCTTAACTACAGCACATAATGATGCTAACACAAAACAGCACTTGAACTGAGCATGGAGGGTTTTGTAGCTCTTACTGTGCTTAAACCTCTGCAACAGCAACTCAGGAAAGAAACATGAGGTAGCAAAATTCAATCATTCACTTCACCTTCCCTGGATGAGAACTAATAAGCAACCCTCATATGTGATGTGCTTCTTTCTTTTATGAGTTTCACTATCCATGTATGAACCCTAGAACAACCATACAGAGAAATTTGGTAGCAGAACTGCATTTTAATGTAAGCACTGTAATACACAGCCACGGGATCCAGGTACCCCCTTGGTAACATTGAACTACCCCTCTGGGTTTCAGGGTTGTGAATAAGGTTATCAAGCTGGCTTGCTCTGTACTTGCACTGAGGGACCTTGCAATTAAACCTGGGGAAATGGTTTTGCTGAATTTTCTAGTGTTGAAATCAGCTTTTTGCAACAGGAACAAGATGCAAAATGTCTTGTCCAATGACAGAGTTTTCATGCGATATCTTCAGCAGCAAGTGACACTGATTGCATTGGCAGCTATTGCTATCTACTGCCAGACAGAACAAATTCAAACTAATTTGGATGGAGTATAAAATATACCTCTCCTCAGGGCACGGTCTTGCAAGACCCCCAGAGACTGAACTCCCATTGATTTCCCTTGATTTAAAAGGCACAAATGATTCGCATGACCAGACCCAGAATGGATAAAGATGGAGAACAGCAGTGATTCTGATATCATCCTAAAGGCCTCTCTGACCCTCAATGTACAGTCAGCCTTTGATTCATCTGTCACAGTTGTGGCTAAGAGAAGTGTTTACTTACAAGGATCTTCCCAACCTATTGTATTTTTCCTACTGATTCCAAGTCACAGCCTAAATGTCAACTTCTGTCACTTCCAGATGTCTGTATTCCTGCAATATCTTCTTCTCATACAAAGTGATCAGAAGTGTCTCTTAGTTGCCTTTTTCTACAGCAACTTGCCCAACATGACAATAGTCTGTAAGCAGTACTCCATGGCCAGCTAAAGTAAACAATATACAAGAGATAAACCTGAAGAAAAAGTATTATTCTTCCTTCTCAAATCAAAGTATTGTCTCTTAGGGAAATAAAAATAGCATTAGATCTGACTTAGTCCTATACTAGCTGATTCTACTGTGAGATTTAACACTGTCTTTAACAATACACCAGTGCCCTAATTTTTTCCTTTATTTCATTCCCTGATTATATATGTTGAAAAAACCCTGCAGCTTTACATAAAGACAGCATGTGGAACTTTATCATTATCTAGATGATGATTATATTGCTCAACTCTCTTAGGCTTCTAAAGCTCTGTTATTTCATACAGTTGTATTAACTGGATATACATTATGCTGGTGAATGTACAGCTTTGCAGATGGAAGATGCTTTCCTCATGCCTGGGGCAATATAGGAGAAAAAAAGGTATGCTAGGAGATGTAGGGCATTTTGCTAGTATTGAGAAAGGTGTGAAAGTTCTGGACTTTTTTGTTTTGGCTTTGTTTCGTTGGAAGAACTTTCATCAGTAATGCCTCTTTCAAAGATGAGTGGTTCTCATGGGCCTACAGCTCCCCACATGACTCATCCACTTATCAATTTGCTCCTTTAGAAGGATCTATGTTTGAGTCAGTGCAAACTACTTCTACTTTGTACCTACTTCTGCTTTGACATAGAGGTCACCACATAAAGAAAAAGATATTTACACTTTCTGTCTCATACTACTTCATGGTTTTGTTTTACTTCTTTCATCAGACATCAGCGAGGCGTGAAATGGTGATGAGAAAAGATTTGCCAGCCACTCATGCTCCTGTTACAAATCAGGACTCTGAATGCAAGACCCAAGCATTAAAAGAGTAGACTTTACTGTATATGGATTTTCTGTGTGGCTACAAAAGATAGGCATTGAACTTCATTGGATCCGGTTAGCTCTATCCTCTCATTACAGGGAACATGTGGCATTGATGATCTTACTCCTTCTAACAAGATCCAACTAAAGAAGCTCATTTGGCAGCAGAGGATAATTCAGGGAAGAAGCTCAGAAGAGCTCAATCCTTCAGTAACTCCATATAATGCCAACATATAATCTGACAAGTACGGAAACCTTGTCAAAACCAAGCTCGTGCAGCTTGAGGTATCTATTGTACCCTCATTCTTTTTTTCACCTTTGTCATGGCTATTTCTAAATACTCTTTAGAACTAGGGAAAAGACTCATGGCTTCTGGACCAAGTTTTTCTGGGTCAATATGCCCTGTATCAAATGGGGTATTAGTACCTATTGCAGAACTTGAATCATGTACCTCGGGGGTAAAGGGGAGAGTGGAAGAATGAATGGGAACCCTGGGTTTGTAAATACATACTTGCAAACACACACACAAATGCCTACTGATACCATAACTGTTATATAACATGCTGGCACTTGTTCAAAACTTTGAGGCATTGGCATTATTTTAATCATTTTTCCATTGAAGTAAAGAAACTGCATGTATAATTAAACAGTTGTATTGTATTGTAGAAATAACCATGTAATGACATAGTTAGAAATTCTTGGTTTTTCATGGTAATACCAAAATATAATTACCATGTAATCTGCAGAAAGCAAACAAGGCTGTAATCATTCTGTAATCCAATTAACTACAGGGTAGCAGATTGGTTATTTATTTCCAATAAAGCATACTTGCAAAGGAAATTAACTGGTAGAGAAAAGATATTTTTGCCTTTGAAGAAGCTTATTTAATTAATTTAAAAAAAAGGTTCGCTAGTGTTTCTGTGTCAAAGAACACAAACGAACCTAGCTGTGGGCATCTCTCTGACCAAACCTTGCAAGGTATTATCTGGCATCACTCCATCAGCATAGATACTTTCTTTACTCTTTTCTTTCCTTTTTTAGCTGCTAAAGCTGTAAGCCTCCCATTGCAGTAACACCATATATTTGTATGATTCTATAGGAAGACACTGAGTTAAAAGCATAGAAAAAGTATTCTCAAAACAGGCGTTATGTGGGTTGGGAAGCCTTAGCTTCCTTAGGACACCTCCCAAAGTCATGTGGGACCCAGCAGAGTCTGAGCTGTGTCTGTTCCACCCCCCCCAACAGTAACCACAACATTTTTGCTGACTTGGGCTGAGACGGTTCCTTTCATTTTTGCAAAGGGCCAACTATCAGCTACTAAGAGAGTCCTTTTGGTTTTCCCATAAGTGAAACAGCTATTTCTATCCCCCCCAAAAAAACTGTTTGAGGTCAGATCATCCCCTCAACAGCAATTAAATATTTCTACAGGCTGTACTCAGGGTATTTTGTGACCCCTACCCACAGCCCCATTTCAGTTCTGGAATTCCAGTCAAGTTAAATATTCTGATCTACTTTTTTAAATAATAATGTTTGTGAAGCTTGCAACAAAAAAATGGAAGTAAATCTGGGAAAGACTGTACTGCATGTGCAAAGGGAGAGATGAATGCAGCAGCTCCCAACCATTTCTGCTGTAAAGTCTGAATGACTGTATAGTCAACAGGTCCAGCTTGAAACAGTCTGAACAGCTTGACTAAAATATGATGAAAACCATTGGGTTCTGTTATATATGATTTAAGGACACTTTTGAAAATGCTTTTGATCCTGTGAGGTATTTCTACTGACTTGCATCTGCTCCAGGTGCTTATTCTAGCCCACCATCACTGCCAGACTACCTAAACCCTCAGCCTTCTGATCAGCTCTCTAAGCCAGCAATGCTCCACTTTTGTGGACCGTGTAAGGATATGCACAAAGTCAAGACAAAGTCACCAAAACTCAAGCTATTGTCCTCAAGTGCTTTCCTTCTCTATTCCTTTGTTTCAGAAGTTTAATTGCAACAACATCAAAGACATAGGTACCCTCTGTCCTAACAGAGACTGAACTCAACACTTGGTGCCAGCCCTGTGGTCCCAAGAGCCCTTGGTCTATAGGTATGGCCCTACACCCTTTTGTTCACAAGGCAGTTTTGTAAGTGTCACACTCTGCTTCCTAAATGAAAAGCTGCAAGTCTTGACAAGAGCCATTAGATCACTAGGGCACTAAAAGAAGATCCAAGTACTTTCATTTACCATGCAAGCACATTAGTCACAGAATTCAGTGGTCATTGGACTTATAAATTACTCTATTGCAAATAAAAATTTTGCCCTACTCCTCTCTGCCCAGCCTGCTCTGATCTCCTTTTTTTAACCTTGTACCACTCTAATCCTCAGTGTCAGTATTTAGTTCTTAATCCTTTTGAGAAAAGATGAAAAGTGGTACAGTAAAGTAATGCTTGAAGGCATGTAAACAATTATGCTCCTGTCCTTAGCAGGTGCTATTTCTATTTCTGGAAATTGTTTAAATCTCTTCAAAATATGAATAGATGGAGAGTACTCTTCCTGCTCTGTTTCCTCATACACGGCACCTTCTTCATGAACAATACCATTCCACACTAAAGGAGCCCTGGGGATCAAGACTTTACTTAGAAAATTTGGGCACTCCTCATTAGATATTAAAAAAAAGCTCAAAAAATTTCTTCTATTTTGATGCTAATATATTTTTGAATGTGCATAATGTTTTATGCACATTCATTTTAGAGCATGAAACATATACACCACTTGAATGAATTGGGACAATAGAGTTCTGTCTCCTACAATATAAGTGTGAATTTCTGGGGAGGGGGATAGGAAGAAACAAATTTCAAGGGTCACACACTGCTGTAATACTTTTTTCCTATCTGCCCTCTGAGACAAGTTTAGAAGAGTAAAATGAAGAAAGGCTGTTACACAGCAGTAGTTCTAAAAAGGAAACACAACAACATGACCATGGAGAAGCAGTTTAGACAGTCTGCCAGTCTTGCACTCACTTTTGCCCCAAGTTTTGAATTTATGGATATTCATTTTTTGGGTAAAGTACACCAGCCTGGATGTGTGGAGCTGATTTTTTTGCCCCTTTGGTCATACTCTTGTCAAAGTTGCAATTGGGGGATCATGCTGGTGTGTGCAGTTAAGATTCATTCCTGCCTTAAGACCACAATTCCTTTGATGAATGGCTTGGCAGAGTGGAAAGGGAATCTCTGCCTTTTGCATGTTTCTTTTCCCCCTTTCTCCTAAGGGAATTAAGCTTATGCAATCATGTCACGTCTGAATGTTCCCTCACCCTTTCATTTTGCAAATGATTTTTAAGCCTACTAGGCAATGTCAGCCAAATTTGAGAGAAGGGTAGGTATTGAGTCTCTACAAATTTCTACAATTTCTATTCTATTCAATTCTAAATGTAGCAGCTGAGAAGGGTGAAAGATTTTATTAGTGCCCCTGTGGAAGCTAAGACTACAGCTTGAATTTATTTTCTGTTAGCTACTGGAGAAGTCATGTGGGCAAGAGACATGAGTACCAGGGCTGGAAAACCATTGAATAGGTCTCACATCAGGGAGTACAACTGCAGGCACAGACCCAGAGGGAAGCAGCTTGCACTGATTCCACTTGCACTACAACTTGATCCTTGCTATAGTTCAGGTTTTAGTGTGACACAACAATCCGTAAAAAAAGCCTCTTGTCATTATCAGAGCAAGGATACACATGAACTGATGCACTGAAACCACTATCAAATAACACTTAACATCATGGTGACAAATTCAAGACCAAAAATATTGGGAATGACATATTATTCAGCATGTGCATATACATGGACTGCAACAATATCTGTATGCAGGGATGACCTTCAGTTTGATTCAATAAATCTTTTTCTTTGTTTGATACAGCCCAACAATTGTGTTATCCATCCATCTGTCCATCCAACCATCCATCCATCCATCCATCCA